>OY747708.1:45610000-46210000 GCA_963556495.2 Valencia hispanica
AATCTGCTGGGATTCCTTAAATAGGAAACTATATGAAACTTTAAACTGACTGGAATGTTTGTATGACTGCATTGAAATGTATTTTCTTGTAAAGTACCTTGAGATGACGTCTGTTGTGAATCGGTGCTTTATAGATAAACTGAAATGATCACTAACTAGCCTCAGAACCAAACAATCGTCACAACCAAAAGTGTTTAGAATTTGTTCAAAAAGAAAGTGCCAACCAATATTGAGATGCAATACTAAAAATGTATTGTTCAGATAAATGTCAAAAAACAAGATTTTCTTTTATTCAAATTAATTTACCACAGTTTTGAGAAATTACAGTTAAATTCTATATGATTTGTTCCATGAAATAATACAGTGCTGTGAAAAACTATTTGTCCTCTCACGGTTTTCTTCTCATTTTGCTTTATTGTCCCAGCTAAATGTTTACAATTGGTAATATCAAAGAGGACCTGAGTAAATACAAAAAAAACAGTTTTCTAGTGACAATTTTGTTACATGAAAAAGCTAAACCGACCAATTTGCCCCCTTGTAAATCATGACTGTAACTAATAGCATATTGTGTTAGACAGCTGAGTTTAAAGTGTAACTGAACCCCCTGAAAAAGCATAACCCCGCCCCCAGACAACATTTAAAAAATTCTACAAAGTGGGCGGTGCCAGGAAGAATGGAGGGGTATGGCCAAGTGTTGAGGTAAAGTGGAGGGGGGAATGTGGGGGTGTGGTCAGGAGGACAGTGACAGCTCGCTTAATCTGACACTGAAACATGGACAGTGACCAAAGCGACGTTGGCAGTTTTGCGACTGATCGATCTGATCAACATTCATCTGTTTTGAACGTTAGCCTATGTTAGCATTACCATTCAGAGACTGGACTCCTGTCTCCCTCTGCCTCAGCAGCACCGAGCTCGGGCGGCGCTGGCTCGGCGCCCTGAACCAGCGGATCTCCTCCGTCGTCACCGGAGATGGAGGAGTAGAGGGAGGCTTTATGGAGGGTCCGGCCCGGTATGTCTGATAGTTTTATACCCAAACCCACGGGGCGTGTCTGTGAGACCATGGCTGCTGTGACACAGTCAATGCCTGTGATGTAAAGATGTACCGCTCTCCACCAATCACAAAATTCCAATGCAGTAGCCACAGTTCAACCCTAAGGGGGCAGAACTAAGACGTTTTTAGACCAAAAAGTGTAGAATTAAACAAGTTTACACCAAAATGTAAAAAAAAAAACTGAAACTGAAAGATTGTATTGGTAAAGACCCATTTATAAAGTTTGGAAGCAAAAAAAAAGTTGTTTTGGGGTTTAGTTACACTTTAAGGGATTCCGGTCTGGCAGCATTTACTGTAGGCTTGGGTGCTGCTAGAGATATTAAAGAGTCAGGAGTCCAGTCTCTGAGTGGTAATGCTAACATAGGCTAACATTCAAAACAGATGAATGTTGATCAGATCGATCAGTCGCAAAACTGCCAACGGTCACTGTCCATGTTTCAGTGTCACCGTAAAGCGAGCTGTCACTGCCCTCCTGAACACACCCCCACGTCCCCCCCTCTGCTTTTCCTCCACACTTGTCCATACCCCTCCGTTCTTCCTGGCACTGCCCACTTTGTAGAAATTTTCAAATTTCGTCTGAGGGAGGGGTTATGATTTTTCAGGGGGTTCAGTTACACTTTAAATAGAACCTGTTTAGATAGAAAGCATGAAGTAGGCAAAAAAGTTCTCAAAAAACTAAGTATCAAGCCTAAACCTTAAGCCTTAAGGTATTTAGTGAACCACAGTTGGAGCCATTGTCCTTGAAAAGAGAAAACATGGAAAAGTAGTGAACCTTCCCAGGAGTCTACCAAAATTGATTTGACTCATTCAGAAGGTCATAAAATAATCCAGAGCAACACTTAAAGCACTAAGTCTTATTTGACTTAGTTCGGTCATCAATAAGAAAAGACTCTAGGCATAAATAAGATCTATAAGAGAGCTTTAAGGTGAAAAGCAATGCTGATCAAAAACAAAACAAAAATCCCCACCTCAAATTCGTTTAAACGCTTCTTGATGATCTCAGACTGTGGTGAAGATAGTATATGGACTGACGACACAGAGGTGGCACTTTAAGGAAGACGAATGTCCCATTAGGTCTGGCCCAAAACTCACAGCATTTCAGAAAAAGAACATCATATCTACAGTTAAATGTAGCGGTTGTAGTGTGATGGTCTGGGGCTGCTTTGCTGCTTTAGGACAACCGCTTATGCAGCAGGACTATATTTACAAAGTACACCAACAAGTCCATTTCTGAATGGTTTATTGAAAAATACAATTATGGTTTTGGAGAGGCCTAGTTAAAGACTAGAGTTAAATCAAATTGAGAATGTGACCTTATCTTAAACAGGCTGTGTATGTGGCTGAATGAGAACAATTCTGCAAAGAAGAGTGGGCCAAAATTCCTCCACTGCGATGTGAAAGACTTATTGCCAGTTATCGCAAACTGATGGCAGCTGCTGCTGCCAAGGATGGCACAGATCATAATTAGCTGGAGAAATATCAATTAAAATCTCTATTAGAAAACAGGTTTTTCTATTTCCACTGGTTATTTTTAATAAGATCTATTACACTGTCATGTTTTGTTTTTAAGACCCAAAATGCAGCGAAACTCCAAGATGAGAATCTTAAATGTTTTAATTGTTCAAAACCAATGAGGAACTTACAAACTGGCATGATGAACACCAGCGAGTTGTGACTGTATGATAACTGCTTAAATACTGAGGAGGGAGAGAGGAAATGAAAGACAGAAATCTGAGGACTAATTAGTGAAAGCAGATGCAGGGGGGAGTAAGAGCAGAGAGGCTGAGAATGAAATGCAGCCGGGCAGGGAGGCAGAATGGCAAGGAGGAAACAGAGAAGGAAAAAGGCACAAACTGAAGAGAAGAACAGACAGCAAATAATTCAAACTGAGAAAAGTATGAACTAACCCTAAGGTAAGAGAACAAGAGTAAAGGAGACGAAGAGAAACTTAAAGTAAAAGCACTGATGAATATAACAAGGAGAAAAGAGAAACAGAACAGAAACAAACACTATTAAACTTTAGAAAGAACTCAGATCAGAAAACAGCAATCCTAATGAGAAAAAGTAAAGCAGAGCTAACGGGTGAGATAAATAAAATAACGAATCAACACAATAAAAGAAAAGTAGAAGTGGCTACAGAACTTGACATATACAGTATAAGGAAGAGATGAGATAAGACCTAAGTAAATAAATAAGGAATGACCCAAAAACAAGAGAAACTCAAAATGCGAACACCTGAGGGTAAAACAGGAAAGGGGGAGAAAACGTAGTGGAGGGGAAAAAAACATGCAAACACTAAGAAGGAAATTCCAATCACACTCACCTACAGGTCCTAGCACTAAAATGATAAATCAAACTGAATAAGGAAATAAAATAACTGAAACTCAAAACACAAACACCAAAGGATCCTGACAGATACTACTTGATGATCTGGAACATTTAACTGTGACAAAAAAACCAAAAAGAAACCTTTGAGAGGACAAATACTTTTTCACAGCACTCTATATCCATTAAAGCAGGTTTATGTGTGCAACTTTCTACAAATACATCAGATTTTGAAATTATCTAATGGAATTCGCCTTGAGAAATGCAGTCTTCTTTAGAACATGAAGCAGAGGATAATAAAGAACAAAAGCAGCCCTTGACTATCTCACAAGAGACTGTCAGCTTAGCAGCCAGTGGTGGAGCAGAGTGCAGCGCTCACTCATCTGTCTTTGTCAGAAACCAATGCTCCACTACCTCCAGTCGGCCCAACCATCAGGCTTTTCTCTGTGCCCTCGTGACGCAGCAGCCCGCTTCTCGAAATCCTGGATCAATTATTCAGATGACTTTCCTATAAATATCCATCTGCTAAGAGGAGGAGATGACCAGGTTCTGCAGAACGTATTAAAATATTTCATGTCAGAGACATTTTACCTGTTGAAGACATATTGCTTTTTGAGAGCCTGCGTTTAAAATTCTGTGCATTTAAGTTGAAATCAGAGGCTAAAAAGGTGGTGTCGTTTCTTAGTTATTTGGGGATGGTGATGCTGATGAGGCTATTGTGGGACTAAAAATACTGACATTCACAGTAGCTGGAGCATTTTAAAAGCTGTACACTTAACAAGAGACCTAGTATTCACCAAGGTCAGGTTGCTAACAACAAGATAACGGGTATAGCAGACTTGTTGACGTTTAGCAGAAACTGTATGTTTTTTTGTTTATTGCAGTGTTGGTCTGTATTAAATATATTTATTCTCTTTCATGATTAGGAAGATGCCATTGCACCTATTGGGTCAGAATACAGGCTCCCAGGAAGGATTGTTGTGATCCCGACGGCATCGGTAGACACTTAAATCCAGAATTATTACTATTTGCTAAATGCCACAACAATGAGAGAAAGATTTGTTAGAGATATTTTTATATCACTAACATTACCTTTAGACATTTTAGAAAAGCCCGGATGATGATGATGTCATGGCTTTGTAATGGCAAAAAAAGTATCTCAGGGTTTCCATAATAAAGAAGACTTGAGTCCAAGAAGGCGTTTAAGTATTTAATTCAAACATGTCTGGCCAGACCATGGAGGGGACAGAGTTACTCGTGCATCACCCTAACCAACCTTTCTAACTAACCGCTTAAATAGTATTCAGCAATTATTGTTTATCTCTGTAGATGTCTTCTCCAACGTTCACGCCCCGCCTCCGGAGAACTGCTTCACACGAGTCTTATATCAACGCATAAAGCAGCTCATCCGAAGGCCAGACTGTTATCTTACTGCCCCGGCGTCTGTCTCTCTGGTGACCTGACACATATATCTTTCTCATAACATTAAGCTGGAACAATAAGCTTGTCATTTCCTTAGATGCATTCACTAAACAGAGATTATACACTTAATTCCTAATTGCACAACAATTTTCCACCACAGCTTTTTAAGCTTCTGATAGCTAACTTCACACCATTTTAGTTAAATAGAAGCACATGTATGTATTTTAAGGCAACATCTCAAGACACACTGCTTGCTTGTACGACATCATGGAGGAAAAAAAAATCCAAATGTAATCTTCTTAAACAGTTGTATGGAAGTAGGAAATTAAGTTAAGTCACTGAGCAACAAAAAAGAAGTGTTAAAATGCTGGACTGCAGTTTGCAAATGTACGCAGGAACAAAGACAATTTTTGGGGGGACATGTTCCACAGTCTGATAAAACAAAAAAATTATGACGGTTGCAGCATCATCATGTTGCGTGGGTGATTTGCTCAGGAGGGACTGGTGCCCTTGACAAAATTGGTGACATCATGAGGAAAGAAGAAGCAACATCTCAAGACATCAGCCAAGAAGTAAAAGCGTGGCCACAAATGGGACTTCCAAACTGTCTGAGCTGAGGACTGGTTCAAATTGACCTGGTTCAGCGGACCTGAGTGACAGAGCGGGAGTGTAGCAGAGAAGCTTTGTTAAATAAGGCGGGGCGAGTCTGTTTAAAACCTTGAAGGCAAACAGAAGGATTTTAGCCTGGTAGGAATTTAGGACAGGGGGGAATGTGGTCTCTTTTAAAGCCGGTTCACACTGTGCATTTTTCGGCCATCTCAAAGAACTGCTTCATGTCACACTGTGCGAGCTCTAGAAGTGTGTCACACTGAAAGGCCCAAGATTTCAGTGGGTCAAACTGCACAACGTCTCGTTCTAGCTGGACGTGCCAAAAGCCCAACGTCTTGTGCTTACGTTCACTGGTCAACGGCCGACCGAGGTCGTAGATTTTCTGACACTGCCTGCCGAGAGCTGGTTTTAGTCTTATGGACACTAAATAAGCTGTCATGGAGTACGTCACACTGCATGGCCACAGAGCTGTGAAACGCACACATGCGCACCGCTTTTCATCACAATTATTTTCACAACGAAAGAAGAGATCTAGGACAACCGAAATCGCACAGTGTGATCCCAGCTTTATGTGTTCCTGTTAAAAGGCATGTAGCTACAGACGTGTGAGTGTGGCTGATTCTGAGATAGAGTGAATTACAATAATCCAGCCATGACGAAATGAAGACATGGATTACTGTTTCTAACAGTTGCCTTAAAAGAGTAGCTTTTACCATTGCCCTTTGTCCTAAATGATAACAACTAAACTTAGCTGTGGCCCTTTTTGACTGTCGAGTTTGAAATCACTGTCCATCTTAAAACCAAGGTTTGTAACTGTGGGCTTAACATACATTGCCAGGAGGTCTAGGTGAATAGGAGGGGTCTGACATGATCCACTAGGTCCAAACACAAGTACCTCAGTCTATTTTTCAATCAAATTTAGCAAATTTAGGGCCATCAAAGCTTTAATATCCCCAAGACAGAATGAAAGAGATTTTATGGATCAGGCATCACTCAAAGGTACATCGATTTGGCAATGGTCAGTATAGCAATGGAAAGAGATGCTGTGTTTTCTAAAAAAAATAGACCCTAAAGGAAGGAGGTACAAAGAAAAAAGCAAAGGCCCTCAAATTGAGACCTGAGGGACCCCACATGACAGAGCAGCATAAAAGGATTTAAATTCTGCAACTTTTAAGGAAAGTTTTCTTTCTGCCAGATAGGACCTAACCGCTTCAGAACAGGGCCACCAATGCCTACTTGTTGCTGTAAACATAATAAAATTCTGTGATCCACTGTATGGAAAGCAGCGGTTAGGTCCAGCAAGACAAGGATCACATAGTCACCAGATACAAATGCTAGAAGAATGTCATTATAAACCCTCAGCAGGCCTCACTCTGTGCTATGAAGGGTTTTAAGACAGACTGAAAAACATTCAGGATGTTATGTTCATCAAGGAAGGATTTTACCTTTGAATAAGCAATTTTCTCCTAGATTTTTGATAGTCCGGAAAGCTTGGAGATGTGCCCAAAATTCCCCAACACAGTAAAATTGAGACCAGGTTTATTCAACAAGGGCTGCAACACAGCATGTTTAACATTAGCAGGAACTACACCAGATAACCAACGATTAAAAACATATGAGTGGACACAAACAGCTACAGTCCTAAGTGAACTCACTACTAGGTTCTGTTGATGCGTTTGTCTTTCAGAACACTTTCCTGAAGTGCTAAATTCAAATTAGTCAATTTTCTTTCCTTTTTGAATCAACTTCTTGGTAATTTGGCTACTGGTGGTTCTGGTTACTAGAGTGAGGACAGAGCATTTAAAGTTCTTGCTGCTTCACATTTGAACTTCATAAAAATGAACTAATTAGGCTGCACCAGTCAATATGGTCTCTCTCTCACTGAAGGTTGTGGGCTGATAAAATCCTAGACCATAAACCAGCAACAGACACCAGGAGCTGAGTTTTGTGCAGGACTTTAATACCCATCATTTTAAAACACCAATCAGATCTTGACATGCATAATAAAAAGTTATATATTTAATCAGCAAAAGTGTGTTTAGGCACAAACGTAGTAGCCTATTCTAACAGCATTTTCATGCACACCCAATGTGATTTACTTTTCACCCATGTCTATCTGCTTTCACACTTCTCATCCAAGCAGAGGAACGATACACACTCTGTAAAGTTTATGTCTGACCTGATCAGTCGACTGAAATTATAACAGACAGAAAAAATGTTTCCCAAGCTGATAATGAACATTTCCAGCCTTCTGTGCTGATAATTCATGACTTCTTTTATGAACTAAAACATCTGTATTGCGCCGGTATATTTCAGCTTAATTTTAATTTGCATTTTGGCATCGTCATCTAGAACTGAAACTGGAGAAAGTCTTGACAAGTTTTTATTTACTTCTAACCCTGGAGCTGTGATGAGAGAGAGCCACAGACAGATCCATAAGGTTAATGAGTAGAGAAATGAAGGTGATTTGATTCAGAGCCTGAGAAGGTCAATAAAAGCAATGAAAAACATGTGAGTCATTTCCTGAATGGCCATCAGCATCACCTCGGTGTAGCCGAACACTGTCATCAGCAGAATGGGAGAGCTGGGCAATGCGTCATGCAAATGTCTCCTTCACCACCATCAAAAGATCGGACAAAGGACTGTGCTGCTGACATGGTGCATCATACACACCCCCTGTACTTTTTTTACACCTTTTTTTTTTTCTTTACATTGTGACCCCAAAGTTCATTATCCAGTATATTACGGAAATGTTATGTAATAGGCCAAAACAACGTTGTGCATAATTGTAAAGTAAAAGGGATATGAAAATTAAAAAAGGATGACAAAAAAACGAATAGTGTAGCATGCGTTTGTTTTCAGGGCCACCATCGACCGACACCCCTACATAAAATCCTGTGCCGCTGAACTCACCTAATCAGTTAAAAGAGTCGCCTTGTGTGTAATTTCATCTTAGCATACATGTAGCTGTGCTGTGAAGGCCTCACAGGTGTGTTAGAGGACATTAGTAAACAAAAGGAATCAAGAAGACCAAGGTGCACAGCAGAAATAATGGGTAAAGCTGACGGGTGTGGCTATAAAAAATATCCCATGCTTTTATGTAGATATGCTCTCTCAAATCTGAGCGTTATGGAAGAATGGCTTGAAGGAGGTCAAAGACAGCTTTGAGAAGCGTCGTTTGCAGTCTGCCACAAGCAACCAAGGTTCAACATTTTAATCCACATGAAAAATGATTTGTGTAGCGCCTATCCCATTATATATTCCCCTGAAAATTTCCAGAACAGCTGATCATGTAAAAATACATGCCACCATAATCCTGTTGTTTCCCCCCCACCTACTTCTCCGATAAACTTAAACCTTCTGAAATGGGAGCCCGAGAGCTTTTTTTTCCCACAGAAAACGACGACTCACAAGGCATTCATTCATACTAGAGACCACAGCAAGTAAAAAAAAAAAAATGAGGGAATGAGACCTTTAAAGGCACAACAAAACCAAAGCAGAGATAATAATTAAATACCAAATTAAACACTACAATCTTAACTAAAGAATAAAAAACAAAGTCAGGTAGTCCCCGACACAACGCTGTCAAAGACATTCCCCAGCAAAAAGTAATTCCACAAAGCATCGCCTAAATATAAATGCACTCAAGCATAATTTTACTTCCACTTTACAATGATGGACATTACATAAAAAACCCAATAAAATACATGATGGTTTGAGTTTTACTGAGTCACTGTTATAAAGTTCTAGAAGCTTTGAGGGTGGGAAATAAAGTGAACCTTGTAATATGTGGATAAAATAAATAACAGAAATAAACAGTAGCAGATTTATTTCCTATGGGGGAAAATGAAAAAAAGAAAGTGTTTCCTTCTAAAATAAGTTTTTTTTTTTTCAAATTTCAAATCACAGTGCCCTATCCCCCCCAAGTGTTCTTGTTTGAGACATTTGATGTATTGCCTGATGCAGTGGTAGTGGTTGGCAGACAGAAGGTGACATGGTACTTCCTCTGCTGGTGAGAACAGAAAAAGACAGGATGAGAGGAAACAGGATGAAGAGCCTCCTACAGAGAGATGCCAACACAACCTGATGCCCCACACTCAGCTGCCAACAAAACCTTGCTCCACTTTCTAAAAGGAGAGATGTGTCATTGTGTCCCACTGAGTCTGAAAGATGCATTTCATGGCAAGCGACGCTGCTTTTCTTTCACTTTCATATGAATTTATTTATTTCACATGTTTTCATAAACCTCTAAAACCGTCTGGCAGCATCTTCAGTTGAGAACCGGAGTTCTGCCTACAGCATCATAAGTGGCACATAATGATAATTAACATGCCAGCTACACATCTGCTGTCATTCTAAGGCCGTCTTGAGAATAATGAGTTTACAATTAAGTGGAGCACTCAAATGAGCAAAGAGATACACATGATCAGCCCTAATCACCAGCCCTGAGCATTGGGGGACGGGTTTCGGGTCTGATGGGTCGGCCGGCGGCCTGTGATTGCTTCATAAGTGGAAGCCTGGGGACAGTGTGTCATATCCCATTAAGTGAAGGGAGAAGCAGAGGCCAAACGAACCAAGAACCAGGAGTGACCCGTTCCCACTGGGTGTCACTGCTGATCACGTCAGCTCTTCGCTCCCTTCCACCAGCAGGTGGCTCCATCAGTGGCCCAACAGGTCTTCTCTGGTCCGAGAAAATCCAGGCTGCAGGAGGGATTCAGTCAGAGAATGGCAAGGGTTTACAACTGGAGCTCAAGCATAACTCGTTTCACCACAAGATGGCACAGTTGGACCATGAAATGCGTCAGGCCTCTCTCTCTTCATCATTGTATTTTTTTATTTATTTATTTTTTGCTTGGCATTTGTCTTTCTTTACCTTTATTTTATTACAGACCATAAAGTTTTTATGAATCCTCATCAATCTCTGAAGGCCGATGATGAGATGCTGAATTTTGTCAACTTCAACACAAGAAGTTCTTTGTTGGGCATTCATTTAAAATTTTAATGGGGGCAAAATAGAAAAAGTGTGAAAAAAATCTATACAGATTTTTAAGATTATTTTTTCACATTACAACCACAAACATTGACAGATTTCATTGCCATTGTATGTGAGAAGCCAACAAAAAGTAGTCAGTGACTGTAAGGCAGAAACAAAAAGAATGCAGTTGTTTGCTTTGAAGTTGTCTTCCAAATAAAAATGTGAAATTTTTTTTGACAGTTTTATTCAAACCTATTCACTCTGATACCTCTAAAGAAAATCCAGTTCAACCAGATGCTTAGTTAGAAAATACTAGTGAACAATCAAATCCTTAAGTGTTTCTTCTTCTTCTTTTTTTCCCAAAGTGCATTTAAATGCTGCTGTAGTTTATATGCAATTTCAGGTAATGTACTGGGATCATTAATTAAACCTGACAAGTCCATCAAATTAGTTAAAAATAAAGCAGCTAAATATATATTTTAACTGCCTAAAAACATGATTTATGATTATACAGCATCATGAAGGGTAAGGTGCAGCGGAACCAGGTCAGGTGGTGGAGTGGTTAGATTTTCAAGACTTTGAACATCTCATGAACCAACATTCAACCCATTGTGTGAACACGGAAAGAGTAAGGCATAACCCCTTGGCTACTCTGGAGGAGCTGAAAGGATGCACAGCTCAGGTGAAACCTGCCAACAGGACAACTATCAGTTGGGCACTCCACAAATCTGGTCTTTGTGGAAGGTTGGGCAAAAGAAAGCCATAAGAAGCCCTGTCTGCCAAAAGCCACATAAGGCACTTTTCCACTCTCTGAACTTCTGGGTAATCTAACCGGACCTTCACACTATGCGCTTGTCTCCATTTTTCACCAGGCTGGTTCAAAAGCATTACTTTCCAGGCCATTTCAGGAACCAATTGAATACCTGCCTTGGGGTATGTCCAGTTGAGGCGCTGGGCAGGGCTTGTGGTTAACTCATGCTTGATTGGTTTTAACTAGGTGGGAAATTGTACCAGCAGACGTCACCAAACAACCAGTATTTGTAATCAGAGTTACTGGCGAAGTGTGTAAGAACATAGCAAAGAGAAACGCGGCGAACTTCATCCATATCTGGTTATTCGCTGCTGATGTGGTCGTCTTTTGGGGCTGATCAGTGATGTCACTCACTGCCGAAATGGTCACAATATGCTGACGCCCTAGCAAATTCCTTAAACGGCCAATTTTGTATGGAGACATGACGGCTGAGAGGACAGACCCAGCGGATTTACCGTGTCATCTTTCCCCCCTCCCAGAAATGTCCCAGAATTCATCCAGTGGAAACGGGCCTAATGCTAAACAGCAAACATGTGGAGTAAAGCCTAGTTTATACTTCTTTGTCTGCGGAGGTCCGGAGATACGCAGCGCCATTATCCGTCAACACAAGGGCTTTCCGGCCGCCACACAACGACGGACGGAGAGCCATGAGAGCATCTGAGCATCATCTCAAACCTGGAACCGTACTCAATCCATCACGCTATACAGGATCTGATCGTTGAAGAGCTACGGAGGTATGGACCGTGTCTGTGACTGCACAGGTAACAGGTCAATGCAGCTTAAGCACTGACGCATTAAGAGCGAATGCTGCGGGATTTCCTCCTGCTGAAGCGATCAGGAAAGCTCTCTTTTTTTTTTTTTTTTTATTCTTCTCGAATTCTGGTCACTTCAATTGGAGAAATGTTCACTGATTTTAAAACTTTAGCTGAAGTGGTGGTTGTAATTCAAGTCTCCGGTGAAAAGACAGAACACAGATTCAACCTCCATTACACACAAGCAGGTTCAGCTCCATGCCAAGCATTCACGCTACAGCAGATGATATGTTTACAATCAAAACACCTAGCCTATTAATCTGCGTTATGACATGATATGGATTACCTGCTCAGTTTGTTTGGATTGAATATCAAATAAAGTGAATGAAAATTAAATACTACTGAATATGTCATCATTTTAAAAATTGCTGGGTAAAAATTGTGATCTGATTTTTTTTGACCCTGTCAGTCAAATTGAATGACAGCAAATAATTATGCCGCAACCTCTGCCTGTCATATAAAATCCATAAAGAAAACATTAAAGTTCATTGTTTTAATGTGACAAAACGTGCAAAAGTTCAGTTGTTTTGGAAGACATTGTTCTGTCCTTTATTCAAAAATAACAATTCGTATAATTATTAGGGTGGTTTCTTATGACATTTTCATTGTTTCAGTGTTCATCCTTTCTTGTTTGATGTTGGTAATGCAGGCATCTGGCTCTGATTACACACTAAGCCAAAGTGAGTGTGTTTGCGGCTCCCCTGCTGTGCGGGCGAGAATGAGCCGGGATTATTACTGGTTGGCTGCTAAACAGAGACAAGGTGGGGTTGAGTGACTGAGCCATGTCTGTATTGTCTGCCTCCTTTTTAGAAGCTTGATGAGTAGAAATCCTAAAAAAACCAAAGTCACTCTCGAGGAAAATGTTCCATCTGCCATGTTTTCCGTCTGCAAATTGTTTATCTTTTTAACACCGGCCAAAAAAAGCCAAACGTAAAGACAGCTCTAAAAGGGTGGATTGAAAGCCATTTGCTGAGTCTAAATAAGATGTTAAAACATGTTAACTGAGCACATTTGTGGACTGCCTTTATTTATTGAGATTTCTTTTAATGAAGGATTCCTTCTAGTTCTCAACCAGACAACACTTTATCCAGACAGCTTTACAAACACCAATTCCTTAAAGTGGTAAAACACCAGCCCCAGGGCTAGGAACAATTCATATTGGTCCCAAAGTTTGGAAGCACATGCTTGACATTAAAGAAGTTTAACTCCACAGAATATAGCAAATCTGGAAATTACATTCAGTAACTGTTCTTGCATCAAATTGCATATATTAAACTAGATGGCTGCTAACAATTAAAACTAAAGCTCCGGATTCACCCTTGACCCACTTTCAGTCTTGTTCCATTGAACACTGAGAAGCTTTTTTTGGGGCAGCAGCCAAATTTGCATTTCCTAGATTTTGTCCAAGACGAGGGAATTTTGGGTTCTGGTTGAGAATAGAACAATTATCAGTCTTATGTTTAAAAATATAAAGGGCTAAAAGTACATTGAATGGAACAACATTTTCATTCCTTATGTGGCTGGGGCTTCCAAGAAACTAAGAAGGATATTTTCCAAGCATATAACACTTCACAGCACTCTTAGACAGTGACTGGTTCACCCCAAGGAAAAAACGCCCAAACACAAGGTGTGTTGTGTATATGCAGGCCAATCCAGCAAAGAATGTTCATTGAGGAAACACTAAAGCCTGGATTATACTTCTCCGTCAGCAAATTCGCTCTCACACGCAGACGTATTGACGGAGAAGAAGGGGGGGTGGGGGGGTGACCTTTTTTGGCGAGTCTGCCTACTATTGCAGTGACGTCTCTGATTGAAGACAATATTTACTTCAGCCTGTAAACGCACATCTACTGAAAGTCAACTGATTGGCAGAAGGAGTCCGAAAATATGAACATTTGTACAACCCTTCAATGAAGGAATACAAAGACAGACGTTCCTCAACTTGCTCCATGTCTGGTTCCACAAGATTTTTCCACAATTCTTTCAACACCGGTGCTGTTGACAAATTGAAAGCAAGTAGTTTTAAGCCAGAAATAATGGCTGTTGTTGAGCTGACCAATCACAGGCGTGCACCCTCCGTTTCGTTCAATGGATTGTTACAAAAAATGGGCACCTCTCCGTTCGTCCTTGCTTAGGTCACGGAGAGACCTTGCGTCGACGGATAATTGCGTTGCGTTTATCCGTTCCGACGTAGATGGAGAAGTATAAACTAGGCTTGATGTCCCAACACAGAATGGTAAATGGCCTGTACTTGTATAGCGCTTTATTTAGTCCCTGAGGACCCCAAAGCGCTTCACACTACATTCAGACATTCACCATTCATGCACACATTGGTGATGGCAAGCTACATTGTAGCCACAGCTGCCCTGGGGCACACTGACAGAAGCAAGGCTGCCGAACACTGCCGCCACCGGACCCTCTGACCCCCACCAGTAGGCAGAAGGGTGAAGTGTCTTGCCCAAGGACACAACGACTGAGACAGACAGAGCAGGAGCTCGAACCGGCAACACTCCAAACTCCTAACTCCTGTGGCACAGTAGCCCCAAGAAGAGCATATTAACCGGGTGAAAAATCACCAGTACCTTTCAATGACAATGGAAAATCATTTGAGGAAAGCAATGCTCACATTTTTAACATCCATCAATCCATCATCTATATTGCTTATCCTTGAAGGGTTGTGAGGGGCTGGTGCCTATCTCCAGTGGTCATCGGGTGAGATGCAGGGTACACCCTGGACAGGTTGCCACTCCATTGCAGCACATTCTCAACAGTTCTCCGGTTTCATCTTTCTAACACCTACTCTACAGCCCTGATCATCTCACCAGGTGGCATTACAGCAATTCATACCTTGAGACATGTGACCAAAACAATCCAAATGCCATCGCGGCAGAAATGTTTGGCTCATCAAGCAACAATGACCGAAACGTTGAGCTGAATAGAGTAGGGACATTGACCCACTCGTCCTACTTGCCCCATTAGTGATCTTAACAGCCCTATTAGTGTATTTGTTCTGTCTACAAATTATAAGCCTGTTACTTGCAACAATGTTCAGGACTGAAGAAAACAAGAGAATCTTATATCTTCTCTTTGTGTTGATCTTGGGATGCCAGGTATTCCTTAGACCACAGCAGTATATGGTGTTACAGGCAAGATAGACAATACTGTTTACGGAGAATGGCTGGTAGATGGCCTCCCACTCAGTGAAGCAACAATCAGCCTTCCTCAACGATGATCCTTTGAAGAAGTGCTGACCCCAACGCTAGACCTTCAGGGAGAGGAGATCCATGAGAGAACCAGGGATTATTGAGTGGCCCAGATGGCCTGCAATCAAATTGCCCTTTTAACCTGACCGTCATACTCGCTAATACGATGCCTTTATGAACAGTCCCTGAGGGAGAATCTGCAAGTAGGGTCAAACCAGAAAGAGAAAAAAGAAGCTCCAGCACTGTCTGAACCTAGGTTGTGTGAAGGATTTTTAACAAGGTCCAGATAATCTCTTACCAGTTCAGACTTCTAATGTGAAGTAGGGTCAAAAGGTGACTCTGCAAATTTAAGAGTTGATATAGAAAGTCATAACAAAATGATCTTTTATTATTATTTTTAAATGAAGAAATACTGCTTTTATGGTTTCAGTGATGAGACTGCTTTGTTCATCAAATTCAGTTATATCTGTTTAAAATGGTCCATAGGTTAAATGGTTTCCTCAATTAAAAAATACATTTTATGGTTTTAGACCATGTTCTGAGGCACAAAAAAAAAAAAATTTGCATTGTTAACAGATCCTTAAAAGACGAAGAGCTGCAGCATGCTCTCATGGAACACTTTAATTATTATTTAATATCTGTGTATGTTACAAACTTTTTCTGACAGTAAAGTGATTGTAATTAGGCCTCACAGTAGAAATTATGTGAAATCATCACACGATTCTACCTAGAACACCAGGTTTTAATCCGGGAAAGAGCTGACTATCCTCTTCTCTCCCCCATGTTGCTCCAAAAGTGAAAATGCAGAGCTCTGTGTCTGCAAAATCCCTTAAAATTTGTAACATCTCTTCATGGATTTTTTTAGTGACTAGGTTAGAAAATGTGGTGTTGCTGTAAAATAATAACCAGTTACAGTTTTATTGCTGAAAACAATCACTTTTATGTCAGCGATAAGTAAGCTTCTCTCCCTCTCTCAGTGGTGAGAGCTTGGGTTTTCACTGTTGTGGTAGAAGTAGTCCTAGCACTGGACCTGGTGATGTGACAGACCTGTTCTACGGTGGAATTGCTCACAAAAAAAGGCTAGGGGGAAATGAAAGCACCAGGAAACATAAGGTATCGTAGTCAAAAGTTGCCCCAAAAGAACAGCACTGACTCAGTGATGTGAGCTCGGTTTACACTGCTATAGGGAGAGAAGTCACAGCTCGGTGTCTGCTGATGTGATGGTCCTGTTCCACAGTTTAATAATAATGGCTTGCATTTATATAGCGCTTTTCAAGACTCTCAAAGTGCTTTACAACTCCATTATTCATTCACTCTCACATACTGGTGGAAGCAAGCTATGATTATAGCCACAGCTGCCCTGGGGCAGATTGACAGAAGCACGGATGCCATATTGCGCCATCGGCCCTTCTGGCCAACACCAGTAGGCAAGGTAGGTGAAGTGTCTTGCCCAAGGACACAACAACATGTAGCAGGTGGAAGCTGGAATTGAACCCACAATTTCTGGGTTGCAGGCTGACAACTCTACCCCTGAGCTACAGTCGCCCCGCAAGTTTAAACACTTGCAAACAAGGCCAGAGAAAGTAAGGTCCTGTATTTGAAACATGCCCTAAAAGAACAGCATGACAATGATCTGTACTGTAATCTAGGGGGACACATCTCCAGAACTTATTTTCAATGACGCCATGCACCTAATCTCACCCTTTCCAGAACAATGAGACCCTCCTCATCTTTTCCCAATACCTTATGTATGCTGATCAGGTATTACATTATGATGAAAAAAACCCACTATTATCTCCATAAATCAGGCAGCAAGAGAACATTGAATCCTCAAACTTGATAGAAGCCAGAAAAAGGGACACGTGTAAGGATGTGAGAGTTCTATCAATGGACAAACTGATAGCTAGATGACTGGGTCAGAGCGTTTCCAACACTGCAGCTCTTTTCAGGTGTTCGGGGTCAGCAGTTGTCAGAATCTGTTCAAAGGGGTCATGGGAAGGATCAGTGGTAAACCAGTGAGAAATTCATGCCAGGCACGACTCACTAATGCGCATTGGAAGCAAACGGTGGCTTGTGAGGTTCAATCTAAGAGACGAGTAAACTGTAGCTCATGCTGCTGACCAAGGCGATGCTGACTCTGAGAGACACGAGTCAGAATGCAAACTGCATTGCAGTTTGTTGCGTGCGAAGCTGCATAGCCTCGGACCAGTCAGGGTGGAAGCCGGGTTCAGGAGGATGATGTTTTTAGGAGTGCATCAGCAACTTTGAGTTATTGACTTGGCCTCAAAATTTCACAGATCTCAGTCCAAATGAGTATCGGTGGGATCTGCTGAACAAGCTGGGCTTAAAGGATGTGCAGCTAACATCCCGACACCAGACACCACAGCACACCTTCAGAGGGCTGGTGTAGTCCATGCCTCGATGAGCCAGCAAAAGGAGGAGCAACCCTCTGCTGGGCTGGTGGTCATAATCTTACGGCATATCGGTTTAAATACCTCATATAATACTATAGTAGCTTTGAAGAGTGTTTCACAGAAAAAAAAAACTCTAACAAACTTCTGACACTGCCTGTAAGCAGGGGAGTCTGCTAATGATTTTTTCTCTTGGTTAAGGGCCAATCTGCTGTGGCCGGCTGCCTCCCTGTTTCCACGGCAGCATGGAGCAGCAGAGGCACATAACTGCACAGCCGCCTGCTTTCACATTCATAGAAATCTTAACCATTAATTCACAAGAATGGAGGTGAGTTTCAATGCTGATGAAATATATGAGAGGAGCAGAAGCAATTTAAGCCAACAGGACCAACCCCACCCCTCCCACCTTACTTCATTCTGCTGTGTCTGGTCGGGGTAACGCGAGGCCAGCAGCTGATGTGCAGAAACTAGGCTGAGGGTTGTTTTTTTTAATGTTTTTTTTATTTCTGCATCTCAATCAGTCTATGGAAACATCACTTCGATGGAGGCTGGGAGGGAGAAGCCAGGGTGGTTTGCTGCTCATGTAAACAACGCTGCAATTCATGACACTGCTGCAAACAAAGCTGAGTACCAGCATCCCCCACCCCACCCCTTCTCCTCTGCAGATAGATTTGTCTTGGCTCTTAAATCTCCCTTTACAGTAGGGCTACGTTGCGAAAAGTGTGTCATACGCGCGTTGGCAAGTTGGAGCCGGAACATAAATGATTCACTGGCTCGCTGACTCCGAGGGGCCCACGGTTGCTCTGTGGGCGCAGCAGGAGACACGCTCAGTATGCGGGGCTGTTCGTGCCAGCAGGCAGCGGGGCGCCCCTTCGGTTGGCACCTCTCGCAGCTCTTGTAGGTACTGACATCTTCAACAGGATTGTAACAACCCATAACACCCCCCATCCCTCCATCCGCACCACTCTGACACCCCCCGCGCCTCCATTCTTCCACCCCCACCCTGAATCCAGACAGCCCTCCTCGGCAGAGCCTGAAATAAGACGGAGGCTCATTCATGCTGCGCTCTATCTCCTCTCTACATCTCATTATGATCCCTGCAGCAGAGGAGAGGGGTTTTTCGCAGCCACACATAAGCCTCGGCAAATAATCAGGCAGGAGCCGAGGCACTTTTCCATCACACCAGTGCATAACAACCTCTCACTGGTGAATTAGATGTCTCAGCAGGCTCCCCCTTTATTTTGCCTCTCCTCAGATTTCTAACCCCCTCCTTTTCCTGATTCCTTCACCTCTTTTCCTTCTTCTGCAGCTCCTTTAATATCAGCTGCAGCAGCGGCGGCATTACTGCTGTTTGCATTGAGGATCAGAGGACCTAAAATCAGAGTCAGATAAACCTCCAGGTTTTTAACGCCAATCAAGGCATTAGATTATATATGGTCTGCCTGATGACACTTTCTTGACTCTAAAGAAAAAAATACACTGGATCATGGCGGAACAATTTGGATGAACTTTTTAAAGTAGACCCCCACTTTACAACTATTAAGTTAATATTTTGTTTCTGTTTAAGCAAACCCATCACAATTTCTAATTCAAGCCTGATCACATCAATTGAACTTCATCTGTACAACTTTATTTAAGTTAGTGTAAATAGAGGGGGTTTTGAATGGGGGCAGTATGACTCACTCCGCAGGGTGGCAAGGACTGGGGGGCGATATAAGACCATGGCAAAACTAGAAACTAGAAAAGCACTTGGGGAGCGAGTGATCTGGATCACGCCCAAAATCCGTCCATAACTTTTTGAGTTATTTTGCGGACTAACAAACAAAGAAACAAACCTTGGCAAAAACATAACCTCATTGGCAGAGGTAATTAAAGGCGTATTTAACTATTTTGGTGTAAATCTCGTGCCAGGCCGTACCCATATCCGCAGCAGGTCTCCAAGGTGAACTGGAGACCTTTTCAAGACTCTCAAAGCGCTTTACAACTCCATTATTTATTCACTCTCACATTCACACACTGGTGGAAGCAAGCTATGATCATAGCCACAGCTGCCTTGGGGCAGACTGACAGAAGCGAGGATGCCATATCGCGCCATCAGCCCTTCTGGCCAACACCAGTAGGCAAGGTAGGTGAAGTGTCTTGCCCAAGGACACAACAACATGTAGCAGGTGGAAGCTGGAAGTCTACATATTTTAGTTTAAAATCTAAAATATGTAGACTAACCAAATCTGAGTTGCGATATTCTACACTGAAAATAGATTCTTTTAAAACCTTTATTCTAGGTCTAAAAACACAAACAAAGCTGTTAACTTTCTTTTTATTAAGAATAAACCCCAACAATAAAGAGAGCGGTTCATTTTATAGTCCACAATGATTGATCAGTTACAATATGTAAAAAGTTTTTGTTTTTTTGTTGTTGCCAAATTGGCTTTGAGGAAGGAGTGTGTATGTTTGTGTGTGTACATTAGGTGAGTGGTAGGGGGTGTTTCAATCTGATCTTGCATTTATAAACATCCCCCGCGCCTTTCAACTCTTTTTACTTTCAGTAAACTTAATGTGTGTAAATATTTGTATGAACACTAAAAGAGTCAACACCATAAGACATAAACTAAAAATGTTTCACAAACATGTGACTAACAGAAATAGAATAATGTGTCCTTGAATGAAGGGAGGCTCAAAATCAAAAGTACCAGTCAGTATCTGGTGTGGCCACCAGCTGCTTGAAGTACTGCAGTGCATCTCCTCCTCATGGACTGGAGCAGATTTGTCAGTTCTTGCTGTGAGATATTACCCCACTCTTCCACCAAGGCACTTGCAAGTTCCTGGACATTTCTGGGGGGAATGACCCTAGCCCTCACCCTGCGATCCAACAGGTCCCAGACGTGCTCAATGGGATTGAGATCCGGCCTCTTTGCTGGCCATGGCAGAACACTGACATTGCTGTCATGCAGAAACTCACGCTCAGAACGAGCAGTATGGCTGGTGGCATTGTCCTGCTGGAGGATCATGTCCGGATGAGCATGCATAAAGGGTACCACATGAGGGAGGAGGATGTCTTCCTTGTACCGCAAGGCATTGAGATTGCCTGCAATGACAACAAGCTCAGTCTGATGGTGATGTGATATACCGCCCCAGACCATGACGGACCCCCCACCTCCAAATCGATCCCGCTCCAGGGTACAGGCCTCGGTGTAACGGTCATTCAACACGAATCCCTCCATCACTCCTGGTGAGACAAAACCGTGACTCATCAGTGAAGAGCACTTTTTGCCACTCCTGTCTGGTCCAGTGAAGTTTGGTTTGTGCCCATAGGTGGCGTTGTTGCTGGTGATGTCTGGTAAGGACCTGCCTTACAACAGGCCTACAAGCCCTCAGTCCAGCCTCTCTCAGCCTATTGCGGACAGTCTGAGCACTGATGGAGGGATTGTGTGTTCCTGGTGTGACTCGGGCAGTTGTTGTGGCCATCCTGTACCTGTCACGCAGGTGTGATATTCGGATGTACCGATCCTGTGCAGGTGTTGTTACACGTGGTCTTCCACTGCGAGGATGATCAGCTGTCCTTCCTGTCTCCCTGTAGCACTGTCTTAGGCGTCTCACAGTGCGGACATGGCAATTTATTGCCCTAGCCACATCAGCAGTCCTCATGCCTCCCTGCAGCATGCCTAATGCACGTTCACGCAGATGAGCAGGGACCCTGGGCATCTTTCTTTGGGTGTTTTTCACAGTCGGTAGACAAGTCTCTTTAGTGTCCTGCGTTTTTAGAACTGTGACCTTAAATGCCTACTTTCTGTAAGCTGTTAAGGTCTTAACGACCATTCCACAGGTGCATGTTAATTAATTGATTATGGTTAATTGAACATGCATGGAAAACATTGTTTAAACCCTTTACAATGAAGATCTGTAAAGTTATTTGGATTTTTACAACATTATCGTTGAAATACACAGTCCTGAAAAAGGGACGCTTCTTTTTTTGCTGAGTTTATATAAAACAAGCTCTAACTGTGAGTCCTTTATTTAGATCAATTTTTACCACAGAAATCCCCACAAATCTTTACTTTTAATTGGATAACGTGAGTTACAATAAATACAGTTTTAGGATTTTCTTTCTCAAGCTGTTTGATAGAAGGGAAAACTGAATATGAGTAGTTGTAGTTCCCATGATGCTTACTGAACAAATTTGCCACACTTGTTTTCAATAATTTTTTGAAAGACCAGTGTGTTCGCAGTCTCGAGGGACTTCTGTCCCCTTTGCATGTCACAATCTTCATTCCTTTAGCTTTTAAATGTCAGCATTTTACTGTTTGCATCATGTGTTCAAAGACATTTTCTCCTCAAGTGTTATTCTCTAAGCATTCATAGCCTCTGGGTGCTTCTGGCTCACAGTCTCCTGTGTGGCTCACAGAGTGAAGTTGCACTAATCGAGACTGGAGAATCCAGCTTACCGCTGTTTTGACACTTGGCAAAGAGGCGGCAAATCTTTAGATCTTGCAATAGTTTAATTTGACAGGCATAGTGACAAGAGCAACGTAAACCATTGGTGCAAATGTGTCAGGCTGTGTTATTTTAAACCCAACTGATTTTTTTTGACGTGAGCACGTTTCAGAGAAATATGATGATGTTGGAACTCCAGGCTGGGAATAAAAAAAGAAGAAAAAAAAGAAGCCCAATAAAGCCCTAACTCTGGTCGCCCCAAGTGAATGAGTTCACATTAGCCTAGCTGCAGTTCTTGGATTGCTTATTAGGAGCTTGGCTGAGCTCTCAAAGTTTTATTTGGACGGCTCCCAAATGGAAACACAAGCGCGGAGCCGTGCCAAGCTGTCAGGCTGGCGCAGGAGGTGCAGCGTGAATGATGGCTGAATGCTCGAGTGCAGGAGTCCTTTGGGACTGTTCGTGGATCAAATCATTCAGAGCAGTGTGATCAGGCTGAAATGCTCTTCAAGTTTTGCACAGAATTATCATGAAAGCATTCAGTGTTCGAGTGAATATGATCCATATTGCTCTGGTTTGAGGAGTTTTATATTTCTTGACCTAGTTCACATTTTGTCACGATCCAACCACAAACTTCAAAGTATTTAATTGGGATTGAATGTGATAGACCAATATAAAGAAGGAAGTGAAATGATACATGAGTAAACACTGCATACAGTAGAACCAACTTTCCCTTCAGTTACAGCTGTAAGCATTTTTGAGCTGTGCCTCAAAAAGCTTTGAGACATCCAAAGACTAAAATGTTTGCCCATCCTTTGCAAGATAGCTGAAGCTCAGTCAGACTGAATGAAAGGCATCTGTGAAGATACGTTTTTAAGTCTTGCCACAGATTTTCAACTGGATTTAGGTTTGGACTTTAACTGGGCCTTTCTAACACGTAAATATGATCTGATCTAAGCCGTTTAGTGTTATGTTCCTGTTGAAAGATGAACCTGATCAACCAGTCATCAACAGGTTTTCTTCTGTGACTATCCTGTATTTACCATCCTCAATCTACCCTTCACTACCATGTTATACCATGAACATTGTGTGTTCCAGGTGATTTTCAGCTAGTTTTCCTCCATATATATATATATATATATATATATATATATATATATATATATATATATATTACAGAATTGTATCTCTGTTTTACTGTGGAGGCGTGTTTGACCCCTTAATCCGTGGTTTATGTCAGCTCCCTCGGACTGCTCTTTTGGACTTTATTTTCTTCCCATCTTAGCTTTCAGGAGGGCCAGCTCTGTGCAGCAATGCCCCCTCGACAGTGTGCAGGTGGTGGGGGACAGATAGGCTTTGGTTTAATCTAAATCACCGTTGGACAGTGTTTCCCAGCCCATGCATAAAGCTGTTGCTGAGCTGGAGAACTTCAGAGACAGACTGCTGCATCCTAGGTGCACAGAAGAGCATTAATGCGTATCCTCCCAGCAGCTGTACAGTATGACTCTGATACCAACAAACTCAATGACTGTTTACATGCTTGCTGTTAGTTGCACTGTCTTCTCATTTCGAATAATATTCCTCCCATTATTGCACATCTCTGTCGTTTTCATTGTTTTTTCTTCATTTGTCACCTCCTGTAATTAGTCTGTTGCTTAATGCACAAATACACATGCACATTCTGTAAATATTTTAAAATGATCCTGCTTATTTGTACTTTTTTTGAACCGTTGATGCTGTTTTTATTAACTGCACAGTATTTTAGTGTTGCAACTTTGCCCTTACTGTACAGTATATTATTCTTAATGCTGTTTCTTTTTGAATTTTATATTTGCATGAATCCGTGACTTTGCTGCTGTTTTGCCTGAATTCAGTTCAAATTCAAAAATACTTTATTGATCCAAGAGGATTAATTCTTTAAGGAGTTGTTATAGATCATGATGGCTGTGGGCAGGAAAGATTGCCTGTAGCGTTCTGTGTTGCAGCAAAACTGGAGAAACCTCCACCTGAAGACCCTCTGAATGTCCCCAGTGTGGGACAATAAAGGGATTTTCTATTCTTGCCATTTTTGTGAATTAAAGGACCCAAATGCAGCAAGTAAAATAAGGATGATTTAATTACAATAAAAAAGACAAGGAGCATGAACTTACAGAAACTGCAGCGACAGGGAAAAACAGGAACCACACAGGGAATATTGACCACGGACCAGCGAGTAGTGACTGAATGAGAGCTGAATATATAGGCTACTGAGGAGGGAATGAGGAAGTGACAGAGAAGACCAAGGACTAATTAGTGAAAGCAGATGCAGGTGAGAGGGAGAGAGCAGGTGGAAAAAATCAGTAGCTAGGACAGAAGGCAGAAGGGCTAGGGAAACGGAGAGGAAGACCAAGAGCAAAACTTAAGGATTAGACAGAGGACTGTACTAGAGAGGAATAAGGACTAACTATAAACCTAAGAGAACCTGGAGAGCATAAGAGTGAAGAAAACAGAACTGAGGAAATAAACCTACAAGGAAGAATTATTTAAAGAGGGACTAGAAAGAGGAATTAAATATAACAGAACTAACATGGACTAATAATGGATAAGTATATATAGGAACTTAAGAAAATAAATAAGGGATGAACACAAACATGAGTAACCAAACATAAGAGCACCAGAGGGTGAAAAAATGTAGTGGAAGGAAAAACTCAAATTCAAAGCCCAAACACCCAAACCTGAGAACTAGGACAATTCTATTTCATTAACTGTGGTTTTGACTTCATGGTAGAGTCTTTTTAGAGCTTGCTCTGTGCTTTCTTACATTATTCTTTCAAAACAGTTTCACAACATCAAATGAGACATTACTGTCTGTGTCCAATTATTCATTGTCCATACCTACTTATCCTTGCAGGGTTAAGTAGACGGGATTGGTCCCTTTCTCCAGTGGTCAATGGACAAGAAGCAGGGTTACACTTGGAGAGGTTACCATTCGATCCCAGAGAAACACAGGACTAGCAACCATGCACACTCTCACACACAAGGACTCCATGCAGAAGGTCCATGCATGGATTTGAACCCAGGACCTTCTTGCTGCAAGGCAACAGTACTACCAACTGTGCCATCTTGCAACCTGTTCTTCTGTAGTAAAACTCTTTTGTCTGATTGAAAATTATTTTGTCTGAAAACTGGATGTCTGAATGCATCTAGTTTAACATGCAAAGGCAACACTGGAAATCATCAGTGGGGATGCTGACAGATTTTTGTATTCTTATTGCTTAGTGGTTTGCTCTGAGTAATTTCACCATCATTAGTTCTGTTGTCGATTGTTTGAAAATTGGAAGAAAAAAAAGAACTTAATTCCTGCGGCCTGCCTGTCTCAGAATCAGAATCAGAAAGGGTTTATTGCCAAATGTTGGGCAGGTTTACAACATTAGGAAATTGTTGCGCTACTTTGTGCAAACATACGAGAACAAAAAGACAAACACTTAAAAATAAAAATATAATATGCTAAACAGATTGATATATACATGAGTGCAGGTAAAGATCGGTGCAAAAAAACCACAATATGGGTCATGTAACTGAAACAGAGCGGGTGGTGGGATAAGTCTTAGGGTAATTGTTCATGAGTCCAACAGCAGAGGGTAAGAAACTGTTCTTATGGTGAGAGGTTCTGGTCCGAATAGACCGGAGCCTCCTGCCCGAGGGGAGCAGGTCAAACAGTCTGTGTCCAGGGTGAGAAGGGTCGGCTGTGATCCCACCTGCACGCTCAAATGTCCTGGAGGTGTACAGGTCCTGCAGAGATGGGAGTCTGCAGCCAATCACCTTCTCAGCAGAGCGCACCACACGCTGCAGTCTCTGTTTGTCCCTGATGATGT
Organism: Valencia hispanica; assembly: GCA_963556495.2. Taxonomy (NCBI): domain Eukaryota; kingdom Metazoa; phylum Chordata; class Actinopteri; order Cyprinodontiformes; family Valenciidae; genus Valencia; species Valencia hispanica. The sequence continues at coordinate 45,635,902 of OY747708.1, forward strand.
CTCTCCAGCGTTTGGGTTGACAACACGACATGAACGTGGGTATCCACTCACCAAAAGTAGATTTGAAACACAAGCTGGGTGGTCCGATGTTTGCCGATATAAACTGTACATTCCAGAAGCCTAATATTTCTAGAAAGCAAATATTCTAAAGGGTCTGTCATTTGGAAAAGACGCTGGATGTGTCCGTGCTTTCCTGATTACAGGGTGTGCAGGTGCACTTCCTCTCAGCTGGTGCTCGTCATGCCCAATCAGGAGGAGCTTAAAGAGGAGCAGATTCCATGAGGAAGCTGCCAGATTGTTTTCTCTCCACAAGTGGCAATCAGGCTTTCTCTCGTTTGTTCTTATCCTTTTATGATCCACGCTCATCTTTTGTTGTCCTCCTTCTTAGGAAACCCGTTCCCTTCCTGGACCCATTCCGCTTGCCTCCTTGTCCTAGGAGTTTGTTGGCACACTTCCTAGAAGATCGCTTCTGTGAATCTTCTGACTGCTCAAGGAGGATCTCCTCCACATCCTAACACAGTACTCACCCGCCTCTCCATCCTCCAACGCTCCATCGTTCTCGTTTTGGATTTTCCCTCCAAACCTGGAAGACGTTCTCTGCTTTGTTAGCAATAAACACTTCAAACTAATATCCCTTGTCTGTAATTGTTGCTCGCACTACGTTCTTACACAACTGTAACATGACAGATGTACGCTATTAGCTATAAACAGACAGTCCAATGAAATGTCTTATTTGCATTTAGCCTGAGAACCCGATATATGGAGCTTTTTTCCTGTTTAAAGATAGTGGTTCTTCTTCTTGGCCCATTTGTGCTTGGAAGTGAATCAAAGCAAAGATTTAATGCTGCTGTTTTCAATGAAAATTGTTTTACAAATGGAAAACTGCAACGGTGTTGGTTCGTTTTTACAATTGCCAAGGACAATAACCATAAACTTGAGTGTGGTCTGAAGATTGCTGGGGACAATAAATATTATTTATTCATATATAAGTTTTCATCCATTTGACATTTCAATACAATACGCACTGCAGTGTATTAACAGGTGTTGAAAATCATACCTTTATTCAATCAATAAAAGTTGAAAGCCATAGTTCTACGTGTTTTGTCTTGTTTTTCAAATGGCACTGAAAACTACTATCAGTCATTTGTCTTGGAAGGCTCAATAAAATCCACATCGTAGCAAAAAGAACAACACTGAGCGCGGATTCAAGCTCCATTACGCAAAAGAAGCAAACAATTCACATCCATGGACTATAAGGAAGTTGTGAAACTCTGCGTTCAGGTCACAGCAGAGGAAATGTTCATATTCAATATATGTATTCATCTGCTGGAATTGTGATGGCATGGATGTGGATTCTTTGTTCAGCTTTTTCAGACTAAATATTAATTAAAAAGAATTAGAATTACATACCATTGAATTTGTCATTTTCTGTTCAAGAACTGACATGTAAAAATAGATTATGATGGGATTTTTTGACCCCGTCAGTCAAAATAACGAACAATTAAAGTCTAACGCAACTTATATGTTAAAATCAAGCTCTGGTGAAAATCTATCATTTTCAAAGAGTTACATATGGTCAGTGTTCAGGTTGAGAGTTTAAAAAACAACAGGCCAGTCGGTTCTGGATTTGATCGGGAGATAACCACGGGTACCGGGTGGGGCTCAAAAATCACCTTAACTATTGTTAAAATTGGACCCATGCAGAACTCTGCTACAGTTTACCGAAAACTTTAACTGCAGTTGTTTTGAATTTAAAAAATACATGAGAGCGACCAATGAACCTTTAATTACATAGGCATATGCAAGAAGAAGTTCTCGGGAAAACAATTAAATTTTTTTTTTTTTTTTTGCGGCTTTGAAGAAGAACCGATTGCATAAATTTTCACATGACTGGAAATGGGGGGAAAATAGGCCAAAAATCGCATCGCGTATGCCTGGACCCCTGGGGAATGTGCGCACAGGCCTGCGCCATTTTCTATTCAATTCAGTTTATTTATATAGCGCCAATTCACAACAGATGTCATCTCAAGGCACTTAACAAGAAGTCATTTCAATACATTTATACAAACCTTCCAATCAGTTAAAAAGGATTTAAGGAATCCCAGCAGATTGCGTCAGTCATTGGCGTGAGGTTGGGGGTTTGAGAAGACAGAGCAGAGACACAGAAGGAACAGAAGATCTGATATAAGAGAACTTTCTATGTTACAAAAAGTAAAAAGTTGATAACAGGACACAGTGGATGTTCAGTTACTGGGAGCATCATCCCAGTCGATGCCCCCCGTCCAACAGGGCATTGCAGCCAAGCAGGATACCAGACCAGGTATATCTTCTATGGAGAGAAAACACTGAGAGAAAACAAAGTTAACACTCGAAATAGCAGAATGAACTGTAATACAACTGGAGAGTCGTAGGAGAAAAGGAAGTAGCAGAGTGAAGAAAATTTTAAGTCTGTCCTCCAGCAGTCTAAGCCTATAGCAGCATAACTACAGAGATAGCTCAGGATGACCTTAGCCACTCTAACTATAAGCTTTATCAAAAAGGAAAGTTATAAGCCTGGCCTTAAAAGTAAACAGAGTGTCTGCCTCACGGACTAAAGCTGGGAGCTGGTTCCACAGGAGAGGAGCCTGATAACTAAAAGATCTGCCTCCCATTCTACTTTTAGAAATCCTTACAACCACCAGTAAACCTGCAGTCTGAGAGCGAAGTGCTCTGTTGGAAACAATTAGATCTCTGATGTATGATGGAGCTTGATTATTAAGTGCTTTGTATGTAAGAAGAAGGATCGTAAATTCTATTCTGGATTTAACAGGGAGCCAATGAAGGGAAGCTAAAGCAGGACAAATGTGATCTCTCTTTTTAATATTCATCAGAACTCTTGCAGCCGCATTTTGGATTCACTGAAGGCTTTTAATGGCATTTTGTGGACTACCTCATAGTAAAGAATTACAGTAGTCCAGCCTTGAGGTAACAAATGCATGGACTAGTTTCTCAGCATCACTCCTGGACAGGATGGTTCTAATTTTAGCAATATTCCGGAGGTGAAAAAGAAATCCTAGAAATCTGTTTAATATGGGATTTAATATGCCATCTGTGCATACAGGTGAAACTCAAAACATTAGCTCATTTACTTCAGTACTACAACCTAAAAGGCGAAACTAATACATGATATGGACTCATTACATGCAAAGCGAGATAGTTCAAGCCTTCATTTGCTATCATTTTGATGATTATGGCTCACAGCTTATGAAAACCCCAAATTCAAAATCTCAAGAAATTAGAATATTGTGAAAAGGTTCAATATTTTAGGCTCAAAGTGTCACACTCTAATCAGCAAATTAATCCGAACACTTACAAACACTTACAATGGTCTCTCAGTCTGGTTCAGTAGGAAGTGGACTGAGGCTGGAGTTAGTGCATTAAGAGCTACCACACACAGACGGATCCTGGACATGGGCTTCAAATGTCGTATTCCTCTTGTCAAGCTGCTCCTGAACAACAAACAACATCAGAAGCGTCTTACCTGGACTAAAGAAAAGAAAGAATGGCAAATTCTGCATCTCATTTGGAAACCAAGTTCCCAGAGTCTAGAGGAAGAATGGAGAGGCACACAATCCAAGATGCTTGAAGTCCAGGGTGAAGTTTCCACAGTCCGTGTTGATTTGGGGAGCCATGTCATCTGCTGGTGTTGGTCTTACTGTGCTTTATTAAGTCCAGAGTCAATGCAGCCATCTACCAGGACAGTTTGGAGCACTTCATCCTTCCTTCAACAGACGAGCTTTATGGAGATGCTGACTTCATTTTTCAACAGGACTTGGCACCGGCCCACACTGCCAAAAGTACCAAAACCTGGTTCAATGACCATGGGATTACTGTGCTTCATTGGCCAGCAAACTGACCTGACCTGAACCCCACAGAGAATCTATGGAGCATTGTCAAGAGAAATATGAGAGACATGAGACGGAACAATGCAGAAGAGTTGAAGGTCGCTATTGAAGCATCCTGGTCTTCCATAACACCTAAGCAGTGCCACATGCTGATAGCATCCATGCCACGCCACATTGAGGCAGTCATTGATGCAAAAGGGGCCCAAACCAAGTACTGATTACATATGCATGATTATACACTGCTCAAAAAGGGAACACTTAAACAGCACAATGTAACTCCAAGTCGATCACACTTCTGTGAAATCAAATTGTCCACTTAGGAAGCAACACTGATTGACAATCAATTTCGCATGCTGTTATGCAAATGGAATAGACAACAGGTGGAAAATATAGGCAATTAGCAAGACACCCAATAATTCACTCTAGTGGTAGCATGAAACGAAGTCTACAACCCACACAAGTGGCTCAGGTAGTGCAGCTCATCCAGGATGGCACATCAATGCGAGCTGTGGCAAGGTTTGCTGTGTCTGTCATTGTAGTGTCCAGAGTAGGGACGTGCTACCAGGAGACAGGCCAGTAAGTCAGGAGACATGGAGGAGGCCGTAGGAGGGCAACAACACAGTATTAGGACTGCTCCCTCTGCCTTTGTGCAAGGAGGAACAGGAGGAGCACTGCCAGAGCCCTGCCAAATGATCTCCAGCAGGCCACAAATGTGCATGTGCCTCTTCAAACAGTCAATAACTCCATGAGGGTGGTATGAGGACCCGACATCCACAAGTGGGGGTTGTGCTTACAGCCCAACACCATGCAACACCAAGATTGGCAAATTCGCCACTGGCGCCCTGTGCTCTTCACAGATAAAAGCAGGTTCACACTGAGCACTTGTGACAGACGTGACAGAGTCTTGAGACACCGAGGAGAACGTTCTACTGCCTGCAACATCCTCCAGCATGACCGGTTTGGCAGTGGGTCAGTAATGGGGCCGCACAGCCCTCCATGTGCTCGCCAGAAGTAGCCTGACTGCCATTAGGTACTGAGATGAGATCCTCAGACCCCTTGTGAGACCATATGCTGGTTCTTCCTGATGCAAGACAATGCTAGACCTCATGTGGATGGAGTTTAGTCAGCAGTTCCTGCTAGAGGAAGGCATAGATGCTATGGACTGGCCTGCCCGTTCCCCAGACCTGAATCCAATTGAGCAAATCTCGGACATTATGTCTTGCTCTATCCACCAATGCCACGTTGCACCACAGACTGTCCAGCAGTTGGCGGATGCTTTAGTCCAGGTCAGGTCTTTTGTGTGATTTTGTTTTCAGCACATTCAACTATGTAAAGAACAAAGTATTTAATAAAATAATGTGTTCTTTTAGTATTCCCTTTATTTCTTTGAGCAGTGTACTTTTCAGACGCCCGAAATGTCTCTATTTAAAATCCTTGTTTTATTGATTTCATGTAATCTAATTTTATGAGATTTTGAATTTGAGGTTTTCATAAGCTGTAGGCCATAATAATCAAAATTATAACAAATAAAGGCTTGAAATATCTCGCTTTGCATATGATGAGTATCGTATATTAGTTTCACCTTTAAAGTTGAAATACTGAAATAAATTAACTGTTGCATGATATTCAAATTTTTCAAGTTTCACCTGTACATGCACTGCGTAGAAAGAAACATGACTGTATTTGATAGTGGAATACCAGTCAGTTTGGATCCTGATAACACGGACACTGTGCAGTGAACACAAGTGGATGTTATATCTGGGCTGGTAAGAAATTCCGTAACAGGTTTTTAAAAGTGGTGGGGACAAAACTGTCATCTATAAATATTGCCGAGGACATGTCCCTAGCTAAAATTACGGCAATGGAAAACTGATATTTTAGTATCTGAGTCCGTGTTCCAGTCTCTTCTGTTGGAACTGGATTTGAAAGACTTTATTGGACTGCGCTGGGTGAGTTTAGAGCCAATTGGGCATGTTTGTCCCTTAAGATGACTTTTGTGATGAAACTTTGCATAGACTTTGATCTGAAGTAGGGACGTCCCAATGCTGACACGAGTCATTTAATATGAAGCGTCTGATGCATTTTTACATCACAGACATTTCCACCATAAGGACATATTTGTGATAAGTCAATACCATGTACAGATGAAACCAGATGTTTAGACACTACTATGGAAATATTATTTAACAAGGATGAGAAATAATTCCTTCTTAGTTCAAGAGCTTTAATTTGGCTTGTTGAGCAACAAGGAGTTCAGCACATACAAACGATGCAGATACTGACCTGCTCCCCACACCCTAAAATTTTACTATATAGAATTGAATATTCTACAGCTCCTCCTCATTAGACTAGGTGTCTGACTTCAGTAAGATAGAATAAGTATAACCTTGATAGTAGGACGCAACTCAGTCTCCCTGGGTCAGAGTGCAGATATGGAGTGGTTCTGACGTCCTTCAGTCCACATGCAAACACATCTCACATGTCGGTGACCCAGGATACAGACACATATCCCTGAGCTCTCACATGTTGGTTCTTCATAACAACACATCCCAGTTAACAAAGTGACTAACCTTTTAATTCCATATCAACACACTGTTGTGATGTTTAGGAACCATGGAGACAGAGGCCATGTACACACGTATCCGTCTTTTAAAAAAAACAAATATCCTCAACACCTCGTTTAGAAAACACAAAACTCGGTCCACGTCTAGCCGCATAAGTGCGTTGTTAAGCACATTCATAGACATATCAAACCTGTAGGGGGCAGTAGTTCCCCCAAATCCAACCCACTAAGTTTAACTTTCAATGCTGTTTTTGAGCTTGCATAAAAAGTAAGCATAAAGCGCTTGGACAATCGTTAATGCCAACACAGCTCTGAGGGCATAAGTGCTGTTTCTGAGTGTAAACACATTGATGTTGGAGCATTTTTGTCGCAGAAAGTAACGTTGCGGAGCCTAAAACTCTGGTTATTTCTGTCCACACGCAAACGCTTAAAACGGAGAAAACGCAGATCTTCACTTTGACCGGAGTTTTTCGAAAGATACGTTTTCTGTGCCGTAAATCTGCATTTTCGTGTGGATAACAGGCCAAAAACCATAGATAAATATCTTCGTTTTGTAAGATGCCCAGCTACGTGTGGACAAGGTACGATTCTGTGTCACAGGGATAAATGTGTTTTGGTGGAAAAACGTGCAAATAAACCCCAGATCAAAAACAAAGACCCTATAAGGATGCTGGCTGAAGCTGGTAAGAGAATTTCTTTCTTCAAAGTGAAACATATCCTTTTCTGACATAAGCTGAAAGGCCACTCAGCGGGGAAGAATTCAATTCAAATTTAAAAATACTTTATTAATTCCAAATGAAACTAAATGTAACTCCTATAATTTTTTTCAAAAACTTGTTGAAGATCCTGATGGCTGTGGGCAGGAAGGAGCTCCTGTAGCGGCCGCTATTACAGCCAACCTGAAGAAGCCTCTGACTGAAGATACTATATAAACATCTGAAGAGGATGCTCGGGGTTGTTCGTAATATTCTTGATTTTATGAAGAGTCCTTCATCCACCATCATCTCCACTAGTTCCACAGTAAACCCCTTGAACAGAACCAGCTTTCTTTATCAGATTTAACCATTTTAAGTCCCTGGCTCTGATGTTGCTACCCCCACAGATGATGGCAGACAAGATCCACTCACCACAAAATACTATGTTTTTTTAAATTTCCTTTTAACAACAGCTTTCACTTATAAAAGCCAGATTTCGGATCATGATATTTCTGTATTTTTACTCTCCACGTATTATTTAAAAAGAAAATGAAATCCTTAACTTCAAGTGGCTTTTTGCTGGTAATGTAAATGTCTGATTATAAATGGGGTATGGAAGTTCAGTCATTAGGAGTACAAATTAAATAAGTAGCTCATCCCACACTGTTTGATCCTATTAATAATGAAGCAGAGCCTGTACTGCACGGATGGCATGCTTAAAACACGGAGTTCAGTGAGTAGGTCGAGAATGATTACACAATGTAGACTGACAGGCAGTGGGAAACCATTTATTCAGCAGTAATGAGCCTAAATGATAAAGTAATACACCCACATTAAGGGATGGAAGGCAGAGCATTCAGCAGAGGGGTAAATCTGCAGACACAGCATCCGGCGCTGCATACGGAGGGATTTATTTTAATCAGGACAGCATAATCTCCTAATTTTTCAGTCTAACTGCGTGGCTTATTTGAATACTGTGTGTATCCTGATCTGAAATACGAAAACGATGCTCTCAAAGCGAAAGAAGACCTGCAGGAATGATAACAGTTGCATTTCTAATCCTCGTATTCTTCCTGAATGCTTTGTGAAAGCAGCACATTTTTGACCTCAAGGTGAAGCTTTCTTACAAGCCTCCCAACAGTCTGGGCTTTATCAATAATTTACCGCACCTCCAGTCATGTTAACAATATCTTTCAGGCTCTACTTATTATGTATCTTACACACACACACACTCATGCACACACTTTGTACAAGCATGTTAAGAGTCTGTCCGTCCATTCGCACGTCTCTACAAGCTCACAAATACCACAGTGAGGAAGTTAGAAAAATGCTCCTCGTTATCTTGTATCATCTTGATGAGCTGTACATAATAGGGAATAGAGATGCCTTCACACTTGCACAGAATCGACTGCTAGCAGCATTTCTTCTTCTGTGCCGTTCTTGAAACAAAATGGGAAGAAAATATGAAGCAGCTGTAAAAAGAAAGAAAAATTCCCCCCACAGACTGGCTGGGGGAAAAAAAGACAAGTAAACTTCTTCCACAGCAATTCACTGTTCCAGTTTATGAGCAGCAAGGCTGCTGCTCAATAAATCCTTTATCATCGTGCTTTTATAGGGAGATCAGATCTCAGCAGACAGATGGGGATGAGGATGGGGGTGGGTGGGGGCGAGGGGGTGTTAAAAACCCCTCTGCGTTCGTTCTGGTTGTGTAGCGTTTGAGCAGACAAACGCAGCATTGTACACGGAGCGCAAGTTAACGTGAAGGCTGTCATCGCCTCGTTGTCATATTGTTTGTGGCTGAGACTCACTCACATGGTGAGTAATCGCAGCTGAAGCAGCAGCTTCCTGAGGGGACTCCCACCGATTGCTGTAGACTGGCACGAGTTCGGTTGTGAACTCTCTCTTGTGGCTTTATCACATTAACACCTTTGGAATCAAACCACATGTGTGGTCATAGACAGACAAGAGCTATCACTTAAGTGTAGTCAGGACCACACTTTAAAGTGGCCTTTCTTCTGCAGAGCCTTGTAAAAGTATTCACACCGCTGGAACTTTTTTTTGCCTTTTGTGACGTTACCATTCGATGACTGTAATGGACCCAAACCCAGAGACGAGGATGGGATTTCAATATCAGAACTCAGGACAGTCATGTCACGGCGCGTTTACATGCGCATCTAAATCGAGCTTTGGCAATGATCGAGCTAATACCATAACCAGAATGGGAGCCTTTATCCCAGTTGACATCTTCAGTTAGTGAATTCAATAACTGAATGAAGTGACTCCGCGATGCTATGTGGTGACACGCGCCCTTTGGTGTTGGCATTCTTCTGATTGGCATAGAGTCTCAAAGAGATAGTAAACAAATGCCGCCAGCAGTGAAGCAGACAGAGTAAAAACAGGATATGCACAATGAGCAAAGAAATGGAGGACAACAAAGCTAAAAAAATGTGCTTATATATCCAGCATGCAAAGTCAATACATTATAGATAAGCTTTTGCTGGCGTTACAAGTCTTTTGGGGTCTGTCTCCAACAATGTTTCACAACTAAAAACTGAAATTTTCCCATGTTTTTTTCTTTGCAGAATAGCTCAAGCTAGTACGGATAGATGGAAAGTGTATGTGAACAGCAATTTTAAAACACTGACACTGATTTTCAACTGGACTTTGATTGGGCCTTTCCAACACAAGAATGTGCTTTGATCTGAACTATTCTGCTGTAGCGTTCTGTATGCGTCTGATCGTTGTTCTGCTTGACGTTGAACCTCTCTGTCTCAGTCTCAAGTCATTTTCAGCCTCTAACTGGTTTTCCTTTCGGGATTGCCTTCCATACATCTTCCCATCGACTTTTTGCCACTCTTCCACTGAGAAAGGTGCCTAGATTGCACTCCACAATGCACTCCCTGCTCTGTGAGGTACCCAAAGCTTTGAATGTTGCTTTATAACCTAACTCTGCTTTAAAAATCTCTTTAAACCACTTTCTCCCTGACCTGTCTGATGTTGTCCTTGGTCTTTGATGGTTCTTTTTGTTCCCAAATGTTTTCTAACAAACATCAGAGGCCTTTCAAATTATAGCTGCATTGGTAGAGATTAAATGACACACATGAGCACTCTCTTTAACAATTTGGTGAAATCTGAAGTCAAAAGGATGAATGGTATTTCACTGAGGCATATGATAGTAAAGGAGGCTGACTAAAAAAAGTACGCCACACTTTTCAGATTGTTATTAATAGTTTTTAGGGATTTTTTACTTTTGAAAACCATATATCTATTACCTTCAGCTTCACAATTATTCCCAGCTTTGTGGTGATCTATCACACACAATCCTGAGAAAATATAACGCAGCTTTTGGTTGTGAAGAGACAAAATATGAAACAGATAAAAGGGTGTGAATATTTTGCAAGGAACGGTGTTGAACCTTTAGAAGCAGGAGAACAGGAGAAGCAGGTTAACATGTGTTACCGACTCCATAAGGAACAAGCAATAAGGAAATCAATTCCAGCAACAGCAGGAGCAGGATGAAGTGTTTTTGTTACCTAACAGTATTCCCGGGGTGAGTGCTCTCTTTAACTGTAGGGGCGCCTCTGATACACACGAGTGTTGGTCTGCTCGAACGTCGCAAAGTGCAGCAGTTGTCTTGTTTTTAGGAACAAAGGACAGCCCCTTAGACAGGTACCTTCGCACAAAATCACTCAACAAGCACAAGCATTCGGCAAAGTCCTACATTAAAAAATAATCACGCAAAACAGAAAAAAACTGTACATGCAGAGTAAATCAACGGCAAAATGAGTGGCGACGAGGACTTGGTGGAGATGCTGTGCACAGTATGAGGTGTAACTGAAAGGAAGTTGTTTGTGTTCTCTTGTGCCTCTGTCAGGGTTGAAAATGAGACGTCCACATGGCGTTGGATGACAGGCGTCCATTCTCTCCACTATTCTTTTATTTAATTTTTTTACACGTGTCCTGTTTGGCAATGTGGAGCTCAGAATTGGTGTCTGAGTACCAAGTAGAAGCCCAACAGATTTACTATCACAAGTGGAGCACTACAGCTTTTGCTATAGTACTCTGCTTGATATATATGTGTAAGAAATCTTTCTTAGAAATTACAGTGGGGGTTTTTTTTTATGCGCTGGGGACATGGCGACGGAAAATAAAGGGGAAGAAAGAAAGTAAATGAAGAGAGGTAGGGAAAAAAGGTTAAGCGGGAGAGGGTGAGCTGTAGATACAAGAAAGGAAGGGGAACAAAGAAAACATCACAGCCCCGCTTTGGGAGGGGCAGGTCTGCGCTGCGGCCCACCAACACCCTGGTCCACCCAGGCCCAGCCAGGCAGGCACCAGGGATGAACGGGCATGCCACCCAGTGACGGAGGGGGAATAGGCCCCCCATTAGGTGGGGGGCCTGAGATGCGCCAGGCCAGAAGGCAGCCCAAGATGCAACCTGACAGATACACAGGAATACACAGACACAGTCATGCGCTCCATCCCCCTTATACACATACATTCTCATCTGCACGCCAAGACACACAAAAAAGGACGCTGTACACCCACTCATACTTCCCATACACACTCTAAACTCCCAGGTCCAGGTACTGATACCCCAGCAGAGCAACCAGACCCCGGACCCAGGAGGTGGTCCCCCTACCCTCTAGGATGGAGACAAGCAGACCTCCAAAAACACAGTGGCGAAGCAGCCCCCAGGCCCCGACCAGACCGCCTGTTCCTCCTCTCGGACCCCAACCCCTGATGGCCAATAGCGAACAGGGGTGTGGAAAGACCCCTAGCCTCCCTCCTCCCGCTCAATTATGGTGTTGATGCGTGTTGTTATAATGTGCATTTAAAACAGAGGGGTGGGATGTGGGGAAGGCAGGCACACATCCCCCAACCCCCACCCTGAGCCCTCTTCTCTCCACTATTCTAAACATCTCACGGTTCGGAGCAAAGTTAGTGAACTAGAGGTTTTGAAAATACACTTGGTGCCCACAAAACATCCGGGGACCCCCATAAATTCTATAATGTATAGATTTATTTATTCAGAACAAGAATAGTATTCAGTTTGATTTGGAGGTTTCAGAATATCCATCCATCCATTTTCTTCCGCTTATCCGGGGTCGGGTCGCGGGGGCAGCAGCCTAAGCAAAGAGACCCAGACTTCCCTCTCCCCAGCCACTTGTTCCAGCTCCTCGGGAGGAACCCCAAGGCGCTCCCAGGCCAGCCGAGAAACATAGTCCCTCCAGCGTGTCCTGGGCCTTCCCCTGGGCCTCCTCCCGGTGAGACGTGCCTGAAACACCTCACCAGGGAGGCGTCCAGGAGGCATCCTGACCAGATGCCCGAGCCACCTCAACTGACTCCTCTCGATGTGGAGAAGCAGCGGCTCTACTCTGAGCCCCCTCCGGATGACTGAGCTTCTCACCCTATCTCTAAGGGAGAGCCCAGACACTCTGCGGAGGAAACTCATTTCAGCCGCTTGTATCCGTGATCTCGTTCTTTCGGTCACCACCCAGAGTTCGTGACCATAGATGAGGGTAGGAACGTAGATCGACCGGTAAATCGAGAGCTTCGCCTTTTGGCTCAGCTCTCTCTTCACCACGACAGACCGGTAGAGCGCCCGCATAACTGCAGATGCCCCACCAATCCGTCTATCGATCTCCCGCTCCATTTTTCCCTCACTCGTGAACAAGACCCCCAGATACTTAAACTCCTCCACTTGGGGAAGGACCCCATCCCCGACCCGGAGGAGGCACCCCACCCTTTTCCGGCTCAAGACCATGGCCTCGGATTTAGAGGTGCTGATTCTCATCCCAGCCGCTTCACACTCGGCTGCGAACAGCTCCAGCGAAAGCTGTAGATCACGCTCCGATGAAGCCAACAGGACCACATCATCTGCAAAAAGCAGAGACCCGATCCTGAGGCCACCAAAACGGATCCCCTCAACGCCTTGGCTGCGCCTAGAGATCCTGTCCATAAAAGTTAGGAACAGGATCTGTGACAAAGGGCAACCTTGGCGGAGTCCAACTCTCACTGGAAACAAGCCCGACTTACTGCCGGCAATGCGAACCAAACTCTGGCACCGGTCGTACAGGGACCTAACAGCCCGTATCAAGGGGCCCGGTACCCCATACTCCCGGAGCACCCCCCACAGGGCCCCCCGAGGGACACGGTCGAACGCCTTCTCCAAGTCCACAAAACACATGTAGACCGGTTGGGCGAACTCCCACACACCCTCCAGGACCCTGCTGAGGGTGTAGAGCTGGTCCAGTGTTCCACGGCCAGGACGAAAACCGCATTGTTCCTCCTGGATCCGAGGTTCGACTATCCGCCGGACTCTCCTCTCCAGAACCCCTGAATAGACCTTACCAGGGAGGCTCAGAAGTGTGATCCCCCTGTAGTTGGAACACACCCTGTGGTCCCCCTTTTTAAACAGGGGGACCACCACCCCGGTCTGCCAATCCAAGGGAACTGCCCCCGATGTCCACGCAATATTGCAGAGCCGCGTTAACCAACACAGCCCCACAACATCCAGAGCCTTGAGGAACTCCGGTCGAATCTCATCCACCCCCGGAGCCTTGCCACCGAGGAGCTTTTTAACGACCTCGGTGACCTCAACACCAGAGATTGGAGAGCCCGACACCAAGTCCCCAAACCCTGCTTCCAGATTGGAAGGCGTGCTGGTGGGATTGAGGAGGTCTTCGAAGTATTCCATCCACCGACCCAAAACGTCCCGCGTCGAGGTCAGCAGCACACCATCCCCACTGTAAACAGTGTTGGTGGCAGACCGCTTTCCCCCCCTGAGACGCCGGATGGTGGACCAGAATCGCTTCGAAGCCGTACGGAAGTCGTTTTCCATGGTCTCTCCAAACTCCTCCCACGCCCGAGTTTTTGCCTCAGCAACCATCCGAGCCACATCCCGCTTGGCCTGTCGGTACCTATCAGCTGCTTCAGGGGTCCAACAAGCCAAAAAGACCCGGTAGGACTCCTTCTTCAGCCTGACAGCATCCCTTACCGCCGGTGTCCACCAGCGGGTTCGGGGGTTGCCGCCGCGACAGGCACCGACCACCTTGCGGCCACAGCTTCGGTCAGCCGCCTCGGCAATGGAGGCGCGGAACATGGTCCACTCGGACTCGATGTCCCCCGCCTCCCCCGGGACGTGTTCAAAGTTCTGCCGGAGGTGTGAGTTAAAGCTCCTTCTGACAGGAGACTCTGCCAGACGTTCCCAGCAGACCCTCACAACACGTTTGGGCCTTCCAGGTCTGTCCGGCGTCCTCCCCCACCATCGGAGCCGACTCACCACCAGGTAGTGGTCAGTGGACAGCTCTGCCCCTCTCTTCACCCGAGTGTCCAAAACATGCGGCCGCAGATCAGATGAGACGACAACCAAGTCGATCATTGAGCTGCGGCCTAAGGTGTCCTGGTGCCAAGTGCACATATGGACACCTTTATGCTTGAACAAGGTGTTCGTTATGGACAATCCATGACGAGCACAGAAGTCCAATAACAAGACACCACTCGGGTTTAGATCGGGGGGACCATTCCGCCCAACCACACCCCTCCAGGTCTCACTGTCATTGCCCACGTGAGCGTTGAAGTCCCCCAGCAGAACAAGGGAGTCCCCAGGAGGAGCACTCTCCAGCACCCCCTCCAAAGACTCCAAGAAGGGTGGGTAATCTAATCTGCTGTTTGGCGCGTAAGCACAAACAACAGTCAGGACCCGTCCCCCCACCCGAAGGCGGAGGGAGGCTACCCTCTCGTTCACCGGGGTAAACCCCAACGTACAGGCGCCGAGATGGGGGGCAACAAGTATGCCCACCCCAGCTCGGCGCCTCTCAGCGGGGGCAACCCCAGAGTGGAAGAGAGTCCAACCCCTCTCGAGGAGACGGGTTCCAGAGCCAGAGCCGTGCACCGAGGTGAGTCCGACGATATCCAGTCGGAACCTCTCAACCTCGCACACCAGCTCCGGCTCCTTACCCACCAGAGAGGTGACGTTCCACGTCCCGAGAGCCAGCTTCTGCAGCCGAGGATCGGAACGCCAAGGTCCCCGCCTTTGGCCGCCGCCCATCCTGCACAGCACCCGACCCCTATGGCCCCTCCCACAGGTGGTGAGCTCATGGGAAGGGGGGCCCATGTTACCTCTTCGGGCTAAGCCCGACCGGGCCCCATGGGTAAAGGCCCGGCCACCAGGCGCTCGCCAACGTGCCCCACCTCCAGGCCTGGCTCCAGAGGGGGGCCCCGGTGACCCGCGTCCGGGCGAGGGAACACTGAGTCCATCTGTCGTTTTCATCATAGGGGTCTTTTGGGCTGCACTTCAGAATAGATAAATTAAAAGATTCTAAATTGTTGAAGATGTAAATTTGAAAGTTTACTTTTTAAAAGTTTAAGGAATAATCTTCATTGCTCGATTGTTGTGCTAAATTGTTACAATCTGATGCTACGAGTGTAAATATGTCTCAGCAGGTAAAAACCAATTATCCATCATTGCTTTTGAGATCAGTCAATTAAACTCGGCCACCCCTGCTCTCAGATTCCACCAAATCTCGAAGGAAGCCCATACAACCTTGGGCTAGCTCTGTGTAAAACATAAAACACCAACTGGAGCACACACAAACTGTCAGGTTTTCTTTTAGTTTTTGATAGTACAGTACCTCTTCATTTATTCCAAGCTACATCATCAGCCTAAAATGTTAAGACTCAGTTTGGCTGAGTTTCTCCTGACTTCCTGGTCGTCACCAAACGCATCTCCATATAAACACAAATATAAAACCTAGCATGTCGACATTCAGGCGGGAGACTTTGCACTTTGCCCAGGAGATAGGAGGGTGTCAGCGATTGCCGGTTAAAACCCCCCGCTTCGTTCGTCTAAGTCACTTTGTGTTTTGTCCTTGGCCAAGACACTTCACCAGCCTCGCCTGCTGGTGGTGGTCAGAGGCCCCTGTAGCTGTGGCTACTACATAGCTTACTGCCATCAGTATGTGAATGAATGGGGGAATGACTGATTGTAAAATGAAGAGCTATGGAGTTCTCGGGACTAGATGAAACGCTATACAAGTACAGCCCATTTACCATTTACTTTCATATTGGCTGGCCATTGCATGATGTGTTTTAGTCCGCATTCTTGGCTGTTTTGTGTTTGGTTTCTGTCTAATTTGCTTTTAAGCATACTTTTCAAATTTGAACATTCAAATGGAAGTAGGCTGTTGAAAAGGCAAAGTTGTAAAATGACCAAATAGCCCTTTTAAATACCAAGGGGGATCCAGCTGTTTAAGTGAGGTTAAATCCTGGATGGCAATCCATTTTTAACACTTAAACCAGGATAAGACTGAGTTATAGTCTTTGGAAAGTCTGAACTGTTGCTGGAAGGTACCAGCCCTATTGGCCCTTTGAATACTTTGAATTTTTTGGTTGCTCGAAAACTTGGAGTGAAATTTGACAATAGTTTTAAGTTTGATAAACAGATTAGTGCTGTGGTACAGTATAGCTTTTATCATTTGAGGCTACTTAGTAAAATCAAGTCCTACAAACCTTATTCTGGGTTCGAAAGGGTGATACATGCCCTTATAACTTCTAGGCTTGACTACTGCAACTTTCTTTATTCTGGGATAAATAACTCTCTCTTATGCCGTTTGCAGTTCGTTCAAAATGCTGCTGCTCTTCGCTTAACAGGCTGCAAACAACATGCTCATATCACTCCAATCCTTTCCTTCCCTGCACTGGTTGCCAGGTCATTTTGGGGAGGATTTTAAGATTTTAATTCTGTGTTAAAACGGTAATAAAAGCTGTCTTGTATTTTTAGCTTATTTTATTGTATGTTGTTTATCTGTTTCTTTTTTATTACTTTCTTTCCTTTGGACACTTATTGAGTGTTCCATTGACTGGTCTGTACAGCACTTTGGTCTCCTCGGATGTGCAAAGTGCCTTATAAATAAGTTATTATTTATAATAAATAAGTTATTATTTATAATAAATAAGTAATTATTTATAATAAATAAGTAATTATTTATAATAAATAAGTTATTATTTATAATAAATAAGTTATTGTTTATAATAAATAAGTTATTATTTATAATAAATAAGTTATTATTTATAAGGTATTATTATTATTATTATTATTATTATTATTATTATTATATTTAGATTATGTTTCTACTCAAGGTGCTGCACTCTACAGAACAGATTTGACAAACCCTCCGCTCATGCAAGACGCTTGTGCTGTTCTTTTGCCTTCTACTACCTTCTCAAAACCAGAAGTGAACGTGATGATGGAGAACGGAAACGGCAACCTGTTGTGGAGCTTTGTCGGGGTTTTTTGTTTCTTTTCTTTTTTTTTGCTAAACACCACATAAAACTGAATAGTTAGTACTCTGGTTAGTCCCTTTGAGTAAGACACAACCTCTGTTGTTAAGCTGGATCTGACTGTGTTAAATTTAAATTTATTGATTCCAATGCGATGGACTGGCAACCTGTCGATGGTGTACCCCGTCTCTCACCCCGTGAATGTTAGAGATAGGCACCAGCCCCCTTGCAACCCTGCATAGGATGGACGGGTACAGCTAATGGATGGATGGATGGATGATTCCAATTAGATTAGAAGTTTAGAGTACAGCTGATTCAAAATGAAGTTTATTGAGACCCAAAGGGCACGGCAGTTCACGTCTGAGTGGGATACTCTCCACACCCACATGTGGCAGATGACCAAAGTGGTCAAGCAGTTCTTTCCTTTAGTCCAACTAAGGCATCATCTTTTTCTTTCTATCATACCATCTAAACATGATTTTTTCAAAAGTAGAACTTAAGTTTAGATGACATCACCATGTCAAGCTTGACAAATGCTAATGTGAAGAATTGAAACTGTTCAAGGTCTGAGCATCTTGGATCCCGTCAGGTCTACATGATGAGAAAATCGTTAAAATCTACTCATGCTCAACATTAAATACGGAGATGGATCAGGATGGAGCCTCCTGCCTTTCCTCTGCATCCATTTCTGGGGCATTTTATTCAGTGATTAGGGGAGCCTATGGCTGCATATCTATATCCAACAAAGAGTGCAATACCACTAGTAATTAGGGGGGAAGTGTTGAGCAGTACAGTGGACCCCGAATATCCACACTTGCTTGCTCTGTTCTGCCCTGCGATGAACTGGCGACCTGTCCAGGGTCCAGTTTCAGTTTAGTTCACAGATTCACAACGATGATGGTGGTTTCAAATCGCCATGCCTGTAAAAACCTTATTTTTACCACCACTGCCAATATCAGAGACAGCGTATAGATAGGCTAATGTGGTAAAGAGGATTCAAGTTGAATTACATGTTGGAATCTTCCTCTTTCTGACTACAGTGATGAGCTTAAAGCGCTGTGAGCACAAGTTGTAGATGATGTCAGACAGCTATTTAAAACCTCCGTCTTCTTCAGCTCTTCCGCAGCACAAGCACAGCCCCAGCTGTACACATCACAGAGTTTGTGGTTTCTGAGGAAGCGTGGCTTCACTTTCTACTTCACACCCTGCAGGTTTTCAGCATCGGCTGCCTTGATTTGCTCTCGTCGCTCAGAAGTGCTGGTTTCTTATCTGCAGGTGTTCGAGTGTTCCTCAGCATATGGATCATGGTTCCCGCTGCGCCCGCTTTCGGCTGGCACACGGGGGAACTCTGGTGGAGAGCATGCATCCGTTCGGATCTTGAATCGAGATGATGGACACAAATGGAAATGATCCCAGACATGTCTGCTGCTCAGAGACAGTAAATCAGCAATAAAAAAAAAGCCTGTACGAATAAACATGAAAGGCAGCTAGAATGGTCCATTTTTACACCATCGCATCAAAAGGCTATTTAGCTTTGCGGCCTAAAAGCTGCCTTTAGCCCTGGCGGCTTGAGTACTGACCTGAAGGCATTTTTCTTCATTTATCCCTCAAGGGGGTGGTTTTCCATTTTCCCTTTAGAGTCACTCTGGTGCAGGTAGGTTAAGTACAAGGCCTCAAGGATGTTTGGAGAAATTTGACCAGAGGGCTAACCAGACCCAGAGCTTTGACATTTTAATCATGTTGGGTCACTGCAGAGAAACCAAAGGAGTAAAGAAAAAAGAAACCGTGTGAACCTCACAAGGCTTTATGATGGATCTTGTTCAGAGGAACCTTTGGGTCTTGGCACGGTACACATGGAAGAGATTCGCTTCTTGATGCCCTTTCAAGCGGCATCATTGTGAAACACAATGGGAGAAAACAGAGAGGCGAAATCGATGCAAGAAGTTTATTCTTTGGTGGAAAACACAGCAAGGATGTGCTGAAAGTTGACTTAATATCCATAGTAGAAGCAACTTTAGCTCCGTCTGCACAATTACAACGGCGTAGTAAAATAATATTTGCTCCCTCACAGATTTCTTCTGCTTTTTGCTTTTCAGTCCAATCATCAAATAAACTTCCATATTCAGTAATGATAAGCTTTGTTAGAACAAAATGCAGTTTTCAAATGGAAATTTTATGTTTGAAAGGAAAACAGCTTTCCAAATGACGTTGGCCCTGTGTGAGAAAGCTCTTGTCTTCTAAACATGCTTGTGCCACTCCTTGAGGCAACAGCTACCATCGAGGGTTTGTGACGACTGGCGATCAGTCTTGTATGTTGCTGTGGAGGAATTTTGGAACCACTGTTCTTCACAGAATTATTTCAGTTTAGTCGCATTGGACGGTTTTCTGAGCATAAGCATCCCGCTTAAGCCTGTGCTGCAGCTTCTCGGTCAGATTTAAGTCTGGACTTTGACTAGGCCGCTCCTAAACTTTCAATACGATTTTTTGAGGCATTCACTGATGAGCTCATGGGTATCATTTGTTTTGTCTTGCTGTATAATCCAAGTGAGCTTGAGAATAAAGTCACAAACTGATTTTCTGGTAGAGATCAAAATGTATGGTTCAATCAGGCATGGTAAGCAGTCCTGAAGCGTTTAGGACCCCCTCGACGGCCACACTACCACCTCCATTTTTGATTGTTGGTGTGATGTTCTTTTTATCAGCTGTGTTAGTTCTACAGCAGATCATCAAAATGTTTAAAAAAAATCTGAGCTGGGCCTTTGTGTTTTTTTGATCAGCAGTGGTTTATTGCCGTGGACCACTCCAGTTAAGCAAGTTTTGCCCAATCTCTTTCTTATTGCTGAATCGTGAACACTGGCATTACCTGAGGCAGGTGAGGCCTCAGAGGATGTTTTTAGTTCTTTTGTGATTTTGGTTGGCAGGCCATTTTTTTTCTCTAGTAAGATAATTACTTCTCCTTTGGTTTACTTGAGTCTGGGGCCTCAGCCACACAGGAACAACTTCAGAAACACCCCCGTCCACACAGGACTGCTTTCACTAATGTTTTCATCAACGTGGAACGGGCCAAAAAATGTAAATCCAATTGATTTTTTAATCCACCAGACTTGTAAGTGGCGCTAAACATGGAACATGCACACAAAGCCTCCACATGAGGTTAGTGGTAAACACAAAAAAAGATGAAGAATTGTGAGTGGACTCTTTGGTTGAACTTTTTGCAGCTGCTCCAGAACCTTTAAAGAGGGTCAGCAGTAGCTGCAGCACCACCACGAACCTGTAATACGTCATTTTATGCTGTAAAGGGTTATAGGTCAGGTTAGAGGTCAGTGTAAGGTGTCAGTGTTTTCACAAAAGATGCGTTTCAGCAGTCCACACGAACACACAAGGGCGAAAATTTCACCTTGGAACCCGCTTTTAAAATAAAACATTTGGGGTCTTCTAAAACGACGTTCCCATGTGGAAACAGGGCAAGAGCGGTTAAAAATGTCCCCATTAAAAAAAACTAAAGAAAAAACAGATTCCCATGTGGTCAGTTCCTGATGAAGTAAAATATATCTATCTCTGTTACCCTCAGTGGCGTAGAAAGCTTTTCAAAACTGTGGAGGATGTGAGTTGAGGGGGAGATGGGAATGTGCCTTTAAATGCAGGTGCAACTGAGGTTGGGGGGTCTATCTCTAAAAATCTACAATACGTAGAAGCTCAATAAATACAGAAATATTTGCTACAATGCAGAA
Organism: Valencia hispanica; assembly: GCA_963556495.2. Lineage (NCBI taxonomy): Eukaryota > Metazoa > Chordata > Actinopteri > Cyprinodontiformes > Valenciidae > Valencia > Valencia hispanica. The sequence goes on from OY747708.1 coordinate 45,657,056, forward strand.
TGTAAGCAAACTAAATATTAGGCTACGACAATTAAGAATGTATTTTATCATGTTCTCCCTACTGATTTGTTTTGTAATTTCCACTGCTTGGTGCAGTATTTTGATTTGCTGGCAGGAAATAAAATCTGTCTGTGATTGGCTGGTGGTGTGGTTCATTTTCATACACTTGAACGTTGAAGTTGTGAACGCAGACACAGAGCCCGTGGAACAAGAGTTTGTCCGAGCTGAGGGCGTGCCAGAACACATACTGAGCGATTGTGTGTGAGATTGAAGCGATTGTTCATTTAGATAAATGCTCTTACATCAGTCTCAGGTTGGTGGCACTAATATAACGTCATACAGTTTTCGAGCAAAACTGCTGGAAAAGTTTGGGTATTTAGCCATCTTCCTAAAAGTCTAGGTGTTAAAACAATCAAATTCCCCAATGACTTTGTCTCTCTCCTGTCTTGAACTTCTTTAGGTCTGGAGAATGGTGTGTTGCTTCTTGAAATCCTTGAGCCTACGTCATGTTGTCAGACAGGTTCTATTTTAGTGATTTCCTGGTTCTACTTTGTTTTGAAGTAATCAGGTCTGAATGTAGCTTGTAAAATTGAATGAAACAATTTAGCCAATCACAGATATTACATCATCTAATAAGAAGTTTAATTCTCTTTTCACGTTGAGCCAGGTTGTTTGTCTGTTATTAAATGTGTTAAGTGGAAACATTAAGTCTGACAAATAAAAAAGGACGGAAGAAATCTGTGAGGAGAGAAAATACTTTTTCACAGCACTGTGGCTGCATGTTTGAAGTGAAGAGTTCCTAGATTTGGAGCTTAAAGCTACCCACCAGACTCATCCATACAATCAGTCAAACAAACTTTAGATAAAGTTAGTCACTCGTAGAACAACATGTCACTGCCAGTTTCTCTATTTGTTGTGCTTTTTTGTCATATTTTGCAGTGCAATCAAAATGACATCCAAGAACAAGCTTCCATGCACCCATGTCTCTGGTGACATCACACAAGGCAAAATTAATTTCTTGTTCTTTCCCTCTTTATTTTGTTGCTTTGTTTTTTCCCTCAGTATTGCTGTGGCAAAATAATATAGCTCAATGTGAGGACAAGCTATTGATTTCACATAAATCTGTCATCAATAAAACATTAAGAGATACGTAGCAGGGCAGACTGTCCAAAATGTACTTATTAAAGATCTTTACTGATCATTTTCAAGCAAGTGTTAATAAAGACAATATGATCTGATAGATGCATCCCATTTTGATGATTCTCAAATACCAAGAATGTTCCTTCAAAACTGCTGCATCATCCACTACTGTTCTAAAAATGATCCCCAGGCTGGAAGACTCATAATAAGCCCGATTCTCCCATACCTCCCTGATGTGCACAGACCGGCAGTACAGCCTGTTCTGTCGAGAAACAGAGAATAGTTGTTTGGGTAAGCTAAAGTCATATGAGTTCAGACCGCATGCAGTGGGACTGTTCTGGGAAAAGATATAACCGTTAAAGGAGAATATAAACACAAAACGGCATTTTTTAAAATCAATTTTAGCCGTTAGTTGATGAATATTTGTTTTCTAGAAACTGCTGATGTTTCAGTTCATGTCTTTGTTTCTTGAAACTGTTTTGATTTCATAAAAAAAAAAGAAAAAAAAAGAACATTCATTACAAAAGAAGTTATTGCAAGCAGAATCAGAATTTAGCTAAGTCAGTGTGGTTTTCTGGATCATCAAGACCTTCAAGCAGAGAGGTTTAGCTGGAGTGAAGAAGGCTTCAAATACCTAAAAGTTTCCAAGAGGATCTTCTCTTTTTAACCACGTTTTTACCAAGAAAGGAATCTGTGCTAGTTCAGTGCTGGTGCCAGAACCACTGCTTAGTCGGTTCTTTGAAAGAGCCGGTCCCAACACAACTGTATACACCGACGTAAGGCCAAAAAAAAAGAAAAGGAAACAGGAACTACACAGAGAGAGATTTTTCGTCAGACCAAGTCTGCTTATTTTTAGCTTCCATAGTTATTGAATGAAAATGGGAGTTGTGTGTTTCACCTCGCCTCGTCTTACTAAGCTTTTCTAATGTTGTCGCCACACCTTGATTGTGTCACCAAGTGCTTTGGTGGTGAAAAACCAAAGAACCAGTACAGAGTCAGCCTCTGGCACCCAGCTAGCACCGGAACCATCAGTTTACACAAGAATCTCAGTAGATGAGTGAGAGCCCATCTACAAACAGAGGGTTTGACAGAGAGGATTTGTTGTGACCAACGGGGTTATAAAGAAGCAACTTTGTACTGTAAAAGCAATGAGAACAAAGTGAAATTCAGCAGAAGGAATTAGAAGGGATAACAGGACACGAGTGCAAATTAGTTTTCTTTGATTTCTCAGGACATCTTGGAAATCATTTGTCCATCGTTCCAACAGTTAGGAAAACTGAACCAACACAATCTGTGTGGGGTTCCTTCTTATGCAAACTGGGCTTAGTACCATTCTTACCCAAGTACACTGCTGTTAATAAAGAGTGGGATCAAAGCATCCACCAAGAAGAACTTCTTGAGGCACAATTTTGTAATAATCTCTGTATTTTCTAGCAAGATGGAGCAACGTGTCACAAGGCAAATGTGATAAACTGGCTTAAAGACTAGAACAATGAGATTTGAGACCAGTGGCTGTTCTCAAAAAGTGGATGGATAGTCATGAAGAAACCAACAGCGAACTTTAGGCATATAAGAAAAAAAAGATAAGACATCCATCGGTCAGGATTTGATCTGAAAGCTGCTATTCAGGGTGGCATTAAATTGTAGAAGTTACGAGGAAGAAGGATTAACACCTAAAATACTGACTCTTTGTGAACATTTGATAAATTTGCTCATATTAGTCTCTGACACCCCTTGGTGGTCTGCATGTAAAAAAAGGGGAAACCCATCTATTGACTCACTGCCGAAAGATTTGAGACAACTAGATCATGGATTATGACAGCAGTCTCATGGTTGATCGTAGCTAAACAGCCCCTGGAGAGAGAGAGAGATTGAAAGCGGTTGTCAATATTAAGAGAGTCCCTCAAGTGTTGTGTTGCTACACCACAGGGTCAGCCTGGAACATCACAATCAATAGGAAGGTCACAATCTGTAGACCCCTTGCATTAACTGAGAGAGTAATTCTGGATTATTAAAGTGAAGTTTTGTTTAAAACCTAAATTCTCTTATAAAGTAGCATTCACAGAGACATATTTAGTATAACTCAAGATAAATTGGTCCTGGAGGCTAAAACTAACAATTAGTCCAAGACGGGTCAGAAAAAGGCAAACTTCAGTCTTCTTAAGTCAACTCGAGTCTAAAGAACGTCATTACAGTGAATCTAAATGCCAATTTATGAACTTTTCAACTGTTATATTGGAAGTGGGCGACTCACAAAGAGGCTATTGATTATTGACTGCTGATATAGTAGGAGGTGGTGTACCACCAATGATCTTCCTGAGTGGAACACATACTGAGAACGGAACATGTAAAGTGAATCTGGTCCGAGGAACTTCATGATATAAAAGCAGAACGCCGTGAGAAGCAAAACTATGATCATTTTAAGTATACAGTGAACTATTTGGAGATTATTCTGTGGGGGGGCAACTTTAAATTGTTCACAGAAAATTTGCCTATTTATTGATTTTTTTTCATAGAGCATATCTAAAATATTCAAACAACTTGTGAAGCTAAAAAAACTACATACTACACTACTTGACATGCTATTGGCTGGCTTTTGCAAAGCAGCCAATCCAGGAGTGGCATTCATTTTCATTGGCGTCAATTGGCTGTGCCCCCAAGAGTGGCGATGAAAACTGTAGGCATTAACTTTTGCAGTAGCACTATGACGGTTTCCACTGTGCATATTAAGGTATGTTTTGTGTTTGAAGTAAAAAAAAAAAAAAGGCAGTTATAAGTGTTTTTAGAGAGGGGTTTCAAGTATTCGTGGATTTCAGCTATTCGTGGGCGCGCGTGGTCCCAAACTCCAACGAATACACTGAAAAACACATTCTGTTTGCACTTTCCGAGACCCCAGTCAGATCCTTTGTTTTTTGAGATTTCCGTGACACTACTAGTGGGCTTTAGTCACAGTAATCAGACATGTAGTAATGATCCCAATACCTGGACTCAAATACTTGAAATACAGAAAAAACACCCCCTGAAGTTGGAATTCTAACTGGGAAGGTTTAAGGTAACTGAGGATCTTCACATGTAGAAATAGTGAAAACTGCGGTCGTCAAATATTAATAAGTAGTTCTTTATAATATATATGGGTAAACATATTCCTCTGTTTGCAAGCATAAAATGGAGAGAAACATGTTGCTAATAGTAGTTAGCATCAGTGGCACAGCTAAATCCGACCCCACCGAAACTCTGTTACGTCTTTTCCAGACCGAAGCCGTGAAACCTGGCTTTTTCATGAAGAACTGTGGAAATGCGAAACATTACAGGGTTATAAAGCCTTAAAGTTAAAAGGCGACCTTTTGAGTATGTGTGATATGAGAGGTGTCAATGAGAGACCCGAGGCAGCCAGAGGACAGATAACTTTGACAGTTTTATTTGTGAAAAACTACAAGCAAAATTCATAAATAGACATTTCTATCTATAGCGGAGGAAAATGATCAGGTTAGCCTAGAAGCGCAAAGTCGTGCACATGCCAGAAACATGTATTAGTCAACATCATTAAGCTAGACAAGGAGCCGTGATCTGCTGAAAATGCTGCGTACATTTCCACACCAGGAACATAAGGTGACCTTTTCACAAGAAGGAAACAATGACACATCAGCTGGAAGTCGAACAAAAACTGGAAGGAAACAACAAAAACTGGATTAAACAAAGAATGGATACTTGTACTGTCCCTAAATGTTTCTCTTTTTTTATTATTATTATTTTTCAAACCAAGCAATAACTTTAAAAAGCATTGTACAAGACAGCATTATAGGAAGAAAATGAGTTTTGTATAATACACTTAATTGGAAGTTCACGTTTAAAGGTTATACAGTAAATAAAACAAGCCTTCTATATTTGGGTCTCTGAACAAACAAAGCTAAAATATGTAACCATCTTTACACAGTAAATTAAGGTTACTGGTCGCACACAAGAACAGAACTGCTTGCGCGGGAGGGAAACGGTTCAAACCCCAAAAAGACTAAAACAAAAACAACAGAAAAAGACCTCAGCTTCGTTCCTCATAGTGTTTGCCTTTGCACCTTTTTAAAATCCTATTTACAATCAATAATTCATATACCCAACAAATGGCCATCTGGTAATAATTTACCAATGAAGGCTCTGCGGAGTACTCAGTCCTGTGAATGTGGTTCCAGCGGACGCAGGTGGCTTTTCCCGCCCGGTTCGGATAAGATAAGAATAGTTTTCATTCTCCCTCCTTTCTCTGACTCAACCAGCCTCATTTTTTGCAGTTCTGTTTCCTTAAACGCTCAACACTGATTCTGGATCTGTATGCTATTAAGCACAAAACAGGAGCTGTAGCTTAAATGCAAGAGGTTGGGGAGAAAAAAAAAAAAAGTTAAAATACATAACTCCTGGACTTGCAACATGATTATCATCCTTACATGTGAATCTGCAGAACAGATTTCATCATCATCATCATCATCCCCCTCTACGGTCCCTGTTGGTGACCTGTAGGAGGAGCTACGTGTTGCTGTACTGCCTTATCTTTTCACTACAAGGCCAAAGTGTTGAAGGCGGAGCTCTCCTCGGCCACGCCCACAATACAGCAGCCTGTGGCCCCAGTTCAGCCACTCACAGAGATGGCGAGCGTACAATAAGAACACCATTTACATGGATTATATTAGTCTTTATTTAAACTGTTATTCATCTCACACATTAGATAATTGCATTTCAAATTGTTATTCCTCTGTCTATGTATCATGTCATTATGAAATTCCTTTGGTCCTTCAATAAATAAAACTAAGATATCATATACACATTTATTCTTTATACAATTTCTTACAGGTAAAAGGAAATTATGTTGGTCTATTCTCAGCTAAGGTGAAAAGTTCATTAAAACCCTTACATTAAGCCTCGCTGCTATAAAATTTCAATTGCATTCTAATAAGTACTGTAGTATGTTTGCCTTCAGTGACAGGAGTCTTAAATTAATACATATAAAAACAAGTCAATCGAATTGTCAAAATCTTTGAAAATTGTTCACTTTCGTTGCATGCATTTTCTGTGTGGAGAGGACGAAGATTCAACATTGTCTTCAGGACCACAACAACAACAACAACAAAAATAATGACGAAAATAAAAAGTAATCGAACAGTTTTGACACAACAAGGTCTGTTTCACAGCGCCGCTCGGTTTTACCGAGCAGAACCGCGTCCTTCAGTCACAGGGAAACCAGAAGCTGTGGCCGCGTCCGACCGGCGGCCGGGGGAAACTCAACGTGTGAAGCGTGGAATGCAGGAAATATCAACAGCTTTTAGTGTTTTACACAACAGCCTACACTGTACAGTAAAAGGACAGAGGGTACTGTACAATCTGTGAGAGCATACTCATTCAGAGTCAAGCCGGTTGGAAGGAGAAGGGTGGGGGGGAGGGGGGGTGTCTTGACAGTGTTGTTGTTGAGAAGAGTGAAGGAGAATTTGATTCATAAGCACTTTGTCACATTGAGAAAATGGGCAGTCCCAGATCTGCAGAATCACTTCACAGTGTATCTAGCACCAGTGTGAGTGTGAGTGTGTTGTGTAATCCTAACATTTTCAATGTAGTGAAAACACTGAAGGAAACGATCAACCAGCAGAGCTAGGCTGCAAAGCCTGAATATAAAAGAAGGGACAGTATCAATGTATACAGGTGCAACAGGTAATAATAATAATAATAATAAATAAGGAGAGTAATAGTAATTCAGATGGTGGTGGTTATTGTGCCCAGCGGAGATTTCTTCTTTACAGAAACAGAACAAAAAATAAAAAAATAAAGAAGTCGACATGGCCTTGCTACCGTAAGGGGGTGGGGGGGCTCTGTGACTCTCATCCAGCCAGCTCCGCTCAGCATCCAGGGGGAGAACATGGGATGGAGGGCAGGGGGGCAGCGATAGGAAAAGGTGACAACTTTTTTTTCTCTCCCCTCCTATGGGATCCATAGTGTTCAGAATATGGGCGGAAAAGGAGAGGCGAGTGAAGCATTGGGAGGGAATAGGGTTAAACAAAAAAAAAAAAAAAAAAAGAAGAAGAAAAAAAGAAAAAAGAAGAAAAAAGAGGGAGCTCAGAATGACTCGTCGTGCCCCACAGAGAGGTCCCCTTTAGGGGTGGAGGCGCGGGACGAGCCCTTGTCCATGCTCTCGGAGCCGGAGCTCTGATGCTGCTGTTCGGAGCCCGCGCTGGACGTGATGGTGGACGAAGACGTGGATGAGGAGCGGGTCTTCTCCTTAAAGTCCGTTATAATTACCGTCACGTTCCCTACGGTGATAGCCAACTGCTGAGCGGTACTCCGGTCGACGTTCTTCAGCTTGGGCCTGAGAGGAGCATACAGTGACAGAAACATGTCAAAATACAGAGCTGCACAGGGAGACGGGTTGATAAGCGGAACCAGCCCACCGGTCATCTGTGATTTTATTTTATTTTTTTAAGGTTTTGTGGCCTTTATTTGACAGTGGACAGTTTTAGAAGGTTGGAGAGAAGTGTGGCAAAGGTCCAAAAGGACCGCGCCGAGGACTGGGGCCTCTGTACATGTGATCTTTTACCAGTGCAGGAACCAGACCTGGGCACTATCAGATCATGCTGAACACACTCTTCAGTGTGGAAGTTGTAACTGATAGAAGAATAGTCTGTTGGCCACTGAAGAGTCTTCAGGTTAAAGCTATAATCTAATTCCCATCTCCAGTCTCTTTGCGGGTCCTAACAATGAAATAAAATTGCTACATATATCAGAGGAAGCACAACAGGTGTGACAGGCTCCTAGAAAGGAAACTATTCTCTACAGAGGCCTGCTAGCTGGTCAGCTACTTTGCTTCTAATGGCCCTGGGACAAGATGAATTCAGACATGTTGACAGGCTTTAGGAAAACTGTTACTAGTTACTACCAATTCTACAGTGAATACACAGAGTGTGTACCGCTAACAAGATTATAATGCTACCATCAAATTCAAGTCCTCTGTGTTTTGAATTTGCTGTCTCTCACACACATTGTTGTCATAGTGTAAAATATTCATGGACTTGCAGAAATGCTGCCTTCAGACCTGTACATGGATACAATAACAATAATAATAATAATAATAGATTTAACTATTTAAGGCAAGGCAATCCTATTTGTATAGCACACATTCAACAACAAGGTAACTCAAGGTGCTTTAACATGTCTGGCAGTAATTTAGAGCTTTGTTTAAAATCTTAAATATTAGGTTGGACAGCCGAGTTTTATTTTTGAAATGATTTTGTTGAGGGAAAAAAACCCTTGACATATAGCGCTCCTATATTCTGTGTGTGCACAAAACAAAAAACATCCATCTATCATACAGAAAGTATTCATACTGCATCACTTTTTCCATATTTTGTTATGTTCCTGAATCCCAAAAAAATGTAATTAATTTTTATCCATCACATGTACGTACCGTAACCTTTGGACAATAAGCCGCTACTTTTTTCACACGCTTTGGACCCAGCGTCCTAAACAACGATGCGCCTAATTTATAGATTTTCTCTGGCTAACGGCTTTCTTGTAGGCTAAAGTATGTTTTATTTTCTAACCAAACATGTTACTATTGTGTTGCTGCTGTACTGCCGATTTTCAGGCAGAGTTTGAAGAAAAGTACTCCGAGAGCAGACCTCCACCAGGGCCACTCACACACCCCGAACCCATCTCCATGTCGTTATCCAATTCTAATTGTCTGTACTTTCCTTAATGAGACGCATGGTTGCACTGAGCGGAGACTCGAGGCTGCAGCGCAAGAGGAGTGGAGGTTAGCACCGGTGGTCGGTGGGTGGACACACACTTTAAGTCGGATCAACTCCACAATTTAATCAGTTGTTCCTTGTTGCATTGCGGAAATTTCCTGAAAGTTTATTGAAATCTGTCCAGAACTTTTTGAGTTATGTTGCTAACAGACAGACGAACAGAAATACTGGCACGAAAACATTACCTCCTGGCTGAGGTATTAAGAAAATCTTGTGTCTACCGTCTTTCTGTGTAAATATATCATGTTTACAAAATGAAAACGTGCGGCTTATATTCAGGTATGGCCTATGTATGTACAAAATGTAATTTCCTATTAAAATTTAGCTGGTGCATCATATATTCAGGTGCAGTCCATAGTCTGAAAATTACAGCAAGTATTTACAGCCTTTGCTCAATACTTAGTTGATGCACCTTTGGCAGCAATTACAGCTTGGTAATAATATATATTTACTATATTTGTCACAGCTGGACTCCGACTGAGCTGCAGAAAAAATCTCAAGGATGATCAGTGGAAACAGGATGTACTTGAGACATGAGATTTCAGTTTTTTTTATAAAAAAGGTGCAGAAATCAAAAAATGAAGAAGTTTTTTGTGAAGAATTTTGAGGGGGGAAATTTACTTTAATCATTTTGGAATGAGGCTGTAAGATAAAAAGTTAAGAAAGTGATGCGCTGTGAATACTTTCCAGACATACTGTACTCGTTCTCTCTCCAATAATATTAAGGAGAAAATTACATGTTCTTTGAATTTTCAATGTACAGAGAGCTCTGTTCCAAAGCTTGGAGGATTTTCCTGTATTTGTAGATTTTGAAAGAAGGTAGAATAATGTATTTAAAATTGTATTTTTATTAAACGGCATTTAACCAATTATGAGAATCAAAAAAGCTTTACTAAAGATCCTAAATCAGACAAAAATCACTAACCGGTACATTTCTCGTCCCGGTTAACGAGAGGGAGCTTACCAGCATTATATGCAGGCGGTTCCACTAAATTACTAAATTTATTGGGTGACACATGAAGTGTCAGAACAAGTGCATGAAAAACAGAGTGGGTGTTTAGTGTAAGAGATCAACAGTGAATCATTTGACAGTTTCCACACCTCTTTACTGGATGAGTTTCATTAACAAGAAGAGCAGTGAGTCGTGTGTTGCAGAGCAACATAGGACTTTGAGCTCACCTGAAAATGTGAGAGTCCTTGTTGGACTTGGTTGCTGATTTCCCAGACTGTATGCTCTGTTTGTCACTAGGTGGACTCTGATGGTTCTCTGATTTGGGTCTGCGGGAAAACAGAAGCAGGTGGAGGATTTAGGGCAGCGCGAGGGGGGAAACATTCAGGCACAAGTAATAACCTGACATAGTGACGGACACTGACTTGGTCTTTTTGCTGCTGGGCTTCTTTGTGACAGCTGCGGTGATCTCCCTGTCGGGTTTGTCTTTGACGGGCGGCTGCTCCTCGCTCCTCTCCTTCTCGGGGACGTCTCCCTCTGGCGTAACGCTCTCGGGACGTTCTCCCTCGGGGCGTCCCTCGGCGCCGGCTCGCTCTCCTTCGCTGTGTGGACGCTCCTTGTCTGTGCGCTCGCTCCTCTCCCTCCGGTCCTTCTTGGGTGGGGGGGGCATCGGGTACTGCTGAGCCGCCTGCTGGGCGACCAGCTGGGAGTTTATCCTGGGTTTCCTGCGGAGAAAATCCGAGGCACAAACATGGATTACTCTTGTAGTGGAACCGTGTGCTGACCTTGAACGCGCGTCGGCGCACGACGTCACACTACTGCAGACAAAGGTGAACAAACACAGAGGCAGCTCGTCCTAGCCACTGCTGCTGTACAGGTGGCTTTGTATGGTCGCTTCTTAGAGCTGCGCCTCTGTCTTCGAGACTAATCTCATTAACTCACGGCTGTGATCAAATGAATGCACGGGATCACAAGGTGGAACATTTGCAGCATGGCGCTGAGGTTCTCTAATCTGATTACTACAGCCTTGGCCACATTTGTCACAGACTGAGATTCAGTCAGACGTGGCGTTTTGCTTTCTAGCGACCAGAGCCCTCCTCGTCTCTCATCACACAACTCCTCGTCGATGTACGGAGCCTTTCCACACAAAGAGGCAGCAACATCTCCCGCCTACAGCTGTGCAATGACCAAGACTCGCAGTAGGGGGGCACAGCGCCGTGCAAAAGTATTCGTAACACCAAACCTCTGTATTTTATCATGTGACAGATTAAATCCAAGTAGAGCACAGTCCAATTAAAAACTGAAAATGTGACAAGCCAAGCGTTTGTGCTCAGCTCCAATGTGTCAAAACTAGAAACACCATGTGCTGCAGTTCCAGCTGAAAGCCTTGGAACTGAAACTTTGACTCATTCTTCTTTGCATAACCAGTCAGACTCAGACAGAAATTAATTTCTGAACATGAATTTCCCAAGTCCTGCCAAAGACACTGAACTGGATTTAGGTCAGGACTTGGAATAGGCCATAATAACACGTTTCGCAGCGCGTTAGGAGTTGGTGTCAAGCCGTGACGCTGCCCACACCATGTTTCATCACAGGGGTGGTGTGTTTAAGGTAGGGCGGGGCGATACGGAAAAGAAATATCATGATTATATTTTTCATATCAGTCGATAGATACAATATAAAACGAATCACAATTTTTGGGAATATTTAACATTCCCTAGTACTATTTGAAGATATCTGAAGATTATTTTTGAATCAATTATTTATTTTCAAAAGTTGAACATGTCACCGGATATTATACAGCTCTTTCTGAAAAAATTAATGAAGGTTGTGGCTGGGCAACATGGATTAAAAATAAAATCTTAGATTTTATTTAAGCCAAATTCTATTTTAGATATGAATAGGTTTTTCCTCCCTTTCTATTCTTAAAAAAAAGACTAATGACAGAACTTTTTTTTTTTTTTGTGGCCACAGTGGCCTTTATTGACAGTGCATAGTGCAGAAATGGGAGCGAGGTGGGGGAAGAGACATTCGGCAAATGTCCGCGGGGTGGAATCGAACCCCTGGACAACCGCATTGAGGACTGAGGCCTCTGAACATGGGGCGCCCGTCTTAACCACTCTGCTATGCGACGCCCCGACAGAACAATGTTTTTATAAAACTTGCTTTTATTTCAATCATCCCTTCTTGGGGTTGACCTGAATTCAAAGTCCAAATAAATACACAATGTAAAAAAAGATGGCAGGCCTTAGGTGGTGACAATCTTTTTCCTCTATAATCCACAAATTCAATCTTCATAAAACAGAAGAAAAAAAATATAAGAACAACAAATTTATATACTGCGTAACCCTAGCTCAAGGTGCTGTGTAGTGTTAGTTACCCTCCACATAAAGTTTAGTTTTGCTCTTGTTAATCCAGAGCATCTCTGCAGCTCTTCCAAAGTCACCAGCTGCTTCTTGGCCATTTCCCTGATCAACGCTCTCCTTGCCTGATGCCGTTCGTTTCCTCATGTCCTCTAACAAACCTCGGGGGCCTTCAGAGAACAGCTGGATTTATAGACTGGGTTAAATTATGATTAATTAAATCATGATTATTGGGTATGTGCTTTGTGTTGATCTATCGCCTAAAATTCCATTAAAAATACACAAAGTCCATCGAATATGAATACTTTTGCAAGTCACTTATCCAGACATCTGGGCTAATACTCACTCTCACACACACGTCGGTTTTGCTACCCATATTAGGACTTTATATTGACTTCCATTCATTTTAATAGCTACATTTATGCCTTACCCAAACCCTTACCCTAACCATTACCAGTTTATTCCTAACCCTAACCTTTACCAAAACATAATTCACACCATACCTCTAAACCTAACCCCTAACCCAAAAAAAGGGGGTCCACCATATTGGGACCAGGCTTTGGTCCCTATAAGGTCCATCGGTCTTCAGAAGGTTAGCGAATATGCCAGATAAGGTCCCAAACAGGATAGCTATACAAGAACCCCCCCCCACCCTCCCACACACACACGTCTTGCTATACTTGTGTTGACATTGTATTGACTTTCATTGATTTTACTATGTCTAACCCAGACACTTTCCCTAAACCTAACCATTACTGATACATGCCTAACCCTAACCTTAACCTAATTCACACCATACCTCTAAACCTAACTAGTAGAGTTTAATAGCTAATTAAACATTGTGGGGACCAGGCAAAATGTCCTCACAACTACAAATGTCCACTCAATGCTGGTGGCCTGTCAAAGGTTGGTCCTCACAAGTATAGCTATACATGTACATCCACACACACCCACACACACACCTGCAACATAATGGACACCAGCTGGCAAAATCTGTGGAGACCCTCAGGGGAGGAGAAAGGATGACTGCACAGACCAAACTGCAGCCAGCAGCTGGGAAAGCACAGAGAAGAGAGAACCACTGCTGCACTCCCACATGCAAACATGCACTTAAAAGGCTTAGCATGCAAACAAACACCTCTGGGCTGCTGAGGTAGCCTCTGATCAGGAGGACGAAATCTGAGGCAGCGTATAACTAATCCTTCAATGGTCTGTTCCAGCATTTGCAGCAGCCAGAATGTTTCTATATCCCAGGTGAGAGTCCCCGATCCTTCAGCTGCACGCCTGTGGTCAAATAGAGAGCTGGAGGTCGATCCGAGCACCGCTCCAGATAATCAAGAGCTGCCGCTTCAGAGAAATGACAAGTTCACGTTTCGTTTTAAGTGGCTTTCAGACAGCTGCGCGGGTGGTAAGCATCGCTGTTTCGATTTTGGTGACACCGAACCAGAAGTCTGGTTACTCAAATCTACACCCAAAGTCTTTCACAAACTCAACTCTCCACCTCCACTCAGTCTCTTAGTGGCCTCTTGGTCGCTTTTACATTTCTCGCCTCATTTCTTGGGTAAACCCTCTCCCGAAGCGTTCCACAAAGCTCCCCTCCTGCCGGGAGCTGCTACGCACTCGAGAGGAGCCTCCTTGAGGAGGAGGAGGAGGAGGAGGAGGAGACACACGGCTGATCAGAAGGCAATCAATTGGGGTATAATAGAGCATCATGTTGTAGCGCTTACACTACACACCAATCAATAAACGAGCTGCAGCGAATACTGATGAGCCCCTGGCCGTTGATCGGTTAGCTGCTGTTGCCTGGGGTTTTTCTACCTGTTGCCCTGTGGGAGACCTCCATGGATGGCATTAGGAGCGTGGGAATGAAATATTCCTCTATCCTATGCTCATTATTCTCATCACACTGGTCCATATGCACTTCTAAATCAACTGTAACAGCTGAATAATAATAGCACTCTTTCTAGTCAATGGTTTAACTGTACTACATCATTTAAATCAACTAACTTAAAGGAGGGGTGCCATGTAAAATCACATTCTTATGCCATTCCCTCCTCCTTAAAAACATGCCTAAAGTGTTTCTTAGGTCAATTTATGTATGTTTGAGTAATATCTATAAACTCTCGCGGCTGCCATGTTGAGCACTGAATGCCAGAGTCCTCCTAGGAACGCCCTAACCTCCCAGCAACGCCCCTAAATTTTGATTACCGCCCACGTCTCGCCACAGCCCTCCCCTCCCCCGCTCCCAGAGCACTAAAGCAGAGCCTCGTCAGCAGCAATCGGGTGCACCTGTGGAAAGTAGTAGCTCTTGAACGAGCCGCTGAACGCGCTCCGGTTCATCCAATATTTCACTTTCAGGGTCAGAGACGGGATAAAATGCAAATGCTTGTACCATGTCCTGCGTGGCCATAGTAAACCGAAAGATATGCCTGTCTTCCAAAAGTCCGGCCATCGCACCGATGCTACAGTATTGTAATGCTTTCTTCCCCATGCGACTGGAGAATGTTGTGATGACGTTGACGGCAGCGTGTTGAAGGGGGCGTGTCCGAGACTCTTAAAGAGACATGCAGCTAATTTCATGGCGTTTAGTGCGGTCATGCTGTGAGTGCAAAATTTCAAATAGGTGGTATAAATCATTTATTGACCTTACAGATTCTATTTCAGGTAAAATTATTGATGTACTGGACCTCAGAATTGCTCTTTCTGCATAAGAAGAACGTGCCACCCCTCCTTTAATAAGCAATCTTAACAAGTGCGCTAATGAAATACCTAATTATAAACAGACATTTACAACCCTGCAAATGTCTTCATATCCCTGGAACCTGGAACACATCTCTACAACAAGCTTCAATATTATTAGGATTTTATGTGAAAGGTCAGCACAAAATAACGGATAATTGTGAAAAGATGGAAGAAAATGACTTCATGACCAACGTTTTGTACAAGTAAAAGTCTGAGAAAAGTTGCATGCATTCGTAGTCAATCTAGGTGGCAGAATCAGTCAACAGCACATCTATTAAGCACTCCACATACTGTATCTGGCCTCAAGTACATCTATCATTGAAAGGAAGATATGAGAAGTCCTGTTTGCCTAATGCCATGCTGGTCCTCAACCTTTTTGTCGCCACAGACCGGTTTAATGATATATATACACACGGTACCGTGCCCGGGGTTTGGGGACATCTGTTATAGGGGACACAGCAAACGTGGAATATGGTGTTCTGGTCAGATGAGACCAGAACTTTATGGCCTACATGCAAAATGCTATGATAGAGGGAAAACCAACACTGCACATCACTCTGAACTAGGGGTGTAACTGTACATGTATCCGTATTCAGATTTTTTGGAACGGCACAGCGTAGTGTCTGTCGCTATTAGGCACCACAGATGTTATTAAGGACACCGCTTAGCTGCCTTCATTGGTGCTGTTCTCTTAACGCAGCAATAAAGTATAAGCAGATTGAACATCTGACTGTAATAATGTGTGTTAAAAATGTATTTCCCAGGCTTTATTCAGCGACATTTGCCTTGTTTTGCAGAAGCAGTAAGTGGAAGCTGAACGGAAGAAGCACCGCCCCCCCACCCCACTGTCCCACATAAATACTAAAACAAAGTTATTTATCTAACATTATCTTTTGGCCAAATAAAAATAGAACACATGAAACCAAGATAAACTCCAGGGAAGAAACCACAGTTCCTCGGGAATCAGGAACCCTGCAGTGGTGATTAAACTAGCAGTGCACTGTGATGCCTCCCACCTCACCTGTATAACTCACAACATCATCCTGTCAGCTGGCTCAGGTAAACAGTTTAACCCCCGATTCACTTCTTACCACTGTAGACACAGACAGTAGGGCAGTCTAAAATATTTTTTTCATATCCCAGATTGCATTGACTTTGGCAGAGAGCCAAAGTATTGATGTTGCGGTTTCCAGAACACATTTATGTTATGTTAACTGAAACCAAGGTAGGTAGCGAACCGGGATTTTTGGCATACCGTTACACCCCTACTCTGAACACATCACCCCCATGGTAACAGTTGGCGGTGTCCACATCAAGCTGTGGGGACGCTCTTTGGCAGGAGTGACAGGGCCGAGCAGACAGGTTTGTTACATCGATTCGGTGCGTCGGGAGCAGGGACACATGAAAAACATGCAGGAAATCTGGTGACCAGGAAAGTCTAGATAGACTTAAATAGATGTTTACAGACGCAATCCATCTAAAATCAGACTGCCCTTGTGCCATTTAGCTAAGAAGAACAGACAGAAATGTCACTCTTTACATGTGTAAAGCTGATAGGGACATACCTGGTGAGACTTGCAGTGTAAAGTGAGTAGAACACTTAGGTTGGGAAGTAAGAATCCGTTTTTCGATGCACCGAGATATGAACATGGACGATCCGAACTGTTAAACGTCAAAACTCGACTATCTTAGGGTTAATTCATGACCTAGTTTAGTGGAAGTGTGGCAACTGGACAGTTTTATGGTGAACACATGAGGTCGTATACACGGCAACAAAGCAATAATGACCGATAAGAGCCGGACCATTTGAGCCATTCCAAACTATGTGGAGATATTTTTTAAAACACGACAAACATGAGGAACCGTGGTACACGCTTTCACTTGGAGACGGAGGTAAAAACATAAAAATAATCCAGCCTGCCGCCATAAACAGATAGACAGTTAAAGCCACCTCTGTCTCAGAGAAGAATGACCTGCCACTGTCAATAGTTGGTAGGAATGGGGGAATGGTATTACATGCAGGTAAGATAGCTCTGACTCGTGATGCATCCGCAGGATCCCAAGTCACAGTGACAGTGCACCTTCTGATGCAGAGAGCAGCACGAGAAGCTCACTCCAGTCCAAATAAAAATGAAGCAGAGAGACGGCGGATCGCTAAGAGGGATCTATATGAGCCGGTTGGTAGCTCTGTATGTGTGGAACCTTTTTCCACAGCTTGCGGCAAGGATTTCTTTTCATGTATTCAGTCATTTTCTTTTTTCTTTTAGTCAGAGACATTACATTTATGAATTATGTTGACCTAAAAAGTGTGCACATGGGTGTGGTCTAACGTCAGCATCACGATCGATTCCCAACCCCCAGATTACACCTTTCAGATCCTTATTTGTAATAAATTCTGAAAGCAATATAACATTTTATTTCCACTCCAATAAAAGTAGCGGTGAGCCGATTCGCTATTAAATCACAAATATTGAATAGAACAGATCGCAACATGGGGATGGGGGACAGAGTGGCCCTGGTGGAGGTCTGCGCTCTTTGAGGGTTTTTCTAGTCTGATATGTGTTTGTTTTATTTGTGGTAACACATAAATAAGAGGAAAAATAATGGACATACATTTGTTTAGATATTTCCAATGAATGGAAACTGAATGCTTTTAAAAGTAGCCATGGAAGGAGCGCAGACCTCGTCTCTGACATGGGAGAGGAGTGGAGGTTTGCACCGCTGGTCAGTGGGTGGAGACATGCTTCATGTCAGATCAAGCCCAAAGTTTTATCAGTTGTTCCTGGTCCCATTGCAGAGGTTTCCCGAAAATGTCATCGAAATCAGTCTATAACCGAGTTATCTTGCTAACAGACAGACAGACACGAAAATTTTACCTCCTGGCAGAGGTATAATAACAGAATCGGAATCGAATGGCACCTAAGATGACACACCCCTAAATAAAAGCTCAATAAAATACATTGAACTCTAAGGTCAAAAACTGACGAAATGCTAAAAAGATTAAGGGCATGAATACTTTAAGGCACAGTAAAAAGAAATAAAGAAACCTCAAGTGATTCCTGATTTTTTAAACAAACCCTCGCAATAAGACGTCCCATTTTCAACTGGCTGGAATATAAAAAAATAAAAAAATCAATTCAAAATATCAAACTCCACATTAGAAACTATTAGAAATGTTATCGGAGGAAAAGCTACAGCCGTGAAATAAAACTTCTCTCACACACACACACACACACACATCGTGAGAAACACGGTTCTGAGAAAGCACAGCTGTGAGTAAGCGCACGTCAGCCAACAGGACCGGCAATAATTTCATCTGGCAGACAGCCTCTTGTTAGTGGAAGAGGCAGCGTGTGAATGAGTGATTGAAAACCAGAGGCCAGTCACAGCTTAAGATTTGTGTCAGCATGCGCTGGGGGTGGGGGTGGTAGTGGTGGGGGGTGGAGGCATCGTTGTGATTCAGTGCCAAGTCAGCCACGAGTTGCAGCTCCCATGATAAAGCCACCGATATTTATTAACGGACCACATATAATAGCTTTGCACAGCGCTGGCCTTAGAGTCATTACCACAGCGTTCGGCACACCGCCCCGTGTGTGTGTTCCCCTTTATCTTTATCAAGCTGCTTCCGTTGTGTAGAACAGTCCCTGCTGTACACATTTTGAAAAAAATCCAGCTTGTATCAAAATAATTCAACAGTGTGTAGCAAAGCGCGACCCAATTAGGCTACGGTTGGCTCTGCTGCGAGAAGGTCGCTGTTTTTCAAAGAAAGCGGATCAGAAGAGATTCACCTATGGAGCCGGGGAAATGATACAGGAGCAGGAGTGAACTGCAGTGCACAATTGCAGAGATTGCTTCAACCTCCCACTGCTGCCAAAATATTGCAGGAGAATCTGTGTGTGTGTGTGTGTGTGTGTGTGTACACATGTATAGCTATACTTGTGAGGACCAACCTTTGACAGCCCACCACCCTTGTGTGGACATTTGTAGTTGTGAGGACATTTTGCCTGGTCCTCAGAATGTTTAACTAGCTATTAAACTCTACTAGTTAGGTTTAGAGGTATGGTGTGAATTAGGTTAAGGTTAGGCATGTATCAGTAATGGTTAGGTTTAGGGAAAGTGTCTGGGTTAGGCATAGTAAAATCAATGATAGTCAATACAATGTCAACACAAGGATAGCAAGACGTGCGTGTGTGAGTGTGTGTGTGTGTGTGTGGAAATCCTGCTGCTGAATCATTTCCCACTGTGAGGCCTTACAGCATATTACCTCTCCCTTCT
This sequence comes from Valencia hispanica, assembly GCA_963556495.2. Taxonomy (NCBI): domain Eukaryota; kingdom Metazoa; phylum Chordata; class Actinopteri; order Cyprinodontiformes; family Valenciidae; genus Valencia; species Valencia hispanica. Next base: position 45,676,303 of record OY747708.1, read on the forward strand.
GCACAACAATAGACCATGATTGACATGCTCATTCATAAGATGCTTGCCCCCTAAAACCCCAACCCCCTTATCTAGGGGTGAGAGGAGACTCCCTCCGCAGGACGCCCCTGAAATAACTATCATCACGCTTAAAAGCTCCTAATTCAGTCGGCCTGACACCCGTGGTTAGAGCGCTCCACTCTGCTCCGCTCCGCCTGAGCCGTGACTGACGCACCTCTGCCCAGCCGGTCGGCTTCAGTTTCTATGGCGTCCGAAAAAGTGTTTCATGAAGGAACACGTTTTAATTGAGCGACAGAGAGAGCGACAGAGAGCGAGAGAGAGAGAGAAAGGAAAAGCCCTCATCAACACGGCTCTTTTATTTTAAGTGTTGCGTAGAAGACGAGCAATTATTTCCCGCCGGGCTGAATGGATGCAGCCGCAGACGGCGCAGTGAAGAGGAGAGTGGGAGACAGCTGACAGACGATTATGTTCTCCACCCAAGGACAGAGCGTGGACGGTCTGCATATAAAAAATAAAATAAAAAATTTACTCATTCTAGTCTCATTCTGATTCTGGATATGTGCACAGGAAGAAATCCTCACCATCCACAAAGACCTGAGAGGAACAACAACGTGTGTAGAAGAAGAAGCAGCTTAGTCTGCATGAATCTGGTGGAATCTGCTTTCCGCCGGCCGAGGACAACGCAGGCTCAGCCCGGAGCGCGTGTCTCGTATCCAACATGTGAGAACGCCGCAGGGCTCGGGTTTGATCGCAGCAGCTCCCCGTGACGCACTGGCAACCCACTAACTGACTATCAACACGCGCTCGTCTGTGTCAACACTTGCTTTACGCCTTGGTCGATATGTAGAAACATGTGATGCTTTCCCCTCCCCCCCTCCGACAGCGAGGAGGATAATGGAGCCGAGCCCAGGGCTGCGTGTCCCGCTCGGAGTCTGTTAACCACTCAGCCGCTGCATTTATCTGCATCCTCCAACTCTTAGGGAAAACGGAGGCTGGAATATTCATTTTATTCAGATGATTTAAAAAAACAAATAGGTGTTTAGCATCTCTGTGAAAACAACTGCTAGCCCTTTTTATTAACCAGTTCAAGCTCTAAGCCATAGAGAGGACAAGCACTGAAAAACAGCAGCAGTGAACTGACTCGTTCAAAATAAGGAGTGTAAGGGGAAGGTCGGAATATTTCATTGGTAATATATGCTAACTGATCTCTGGCAGGTAGGCCATTTTCAAGGTAGGAGAACAATAAGCCTGCAGTTTGACTCTATCACAGTCTGACACAAAATAAAGGTAAAATAATTAGGGTGGGAGAAAACATCGATACGCAGATTTATCACAATATTTTATGTCACGATATTGTATCGATATTCAAAAGAAAAATATAGATTTTTTTATTTAATTTAGAATTTGAATGGAACCATTAATGATGACAGTCATTTTCGAAGTAAATATAAAAGTATGACCGGTAGTTGGTGGCCGTTTTCACCTTCTTCGTTTCAGTGGACCAACTAGATCTAGGGATAATATACCTGGATGTGTTAAAAGTATGAAACCGGTTGGAGCGTTTAGAATGCTGTGACAGTTTTACTACAGTTACATTCAGTTTTACAAATCACAATATATAGTGTTTCTCATAGTATCGCAATATATTTTATCATCTCCCCTGTATCGTGATACATATCGTATCACCGGGTTTTTACCAATACACATCCCTATAAAAATTACAACCTGATCTATTCTGGGTTTTTTTTATTTCAGAACAGAAAAGCAACTTTGCTTCACAAAAATATCACCTATTTACTGCCCATGCTTTTTGCAACCAGAACCGCTTTCTTTCACCCGTGTTAGTCTAGTCGACAGTAAACCTATTATCAGCCAACTGACCACATGTGCAAAGCAACAGGTGGGGGAGGGGCCATGCAGTCTTACGGCGCGTTAAATTTGTAGTCTGAAATTGGAAATTCCAAATTCCGAGTCGGAAAAATCAACTGGAAGGAAGTCGGACTTTCTACTCGGAAAGTCGGAGAATCTTTCTAACTGACTTTGAGATGCAATCTGGCCGCTCTTCACCATCAACTAGAGTAAGCTGTGGTTATTTTACGACACACTAGTAAGAGTGAGACAAAAACCAATGCTACATGTAGTGGCTGCAATGATAAACTGAACTAATTAAAAGTGGTGTTTGTATGTGGAAAGTTGGCTTAGAACGATGTTCAGAAGAGCTAGTACAGTGAGTAGAACAATGGCTACTTGGGCATCACTATAGAGATGGATTGTTTGTTTATTAATCCAGCGGATGCAACCCTAGCTGCAGAAAATGATGCCGGCCCTTTAAATTAGCTCCTTTTCCCATTGATATGTAAGGGATAATGCCCGAAGAGGTGTCCATTATCAGCAATTAATGGACGACGCGGAGGCGTGAACCGTCCGTCGCGAAGCGGTGGACGGTTGCTTCCGCGAAGTCCATTAATTGCTGATAATGGACACCTCGAAGGGCATTATCCCGCTTATACCATGGTCACTTACGAAAGAAAGAAGTATTTAATCAATTAATTATACTTTAATGTGTTTTAGAGTTAAAATTGTGAGGGTTTTTATTTTTATCGTTATCGTTTTTATTTTAAGTCGAGCGCACTATTTAATATCTCCTGTATACAGGCGTTGCCAAGCAACGTGGCCACAGCGAGCTGACCGCAGCAGTTGATCAGTGATGGGAAGTGAGATTGTCTTTACCTTACGTTACGTTACCATCCCAGTCTTCAAAGTTGTCAAACTCACCAAATAAGTTAAAAGAAATTATAAAATCACTCATGTTTTGTCTGTCTTGCTGTTGCGATGAGTCAACTGTGAAATAACGTTGTCTCCGTTGCCATGGTAGCGTTTGAGCCAGCGCAATGATTTAGAACTGTCATCAGGCAATTTGACGGGACGTCTTTCCTAGGTGTACATTATCACTTTTTAACCTACACCCTCCAGCCAATCAGAATCGAGTATTCACCCAGACCATGGTATAATTGCGTCTTGTTTGCGGTTATCCTGCAGTTGCCGTGCTGATGAAGCACGGCCCCCAAGAAGCGGGCCAGAAAAATCACCACAGACCCCTGACACCCTGGCCACAATCTGTTTAGGCTCCTCCCGTCAGGCCGGCGTTACAGAGCGTTGTACGCCAAAACCACCCGACACAAGAACAGTTTTTTCCCCCAGGCTGTTGCTCTGATGAACTCTGTGTAGTCACAGAGTGCAAGTCCATTCACATAACAATAAACTATAACTCTCCACTGCTGTACATACTCACTGTAAAATAACCCCGGTTTGGTGTATATATTATCCTTTATTATTTATTTGTATTTATTTCTTTATTTCACTTATTTAAGTTCTGTACCGGAGAGAAAAGTTGCCGGAGTCAAATTCCTTGTATGTGTCATACTTGGCCATTAAAGCTGATTCTGATTCCGATTAGCGATGTCGTCAGTGTAGTACAACAGCTCATCACCTAAAGTGATCGCTGCAGATCGTTGCATTCTTAATCACCTGCACGTTTTAATCGCTTCTACTGATAGTTTGCCACCAAAGGCAGAGGTGTCAGTTCAAAGAATGCTATGGAACTCGCGCCTCTTGTTTTAGATCAAAGCGATATGGGGAACCAGCAGTGCAACAAGACACGATCGCAGACGACACGCGCAGCAGAGCGGGGAGTGACGGAGACCGTGAATCCCAGACTTCTCAGACTACGTTAACTGGAACGTGTTGATCTGTGAAGCTGCTGAATATTCCAGTCGCTTCCTCTGGCATCTCTCACTGAAAGCCTTTAAACAAAAAGGATGACGAAATGGAAAAAAAAAAAACACTTTTGGAAAACGGCCTTTAAACATTTAAAACGTATGCTTGATTAACAACCAAACATTTTTTATTTGGAAAAGAAAGCACAAAACCCCCTATACGGGATGAGGTTTTCAACTAATAAGCTAATTCCTTAACAAAGTAAAACCTTTCTACATCTTAATTTATTAAGTTGCGGCGTATCAACGTATTGGTGTGATGCCTGGGGTATTTGAAAGGTCAAAACGAGCAGCATTGTCGGCTCCGGCCAGGCGTGGGGAATTCGAGCCAGTCCCGGTGAGGCTGGCTGAGTACGGCACCTAAAGAGCTGCCTGGGGCTATAAGCTCTTTTCAATCACTCCCACTGCCCCGAGGCATTAAACACTGTTCCCTTCAGCTGCCCCTTGCAGTCTGGATTTAGAAGGCTTAATATTACTGTCACTTCTCTACCTCTGACACCTCTGCCGCCAGCAGCATTTAACAAGAAGCAGGAAATATTACCATTTTAATGGTAGCTCCTGAATTATTTAGTTGCCTTGTGAAAATTAGATCACAACAGCAAACAAAAAACTTCTCAATCGGCAGGCCCTGTTGGGTATTAAAACTGATTTTGCGCTTTAATTTAAAGCGAAATAATCCCAACCACTGCTGCATGGCTTTACTTGTTGCTCACTTACCTCACCTCTCTCTTAGTCTGGCACATGCAGTTTTAAAACCATAAACTTAAGAGAAGGGGAAGATATGGTATTTACTTACTGCTGTAGCTGAACGCATAGGATGGAGCAAATCTATTTACACAGGTCAGATCGCTCAAAGATATACCGGCTTTTACGCCACGGCCGTAGGAGCTATTCAACGAGCTGGTTGCCAGGATCATTATCTGTTCTTCTGCGGAGAAGAGATGGAGTCAGACTGTCTGATTTCAGTGAGGAAAAAAAAAAAAAAAAAAAGGACGTCTGGATAGTCAGCGATGGAGCAAACATTCGACTTCCACAGGCAGAGTCGCTCATCTGTGTGTCTCCATTGTTGTTTTTTGCTCACGTTTTAAATTAGAATCAACACTTTTTTTCCCCTCCTAAATCTCACCATTCTTCTTACTCTAGCGTTCAGTCACAGAGACGTGGCTAGTTTTATTCCGCTGGGCTGTCGAAACACTCTCGCCTATTTCTTTACTACATCTGCTTTGGAGTTGGTGCAACAGATAAAGCGGACGCACGGCTGCAGTAGACCCGGCACCGCCACGGCAAGCTCCTCCACACGGCCGCTAGCCAGCTAAAGTTCAGATGCGTGGGGATGCGTCTGCCATCCTTGCGGGATCCAAACGGACCGAAGGGATATTGGACCCAACTGTAGATCTTTACATCTCACCTGGAGCAGACGACATGCAGAAAGCTGCTGTTTCCCCAATGGCTGGTGGGAACGGAAGGAGGCCGCCCGGTCTCTCGTTCCCTGGGTGATGATGTGCGCCGCTCTGCTTTAGCCCCGGGGGACGTCTTGCTTGAGTGAGCACCCCCACTTCTCTTCAACACATTAGGATCCAGACGCCTCCCGTCACTTTCCTGCTTTTCTTCTTTTGTCCTCTCTTCTCTACAGTTCCAATAGCCTTCAGCCCACATTTAAAACAGCACCCCCCCACCCCCTCCATCCTCTGTGTTTTATAAAGACTCCCCCCTCTGCCACTCGCACTCATTTGCCCGTCTTGTTCTTCTCCCCCCACTTCTTACATGGGCGGAGCCCCGACTCATCAGCTCTCTCGGCATTCCTCTTGTTTTGTCAGATTGCCAAATTGGCTGTTGTATTTAATCACTCACACTCCGCCAAATCCCATGAAGTAATTAAGAACTTTTAAAGCCAGCAATTAACACGTAAAGATTAGGCCTAGCCGCTCGTGCTCGGGACCTCAGTGCAGATGCTGATAAAGCTGGATAAGCGAAAGCGGGGGGCCACCGTCTGACTGTGTGTGTGTTGGGAGGGGGATATGAATCGAGTGCCAGCGTGTCCCTCTTATGTAATTCCATTATCTCAGACAATTTGCCTTAATGTGACGGTGGTGGAATTCACTGTATAATGACTCTATTCCATCATTGTAAAAGACAGAGAAACCTGCGCGGGCGCGCACACACAGACATACACTTTTCCTGGCCCCTTATTTTCCACCTCTGCTTATTCTCCTTCCCATTTAAAGCGTGTTCCTGTGTTTCCCATCTGATCCAATCGGAGAGAAACAAGTAGAAGGAAACATACAGTTACACCATGAAGGATGTGGAGAAATACAGTAAGAGAGTGCAAGTGGCCCACATCTGTCTGCCATCTGGATCTACCAGATCCAACATCCATGTAGACAAGCTGCAGACAACAGCTGACCTGTTTGCACTTTAAGCTAATAACAAAAAAGCCTTTTCTCATTCAAAAATACAGGCAACCTGGTAAAATCTTTCAGCTGCAAAGTTTAATATTTAGCTCCTCCTAGTTGATTTCTTTAAGAAGTCTGACTTTTCAATTAACTTATCAGGACTTTATTACTACTAAATAGATGCAGCTATAGCTGAACTATTACCTTTATTCCCATCAAAAACACATGCACGGTTCATGCTGACCTAGTAAGCCATACACTGAAACGATCAGGCTTTTAAGATCTGGACATTACACTTTTATGATTTGGAGGGGTTTACTTTACGTTGAAATTGTCTTATTAGGAGGTGCTACAATCAGATCAACTATGTTAGATTTTGTTGCCTTGCTCCAGATACAATCCCAAGTATCAGGATGATCAACAAATCTGGGTTTTCCCCAAATGACCAAAGTACTGTTCACCCAATAAAACGAAGCACACAGAGAAAGAAAGTAGGGTGGGGGCAATATGGAAAAAAATTTACAAAATTCTTTAACATAATGGTTTTCATATCAGTCGATAAATATACATCATGATATAAAACAAATCAATATTTTTGTAAATATTAAAAAAATTCCCTGGTAGTATTTAAAGATATCGGAAGGTCATTTTTAATTTAAAGATTTAGAATATGTCATCGGATATTATACAATTGTTGTGGAAGATTTCAATGAAGTTAGGGCTGGGCGATACGGATTAAAAATAAAATCTTAGATTTTTTTTTTCACACCAAATTTGTTACCTTTCCATTCTTAAAAATAATTTACAAATGACAGAAAATATATTCTATTTCAATCATCCCTTCTCAGAGTTGACCTGAATTCAAAGTCTAAACAAATACAGGCAGTAAAACAAGATGGAAGGCTTTGGGCGAGCTTACATCAATTTGAACTATTGAAACCAGACAGATGCGTCGCAAAATCTTTTTTATTTTTTTTTTTGATATTCCAAAAATTCAATCTTCAGAAACAGAAAAACTGCTCAGCTTTTTTTTTTTTTTGATATTCCAAAAATTCAATCTTCAGAAACAGAAAAACTGCTCAGCTTTAAAAAGAGAGACTATATTGGCTGCTACAGCTTCCTGTCTGTGTCATGTGACCTGCTGTGCTTGCATCACTCAGGCATCCTCAGCGACTTCCCATTCAATTTTACAGCATGTGAGAAATTTACCACACAGGGGAACAATTTTGTTCTGTAAATTATGTCCGCTGACAAAATAGTTGGAACCACATTCAGACTTGTTATCGATAAAGTCAGCATATATATTAACAGAGCAAATATGCTAACAGGAACCTGCTGTACATAAAAGCCTTGTTAGTAGGAGAACACAGGTTTTCTAAAGGCAGTATGTAGGAGTCAGGTAAATAGTCAGAAACAAATGATAAAGGTTTCAGAAGATGTATAGGTGCTTTCTAAACTTAATCAGGTGTTACTGAAGCATATGATGGACGACCTGAGGAAACCATGTAATACTGATGGAAAAACAAAGAAAAATCATCATCAGATCAAAGCTAATTAAAATACTTTATCAAGCCAGAGGGCTCGTCTTCTCAGGCACACGAGGAAAAAAGGAAAAAAAATCTATTCTGTTTAAAATACAACGCAGACAGAAGCTATTTGAAACGCCTGACGACAGAGCAACAGAGTGCTGATAAGAGCACGGCAGTCAGAGAATGAGGTACCTCCAGACTTCCTGTGATCACCACCATCAATCAGCTTTAGAGCTCTCGTCATGGTTTTACTCTGGACCCAGGAGGGCGGGGGGGGTGGGGGGGGTGGGGGGGGGGCTGCCAGAGGTGCATACCAAACAGGGCCACAAAGCAAACTCATTCACAATGTCACATTCGCACAGCGATCGGGTTCAGACGCCACATTTGGTTACATATGATACAAACCATGTCAACATTATTTTAAAATAATAATATAGGGTAGGGCTGGGCCATATCATACCTTTCACGGTAATACCGGTACAATGTTAGGGAATGATAAGAAAATGAAAAGACGCGATACAATATGGGTGAAACACGCATGCGCAGTGCCTTTGTTTTCATCTGATCATATGCACAAGGGGGAGGAAGCATGGCGGCGACAGAGACTGAGGAGGGCCAAAGCGGTTCATTGATTGACACAGATGAACCAGAATTGGTTGGCAAAAAGGGTGCAACTTCCGTGGTGTGGAACTGGTTTGGTTTTTGCCCGTCAGATGTAATTTTTTGCAGAACCTGCAAGCGGACCGTCGTAGCGAAGGGAGGTAACACGACAAACTTGTTTCAACATTTGAAGCAAAAGCACGTGAAGAGGCGTCTACCTCAACTAGGTTGGTGAGACCAAAGAAGCTGGCTGAGCAAACAATCGGCGTAGCTTTAAATAGCTGCACACCATATGATAAAAGCAGCAAGCGCTGGGGGGAACTAACTAATGCAGTGACACATTGTTTGGCCAGAGATAGGATGCCCATTCAGAGTGTGCAAAGAGAGGGTTTCACAAGATTTCACCTTGCCTGCTTTATATGAGGAGGTCCGTACTGAAGTGTCTTCGGTGGAGTTTTTTGCGTCCACTACGGACATGTGGTCAAGCCGTACATCGGACCCCTACATGAGTCTCACAGTACACTGCGTAGACAAAGACTGGAAGCTACAAAACAAGTGCCTTGAAACAAGTTTTTTCCCCCCGAGGACAATACTGGGGAAATATAGCCAAAGGGTTAAAAGAATTTCTCAGTTCGTGGAAACTTCCGGAGGAAAAACAAGTGTGTGTGACGACAGACAGCGGGGCGAACGTTGTGAAAGCCATCGCGCTCAACAACTGGACCAGACTTTCATGCTTCGGACATCACCTGCACATTGCAATAGGTAGTTAATTATAATGTCAGATCCAGCATTTTTTCTATTATTAGCCTATGACCCAGGAATTGTGGGTGTATATATATATATATATATATATATATATATATATACATACATACATACACACACATATATCATAAAATTTAAGCATCATTTATTCCACACTGTATATTTTGCTTTGGATAGTGACATGTTTAAAAAAAAAAAAAGTCTTTTAGAGAGAAGTGTGAAGGACCCAAGGATAGAACGAGCAGTTGGAGTGGGAAAGAAGATTGTTGCTGCGAGCACTGCAAGCTGCCCAAAAAGAACTGGGCCTACCAGAACACAAACTCATAACTGAATGTTGCACTCGTTGGGGTTCAAAGCAGAGGATGATCCAACGGCTCCTGGAACAAGAAAAGGCTATAGCACAGGTTTTAGCTGCTGACAAAACTACAAGGCATCTTTTGTTGACATGGCAAGACACTGAGGTGCTTGACTCGATCAGCACTGCATTGAGTCCACAGATGCTTTATCTGCTGAAGAATGTGACGATTTCATGTGTTAAGCCTGTTCTTCAGATTTTTAACAATAACCTGTGTCACAGAGGCTTGTTAACATGGCTTCTCTCCTTGATCCACGTTTTCGTACAGAATATTTCAGTGAGAGTGAGAGCGAAGCCATCAATGTTCAAGCCATGAGTGAATTAGAGCATTTTCTGTCAGACCAGGATAGCACAGGTCCAGGTGTTTCAGAAACCCTTACTCCATCTGCTGGAGACCAGACAACTCAGGTAGCTGCTAAAAAGCCAAAGAAGAGTCTCGGAAGTTTTTTGAAGAGACCGGTTAGTGCCAAGGCAGATGTAACTACAGAGAGGTTATTTTCTGAAATAAGCAGTTATGTGAATAGTCCGCCAGCAGACAGTGAGTGTGATCCGCTTATGTGGTGGAAAATTCACACAGTAAACTTTCCCCACATCAGCAGATTAGCTAGGAAATGTCTCTGCATTCCAGCAACTAGCTCTGCATCTGAAAGGTTGTTCAGCACAGGTGGAAACGTAGTAACGTGTCAAAGGTCCTCCCTTAAGCCCACATCTGTTAACATGTTAGTGTTTCTGACAAAGAATCTTAAAACTTGAACAAGTATACAAAACTTCCATGTGCAACAGCATAATGTATCCATTTTCTTCTTTTTGTTTTTATTTACTTTTTGATGTTTACTCAAGGGTCTGTGCAATTTTATTATTTAACTTATTTATTTGGCACACCGGAGTTTTTTGTTGCAAAGGAACTACTTGCGTTTCGTGGATACTATACATGGTTATGCTGAGGATGTCAAGCCATTTCCGTTTGAAATGCCTTTTGGTTAAACTGTCGGAAAGGAATTTGTAAGATTTGTCCTGGTAAATTTTGGTACAAAGGTATAGCTTTAATATATGTAAAAAAAACAGCTGCTTGTTAAAGTGAAAATATATTTTTTGCACTAATAAAGTTGTGCAGTTTTAAAGTATGTTGTCTCGTCAGTCATATCGTCAGTCATATCGTTATCACAAATTTTCAAATCTATATCCTAAAATATATTTTTGGCCATATTGCCCTGCCCTAATATAGGGCACGCTCTAAAGGCGGAGGCTGGATACTTGGACTTGTAGATTAGTGGCGAGGTCAGGTGCAAAAACAAAACAAAAAAAGATCTTAAAACATTTTTCTTGTTTAAGAGTCAGAAGGTTAGAAGGCTAGATTTAGCCTACATGGGTGTCGGGTTTCATCACCCGAGTTGTGCTGGGTCAACAGGTGCGCTGTAAGAAACTAACACACATACCTGCCTTCATTAAAACACATCGGAAAGGAACAACTAGCAGTTACCTGGTTTACCATGTAGCTTTGTCGTCATCATCATCATCAACCATCCATCAAACAGATGGTGTTTTAATAACTAACGGTGGGAAAGAAATTAAATGCGAGCAAAAAGCGAGCTTGGTAAAGCCAGGACTGCAGAGAGTGATGCTACCTGTTATACCGGCTACGACACAACAACAGATGGAGGCCAATTAACGGCTGTGATGATGCCAGAACTTCAGCTACAGCTCTCTGATCTTCAAAACTTTTGGTCCTGTCTTACCAGGACACAAAGGATGACTATTCATGTTATCTGGTCGCAAGCATCACACACAGAAGAAGACTCTTTCATTTTAACATCGCAGGCAACAGGCAGGAATACCTGCCGAGATACGGATTGTATTGATCACAATAAAGTGAAATTAGCAAACACTTGTGGCTTCATACAGGAGCTTCAGATAAAAGCAGACGGAGAGGGGTTGGGGGTGGGGTGGTGGGGGGGGGGGGGGCGTGGGGAGACAAAATATCCACACAGCCTTAAGAGCGAATCATTTAGCTGAGAGGATCTTGCTTACATCAAACGGTGAGGAAAAGCTGGCTAATTAGTTCTCATTAGAATGAGAGGCAGCCTTACAACGACACAACCGCATTAATCAAAGGTTAACAACTCAGATCAAACGGGAATTTGTGAAAGGCACTCCGGTGATGTCATGTGCTCCCCATTTACCAAAACAAGAAGAAGAAGAAGAAAAAAAGCCGGTGCCAAACCGTGGGGGGGGGGGGGGTGGGTTGGGGACAACAAGGCGGCTACAACACACCGGGTTTGTGCTTCCTGCTTTCCTGCAGCGTGCTCAGCCAGCGTCATCTGAAGCTACTCGCTGCTGGGAACAGAGAGCACATGGAGGGGGGGCACACCAATAATCTTTAGCTTTCTCCACTGTGCGGAGCTACGTGGGCCGCTCCTTATTTGAGTGATGTTGTCAGTCAAGCCAGTTATTGTAAAAACCACAGCTAAAAAACACACACACAAAAAAAAAGGTTAGAGCAAGGAGAAGGACTTGTCAACAAAACCCCAAATGACTCATCCGTCTCTCTCATCAAGCAGCCAACAATGTGAGTGAAGTGTGGCACAAGCAACTTGTCACCAGAAACATTCCCCAGGGCAGGAGTAGGCGTCACTGTACACAAAACTGAAAGGGAATCCCATCACGACGTGCGTTCTATTTTTTTTCTTGTCGTTCTGTTTTGTTTTTTTGTTTCTCAACTTCCCATAAGAGAAGGCCCTATACACAGACCTCAGACTTTTTACCCTGCCTGAAGTTTAGGGGAAACTTTTAACCTGGGACATCCAAGGCTGAGTTAATACAGTGATAAATCTGTAACCACATACAGTTCTGGGAACCCTTTTCTTTTCTTTTCAGCAAGAACAGCTTTTGAGTTGAGAAAATGAACTGTTGTGTAGGAAGACATCTCAAAAACATAAGATTAAAAAAAAAAGAAGTTAGGAGGACATGTCCAAAGAAATCCTTGAGTTGAATATTCTTCATCACCATCACTGCCACCATGAAGGTAAAATAGCTCAACTCAAATCCTTCCGTTTAAACAACTTGTAACTCCTTAAATCTGTCACACAGTTCTGCACAACCTCCTTCAGTGAGCGTGCTGGTACAGTGCTGGACAGCAAATACAAGCAAAATAAAATAAAAATTAAACTTGAGCTTCTGGCAAAATAAAAGGAGTACAGAAAAGTTTGCTATATATATATATATATATATATATATATATATATATATATATATATATATATATATATATATATATATATATATATATATATATATATATATATATATACACACACACACAGGTAGATGACATGGCTTCACAATAATCACACCAGAGCGAAATATGCACAGCCTGATGCTCTGCAAGGCATCCAGCTATCATGAAGTATGCTCTATTGTACAGCCAGCCTGGCCAGACGCATACATAGCAGCGATGCGATTTCCCCTCGCCTTCAATCAATCAGAAACTGTGGACACACCATCCACACAACGGCCGCGGGTCTTTGCAATCAACAAGTATCCGTCCGTAGACAATCAGGCTGTCGATCAAAGTTGTCATTCCCATGAAGTGCGATGCAAAGCAACAGCGGCGGCAACAGCAGCGGGCAGGAAAGGAGTCGGGAAAATAAAATTTAAAATAAGAGAGAAGCTCAGACAGACGAGAGAGAGGGGAGGTAGAGACGGAGCACTACGTTACCTTGTGGATGTTCCCTTCCTCACATCGCAGATGCTGCATTTGAAAGCCTCGGCGGTGTTCCTGAAGGTGCACACGCTACAGTCCCAGTAGCCGTCGTCCGCCGTCTGTTTGGCTTGTCTTTTCGGCCTTACAAATGAAACAAACGGTTATGGTCAGGTTGGGTCAACAAGATGCCACCGACACGTTTCGTTAATTAAGAACAGAGGAGGAAGAGGACGGTGACACCGCGGAACCTGCTGCTCAATATACGGGGCTGGACGAAACGGCACAAAAGCATGGCGGTGTTGTCATTAACCCCGGGTTCGAGTCCCGGCCAGTGAAGCTCCCTGGTTTACACGTATCCACGGGTGGGCGAACCGGACGACTATCCAACACCGTCCAACTGTATCGCCAGCTAGGCTAGCAGCGGGCTGAAAAGCGCTGCTAAGAAAAAAAAATCGGTACCGAAGCTCAGTGGGTCGGCTGTCGAAACCGATACTAAACAAAGCCCATTTCGACATTGACCCTCCAAAAGGTTTCGTCGAACCAGAGGAGCGTTACTGGGAATGCCAGGCGTATCCTCGTAAAAATTTCTCTTTGTCTGTTAAGTGACTGGCTCGCAGGGAGCGAAGAGCCGCCATAGTGACTGCACTATTCTAGCTAGCTGTGGCAAACTGAAAAAGGGGAGAAACGATCCCTGCGTGAGAGAAACGCATCCAAATCTCGATCCCAGAACGCTCAAACCGAACCTAAACCGACCGAGGGTGGTCGCATTACCTGGTAGGGCTCTTTTTGTCGCCCATGGTGACGAATAATCCTCGAAAATGAGAAGAAAAGGGGGCCTCCTTTAATTGTCAGTGAGTGAAGTAGAATCCAGATAGAGCCGCTGCTGAAGCTGTTGGCAGACAGGCTCCACTCAGCGCTGGCTCGAGGCACGGCACAGCGACTGACTGCACTCATGTGACCGGGCGCTGGCCAATCAGCGGGCGCAGAGATTTAAAAGTCTAGATGGATATTTAGTGTCTATTTTAATAACTACTAGAACTATTTGGCACACCGCTGCTCAGCTCACGCAAGTTGCCGGCTGTGCGGGTGGAATTTAGATATTGTGCATCATTCTCGTGACCTGGAAGGTGATTTAAAAGTCACAGAAAAACAACAACAACAACAACAATTAAAATCACAAACAATGAGGCAACACACGGAGAAGTAAAGAAAATGTATGTCAAAAGTGCAACTGTAAACCAGACACGTTACTCAAATTAACGGAAGAGCAAGGAGTCGCCTCTGAGCATAAATACAGAAGGACTAACAGCTAAATAATAGTTCAAAACATTTTGGAACTGACAGCTTTTAATGCATCTCCAGAAACTGATAAGCATGTTAGTCATCATTTAATTGCAAAGTGATTGTAGATCATTTGGTAAAGGCTTTTTACTTTGCCACTCTGTTTAAAAGGAGGTTTCAGATACATTTTATCCAGATTTGGAGCTATGTTAGAAGGACTTGTCCAAGTATTCACACCCATTATTAAGTTTGCTCACAGTTTGTCATGTTGCAGCCACAACCTTCAAAAGACCGTAGTGGGGAGTTTTTTTTTATGTGATTAAACTAGGAAAAAAACTGGTGCGGTGTTGTGAATATTTACAAATTCATTGTGAAAGTGTGTGCCCCTTTTATTCAGATACTCCTAAATAAAATCAGTTGCAACCAGCTGTTCCTCTACTCAAGGTGGCAATTACAAAAGGCAGAGCTACTGGAAGGGAGTTACAAGGGAAAAGGTTTTTTGGGGGGGTTGTTTGGCTTTAACTTCCAGTTTCTGCTCAGTCTGTTCAGCAGTGGGGGTGAACTGCTCCTTCTCTGGGAGAGTCTAGAGAACACATTTCTCAGTTCTTTTGGAGTATGTTCCAGCCTTTAATCTGGAGGAGCTGCAGAGACCCACAGCTCAAGTGGACACAGCTATACGGTCATCAAATCCGACCTTCATAGAGCAAGAAGACGGTCATTGCTCAAAGAAAAGAAAATAATTCATATGTGCAGTTTGCCACAAGCCATTTAGGGGACTCGGTAGACATGTGGAGGAAGGTGCTCCAGTCAGATGAGACCATGCATCTTTTAACTGTGCTGTCTATCCTTTGCAGGGTCATGGGGGGAATGGGAGGGGTGGGCTTCTGCCTATCTCCAGCAGTCCATCGCACAGGACAGACAACCATGCACGCACACACTCATACCTAAGGGCAGTTTAGAGAGACCAATTAACATGTTATGGACTGTGAGAGGAAGCCGAAGCACCCAGAAAAAAAACTCATGAATGCATAGGGAGGACATGCTAACTCCATGCAGAAAGACGTCAGGCGGGGATTCGAACCTACACCCTTCTTGGTGCCTCCTAGCAAAATGAACACTGCATATGACATTGGGCAAATCATCCTCACTGTAAAACATGGTGGAGCAGCCTCGTGCTTCAGAGATACTCTCAAGGTTGTTGTTTTTTCTTTAAACAGGGATAGGGAAGCTAGCCAGCATAATCATTTAAGGATGCTCTCCGTCCAGTCTGACTGAGCTTTAGCTATTCTGCTAAGAAAAATGGGCAGAAACGTCTTCATCTGGTCTTCAAAAATGTGAAAAGTTCAAAGGATACGAATACCTTCGCAGCTTCTATGTTGCAATCCAGCAGTTCCACTTCCCTCCAAAGACTTTGTCGAACATTTCTACCTTCTCTGAATAGCCTAATGGACCCATTGTTCCCTGCTTGAAGAGAAAAACAGCTTAATTTTGCAATATGCAGAAGACTTTAGTTCACCCTGCTTTCGGGAGCGTAGTACCCAACCCACCAAACATCCCTCTGCTCTGACAGGCTGCGGCATGGAATGTGTTGGCCCAAACACTACACCACTGTCGCGCCTCGACTCTGCCCAGGACTTGGCCGAGCCTGATTCGTGTAGCTGCTCTCCACGACTCCAGGTTCCTCAGCGAATCCCTCCCTTCTTCCTGTTCAGTGTGAATATAGCCTCCCCATCCACGTTCATTTGCCCTCCACCCGGAGATTTACCTTTTGCTCAGCTCACTGCATCCTGCTCTAATTGAGCTTCATCACGGCAGCCTGCTGATGACTCCAATTCAGTCAAAACAGCATAATGTTTTGCCTCACTGGTTCTGTAATGAGCTTCGGTGCTCTTTTGTTTTTGGTTTTAACTCGCAAGCTACAGTAAATGCCAAGTGGAGTTAATTTGTATTCACTGGAAAGAGCTACATATGTTCTGTTTTTTTTTTTAAGAAAGAGCAAGATATCTGAGCAGATTGTTTAATTCACAGGTGCAACGGGAAGGAGAGGCATATTAAAGGAGGCATTTAGAAACATTTATTGAGAGCAGCTGGTCCAAAGGTGAAAGAAGTGCAGGTACTTTCCTCCCTCACTGACTGCACCCCTGAGCACGGCGCTTACATTACGTGGAGACGATTTTACAAGGCAAACAGTTAGTCCTCATTCATTATTTATGAGAGTTGTGAAGCTCAAGCAACCTGGTGAAACAAGGTGCTCGTGACCTGCGCTGAAAGAACTTTAGAGACTTTCTTTGTGATGCAAAGGAGGATGACTGAATTCCCGTTCATGCTGGAGAGGAACAGCGAAATTTAATTCCCCCAGGTGCTTCAAGAAGCTGCTAGTCACTGTCAGGATGTTGGTTTATCTACAACTCAGCTTCCTCTCGATCTGACTGCATCGCTCGTCTCAAACGGAGTCTTTGTTTGAAGTGCAAGGCAGGCCTGAATTCCAATTCTTACTGAGAGCTGCTGCAGAGTGTCTGGCCGATGAAGATTGAGGCGGTACTTCTTCCAGGCACGAAGATGTATAATTTGTCTAACGTGCAAAGAGATCCCAGGTCGGGTCTCTGCTGCAGCCGATGCGCCAATCAAACATCATCATCACTGCATTATCAGATAGTTGCAGCTCAGTGTCTCCAGGAATGACACTATACTGCGATTATTCCCTCGTCTGCCTTTTCACACATATCAACTTGAGTGACATCCAATTCTTAATCCATAGGGTTTAATATGATCTTGGCCCACCCTTTGCAGCTGTAATACTGAAGGAGATTTCTGTCGTTCTAGACCTTTTTATTTCATCGTCGAAAGAATCACAATGAAAAACGTTGCGTCTGCGTGGGTTCCTTCTCAAACAACGATGAGACAGCAGTCCATTCGGCATTTTAGATATTTATATAGGAATTATTCTCAAGACAGGCATGTCTTCTTCAACAGTCCCACAGTAACCGTCCTCTCCCGCACCTCTCGTAACTTCAGTAATCATAGAAAACAACCAAACATTATCTTCCTCCACCCCTTCTCCGCATTCCTGAATGCTTCGCCCCCCAAGGTCAACTCTCTTCATACTGTAAAGTATAAGTGGATAAAAGGGTGTCTTGCTGATATCTTGACTTGACTTGACTTTTACTTTATTGATCCCTTTGGGCTAACTCCCTCAAAAGATGGATTTACATGGATGTAAATGAAATTACTACGGAAATGATCTGTTTACTGACATCTGTTTAAGCAATTAAGCACTATGTCTGGTCTCTATATGACATATTCCTTAGTTGCATTTCTAAAAGGTAACTACGTAATTAATCCTAATTACTAATAAATACACTATATTCCCATCACAGTGGCCGTCCAGTGTGACATGCTCCTCGACAGCTTTTTTTGTGCTCATATGACCAAAACCAGCCTCGTCAATCTTCAGGCAGTGTTAGAAATTACAACTCCGGTCTGCGGCTTTTGGCGTGTCCCAGAGCGAGACGTCGTGCAGTTTCACCCACTGAAATCTTGGGCCATTCAGAGTGACACACCTCTGGAGCTGGCGCAGTGTGGCATGAAGTAGTCCTTTAAGACAGCCGAAAAACACACAGTGTGAACCAGCCTTAAGCTTTCCACAAGGTTCAGACGTAGGTTTATGGAGATTTTTAACAATTCTTCCATGGTATTTGTAAGGTCAGACACTGATGTTGGACAGGAAGGCCTGGCTGTGCTCTAATTCCTCTCAAAGGTGTTCTGTTGGTACAAAGCCAGGACTCTGCACAGGCCAGTGAGATTCTTCCACCTCGATCTGGCTCATTCATGTCTTTATGGACCTTCTTTTGTGCACTGGTGTCCAGGCATGTTGGAACAGGTATAGATCATCCTCTGGTTTTCTAGACAGAAAGCCTTTTTCCACCAAGCTGGTTCCAGTGGTAGTTCGGTGCCAGAGCCTGACTTGCACCACTTCTTTGGTTTTTCACCTCCAAAGCATAATTTACTTGTTTCAAACTGGTTCTTAACCTAGAACCAACTCCTTGCTGGGTCAGAGCTGTTGCTTGCTAAGAACCGCTTTCTCCACCGTCTACATGGTGACGCAACCATGGTGTGGGGCCGGGATTACAAAAGCTTAGCGTCCCAAGGCGAAACACACAACCGCTATTTTAATTCGTGACAATGGACTTAACACAACTGAGAACATGTTATGTACACATCTTTTCAAATCCAGGAAAGTGTGGAAACACAACAGCAGCATTTGTAGGGGCACGATGAACTCCACCGTTGTTAACACTCTCTGGTCACACGCTTCCTTATTTCTTCTCTGCATGTAGGTGTGTACAGTTGCTTTGCAATGCTTTAGGTGACATTATGATGCAGCACTGACTAGCCCCAATGTCAGTGGAAAAAGAAACAATTTCTTTGAAAGAACTCGGTAAGAATTGACTAAGCACTGGCTCTGGCACCGGTTCTTCTTTGGTGGAAAAGCCGTAAGAGAGGCTTTATTTTTGTTACTCCAGAGAACACTTTTCTAGTGCTCTGGAATCCAGAGGCATCATGCCATAAATCACTGCATCCAATGCTTTGCATTGCACAGAGTTATGTAAGGTTTGGATGCAGCTGCTCTGCCAAGAAAAGCCATCCCATGAAACTCTCTTCTCACCGTTTTGGAGCTAATCTGAAGGCCATCTTAGAGGTCTGTAGCGGTTGACTCTGCAGAATGTTGGTGACCTCTGGGCACTATGCCCCTCAGCATTCACTCACTCTGCTCTGTCATTTTATGTACATTTGATGTTTCCAGTTGCTATCACAGTACCAAGCTGGGATTCACTAAGATTCTGGGAACCCACACGTGTTTCCGGATCATTTATAATCTGTCAAAACAGAGATGGTCTCAGCTGGAATAAATCCGTCTGTGTTTCTACAAAAAGTAGTCTTATCTGAAAGCTTCACTGCACAGAAAACCACAGTCTGCACCTCGACCCAGACCTGTGGTTACCGCTCACCTTTTGTTAACCTCACTTTCACTTTCCAAACCTAATACTTCACAACTGTTCAACCAAAACCTAAAACACTCTTGATGCCTGAAATTGACAAGTCTGTGAATGCTCTCTTGACAAATGTATCTGTTGCTGCTCCAAATTTCTGTCGAAGGCGGAGTGAAAACAACACAATCGTAAATTTCCTCTGTCAAATTCTTAACTGGATTGACTTTGAAGGAGACATTCTTGCATGTGAATATACTTCGATCTGAACCATTCAAACACCATGGTAAACTTAAGGCGGTTTATTGGGAAATAACAGATATTTTGTGATACTCTTTCAGGACCATGGTTTGCAGGGAGCAGCTTCTCAGAGGGCACTGAGGAATAGAGGAGAGGATGGGCTTACCTATGTTTGGTTGACTGGAGGAGGGCTGATGTTTGGGGGTTTTCGTGATTGCAGCAGGCGGATTTTCGTGGACCGGCAAGCATGGCTAACGAGTACCGGAGGTAAGGTTTTGGAGGATGACACTAGTGGAGGAAGGCATTCTAAGTAAAGTCTTAAGGTTGACGAAATGAGTCTTCAGAGAGGACACAAGGGAAGACTTGCAAGGCTTCCGAAGAAGACAGGCGACATGGATACAAGTAACATGAAGATTGAAGAATTGGAGAGCTAGAGACGAGTATTATCACACTCGCTGATGATGTAGTGACAAATGAGCATCTCTCCTGCCGATGAGTTGATGAGATAATGACTCTCAGGTGAGAGGCAGGAGCCAGCAGAAGAACCATACACACACAGCTGCGGAGCAGGAAGAAAAAATGTCACAACAACCACAAACTGCACCTCTTTCTTCCAGGATTGCATTGTATTAAGCTCTATCCATGTTCCCACCAACTCTGACCAGTTCCCCTTTCCCTGATAGAGAATAGCATTCCCACAGCATGTTGTTGCCACCACTGTGTTTTACCACAAGGATTGGTGTGTTCGAGGTGATCTGTGTTAATTTTCCCACCCATACATATTGTTTATGTCACGATTCTGTGTTGTTTTGGGATTTTGTTTGTTAGGACTCTATATTATTCTTTGTTGCTATTTTGAGTTTTCATTTGTGGTTTTGTGTCTATTTTTCTTTACTTCCCTTTGGTCTTTTGTAGTTAATTTCTCTGTGTTAGTTTCTGCTTTATTAAGAATGATTATTTCTTATTTTGAGTCTCTTTCTACTTAGTGTTTCCCTTTCCTTTCTCTGTTCCCTCTGTTTGTTTTCCTCCTACCACTCTACCTCCTGTTCCCAGCTACAACTCGTTTACTACCTCCCTGCCGGCTCTCTCTCTCCCTCCTGCATCTGTTTTGATTTATTATCTCCCCTGGTTTTCTGTGCCATTCTCCACTCTTCCCCAGTATACTTAAGCTCTCCGATCACTCCACTTCTCTGCTGGATTCCCCATCTTTCCTCCCTCCAGATTCTTGTCTCCGTGTTACCTATTTGTTTTGTCTCAGCATTTATTGTAAGTCTGCCTTGAATTATTAAATCAATTTTATATCAAAATCAGTCTGTGGCTAGGTCCTCTTCTTTAACAACATCATGGCAATTGTACATGTAGGACCAAAAGTTAAATTTTCTACCAGAATTCCTTGTATTCACTACATCACTTCTGGGAAACTAGAAACGGGACATCTTTTGGCTTTCTTTCAACAATTGCTTTCTCAGATTCTCGGATTCTCCCTTCTAAGCTGTGTGAATCTCTGCAGCTCCTCCAGAGTTACCTTGCTAATTCTTTGATTAATGTTTTCCTGGCTAGCTGTGTTTTTGTAAGTTTGCAGTAGTACCATATTCTTTCCATCTTCAAACATTTTCTCTGAGAGATGTTCCAAGTTTGGGGTTTCGTGTTAATAACTTAACCTGCTTTCAATTTCTCCACAACTTTCTCCCTGTCCTGTCTGCTGTGTTTTCTTGGTCCTCCTGGTGCTTTTTATCATACCATACCATACCATACCATACCATATTTATTTATATAGCGCTTTTTACACAACCAAATTGTTGACCAAAGTGCTTAAACAATTAAACGGGAATAAAACAAATACAACAGAATAATAAAAGAGCAAAAATAAAAGAGAGGGATTGTCTAAAGGGTGAAAAACAGGCCCTAGGCTATGAATTAAAAGCCAAGGAAAAATAATATATTTTTAAGAGAGATTTGAAGAGGGCTATGGAAGACGCTTGTCTGACTTTTAAAGGAAGCTCCTTCCACAGCTTTGGGCCGCTGCATTTGTTCTTTAATGTCCTCTAACAAACCTATTACTATAAATTACAAATGCACTAGATTTTATTTAGGGTTATTGGAGTAAAGATGACTGAATATGCACGTACGATACACAGACACTGTTGAAAACTATGTTTTACACAATTATGTTTTACTGCGTATCGATCCATCAAAGAAAAAAACAATAAATACACTGAAGTTTGTTGCTGTAAGTTTAAGGGGAATACGTAAAGGTGTACCAAGTTCAGTTATTGCACATGGTTGTGTGTTGGTCTCAGTGGTACTGTTCTCCAGTGGTTCAGATCTTATCTACAGGGCAGGACTTTTTCTGTTAATCTGGGTCCTTTTAACTCTGCATCGGCACCTGTGATATGCGGTGTACCCCAGGGCTCCATATTGGGTCCGGTATTATTCTCCCTATACAGGCTCCCATTAGGTTCTATTTTTAGGAAGCACAATATTACCTATCACTCCTTTGCCGATGATCTTCAGGTTTATTTACCACTTTCATCTGGCTGAGGTGCTAAATCCACTGAGGCATTATCTGCCTGACTAAAAGACATCAAGCAATGGATGCCCATCAACTTTCTTAAATTAAATGATTTAAAAACTGAAATCCTCGCTTTGGTAACTCTGACTTAGTGAATGGCGTCGTGAGCCCCCTTGGTTCTTGCTCCTTGTTTTTAAAACCCTGTGTAAAAAATCTCGGAGTTTTTTTAGACAGTTCCTTTAAGCTTAAAAAAACAGGTTAGTGCAGTTATTCAGTCCGGCTTCTACCACCTTAGGCTACTAGCTAAGGTTAAACCATATCTCCCTGTTGGAGTCTTTGAGCATGTTATTCATTTGTTTGTGTCCTGGCGGTTGGATTACTGCAACTCTCTTTTTGTTGGTCTGGATCAGTCTTCCCTGCATCGTCTGCAATTGGTTCAGAATGCAGAAGCCGCCTGGTGACTAGGATCAGCAGGCAG
This sequence comes from Valencia hispanica, assembly GCA_963556495.2. NCBI lineage: Eukaryota > Metazoa > Chordata > Actinopteri > Cyprinodontiformes > Valenciidae > Valencia > Valencia hispanica. The sequence goes on from OY747708.1 coordinate 45,698,920, forward strand.
GAACATATAACCCCTGTTCTGGCCTCCCTTCATTGGCTTCCGGTTACTTACAGGATCCATTTTAAAATATTACTTTTTGTTTTTAAATCTTTGTGTGGTATTGCTCCCTCTTACATCTCTGAACTGCTGACAGTTTACTCTCCTGCCAGACGGTTGAGGTCTAGCTCTGAAGTGCTTCTGCTAGTCCCAAAAACCCGCTTAAAGACTCGGGGTGATAGAGCGTTTTCGGTGGCTGGCCCGAGGATGTGGAACAGTCTACCTCCTAATTTAAAAACTTCCCAGAGCTTAGAGCACTTCAAGTCTCAACTAAAAACATATCTCATTGACTTGGCGTTTAAGACAGGATGACTGAGAACCCAATTGGTCAGAGGTTGTTTTTATGGACTAAATTGTTTCTACTTGTGCTTTTTTTTTATACTTTGTGTGCTGTCTGTCTATCTGTATCTGCAGTATCCTATGTTATTGCTGTTATAATTGTGATATGTTGTTCAGCACTTTGGGGCAGCATTGACTGCTATAAATGTGCTATACAAATAAATTTGACCTTGACCTTGACCTTGACATGGTGAGTTTTGATGTTCAATGTCAGAAAAAAGACTTTAAAAAGTGTAAAGAAAATTCTCAAGAACTCTAAACTCTAAAGAGTCTAAACCTTTACATCGAGTGATGTAATGCTGGTGGATATCTTCTTCTTGCTCTTTTGGAAATATTTTCTCCAAATCCAGGGAGATAATCCTATTGCCATATCTGAAATGTTAGTTTCGGTCAAACCATATTCTGATTCGTGGAGTGACCATTAAAAGGTTAAACTGTCAGCTGGACACTTTTTATGCGAGACAAAAAAAAGAAAAAAACTCTACACAAGGACATCACTTACAGCTCAAGCAGCAAACTGTCTGGCAATTAAATTGAATGAAGCAAAGAATCTGTTCCACTTTCTAAAAGTCCTCTTTGCTCAAGTACTTGAGCAGCGAGCAGCCCGAGCCTCCTCTGCAATTTAAACAGAGGCGCATGCTGTGTAATTTCAATATGCTGCTGAATCATTTATGTGGGAGCTCCGGAAAGATGCTGCGGCACGTTGTGGTCTGGTGAACACCGCCGAACCTGGGGAAAAAGAGGAGAAATCAGCTCCTCACCCCACCCCCAGCTAAGCCTGGTCCCTTTTTCCCTTTGCTTCCCGAAATCATCCAGAAGCTGAAACGATAAGATGAATGAGCGAGAGATTAGTGCGCTACAAAATGCAAAAGCTGAGTGAAGACATCTTGCTCTATCTTTATCTCTTTGGCACTCTTTGGAGGAAAGCGAGTTGTGATTAAACACCTTTCACAGAATTCCCTGACACATTTCCCAGTCCCTTCTCGCATGCCAGGAGAGAAAACCGCAGAGATCTACCTGGCTTAAAGCCTTATGTGGAGCTTGCATGCTGACATGAAACCAAGTGTTTGTTGACTTTGATGCTAGGTTTGTTCCTTGTCATCGGGAATCAGCTGTCAGCTTTATCGTGACAGTGTCCAGACTGCTGCGTTTCCGCGGTTAGATCTACTTGACCTTTCCCCTCACATGGATGCCTCTGTCTGCTGTCTTTGGAAGTCGCTGGCTTCGTATAATTAGCAGCAGCACTGCTTGCTTTTTCAGCCTACTTTCTCTGCTTTTATCCACACCTGCTGTCTGGTTTCAAAGAGCACTTGTGTGACGTTAAAACAAATTTACTCTTCAAACAGACCCTCAAACAGATTGCTCACTCCTCCTCACCGCCACGCTTGCTTTGAACAGCCGTTTTTCGGCTCAGTTCTCCGTACAACCTCGTACAGTTAGAACAAGCTCTCCAACAACTTAAATACAAGTGGGGTGAACAGGCACGCGTTCCACTTCTGCTCTGGAGAACGGATTCTGGTGAGAGAGCAGGCACTGCGAGGTGATCATAGATTTGGCTTGCAAAAGTATATACAGCATCTGCCTTGAACTTTTCCACATTGTATCAGCTTAGAAACAAAAACGTTCTTTTATTTTGCTCGGATTTTAGGTGAGAGCAACACAAAGTAGTGTAGAACTGTAAAATGGAAGGAAAAGGATGATGGTGGTGTAGTAAATTTGTAGAACCACTTTCGGCTGGGATTATGGTGTAGGTACCAGATCTGCTCGGACAAACTACATTGCGCCCCCATTTTTAACCCTGCCAAGCACTATATGGTAAAATTTAAAAGAGGTATAAATGTTAATAACAGCTCCCGTGGGGATCTTTTCTGGTACTGCTCTTTCACACATGGGCTTTGGAAAGAGTTTAGCATGTTGTTAGCAACCATACTATGATGGATTTTTGCTTACGGTGGGAAAATGTTTTATTCTGTTTTTTAGAATACCCAAAAAAGATGATAAATCTTTAACTATACTTAAGTTCAATATCAGATTATCAAGAAAAAGGTTCTAAAAACAATTCATATACATAATATTTTGCATGTACAGTATTTATATAACACCCCTGGCTTTTTGTATCTGTTGAATTCTTCTGTATACTTCATTTGTTCGTGTTTTTTTATACTTGCTATTTGTTCAATAAAGAAGTGCACATCATGTCAACGTGCTAACGTCCAGCTAAACATGTAGTGTAATGTCAGCGTCCAGCCAACCATGTAATACGACATCATAGCCAGGTGCAGGCCCCCGAGCAGATCTTGTACCTACAACGGCTTCAAGTCTTTACAGTTGTGTCTCTACAGGCTTTGGACATCTAAATTCATGTATATTGTCCTTTGCAAAACAACCAAAGCTGAGATAGGATGGCCAATGTCTGTGCATGGCAATTTTTGAGTTTTGCCAGCGATTCTCAATTAGATTCAGGTCTGCACTTTGACTAGACCCTTTAACAAGTGAGTATACTTTTATCTAAACCATTCCATTGTATCTCTGGCCATATGTTTAAGGTTGTTATCCTGCTGGAACAGCCTTTAAACCTGACCAGCTTCCTTGCTCACGCTGAAGAAAAGCATCCATACAAGCATGATTCTGCCAGCGCCATGTTTCACCAGAGAGATGGTGTGTTAAGGGTGTAATTTGGCTTTTCTTCACGTACAGTGTCTTGCACGTTGACATGGCTCGCAGCGTTTTTTAAAAACAAGACTTCTTGTGGCATTCTTTCGACTTCTTCTCCACTCTTCTGTAAAGCCCAAATTTGTTGACTGCACAACTTCCCTAGATAGCAAAAATATTTTGGAACGGATGCGGCCCAGATCCACATAACAAATCCGGGCCAGTTGTCCTTTGGCACAACGGGCCAATACCAATCTGGTTCCGTTTTTCCAAACCAGGGCCAAAGCTGGACCTGCCCATGGCCAGATGTAGATTCTTAAATTGTGATCCGGCCCCACTCTGGCCCTGATCCGGAAAACGGACATGTTCCCACCTCCTGAATCCCACATCCTGGTCAACTCTGTGTGGCTTAAATGCGAACGTGCCCGTGTGGAATCGGATCTGGTGTGGAGTCAGCTGCTGTCTGGGTAATAGCTGTCCTGTCAACCATGATGTCAACCACGGTAGTACTCAACTTACTTGGTGGGGACTTCTTTAGAGAAATTGTTTGAACTGAATTCTATTTATGTGTATTAAATGGATGGTGGACACACTCTTCGGATTTATTAAAGTTAATGACTGGAGGCAATCAACTGTCGCTACATGCTCGTCCAGGAGGACTGACTGCTGCAAGTCAATGACTTAGACAGAAAGCTTTTTACCAATTCGAATAATAAACTAAACTTGATAGCATTTTAATTGCAAATTAAATTGGAATGTGTCTAACAGACTTTGAATCTGTATGTGGGATAGGATTGAGGGTCCACAAGAAGTCCTGAGACGGCGTTTGTTGTGAGTTGGCACTATATAAATAAAAACTGAATTTACAATTTGTATAGATTTTGATTGAAAGTCTTATCATTTCACACTTGAGCACTGGTGGTCTATCTCATACAATCCCAACAGTATACCTCAGTGCATGCTGGGGTTATCGTAGGGATGGATGGATGGATGGATGGATGGATGGATGGTATTGTTACAAAATGTAGAAAGGTTCAAGGAGTCAGAGTGTCACGGACTCTTCTTCTCACCGTTTCTGTTCATCTCCGTCCTTCTCCTCCAGGCCATCTTTATCTCCCTGCCCCATTCGTTGCTGTGCCCTGTCTTTTGCGTGTCTGTGTGTATTTGTGCTGTGGCGAAGCTACAGAGGGAGCAGCATGAGGCGTGTGTGGACTGTCTTCGAGGGACGCAGTGGAGAAAAGCAGGCAGATGAGGGAGGGACGGGGGACATTTGAGGACACTGTTTCCTTCAGCCGTGGAATGTTTTCATGCGTGTTCCTGTTTGGAGAGGCCGTTCGCTGCTCCCAGGAGCTGGCAGGAAACCACATGCTCCTTAAAGCGGGGCTGATAAGAAGGGGCGAGAGGAGGAGAAGATGGGAGGGGTGCTTTAGCAAAGCTTCAGGAAGGTAGATTATCCCACGAAATGCTGGCAGTGCTTCAGCCTGTGTGCGTGTGTGTGTGTGCGTGTGTGTGTGTGTGTGTGTGGGTGCGTGTATGTGTGTGCGTGTGTGTTCACGTGCGTGGGTGCGTGTGTGTGCGTGTGTGTGTGTGTGTGTGTGTGTGTGTGTGTGTGTGTGTGTATGTGTGTGTGTGTGTGTGTGTAAAGAAGCAGCTCCTTCAGCTCACTCACCAGTGGGGAGTTTCATTGAATCCGGGGCAGACTCCACAAAGAGCCTCAGAACAAAAGGCCTGCAAGCTGAGAATGTGCAGCGTATATAGGCACGACCCAATCTCACGCTTTGTTAACTCTCAAACATAACACCGAATAAAGACCAAGACATTCACGCCTCACTTGTCAATTACCTGCCTGTTGATTAAAAATCTGACAGCTCGCCACCTCACTCTGAAGGGTTCGCACATGAGAGCTGCTACAGCCTCCCGCGGAAGCACAGCGATGCAGCCTTTAAGGTTTGACGGCAGACTTGATTTGTGATTCTTCAATTCAACCGCTAACTTTCATACATGGTGAATCAGTGGTTAATGAGCCTGTATGCAACCGAGGAACTACAAAAAGGATTTTCAGGCTCGTGCAAGATCATCCAAACTTGTATCTACAGAATTGGCCAAAGCACTTGGTTTGGTTTCGGATCACTACTCATGCCGACATCATGCAGCTGCAGACAGCCAGGGTCTCATGAGAGCGAGGTGGCTATAGTTTTTACAACCGGGCGTCTCGGTTACTCCCCGCCAGCACTTCCACACAGAGTGACGAGAAACACCTGGTGCTCCTGTGAGTCGACAGCTGACTGGCTTAAAAGTTTACCCAAAAACCGTGTCATGTCACAGAATCTTTCATTTTAGATTAATTTCATTTTAATTCCAGGACTTTTAACGTTTTATCTGCCCATTTGTCTTCACAAAAGCGGTCAAACTCAGTTAGATTGTATGCGCAGAGACTGTGAAAAGCAATCTCTAAGACTTGCCACATGCTGTCAAGTAGATTTGCATCCTGACTTTGACTAGGACATTATGCTACAGGGATACACCTTGATCTGAACTATTCCATTGAAGGTCTGGTTGTAAATTTAAAGCAACACTAAGTAAGTTTTGCTCTCTGGGTCCCCCTACAGTTGGGAAAAGGGTAATGTTTTCTACTACTGTCGTAAAATCTGTTATGGTTACACCAGGGGATTCACGTGCATTGACAAGCAATACCCTCTAACGTAACAGATTTTCACGTCTTGGGCAGCCTTTGTGTCAAATGTCTTCATCCCAGGTACATTTTCTATATTTCAGCATGTCATATGTACGGTGGGTAGAGCTGTCAGCCATATAATAAAGAGATTAGACAGTATCACGTTATAACGTTATTGTAAAAACGTGAAAACCACCTGAGACTAAAACGTTATAACGTGATAGTTTCACGTTTTTACAATAAACTATCACATTATAACGTCATACGGTCTAATTTCTTTATTATATGACTGACAGCACTGTTCTGACGATCTGTGCTACCTCCTCAGAATGTCCTACCGTAGCGCGCATCTGTCAGTGCTACCCCTTGAAAAGTTTGTTTACATGCCGAAAACAACAACAACTGTTAGCTTTGATGTTAAACATAATCATCGGAAAATATTTTTCAAGTGACGGGATTGAAGTGGCAGTTTAGCAGTAATGCCTAACATAGCAAAAAAAATGATGAATAAAGAAAACTTTTCTTTCAATCCACAGAACATGCTACCTGTTTAATATAAAGCTAAACTAGCACATAAAGATGCACTAAAAACCATGATCAGAATATCCTAGCTGTTAAATAGGCCTATAGATGAATAGCACACTCTGGAAATCTGTTAGTTTGTAAAGCAGTGAATGAATTTATACCAAGCCGGTAAGACGTAGGGCAGATAGCAGTATTATTACTCCAAAATATTAAAATGTAGTAGCCTATGATTATAAGCACATATAGCCCTCAAAATACAGCACATTTACTGTACGACTAATTAATGGGACTTGTTTACATGCAGCGTAATGACATCACAGAAGTGAAACTAATATAGGACTGTCATGTAAACTTGAAACTAGTAGCTTAAGGAAAGCCTTAAAATATTTTGAATAAAAATTAGCCAGTAATAAAATAATTTGAATAAAACTCATCGTAAACTTCAAAGTAATAAAACAGATGAAATGGATCTTCCAGGTAGGAATTCTTGATGACAGATTTGCTGACTAAGCGAATTGTGTCGTAACATCGAAATGTGCATGTGGTTAGCACAGATAGTGGAACACCGGTGTACAGATGAATACAATTTTGGCTCCGTCATGATGACAATTGTTTAAGCTACCTGCTGCTAGGTATCTTCCATTTATATGTACCTGTATGCTCCACCCAGAGAGCCTTGCAGGACGCTGCACCTACCGGTTGTTGTGAAGCCTGCCGTAAAACAAGTTGCATTTGAACTACAGAACCGCTACCCGACGACCCAAACTTACATAGTGCTGTTATGGCCGATAGAGGGCCGCAAAGCGAATGCAGAAGTGCTGTTTCACCCTGTTATGAGTTGATCAACCACTGACACGAGTTCGGAAACATTATTCTAAGGTAAAAAAAAAACTCTTTAGTGTTGCTTTAAAGTTGTGGTTCAGCTGGAATATGAACCTCCACCCCAGCCTCTCACAGGTTTTCTTACTCAGTATTTAGCTCCATAAACTCTGACTAGCTTCCCCGTCCCCGCAGCATGGTGCTGCCACCATCATAATGATCTGGTGTGTTACCAAGCGAGAATGAGTTTCCTAATGTATTTCTTTTCTCTGTATTCACTGACTTCATAATGTTTTCACACATTGATGTAGAATAAAAAGGGCTTTTTAAAAAGAATTCAAATAAAGGAGGCTTTATGTGAATACAAAAAACAACATGAGAGATGTATTCTTAAAAACTAAAAAGAAACTCTAAGGAAACTGTTACAGTCTCAGTATAATTTACTTGGTCTCAAGGTAAAAATAGAGAAAGTAACAAATAGTCCTTTTAAAGTCATTTTATAAAGAACAAATCTGCATTCCTGAGCTGACGAAGCAGCCAACAGAAGACACCTTGATATTTCTTCACCATGTTATGTAACTTTAATCAGTTTTTTTCAGGCTCTTGTTGTCCCGATTGTGCTGGCCAGACAGACCTAAGCAGCAACCTGCTGCAAAACATGAAAGGACCAGAGCTGCAGTTTCCTGCTGTCTACCTGCTGACTGACGGTGAAAACTGTTATCTGCAGAAAAAGAGGGTTTTCCTGCAAAGTACAGGAGGTTTGAGAGATAGACAGCGTGAGGAGACGCAGATTCCTGTGGCGTTGACCACACTCTCCACAGGTATTGCATTCAATAATCCCGTCAGTTTGGTTTTTCCACAGCTGCCAACATAAAAATGACAGCCAGATTGTGTTGGATGAGCTGCAGAAATCCAAACATGTGAGCCTTACACTGCTGCCAGTCTGACTTCATGAAGGCTCTGAATTGATTACCCTTAAGGTGAGCCAACAGCGGTCTCTCAGGGGTTAAGTGCTGGGGCAGAAGATTTCAGCTACTGAAAATACAGCACAACAGCTTTCTCAGGCTGCTGGTGCAGAACCCCACACAGCTTGTGCACTCCGGGGTTTCAGCTCCCCGAGGCTACTCCTAAATCAAAATCAGCTTGGTGAGGGCTGTAGTGTTTCTAAAGGTGTAACCGTTGGGTTTATGCAGCACCTTTGGGTCTCTGTACAGTAGAGTTGCCTGTTCCTGTCCACCCGTTATGTGTATGCATGTAATCAGGGTCCCCAGGGGGCTGGAGCCTATCCCAGGAGCTAATGGTGACGCTGATATGAGAAACAACTGCAAACCAGTTTTCCCTCAACATTTTCATTAAATGTTGGAAGTCCTTCTGAAGCTTCCTGGAGCTGTTGGGCAGTTGCAAAGTACCATAAAACACAATTACTTCGTTAAAATGCTGCTAAAATTAGGAGGTTTTCCTCTTTGTTTCGCTTTCCTCAATTGATTTGTTCTTGTATTAAAAGAAAATCTCCCAGCATAAAAAAAATAAATAAATCTAATGACATAGGAGTTAAAGTAGGAGACATGATGAAATTAATGCTAAGTTACTTAATAAAGGTCACAAAAAAGCCATGACAATTGAGGCTAAATCAAAACATTCATCCTGGGTCACCAGTTTCCAGCCCGATGCTGCTTTTTAAGGAAGTGAACGGACCGACCAAAATAGCATGGAGACACAATCCCGCTCATCTAAGTGGATCCGGGTTTTTTTTCTGCCTTACATCACAGCTGCGTGAACGGGTTGTTCGCCACATGTTAAACCGCAGCCTGTGTTGTTTCCCACATGTGGGCAAAAACACCAGATCTCAGGGATTATAAATCACAGACACTTGGGAAAGCGTTCAGCTTGACTGAGGCTGATGTTCATGGTTTTCTGTGAGTGAATCCAGCTGTTAGGATCCACACAATGCATAGGGAGGTGCTGTCAATTTGGTAGATTGGTGCATTGACAGATGGTGGGTCATCAGTCCTGCAATCAATAGGTTTTATTTCAATCCACTTGAATAAGATTTATTCATTGTTTTGACCATACGGTTTTTCCCGATCTTTAACTTCTACTGTAAGTTTCCCTGCAAAATATTGATATCTCTTGAATTTTACAGATTTTGTTGCTTTCATGCATTAAAAAAAAACATCCTGTTTGCATTTTATCACGTAGAGGACAATAAATATCTGGAAGAAAGTGCTCCAGTCAGATGAGAAGAAAACTGAACCCTTTGTACTACTTGAAAAATGCCATGTGTGACTGCACACACCATTTCTACATGAAAAATGGTGGTGACAGAATCATACTGTGGGACTGCTTTTCCTATGTATGGACCCAGGGTGGTCGGGAAAATGGGTGAAGCTAAATACAGGGCAAATCTGAAAGACAGGGTCTGCAACCTGTGACACTACAGTCACAGTGGCTCTTCGTAACCTTGGCCAAAATTATAATTAAATGTTTTTAAATTTCAAAGTGATACATAATGCTAGCTTTTAGCAGGTTTTTGTCAAAACAAGTATTTGTATTTTTTTTAGCTGTGGAGCTATCTTATATAGGCAGTGTGCCAGGGTGGCATCAAAAAGGGTCGGTGCAGGTGTGTGCGTGTGCGACTTATAAGCTGTAAATAAATAAAAAATTTATTTTGATTGGTTGACTGGTGGCCCACATCCCAAAAGCCATTCTTGGAATCAGGCTCACTGGTGATTAGGTCACAAACTATGTGCTTCTATATCTTCATCTTTCATTAATATTTCCACTAAAGAAATTGTATTTATTCTCTTTTGGTAAAAGTTTTGTAATTGTATTTTTTTTTTATCTTAAAGGAAGATGGGTCCAGATGAAGAAACGAAACTCACGATTGACGCGGCCAGTGCTGCGAGTAACAGCAGCCACCAGCCAGGCCGGGACTGTCGCGCGCACAAACTCTTCACAAAAAAATAAATAAAAATCTTCACAGTGACGTACTGCCAGATCACTGCGCAGATACCAGTATTATGAAAACAAGCACCATGTCGAGCAACGAAGTAAGCAACAATGTTTACTTTACCATCTTCTTCTTGTGTCGATTGATGTCACATCCGTAAGACAGCGCGGGAATTTCGGGCTCGAACTACAGCGCATTTTGCATTACACATCCTGTTTGAGAAAATGGAACGATACGTGGGTGGGCTCATTCTTTTTGGTTTATAAGGCTTCAACACCCAATAGTATTAATAAACTGGACATGCATGTTTATTTTATTTTTTTAGAAATCCTGCCCCATGCTCCTTTAAAACTAAAAATTAAATAAAACAGCAGTTAGTTCATTTAAAAACTAGAAAAAACTTTAGAGTGGATATTTACTAAAATTTGCATCATTTTTGGAGGAACGTGTATCTTTTGCGACTCAAAGCTAATTTTATGCAGCTGGACTGAAAAGAACAAAAGGCTTTTTGGACTGTAAACGTTGCTGCCCTTTGTGTTAGAGGCTGCAAAAGACGTGCGACTGGGTTGGATAATGACCGTAGACATACAGCCAGGACTACAATGGGATGGTTTAGATCAAAGACCATTTATGTGTTAGTATGGCCCTATCAAAGTCCAGACATACATCCAATTGAGAATCTGTGTCAGAACCTGAAAATTCCTGTTCACAGACTTGCTCCAACCAATTCGACCAAGGAGGATGGTGTTGAGAAGAAATGACTAAGCGGGCCGAAGCGACCCAACACGCCCACCTATGGACTGATTGGTCCGGTAAAGTGATGTCAGTCACACGCCTACCTACCTAGTGGTAGCCACTTCTTCTTCAGAAAGAAGTACAAAAATACCTCGACGTCTTCCATTGTTGTTTCTCTGTCATATCCCGCTCTCAAGGCGCACCTCCACATTTGTTTACTCTTGTAACAATTAAGAACAATTAAGAAATTAAGACATCACGGACCTTTCGCCCCACTTTTAGCTGACCCCGCCCATGTCCTCAGCTACATCCGCATTCCTGGGATAGTAATGGAAACACAACCAGCCTGTTCTGGGCCATGCTGACCCGTTCTGGGCTGACCCGAGCCTAGTGGAAAAGGGGCAAAAGATACTCACACCAAAATGCCTAACACCTTTAGAACATGACATTTTAAAGTATTTAGCTATAAAGAACAGTGAACATTTTCCACTATTGATGTACAAAGTTAGTAGAAACACACCCTCAAAGACTTAATTTGTATTCTGGTGAGGCTTAGTAGAAATGTCCCCTTATGTGTTGGTCAATTACAAAGCATCTCAGTAAAACACACTGATGTGTCACCACATCAGTGCGAGGGGTCTGAATACTTCAGTGAGTCGCTGCGGGAATGACCTCCACTTTTCCTTGATAAGGCAACAAGCTGCAAAAGTACCCCCTCGCCTCCTCAAATAAGGCCGGCAAATCAAACAATCAGACAAGACATTCATCATGATCCTATAGAGTGGAGTAACTGACCTTGGTGCAGTCTTCACACTCAATTTCAGACACCCATGGCCTCCATTATAGGGCAGATTTAGGCGGCAAGAACGTGGCCAGCCTTCACATTTGATTCTTACAGTAGTGGATGTGATGAGAGTGTGACGCAACTGGAGAGAACAGGAGTAATAAAAGAGATAGCAAATGTAAGGGTAGAGGTTTGGACGGTGGGGGGGGGGGGGGGGGTGGTTGTGGCGGGTGGGCACAGGTGACGGGTGAGTCAGGTGACGGGTGAGTCAGCAGGTAACGAAAGCAGCAGAAAATGCAGATGAATTAACGGGAGTTCAGGAGATGAGAGAGGGAGGTGGTTGAAAACGGCCGTAGGAGCGAACCAGCCCCCCCCCCACACACACACACATCCATCCCCTCCCAACACCACACCCTCAAAAAGGGCTCAAAAACTACTTTAGGGAGAGAAGACACAATCTGAGGGTGATTTCCAAAAGGGAGAAATGGGTGGGGGGGGTTCTCAAGAGCGATCCATCACAGCAGAAGTGCAAGAGTGAATTTAGGCAACTGTGAATGTGAAGAGCCTGGGCACGCGCTCTCTTTCTCTCTTGTCTCTGTGCAGGAAAAGAAAGCCAGCCTGTGAATGTGCGAGTACTTCCACCCATCCCCCACTCAGCATCGTCTCTCTCTCTCTCTCTCTCTCTCTCTCTCTCTCTCTCTCTCTCTCTCTCTCTCTCTCTCTCTCTCTCTCTCTCTCTCTTCTAGTTGCTGGGAGAAAGAAAAAAAACCACACGCATGCACAGATGAGCAATCTCAATTGAAAACATGCCTCCATACCACACAGGAATTTAGTGCCACACCATTTCCATTTTGATGCTGCAAAGGGAGGAAAGAAAGAAAAAGGTGATAAAAGAAAAAAACAAAGCAAACACCTGCTGGGTTCTGATGTGAAGTGATTTGGACAACGCTCTCCTTTTGTTTCCACTCTTGTTTTCTCTCCTCCCTTTAATGGAGTGTGTTTTCCCTCCTTCCTCCTCTGCCCGTCAGGAGGAGCGTGCAGCTCCAGCGATGCACGCCGCTCCCCCGGGAGTTTATTTGAGAAACACCACCTGCGGGGTTTGAGTGGCATCATTAACAAAGGTCAGATGTGCTCACTGTGAAATTATGCACACATGAATTTCTCATTGACTTGTTAATGCACCTGATTTCCTTGCCCAGGGTGACAGTTTGCCCTTTGCTGTCTGTTGGGGGATATTTAGACAAGAGTGCAACAATGCATTTGATTTAATTAAGAGGCTGTTGATAACGCTTTACACTTGAGTTAAGCAGCCATGTAAATACAAGTAACGTCAGTAATGAAGCAGGCAGCAAGACATATCAATGTAGGGTTTATGTGAGCGCATGGTGGCTTGTAGTGACTCAACTCGCTTCAGACAGTGGGTGTTCCTAAAATCCCTTATGGATGCAAGAGTGCAGGAATACCCTGCTCTGGTTCTTCTGGCTGATGTCGATCAGAACTTCAGTTTGGGTCTTCTAATTTCACACTAGAGCTCTTTTATTTTGTCAATGGAATGATGATACAACATGAAGCTTAAGACATTAGGAGCAAAGAAGTTATAGATTAATGCAATTTTTTCTCCAATCCACATTAAGGTCAAAATTCTACATGCTGGCTCAAATTCAGTGGCAGTTTGTGTTATGGCCCGTTTAGGTAATTGCCCAAGGCGGCAGGAGAAAGGGCAGGGGTGTTCCACAAGCCCAGACAAAAGGATAGAACATCTGTCAGCTGGATGATTTTACGCATTTTTTGGGGGCAGTGAAAGGAGGGGCTCATTCCAACACTGCGAAAAGATATACATATACAGTGGACCCCCAGAATTGAGAACCCTTCTAACAAATATTATAACTGCACGTTTTAATAGTTCAAAACACCAAATATACCTTAATTTGCATTAATATGCACAGTAATAACTTACGATTAAATCCTGCTCCTCATTTGGCTGCTTTGCAAATACAAGCCAATAGTGTGTCAAGTCCCATTGCGGCCAGGCATTTGAATTTCCCAGGCAGCATTTTGTTTCAAATATTTTAGATATACACAAGGGAAAAATCTGCAAATAATATCACAATTTGGAGTTACGTTCAGCCGAAAAAAATTGAAATAGGTGAATCCGGGAATAGACAGGGTGTCCATGTATCCCCACCTACATTTGGTGAGAGGACCATTTGCAGGTTTTTAAAGAAACTGAACACTTTTTGTAGCCATCGACAAGGTCCTAACCAGATTTTTGGCAACGCCATCAAAAATGCCAGAGCTTAGTTAAACTGGTTGGTTTCCTGGGAGAGACCCAGCCATTAAGCATTGTCCACAAACAGGGTTCAGGTCAGGGGCAGGGGTATCCAGTCCGGATGTCTCCCAACACTAGTTTTGATGTGTCTTGTTGGATGATGCTCCCAGTAACTGAACATCCATTGTGTCATGTTATCAACTTTTTACTTTCTGTAACATAGAACATAACATAGTTTCTTCCTGTTAAAGGGGAGTTTTTCCTCTCCACCGTCGCTACATGCTTGCTCAGTATAAGGGATTGCTGAAGGATTCCTGTGGTTGGAAAGTCTGCATCAACGGGGCCCAACCTCACGCCAATGACTGACGCAATCTGCTGGGATTCCTTAAATAGGAAACCTATAAAACTACTTGGAATGTTTGTAGAAATGTATTGAATTTACTTCTTGTTAAGTGCCTTGAGATGACATCTGTTGTGAATCTGCGTTATATAAATAAACTGAATTGAAATTTAATTTAATTGAATTGAAGCACCAAACCGATTCTGAGTTTTAATCATCTGAACCAAATTGTCAGAATACGAAAGACTTTGTTGTCATTGGTGGTGCTCCACGTAAAGCAGAGAAGAGACATTAGTGCACCAGTTAACCTGTTCAGAAATGACTCAAGGACCCCAGAATCTAAATATGATCATGAACTGGAAAATGCTTGGACACTGATTTCACTGTCCGCACCGGAGGGGGGATTTTACACCAACATGGACTCAGAGGGTGCCAAATTAAAGCCATGTCAAGAATAAGCGCTGATCAAGAGTCGACAACCTAAAACACAAAGTGATATTTGTAACAGCCTACATGGAGAAGCTAACTGCTTTCTGGAGGAAAGTGTTATTGTCAGATGAGACAAAGATAGACTGGTTTGCCTGCAGTGACAAGAAAAATATGTTTGGAGAAGTCAAGGTAAGGCTTTCCAACCTAGGAACACTGTAGTAGTAGCATCATGAAGAAGATCCATTATGCTCCCAGTGGTACCTGTGCATTACATAAGGGGGGTAGAATAATAAAAACAGAGGACTACATCCAAACTAAAATCTAAATCTGCTAAAAATCTGATGTTCCAAAATGGGGTCTTCCAACACTGATCTGAAACACACATCAATTGTATTTATAATTTTTTTTTCATATGTGGATTAGGAAAAATCCATGTCAAATTCAAACCAGTGCACCCAACCCCTGTCTCTAAGCGTCTGTTGTATAAATTGCTGCATAATCATTCCACTTCGAAAACAGAACAATAGCTGGTAATCAAGTGCATCGATTAAGTGATGCTCATCAAGTTTTGCCCCTTAAAAAAGACAAGTATTGACAGTTTGGTGCATTCAGATGCTTACTGTCAAAAAGCTTAAAAAGTTAAGACATCAGCAGTGATCTCAGAGAAGCAACTGGCAATGTTTGCAGAATTGTAGTGATGTGCACAGCACTCCATTTGGAAAAACAGTCTTTCACTATAAACAAAAGCCCTGTTTCTACTATCTGAACTTCCGGGTTCTTTCAGTGAATCTTCAAGGTATGCGCGAGTCTCAAGCCTGTTTCAAGAGATACACCTTGGCAGCATATCAGGGAAATACTGCCGCCATGGTGTGTCCTTTGAATATGCATGGCAACATGGCGAGGCGAGAATAATGTGCCACCAAGCTTGATTGTAATATTACGACAACGTCTGACTTGACCACTTTTGAATGACCACAGGCTCCCTGATGCAGCCTCCGCTTTGCGGCAAAGTGGCGCCATTGTTTCTTTGACACAGGCTTGCATTCCAAAAGGACCACTCTCAGGAACTAACCCGGTACCAGCCTTTGGGGTGTGTATTCGGAAATCGCCCAGTAGAGTTGCTGGGCAGGACTTGTGGTTAATCCATGCTGAAACTCAGTGGGAAATTATATCAGCAGAAGTCACCAAACAAGGAGCATTTGAAAAATGAGAAAAGTTGCTCGTAAAGCACAAATTAAAGGAAAAGAAAGTAAGAAAAGCTACTACATGAGGACCAACCATTGCTATTTATAACAACATAGCAAACAGAAACGCAGCAACCATCCCTGCTTCTTCCATTGTCTATCTCTGCTGTGAAGCTGATCAGGGACATCACTTTCTGCTGAAATGGTCATGATATGCGGAAGTTTTAGCAAATTCCTTAAAGGGTCAAGTTTGTATGGAGACACAATGGCTGAGAGGACAGGGCCAGCAGATTTTCTCTCCCAGAAATGTTTCCAAACTCGTCTAGTGGAAACAGGCCTAATATACTCCAGTGATCAAGCATGGCAATGAAGAGCTGATGAGTTGACCATGATCTTCTCTGTACTCTATAGTCTTCTCAAATTAGATGTGTCCAACAACTGAAACTTGGGCCATTGTATGCCATGCAACAAGCTATCTACATCAGAATGGCTAAAAAAGAAAAAACCTTATGTCATATGGTACAATGACCCAGTCAAAATCCAAACTTCAGCTTTAAGGTTTTGCATAAACAAATGCCCACAAACCAAAACAAAATTTCACCTCAAGTGGGAAGACATCTGAGGGCAGACAGAAGATACTTCATCTTCTATAGATAGTTTATTAGTTTTTACTTACTCTGTAGCCCCTTTCAAACAGGCCATGAAAAACGTTAATTTTCCGGACTTTGTCTGTTTTGCTTTTGTGTCTGAAAGCAATCTTCCGGACTTTGTCCGGATACCCTTTGCCGGTAATTTTACGGATGAAGATCTAGTAACAAGAGCGGACTTTTCGCGGTATGGGGTTTACGTTCAGACAGTCAGGTAATGTTCCACGAAAGCTGCAGGGGTGTGGGGCAAAGAGAAGGGGGTCAGGGAACGCTGTGAGCGCACACGTAGATGACGTATAAATGTCACTACTTTCCTTTCAGCTTCTTCATCGATGTCTCTTAAGCGTTTCCATGTGCGCAAAATTGCACACATCACATCACAAAGACGAGCCCTGCGAGTAGATCTGCTGTTTCTTCTACCATCTTTGCAATAATCCCTTTGTTTGGGGAAATGACGTACGCCCACCGCACTAAGTTTACGTAATATCCACATACAACCCCCCCACTCCACCGCACCCCCCACCCCACACCCCCAGACATTCATCAGGATCCTCGGGTACATTTCTTGCTGTGAAAACAGCCGAAAGCCAATGTAACGGAAAAAAGTATTGTGTCTGAAAACACAACTCCGGTTAAAGACCGGATGGAATTGTCCGCAAATATTCCAGAACTTCTGTCTGAAATTGGCTTTTCAGTCATGGCTTAGCCTGAATTAACACATAGTGGCAGTGTACAGCTTCATGTGCTTTCCACCTGTGGTCCTATTAACCTCCCTGCATGATTTAATAGAGACCACAATACTTTCATGCCTTGCAATCTTCCCTACATACAGTATTACCATCACTGTGGTTCTGAGATTACATGCTACCATAATGTTTTTACTTTGCTTACGTCTGTATTTTAAAATTAAATCAAGACAAGCTAATCCACTGACACACTCAGCTCTTATAGAACTGGCTCTGGTTCTACAGTGTGGTGGAGCAAAGGTGACAGTGTTATATGATTTATTTTACAGCCTCACAGATTTCCTTAAATTACCTGACTTTCAAGTCCTAATTAGGAACCACAATCAGCACACAGAAGATCGACTGCCTATAACATAATTATAGTGGTGGTTAGCATGGTGGGTACAGCCTGCATTTTTCGATGCCATGACAAATTGCTGTGGTGATGATTCAGGCCTTCTGCATGTTTTTCAAAGAGTTTAGTCAAAGCTGCAACAGATCACTGTATGTATACCCACAAGTCAATCTGAATCAAGACCAAATGTTCTATTGCTAACTAAACCTTCTCCTTAACATTGTACATCTCTGTAACCAAAGTAATACATTTTAGTGGACTCCAAACTATTGTTCAGCTTAGGAAATACACTCATCAGTCCCCTTTCTTAGGTACACCTTGCAGGAAGGTTGTTGGTTACCTTTTCCGCCCTAAGGCTTGCCTTAATTCTTCATGGGATGGATTGAATGTGTATGAATGGAAGCATTCTTTGGGCTATATTGGCTTGATAGTGCAGATGACAGCAATTCCATTGGTCTGATCCAAGTCAAGGACGAGTATACATACAGACAGGAGGTGGATTGACAAGTCCACTGGTGCAGTTAAAAGCACCGGGGAGCTTAACTCACTCAAGACAGTGGAGATGATGGTGGACTTCCAGGGATGACAGTAGTGTGGTCTCCTGCTGTTGTAGCCCTTCTGCTTCAAGGTTCGATGTCTCGCTCCATGACAGATTACCCGTTTTTCTCTGATTTCTGTGTTCAATACGCTCCTTTCATCAACAGAACTCTTCCTCTTAAGCTGAACAGATGGTTACAGAGGAAAAGCACAGTAGATCAGCAGTTTCTGAAATACACAGACAAGCCTGTTGTTCACCAACACCCACAGCATTTTTAAGGTCAATTAAATCCCCTTAATTCTCCACGCTGAAGCGTGGGCTGAACTTTAACAAGTCATCTTTATCACATCTAGATGCCTAAATGAATTCAGTTGTTGGTATGTGATCGACTGATTTGCTATTTTTGTTACCAGGCAATTCAACAGGTAGCTATTAAAGTGACCAGAGTGTGCATGCAACGTTTGAATTGGGAAGTTGTTCAATATGAGGTTTTTCCACTCATGGTATAAATAAATAAATCCCAAGAAATCCTATGGCTTTTGAAGCAGTATCTCATTTGAGTATTCAGCTGCTACCTTTCTAACTTGCTATGGTGCCTTGCTGTGCTGCAGCACCACCACAAGAGGTGTGTGCTAAAAGTAGATGTGAGAGATTTGTTTTCACTTTTTATTTCTGTATTTTCTTTCAACAGTATAACAAAAAACGTGTTAGCACTTTTGTTTTAGATGAAATGTTTATTGCTACTTTTAAACTAAATGAACACTGCCGTACCGGGTGGGGGACTTACTCCTCCACGTTAAACAAAAACATTTTGCATTCCCTTAGTCCCTGACTGCTGCTACTGATTTAATATGGGCAATCATAAACTATTTACACAATGCTCCATATAACAGATGCTTATGTCTTATCTCCTGGGAGGTCAAAGAGGCAGATAAGTGTGCAGCTGTCTTAATGGCCCTGCACAGCATGAACACGTTGCAGTCATAACATTGAGAAGAGGTCTGTCTTGTGAAGAAACGCACTGTTAAGAGTCAAGCAGCTGTGTAAGATCCGGCTCTTCACAGCCGACTGCTCTGTCATGTAAGAAGGTTGCGGCTTGTCCTTGTCAACTGAACTGAGCGCTCGCGTGGTGGAAATGGATGCAGAGAGAGTGATGTGTGTTGCGCTCATTCATGCAGCTGAAACATATTCCACAGTGCCTGTGTTTTCTCTGCCCTGGGAGTAAGTGTTAAACGCAGAGGCTCATGCAGCTCAGATGTAATCACCACGACGTGATGGAATCAGGACACACACGACAGGGGCGCAGTGTTATCAGCACAGAGCACATCTCGAGCACATGAAATATTCCTTGTCGTGCAGATAGCATGGAGAATGTTTTCACAATATATAACAGCTAAAAGAAAGGATCCAAAGCTTCACAAACAGGCGAAAATTGATTGTATGGGCTGTTATAGTAATGTGGAAATCTCTGTGTCTAAAGGTCCAAATGAGTAGGAGTTTAGGTCACTCTGGTTTCCTGGAGGGCAGGATGGCTTACTTGTTAATGGATCCATTTTAAATTCAGCTAAAAAAAGTGGGTTCAACTTCACATTTCTACATCTCAGACTCAGTATTAAAACAAAGAATAAACTGTCATGGTTGTGCTGTGTGTTCTGCATTTTAGCATCTCAGTGGCTAATTTTAAGCGCCATCACATTTATGTAGAGCATCACGTAAACAATGTAGACTGGATGTAGCTGTAGTTCAAAGCTTTAATCAGACACCTAAACACAAATTCACTTTATTGGACTGGTAAAGAGAGTCCTCATTCAAAGTCTGCATATAGGCAAGATACATCCAGCCCTGGGGATGAAACCATACACCATACTGGGTTCATTAGAGCCAAATGTGGAGTTCCTCAGCGCTCAGTGCTGAGGCCTATTTTGTTTTTATTATATATTCTTCCTTTCGGCCAGATATTTCAGCAGTTCAGCAGTGTTTCATATCAAATTTTTGCGGATGAAATTCAGCTACACTGCTCATTTAAAGGAGTCATGACCTGTAATTTTCACTTTTCCATGAGAAAAAATGTATGTTATGATTGGCTAACAATTATAACCTGGCCGGGAAGCCGATATTTAAAAGTGAAGCGTTTGTTTACCCTTGGGTTCGTCAACCAGCCCACGTCCACGCGGATTCAAATATGCGATGTTAATTACGGGCCGACTTGACGTCAAGTCGGCGCAGGATATACCATATATGGACATCGCAGACCTATGCTGCAGGAAGCCCGTCCTGCTCCTCTCCCCCTCATATTAAGTCGAGCGCTGCCAATACTGAATTCCGATTTGAAGTACGAACTCGAGCTCCATTTGGAAAAAGGGGCCATTCCAACAATCAGAGACTTGCCTGTAATTGAAACGGTAAGGCTGTGTTTTTATTGCTCTGCTGTATGTAACAAACAGCAGCTAACTGCTAATGCGGCTATTGTATGCTAGCAGGAGTAGTAGCTTCGAGGACAACACGGGTAATGGCTGCTACTGTGCAAACAACAAATGACCTAGAATGCAGTTACAATTGAAGTAGCGCTAACTGAGCAAGACAATCAGAGTAACCCCCCTCCTTCCTGCCACCAATCAACGCGCCCCTCATTTGCATCATATAACCCCCATTTTAAAGTCGTTACACTGGGTGAAAATCAGATCTAGCTTTTGTTTAAAGATTTTGGTCAAACCTTTGAAACTTTACATGGACAGGCTCCTTCATATATTTTGCATTTGATTCAAATATATACTTCGTCTCATCGTCTGAGGTCCATTCATCCATCTATTGTCTATACCTGCTCATCCTTGTAGGGTCGCAGGAGGCTTGTGCCTATCTCCAGCAGTCATTGGGCTAGAGGCGGGGTACACCCTGGACAGGTCGCCTGTCCATCACAAGACAAGCAACCTGCACGCACACACTCAAACCTAAAAACAATTTAGAGACCAATTAACCTAATAGTCATGTTTTTTGGACTGTTGGAGGAAGCCAGAGTACCCTGAGAGAACTCTCGCATGCACAGGGAGAACATGTGAACCACATGCAGTAAGACGGCAAGCTGGGATTCAATCCCAGGATCTTCTTGCTGCAAGGCAACAGTGCTACCAACTCTGCCAATGCAGCAGCAATGAATATACATGTTCCTTCCGAAAAAGAAACATGTTTATAATAAGTAGTTCGTTCATAGAACTTTCACTGCATTCCATGTACGGAGCAGCCATCCACAATGCAGGAGAAATGGACCTCCAGCAATGCGAGGAGCAGCCTCATAATTTTACTTTTAATTCAAAACCTTTAGAAGAAGACAAACTCCTCACCAAGTTGAGGCTAGTCAATGAAAAGACTAAAAGCATCATACTACACTTTTCTTGTAAAACTCTGTAACATATTCTGGAGTTTGGAGGATACCTACATGTCCTCCTATTCTCCAAACTGGCATCCAGAATCAATATCTGTTCTCAGTTAGAGGCTGCATGATGCCTTCTGTCACATTCTTGAATTCTTCAACAGGCTGCATGTTTGTGAGCTGTGCCAAGCTTTACATTTCCCTTGGCACGACACTTCATTATATCTTGTTCTCCATTTCCTTGTCCTCTGTCTCTGAGGCAAACACATGGTATATAATACACTGTTTATTCACTACTGCCAAACTGGATGCATCTGAGCTCAAATAGTTCCAAAAAGGTATGTTGCTCAATCTGCTCTGAGGAACCTGAAATTTATGCTGTGCATATAGAGCACTGCAAAAGTATCCATACTTTTAGACACCTAAACCCCTATTTTCCTCAGTGCATCTTTCCAAAACTGCTCAAACCCAGTCAGACTGGATGAAGAGCGTCTCTGAATATCAATTTTAAATCTTAAGTGACACATTCTCAATTGAATTTAGGTCTGGACCAGTAGATTTGGCCATTGGTCTAAACCAGGGGTAATCAAATGAAATTTAAAGAGGTCCAGTCCGAGAAAATGTATTGAGGCCAAGGTCGGGAAGATCATAATGTCCTAGAATTTAGAGTCATACTATATATTTATGTATCTTAGCACTTGTATCAACATCTGGATTCTTGATTAGCCAATCAAATGAAATTAATTCAGTGTTAATTGAAATATTTTTGACATTTACTGTCACAAAGTACTGAACATGTATGTATGATTTCTCAAGTGTGTAATGTTCTCTCATTTACTAAATAAAAGTAGGATAACATGTTAAAAAAAAAAGACATAGCAACTGTGCATGTTCACAAACTAACTTCAGAAAACAAAAAATGTAGGAAAAGCTTATTTTTTTATTTTTTTTACTTTTCAAATGTGTACTAAATTGTCTGAAACATTTATTGTCACATAAAGTGCTGAACATGTACGTATGATTTATCAAGTGTGTAATGTTCTATCATTTACAAAATATAAAAGTAGGGCAACTAACATATAAATAAGACATGGCAACTGTGCATGTTCACAAACTAACTTCAGAAAACAATAAATGTAGAAAGAATTAATTTTTACATTTTTCGTTTTCAAATGTGGACTAAACTGTCTCAAACATAAGACTGATTGTTCAAAACTTTTATGTTTTGTCTCATAATGGCGTTTCACGTTGCCACTTTTAATAAGTGCCACAGTTTCTGAACATATGAGACAAACAGGTTTTGTGCCACCAGTGGAAGGTACAAAGAGAATTAAATGCTCTATTTTCACAATCCACTTTGCGTTTGTTATTTTTCTACCGTTTCACTTGCCTGTTTCTCTCAGTTTTTTTTCTTTTCCTCTGTCTCACCTCTCTGTTTCTCCTTTTCTCTGCCTGTATCACTCTTCGCCTGTATTTCTCCTCCTGCCTGCCTGTTTCTCCTTTCTCCGCAAAAGCTGCGCCGGACAGAAACGCTCATTAAGGTTATAAATGGTCATTTCTGTTTTGGCATTAGGCTCGGGTCCGCATGAGACAGCATTTTGGTCCGGACCTCGGTCCGCCTATTAGTGACCTCTGGTCTAAACCATCCCATAGTAGCTTTGGTTGGACATTAGGGTCACTGGCCTGCTAGAAGGTTAACCTCCACCCCCGGTCAAAAATCTTCTCCCAAATTATCTTCTATGTTTGTCCTCTTCAAGTAGTGCCCAATATTTAGCAGAATCCACTATTCCTTCAACTCTGGCCAGCTTCCTTGCATCCCCAGAGAAGAACAAGCATTCCCATTTTTTTCATGGTGGCAATAGTGTGTTCAGGGTGATGTGCAATGTTAATTTTCTGCCACTAACAGTTCAATTCTGGCCTAAACTGATCAAAGCACCTTCTTCTACGTGTTTGTTCTCTGCCTTGAATGGTATATTGCAAATGGAACTTCTTGAGGATGTAATGCAACAAAATGCTACTCATTTTGTGAAGAATGAAATACTTTTGCAAGGTAGCCTATAGCAGAGCTGAAAAAAAAGAGATAGTGTACAATTCTCATGGAAACACCTTCTGTCGCCTCCAACAGGTTTTGTTTCAGGATT
This sequence comes from Valencia hispanica, assembly GCA_963556495.2. NCBI lineage: Eukaryota > Metazoa > Chordata > Actinopteri > Cyprinodontiformes > Valenciidae > Valencia > Valencia hispanica. Next base: position 45,722,429 of record OY747708.1, read on the forward strand.
GCCCGGTATTTACATACATCCATTAAATCTCACCAACTTCCCTGAAGAAAAGGATTCCCTCAGCATGATGCTATCACCACCGTGTTCAAAAATTTTGAAAAACGTGTAAGTTTTAAAATACTTTAGTAAGAAGTTGTAGCTTACAGAACCTACACTGGTACTGTCAAGCAAATGACACATTGGTTTTGAACTGAATGGGAAGATTATGAGGACAAGCAGATAGACCTCCGACAAATCAGGGCGATTAAACAGGTAGCGCTGAATGAGTGCCAAGTTCTTTCAACAGAGGCTTCAGTGTAACACTGAGACAGTAGCAGATTAGAGAAAGAACTCTCCGCACTGGCTGCCTCGATTTACAAGTCATGGATGAAGCCTTCCCCGTATTAAATAAACAGTTTTGATTGGCACGGCCCAAGCAGGGCTCAGTGGAGATCTGTTGGAGCGGGTAGGCGTTGGGGGGGCGGGGGGCAGGTGCACACTGCCAGAGCAAACGACACGTGACCTCTCACACTTGTGTGCTCCCCAGGTTGAGAGTTTCACCTATGAACAGGGTAAGGCCAGACCAGCTGTTTCCACCCGCCTCCGGTTGTGCCTGGCTTAAGCTGGCTGTCATCCGGCGTGGAGGGAGCGGCATTCTCTGAATGCCATCGATGCAGTTAGGATGAGTGTGTTGACAAAAGGATTTGCTCGTCGTTCATCGGCTTAATGACTCTGTTTGCACAAGTAGCTTTGCTGCTGTGATGTTGGTGGTTTCACGGCTGTGGTGTTAGGAGCTCACCTTTCACATGAGAAAAGGTTGTCTCGCTGCAGCACTGACTAAAACAAATGAAACTGTTTGTAGTCGTTTCCACAGGGAAAGGGACATCTAATCTCATATTTCTGGGCTCTTGAAGAAGGTCATGTTGTCTCCTGATAAGATTCATAACAGAACAGGCAGTGTGTCCAGATGTAAACCCTTAGGATTGTGGGAAGGGTGTGCGTGTGTTTGTGTGTGGGTATGAGTGTGCGTGGTCTGTTGACACACTTTTGAATTCACAAGTGATCCTAATATACTACAGATGTGTAAAAGCTGGATTCCTCTGAGTTAACCACATAGTTTTTTTTCTTTTTCATTTCTTTTATCAGCCATCTTTTATGGCGTAGTATGTTGGAGCTGCAGTTTATCTACAGCTGAGAGGAAAAAAGGTTGGATAAGTTAATCAAGAAGTCCACCTCTATTCTAGGATGCCCCTGGATCCAGTGCAGGCGGTGGGAGACAGAAGGCCAAAATAACATCACTAATGGACAGTGTGTCCCACCCCATGCATGAAGATGTTACTGAGCTCCAGAGCTCCTTCAGTGACAGACTGCTGCATCCAATGACCATGAAGGTGCGTTTTTGCAGGTCCTTCCTCCCTGCAGCTGTTAGACTCTACAACCAAAACTGCTCCCATTAAACTCAATAATGTTTACACCACTGCTGTAAATTGCACTGCTTAACTCAATTAACATTTCAGCTGCTCTTATTTGCACATCTGTTTTTCTCAGTTTAAATTCTGTTAACTTCTTGGAAATAATATGTTCACTTTTCAGTACACAACTACATATGCACATTCTGTAAATATTTTTTGTTTTTAAATTATCCTTATCAGTTGCACATTCTAATCTGATTATTCCACTTTATTTTTAATAACTGCACAGTACTTTATAATTTGTAATTTTTGTCCTTAAAGATACATTGTGTAAGAACTTCTCCCATCTAGTGGTGAAACAACCAACTGAATATTACGTTCTAGCCCCACCTCCCAGCACCCCCCCCCCCCCCCCCCATTTCGAGCGCGTTTTAACTCCTAGGTGGCCGTTTCATGCAAAGGTTAACATGGCTTCCAGTACTACAACTTCGTCCAGTGTTCCTTCCAGTGATGAGGTTACTTTAGAAAACTACATTGCATTTATAGTCAGACGTCTACCGCGTCGCGAGTAGACAATCTCCCTCCGGCATTCGTCACGGTGCAACTAAAAGGCGGTGCACTAAAATGCGGTGTCACGCTGCCCTATTCACTTCTCCTCATTGTCCTCACCTGTGTCTCCCAAATCATTCACACCTGATCCTACTCCCCTCCTGCCTTTAAAGCCCATCACTTCTCTCCACTCAGTGCCGGATCATTAACACAGTGTCTATGCTATCTCCATGGTGTGTCGTCTTCCTGCCTCTCCGTTCCTGTCCGATGTCCAGTCTCTCCATTCCTGCCGTTGTCCTTTTCACCATCATCATCACCTCCACCTTTAAATAAAGCGTCTGCGATTGGGTCCATACTCCACACACATCCCTGAAAGAATGATCTGGCCGTAAAGTGGACCCAGCACTCGCAACAGAGATCGCCTCCCTCCGCCAGGACATCAGGGCCAACCTGGTGAAGATCGCGGCCTCTCTTTATCTTCCTGTGCGCATCTCCGGAGCTGAGGAGATCCTCGGAGTGCTCCCTCACTTCCGGAGTGTCTTCTCCCCCCGGGATCTCGCCGATCTGCGGCGCAAGGCGCAGAGGATTCACCAGGAGGTGTTGGACCAGATTGCCGGTCCGCCCTCTCCGCCTCCACCATCTGGCTATAGGCGGCGGTCCCGCCGAGCCGGAGTTTCCGGGAGTGGGGAGAAGAGCGGCGCTCCCACACGGACAACCAACGTTCGGCTGCATCTCCGCGCTGAACGCACCACCGGTTCCCTCCCCCGCCGTCTTTATCCCTCCTCCAGCTGGCTCTTCGGGGACTCCTCACATCAAGGAAGAGGAGCTGTTCGAATTCTTCTATGGGGACAAGACGGCCTACCTCTGCTCCAGGGGAGATCTAGCACCTCGCCGTAGACGGCGACACCGCCGAGGTGGGGCAGCTTCTGAGGAGGAAGTCAGAGAGCCAGTCCGTGAGCCCGTTCCAGCCTGCTGTGAGCCCGTTCCGGTTCCAGTCCCAGTTCCAGTCTCTGAGCCCGTCAGTCCCAGCTCTAGTCCCAGAACCTGCCGTTGTCGTGGCTGCTGTGTTTCTAGCAGTCACAGCGGCAGCTCTCCAGCGACCGACATTCCCCCATGGGTCGTTGGAGTCCCGGGGAGGGTCAGGGAGGACACTTCCCCATCAAGAGAGCTCCCAGGGAGGGTCAAGGAGGAACCCGTCGCTAGAGCTCCCAAGGAGGGTCAGGGAGGACCCGTCCCCGTCGCTAGAGCTCCCAGGGAGGGTCAGGGAGGACCTGTCGCTAGAGCTCCCACGGAAGGTCAGGGAGGACCCGTTGCTAGAGCTCCCAGGGAGGGTCAGGGAGGACCCGTCCCCGTTGCTAGAGCTCCCAGGAAGGGTCAGGGAGGACCTGTCGCTAGAGCTCCCACGGAGGGTCAGGGAGGACCCGTCGCTAGAGCTCCCAGGGAGGGTCAGGGAGGACCCGTCGCTAGAGCTCCCAGGGAGGGTCAGGGAGGACCCGTCGCTGGAGCCTCCAGATTCTTCTCGGCCGGCGTCCGAGCCTCCAGATTCTTCTCGGTCGGCGTCCGAGCCTCTAGATTCTTCTCGGTCGGCGTCCGAGCCTCCAGATTCTTCTCGGCCGACGTCCGAGCCTCCAGACTCTCTTTGTCTCGGCCGGCGTCCAAGCCTCCAGAGTCTCTTCGTCTCGGCCGACCTCTACCGGCCAGGCATCGTCGCCACTGACCAGCCAAGCTCCTCAACCGCTGCCTGACCCTCAGAGGAACAAAAGGCCGGCCGCCAAAACTCAGCCCGGCAACGGGACGCCCATCCGGCTGTCCACCCGGCCTCCTGGTCCTCAAGGGAGGATCACCGGGCCATCCGCCCGACCGCCGTCCAGCCATGGGACGCCATCCGGGCCGTCCAGCAAGGGGACGCCATCCGGGCCGTCCGCCCGACCTCCAGGTCCTCAGGGGACGCCACCGGGGCCGTCCGCCCGACCGCCGTCCAGCAAGGGGACGCCATCCGGGCCGTCCGCCCGACCGCCGTCCAGCAAGGGGACGCACTCCGGGCCGTCCGCCCGACCTCCAGGTCCTCAGGGGCTGCCACCGGGGCCGTTTGCCCGACCTCCAGGTCCTCAGGGGACGCCACCGGGGCCGTCCGCCCGACCGCCTTCCAGCAAGGGGACGCCACCGGGGCCGTCCGCCAGACCTCCAGGTCCTCAGGGGCCGCCGACCTGGCCGTCCGCCAGACTTCCAGGGGCGTACCCAAAAAGACTCGGGCCCTCCTTCCGTGGGCCCCCTCCACCCACCCCGGCATGGGTGCTCCCTTTTTTTTTTCCTTTTCCTTCTTGCTCCGAAGGCGTCTGGAATCTGCCTTTAAAGGGGGGGGTCCTGTCACGCTTCCCTATTCACTTCTCCTCATTGCCCTCGCCTGTGTCTCCCAAATCATTCACACCTGATCCTACTCACCTCCTGCCTTTAAAGCCCATCACTTCTCTCCACTCAGTGCCGGATCATTAACACAGTGTCTTCTATCTCCATGGTGTGTCGTCTTCCTGCCTCTCCGTTCCTGTCCGATGTCCTCTTCACCATCATCATCATCACCTCCACCTTTAAATAAACATCCTGCACTATCTCAGCGTCTGCATTTGGGTCCATACTCCACACACATCCCTGAAAGGCGGAACTAGAATTTCCAGGAATGTCCCTCGTTTGCGAATGTATTTCAAAGATGGAGGCTCAACATGGATTCAGCCATTCGCGCGACTCGCGCGTATATGTTCCTAGTAGCAGATTCTACACTTACCAGAATACTTTCATTAGTAGGTGGAAGTAATTACACATGAATGAGCACATATTTTTGAAAGAACAAAGGGTTTTTTGCTAAGAATTAACTAAAAAAATACACAATGTAGCTTTAATGTACATATTATTCTTAATTCTGTTTTTATACTTGTGTGAATCTAAACACTGCTATTATCTGTCACGTTGCTGCTGTTACAGCTGAATTTCCCCTTTGTGGGACAATAGATTATTCTATTCTATGGATTTCCATGCTTCAAAGATTAATGCACATTAGCTATGTTTAGAGAGAACTGAGATATAATAAAAAGGTGATCATACAACAGTCACCCCACCTGAAAAAGATTAGATGTGATGATCTAGCATTAAGCTAAGCTATTTTTAAAGAAAATGTGAGATTTAAAATGTCTTAGAACACTTTGATGAGATTAAACTACAAACTTTCTCACAACAGAAGAAAATTCTCCTAATATATGGGTAAAAGAAAAGACCCATCTCTCTTTATAGATGGTCTTTGTTTTTCGTTATTGATGGCCTCCACTACTTTTGTTAAATAATGATCAAACTTGTTGGATTAGTCATGTCCAGCCTCTGTTGCCAGCATCCTCCTTTCTCTAAATTTTCAGACTTCCGGTCTGCAGTGTTGAAAGTAAGAGGACCATTGGATTTCAAAACAGGATGAGGAAGGTTAACCAGAATCAAAATATCCTAACAGAGTGCTCCACCTGCATCATCCAGACAGAGCATCCTGACCAATTCAATCTTTGTGTGGCACTGCAAGGATCTACAGAGGAATCCAGATCTCTGGGAGAATGGTCCAACTACCAATGTGTTTCAAAATGTCAAACAAAGGTGTGGGAAAAAGTGTTTTGAGCACAAGCACTTTCCTCATGTGGAGTGAGATTTAATCAGGTGGAGTGAGAAATGGAGAACGAGCTTGAGTCTGACTCCAGAAGAGTTGACAACCGTGCCACATCACATAGACGTGTCAAATCAGCTCCACTTTGTTTCCTACCATACTGTCCTTTTCTGAATTCAGTCAATGGACGAAGACATTGGACCAAATTAGGTTGCCAGAAAGCTACAAAATGTTTGCCTTTCTTTCAGTTGACTGCAGAAAACAAGGAACGGCAATTTAGAACTTGAAGATAAATTCTCTCACCGCTGGAAAGCTGGCAACGTTTTCAATTTGCAAGACTGGAGCTGCTGGAAAAATCTGGGTATACCTGTCCTTGTTGAATATACAAGTATAGGTCTGACTGAATTATTTGGCGAGTCTGTTCGGGAAATTTTTCCACATGCTCAGGAGCTCACTAGCCTCAAAGCCGAACCAGGTCATTGACTATGCATCGTGATCATTTGGTTTTACTGGCACCAGATCAAAGTGTTAATCATTAGGGAGGCCCAGCAAAGGGATGCTCTTCCCTTTATGGGCATCAGATCCAAGCTGTGGAGGATTACTGTCTCTAAGTTCTGAACGAGATGTCCAAATACAAGGAGGTTATGGCTGAGCTCTAAAGACTAGGACTGGAGCTTCTTGGATAGTCAGTCTGTCCAAACTGTGAAGGCTGACTGGGCATCCTTAAGGATGACCGTAGCATCCTCAGCCCTGACAGTCCAGGCTGGAGGCATGCTTTTCTTCTTACCAAGGGGTTGGATACATTGAGGATGATGGCTGGACAGGGCCACCATGGATTGTTAAGCTTCCTGCCTTAGTGATCCAGTGAAGGATTTTTTTTTCTCTTCTTCCTTCTTTTCTGGTGTGGGCTTAGCTGTGAGATGATACCTTTTCTTTCCTATATGTTCAGTTTACTTATGGAGAAAGTTTTCAGTACTTTTCATCAGCAAAAAGAATGATCTGTAACGCCTATTTTAATGCCCCCCCCCCTTAATACATTGAATTACAAGTCCCTTTTAGCAAGCACTTGAGAAAGAAAGGCAAATGGCCTGCATTTGTATAGAGCTCTTTCAGTCAGAGGACTACAAAGCGCTTCAGACTACATTCAGTCATTCACCCATTAACGCACACATTCATGCACTGATGGTGGCAAGCTACAATGTAGCTACAGCTGCCCTACTGACAGAAGCGAGGCTGCTATACACAGGCACTACTGGGCCCTCTGACCACCACCAGCAGGCAAGGACACAACAACCAAGACGGAAGAAGCCGGGGTTTGAAGTGGCAACCCACCGCTTACTGGATAAACTCATACCACCTGAGCTACAGTTGCAAGAAAGGTGTATATATCTTTTTATTCGGTGAATGTAAACTTGTATGTGAGTGTTCTCTGGGTACTTCAGCTTTCTCTCACAGTATAAAGACGAATTTTTTTTTTTTTTTTTTGTCTTGCATTTATATAGCACTTTTCGAGACCCTCAAAGCGCTTTACAACTCCATTATTCATTCACTCTCACATTCACACACTGGTGGAAGCAAGCTATGATTATAGCCACAGCTGCCCTGGGGCAGACTGACAGAAGCGAGGCTGCCATATTGCGCCATCTGCCCTTCTGGCCAACACCAGTAGGCGGGTAGGTGAAGTGTCTTGCCCAAGGACACAACGACATGTAGCAGTTGGAAGCAGGAATCAAACCCACAATTTCTGGGTTGCAGGCCGACAACTCTACCACTGAACTACAGCCGCCCTAACCCTAAACTGTCCTTACATCACGTCGCCCAGTGATATACTGGCAGAATATCCGTGGTTGAATGTAGAGATAGACTCCAGCACCTTGGATCCATATATAAGGCTCTCAGTATGTTTTAAGTAAATAACAAAAAAATAAACTGTGCTGAAAGGATGTAAAGTGTTTAGTACCAGCTGGATTCTTGTTCTTTCTAACAAAAACTATTAGACATACCACAATTCTCCCTACAAATTTGTTGCTAATTATCAATTCCACAAACGATTTAAATCTAACCTTACCATAACACTGATTTGCAATTATGCTAGCAATTAAAACATTTTACACTTGGCCGTATGGTTCTGTTCTGTAACTTTCCCCTTCATTTTCAAACAAAGATTAACTGAGGCTGGAAGAGCAGCAAGAAAATGCCCCCAGAGCACCGAACAGAACACCATCAGTGGCTATATGTACATGCATAGCAATGGTCCAGCTATTGACCTCGCTCTAAATACAACAACATTACTACTATGATGTTTACATAGCAGATACGATGCGTTCGCTCTATATACACTGTACATTGATATGTTCCAGAGCACGATCTGCATGGACTTGCGCCCACAATGTTTCCCCTCCCTTTACACAGGGAGCATTATTCAAGGTCTTAATATCCACAAATGTCTCTTATTTTCGCCTCTATCTATCTATCCTGTTCTGCACTGACTGCTAAAGCCTGTGGGATGTGTTGTAAAGTATGCATAAAGCTGTGTGTGTGTGTGTGCGTGTGCCGTCCGCATGTCTGTGTGTGTTAGGGCAAGTGTGTGTTGCAAGCTGCTTTGAACACTCAGTTTAATTGTGCGATTAGACTCACATGTTTAAATAATGCAATATGCCCCACGGCCCAAAGAAATCCTGGTCTACATCAGAAAGAACTCATGTTACAATGGTGTCATTGGCTCATTGGGGGATGTACTCCCTAAACATGAGGGAGGACATTGCTTGTTTGTCAGATTTTATGGATCTATCTTATTCTGCTCGTTAAGTACTGGCACATTGGACAGTGAAAACACAATGTGGTATTGACGTGTAGTGCTCGTTCAAATGTAGAGTTTTAAAAAACGTTGGTCCATCGGCTTAGTCATGTGTGGCTGTCAGGCAAAAGATCAAGTGAAAGCCTCGTACACTTTCAGAGAAGTTTTTTTTACCTGCTTTTGGAAAGTATTCTCACCATTTAGCCTTTTCACGTTTTCTCATGTAAACTTCTTTTTTGTTGTGATTTAATGGGAAAGACCAAGAAAAACACATTTTACAATTTAAAAAAAATCTGAATTACTATTATCATAATTGTATTCAGCCCCACTCAGTCAACACTCTAGAATGAACTTTCACAGCAGTTACAATTGCAAGTCTTTTGGTGTATGTCTCTACCAGCTTTACCCATCTAGGTTAAAAAATGTTGCCAATTTTTCCTTGCAAATTAGCTCAAGGTCAATCACCGTGAAAGGAGAACAGAACAGGAATTTTCATCATCAGTTTGTCTGTTGGATTTAGGTCTAGACTTTGATTTGGTCATTTTGACAAATATATCTGCTTTGATCTAAACCATTCTATTGGAAGTCGGACTCCATGTTTAGGATCGCCATCCTGTTCGAAGGTGAAGCTTGATCCCCATTTTAAGTCTATTCCAGCCACAAACAGGTTTCTTCCAGGATTGCTTTGTGTGTAGGTAATGGATACAGCATGATTTGGATGTAGAACAAAAACCACAACCCAGGAAACAACTTTTATTGACAATTATCTGAGCATGCAAGACGGACAGCAACAGCATATTTGCCACAGCTTTCTGGTCAGACTCTGTGAAGGAGCTAGGTTGATGAGTGACAGACAGCGTGAATAGGAAGTATTGCATAGTCAGGAGTTAAAGTGCCACCCAACACAGGTGATTTCCAAGGTGATCCTTTTCTGAGATTTGGACCTGGTTAGATTTGAATCATCTGTGATTTAACAACGGAGGAATTGAAAGTATCCTTTTACCAGGGATTGTTTCACCCGCAGGACTGTAAAGAGGGGAAACCTATACAGTGAGGAACATAAGCATTTGAACACCCTGCACAAGTTCTCCCTCTTAGAAATTATGGAGGGGTCGGAAATTCACATTGTAGGCGCATTTCCACTGGGAGAGAAAGCATTTTTCTTTAATTGAGGAAATCACATTGTCTGATTTTTAAAGAATTTATTTGTATTTTATTGCTGCACAAAAGTATTTGAACACCTGGCAATCAGCAAGAATTCTGGCTCTCAAAGACCTGTTATTCTGCCTTTACAAAGTCCACTTCTACTCCACTTATTAATCTAAATTAGTAGCACCTGTATGAGCTCATGAAAGACACGTGACCACCCCACAGTCAGTCAGAATCCAACTAATACCATGGGCCAGACCAAAAAGCTGTCAAAAGACACCAGAGACAAAACTTTAGACCTTCACAAGGCTGGAAAGTGCTACGGGGCAATTGCCAAGCAGCTTGGTGAAAATCGATCAACTGTTGGAGCAATTGTTAGAAAATGGAAGAGGCTAAAGATGACTGTAAGTCTCCCTTGACTGGGGCTCCATGCAAGATCTCACCTGGTGGGGTATCACTGATGATAAGAAAGGTGAGGAATCAGCCCAGAACTACACGCAAGGAGCTGGTCACTGACATGAGAGCTGGGATCACAGTTTCAAAGGTTACTGTTGGTAGAACACTACACCATCATGGTTTAAAATCATGCATTGCATGGAAGGTTCCCCTGCTCAAGTCATCACATGTCCAGGCCCGTGTGACGTTTGCCAATGACCATCTGGATGATCCAGAGGAAGCATGGGAAAAAGTCATGTGGTCAGATGAGACCAAAATAGAACTTTTTGGTCTAAGCTTCACTCGCCGTGTTTGGAGGAAAAAGAAGGATGAGTTACATCCCAAGAACACCATCCCTACTGTGAAGCATGGGGGTGGAAACATCCTCCTCTGGGGGTGCTTTTCTGTGAAGGGGACAGGGTGACTGCACTGTATTAAGGAAAGGATGAATGGGGCCATGTATAATGAGATTTTGAGCAACATCCTCCTTCCCTCAGTCAGAGCATTGAAGATGGGTCATGGCTGGGTCTTCCAACATGACAATGACCCGAAGCACACAGCCAGGATAACCAAGGAGTGACTCCGTAAGAAGCATATCAAGGTTCTGGAGTGGCCTAGCCAGTCTCCAGACCTAAATCCAATAGAAAATCTTTGGAGGAAACTGAAACTCCGTGTTGCTCAGTGACAGCCTTGAAACCTGACAGATCTAGAGAAGATCTTGTGTGGGCCAAAATCCCTGTTGCAGTGTGTGCAAACCTGGTCAAGAACTACAGGAAATGTTTGACCTCTGTAATTGCAAATAAAGGTTTCTCTACCAAATATTAACACTGATTTTCTCAGGTGTTCAAATGCACCAAGAAAAAAAAACAAAAGTATTTAAAAATCAGACAATGGGATTTCCTGAATAAGAAAAATGCTGTCTCTCACAGTTGGAAATGCACCCACAATGTGAATTTCAGACCCCTCCATAATTTCTAAGCGGGAGAACTTGCAAAATCGTAGGGTGTTCAAATACTTATGTTCCGCACTGTATATGCTGAAAACCAGGAACACAAATGTCACAGAGTGTGTAAACTGTGATAACAGGGTAAGTTGGATTACTTTTACTAATTCAATGATTGTAGCTCACCACAGAAAAGACAGGGGTTTTAATATCCACAATTAAATAATCAAAGGTCAGGGAATCAATCCAGGTCAGCAGCAGAGCAGGCAGAACAGATCCAGACTCCATGGGGCAATAATCAGGGTCCAAGTACATGAAGCAGGGTTCAGAGCCAGAATCAGTGTAACTCACAGACCAGGCAAGGAGCAGGCAGAGGCGATGGTCTGGAGGCAGAAAACAGGTCAGATAGCGATGGAGCAACATGAAACTTGGAACATGGAACAGTGAATATCATGACAATTTATCTCCCATTATGACCAGATTCTTCGTCCCAACTGAAGAAATGTATCCCCTCAGTATGATACACTTCCATGTTTCACACTGATAACAGTAAATTCAAGGTGATGAGCAGTTTTAGTGTTCCTCACCACGTAGCGTGTTTTTTGTTGGGGTTTTTTTGGCCACAGTGCTATCTTCATTTGCTGCTTCATAATTTCCTGGCTTTTTCCCCACCCAATAGCTTTGTACTTGCGAATCTCCCATGATGGAGAGATTGTTGAAGTGCACAACCGGTAATTTTGTGTGAACAGATTTTACCACCCGAGTTAGCAATCATTGCAGCTTCTTCAGATTTACATTAGCAAAGTCCTGCAAGTATCCAAAGTCTTGTAGAAGCAAAAAAGAAAGAAAATCTGTACAAACTGAAGAAGCTGTCTATTTATTTTCCACGTGTTAGATTATGGAAATGCATGGGTGAGGTGTGTAGGTGGTTTTAAATGCACTTAAATATGGTCTTAAATGCACTTAATAATATTCCTCATCCACTCTCAACAAATTGTGGCAACTGTTTTTTGAAAGCAAGTCTCTGCTCGGTATGTCAGATACCTGAAAAACCCACGCAACATTTTCAACTTCTGCCTGATTAATTCTTCAGCAAAGAGATCATAGTCCCCACTCAGCGAATGCCCGCTTTCCATTATCAACCTTTGCTTTTAGAACCAGCTAAAGGTCAGAAAACGAAAGACAAGCAGCCACTCTTCAAAGGTTCAAAAGTCACCTGTGTCCTTTTGTACAAGTAAGTGGGTCCAAGTAGAAATGTGTTATCGGACTCTTCTCCTGTGCTCTCACATGCTGAGTCACCCAGCTCTCAGCCAGCCTGAAGATAATACTATCCGAATGATCATTTCTTATATGATCTGACACCCTTCCTAGCTTTGACATTGCATTAACATACAACATGCATATTTAGCTACTCTGATGTCAGGACAATTAAATGAGCTGCCACTCATGTGTGGGCAGAAGATGATGCTGGAGCCCAGTTGCCACTTTCTGCTAGCCTGACACATTTTTGGGGGCCTTTCTGAAGATTTTAAAATGCTATCTTGGAAGGTTTCAGATTGGGTTCTTTGATGAAGAAGAGCGGCAGACATTTAAAGAAACTCAGACAGCCACCTTTCTTTGAAGTCATGCTGTGATTTTTCTCCACTCCTTCTCTTTAAAGTGCTTTTCCTCGCAACACTGCCCCCACCCCGCATAACCCCCCCATAACCCCCATGATTCTCTCCGCTGACGTTTGCTGGGAGGCACGGCTCTATAACATGTAGATGTAATCTCCACCTCAGCATGCCAAGGAGCTGCAATTGAATCATGTCGAGCGGTTGATCCGTGACATGCTGACAGGACCGCTGTAGCGACACGTGGGTATTTGCTTTCAGGCAACCCATTCCATGGGGAATGGAGGGCAGGAGGCCAAGTTTTCTGATATGGATCAGAGAAAGAGGTGTTAGAGACACAGATATGGGAGGACACACTTTCAATGACATCAGATCAAGAGCAATGTGGATTTAATCTAAGTGGAGTAATGACTGGAGAGCACAAGGGAGACAGTTTAAGCTGAAAGAGAGAAATCAGAAAGGGAGCCATAGATGATGCTGTTCAGCTATGGCGGCTGGTTCGGGTTAGGCAGCCTACTTGTTCAGCTTAACAAGAAATTCCACAGTATCCTTTTTTAAAACAGGAACATTTTCATTTGCTTCAGTTGTTTCATTCTCTTAAAGATTTTTTTCCCCATTAACTACAATTAGAATGATGCAGGTAGAGTCTCTGCGTTCGGAAAGTTGTAAAAGCCCAATTAGTCTGATCGTCTACCAGTGTTGATGTTGGGGTTGGTTGAGTTGTTCATTTAGTTCAAGTGTCTCAAAGGCTAGTCGTCGTCGGCTGGTATCCTGCAACTTTTAGATGTGCCCTTGTACCACTTGTCCGCCCATATCGATTGAAAGGGCTTGAATTTGTACACCGCTTCTCTAGTCACACGAGCCCTCAAAGTGCTTTACACTAGGGCTGAATTCTCTCAACCACATTCACAAATGTGCACACATAATTTTTTTCCTTGAAAACAGGGGGGGGGGGGAGGAAAATAAAAGGGAAAATGAAAAAAAAAAGACAAAAAAAACTAAAAGGGAAAATGAAAATAAGATAAGAAAAAAAGCACACACATTAATACACCGATACATAAATTGGTAGACAACTTAGGGTTAAGTGCCTTGCCCAGGGTCACATTGACATGCGACAGGATACTTGAATCATTTCCCAGAAATTTCGGATTGCAGGACAACTACTCTTCCCATCGAGCCACAGTCACCCTCATTGGCCAATTGGCCTTAGAAAAAACTCAGATAAATACGTGTGAGGTCATTCTTACCCATAAAGATTTTAATTTTGTACGGAAAAAAAAACTTTGTTTGTGGATTGCACTGGTGAGTTGGATTTCAAATCTCTGGGTAGGAAGAAATGGATATAGACAATCTTTAGGTGGTGTTTGTTATTCTGGCTCAATGATGTATAGAACCACACCATTAAAACGCAACTGTGTACTCCGCAGGGCACAACTTCTTTTACAGCGCTATTGATGAGTTGAATGAATGTTAAACCTTTACTGACCTTCATCCAGAAGATCTCCAGATCTATGCAAACTGCTGCCAGCTAAAGTCAACTTTAAAAGGTTTTGATTCTGATGTCTGGAATCAATTCTTGAACAGGAGTCTCTGAAGAACACAGAGAGGAAACCAAATGAAGTTCTTCAGGATTACTGTGAGGCAGTCAAAAGGTCATGACCCAGGTAACACAGTAATCTGAGATTTTGTTGTGGAACTGTGTTTGTATTAGGGCATTCAAAATTAACGCGTTAACGCAGGTCGATTAATTCGTACAATTAATGTGATTCATTTTTTAAGGCAACTAACACATAAACAGAATGACCCGCCCACAATTCAACCCGCGCTGCTTTCAGTGCTCGCTCATCATGTAAGCAGCAGGACAGACCCAAATTCTCCTTCAGCAGATTGAGAAGCATAAACTAGGCTTCAGGGATTGTCGGTCTACGTCACTGACTGCCCTGCTGCGTATGTAGTCTGCAGAAAGAACCACTGCTGTTGGTCGCTTTGATAAAAACAACAAACGTGCATTCCATCGACTTGCCCCTTTCAAGACAAACAAAAGATGTCTTTGGTTGCAAGGGGTCAGAAAAAGTGATTGGAACGAGCAGATGATTAAAAATGCAACAGTCTGCAGCGACAACTTCACATCAGGTAAGAACTGGCTAACAAACAAGCTAACATAGCTAACCAACACTGCAGCTGCAAGATAACTGCAAATAATAACAGTGGGAACCTGGGAGTTATATAAAGGTTTTGTGTCGAACCCTCTGCACAAGCATTGCGGTGTTGATAAACAAAGAATCCCTCTATTATTCATAAAAATTCAACGAAAAATATTCATCCCAGAGAGAAATTAAGTGTTTTTGTAGCTCATACTATTTAACTCTTCAAGGAGTTGTTGTGGAACCTGATGGCTGTGGGCAGGAAGGATCTCCTGTAGCAGTCTGTGTTGAAGCGAAACTGAGAAGCCTCTGACTGAAGACACTCCTGTTGTAGGATATAGTCCCATGAAGAGGATGCTCAGGGTTGTCCAATATTAATAAGAAACGGTCAGCTTTACATTCAGAAAATTTTAACCAGTTTGCCTTAGCAACTGGCTAAAAGATTATTAGCTTAAAAGAGCCATGTATAAATATGATAGTGGAATTCAAAACAAAAGTTCCATGTATCTCTCCTGTAATTTCCTTTAAAAAAAGCAACAGCTTCCGGTTTTGTCCTTTATTTACACCGACAATTAACTTTTTCAGTCATATTTAGGATTGTTAATTAATCATGATTAATTCAAAGCTAGCCTGTGATTAATTAGATCAAAATTTTTAATCGTTTGACATCCCTAGTTTGTATACTTCTGACCCGGTGTAATTTCCCACTCTGGTCCATAAAGGCAGCTCTGCAAGGAAGGAACTACAGAGAAGAAGGAGAACTGTAGGAAGCTACAGTGTTGGTTTGTTGTTTGCAGCTCCCTTAGCGCTTGGATGTTCCCTCCAGCACAGTTTCTCAGTGAAATATTAATCGTGTTTGACAGCTGTTCTAGCTGGGGAAACAAACACAGGACGGGAGCTTTTTGGGAAAGCACCGAGACATACGGCTGAGCATGCACTGGCTCAGATAAGGAACAACTGTTGTGGACAAAAGACATCATAACTCGTGACAGCACAACATGGATCGTGCTCATTAAGAATGTACTGTTGCAGAGTGTGAAATGATGACAAGCTGTAATCTGTTTCAGCTGCCATGTCCTAAGGGGGGATATTATGATGCGCTGAGTAGGGGAGGATGTAGTTTAAAGTATTTGGGCATTCAGATTACAACCACAAAGGTCTATTAGGATTTTTTGTGAGAGAGCCAGACAAAGTGGAGCACAATAGTATACTGAGGGGTATGTGACATGCATTTGTACTCTGATTCATTTACTTGTGCAACCACCTTGTGCTGTAATCACAGCTGACAGTCTTTTGGGCATTGTTCTACCAGCTTTGAATACCAAGAGATTGACATTTTCACAACTTTCCCTTCAACTGGATATAAGTATGAACTTTGACTGGACCATTCTACTGTAGCTCTGGCTGTATCTTTGGGGTCATTGACCAGCTGGAAGGGGAACCTTTGAACACAGTCTCAAGTGTTTTGCAGCCTCTTATGGCCCTTTTCCTCTAGCACCTCCTCAACTTGACTCCACGGATTTATAAGGGTGTTACACTAGTAATGATTACGTGGTACCAGCCCCTTTTTTAGAACTTACTTCATTTGGGTTCCATAATGAAGAGTCGGGCTGCAAACACGATGTCAGAAGAATGTCAGTCACCCATTGGCTAGAAGGTGGAGCCACTGCTTGCGTCACAAGTGCAATTCTCTTAAAATAATTTGGCCTGCTACAGTGTGACAAAAAGCCACAGACTGAGCAGAATGTTCACCATAACCTCCATGTCTTCCATTGTTGTGTTTTTGTTGCATACAGATCACGTTGAGCTACCTTTTGGACTCTGGGCCCGCCCAGGTATATGACGACCCCACCCACTAGAGATGTTAGTCAATTGTAATGGAAAACCACCAGAACCTAGTACAGTAGAGTTGAGCCTAGGGAAGCAACACTGCTAGGTGCTAGTGGAAAAGGGCCATTGCAGGTTTTCCTCAAGGACTGTCCTTGTCCCCTCAGCTCTGTGACCAGCTTCCCTGTCACTGTTTAAGAAAAGCATTTCCACTGCGTGACACTCCCATCAAAATGTTGCACACCGGAGATGATATATTTAGAGTTATGTGCCGGGCACCTTGATCCGCATGGTTGCTGTACCCTCAAAATAGCTTGTAGGGAAATGCAATCAGGGATTCTAGTTTCTTTTTTCTAACCAAGTCCTTTTTCTTGGTACCATTCCCTAAAAGCCGGATTTGTGGAGTTACAGCTGTTCTGCCAACAGATTCTTCCCCCTAAGATGTGATTTTCTGCAGCTTCTCCAGAGCCACCGTGGGCCTCCTGACTGCATCTTTTATTAATGCTCTCTTTGCCCTTGTTGGTTAGGCCAGACAGCCAGGTCCTGGCAGGTTTCTAGTTTGTCTAGCCACTTAATTCTTAGATCCAATGATCCATTGTATGAGTTCTGTTGGCCACTTGGCTATTTAACATGTAATTAAACTGTCTTTTGCAAAGCAATAACAAGTGGGAACACCAAGATCTTTTCACAATTATGCTGTTCTTTATGTTGGTATATAACATAAAATCCCCACTAAAAATATTAGTTCGTCTTGACAAAAGGTGAAAAGGTTCAGGGGGTGGGAACAGTTTTACAAGGTACTGCACCTAAACTCAGCTTCTTAGACTTGAGCCCCTCATGACTACTATTCCAGAAACCGTCCTTCTGCCCTAACACTTGAACAACATCCCTACAACCCCAGCCCACCTAACAAGCTCCAAAATGTTCCCGCACATCCTCCCGCTGTACAAGCAACGTGGTGAAGGCAATTTGCAGCATTAAGATGCCTGATAGCACGAGTCCACTGAGAGCCAGGGAGTGATTTAACGGACATTGCTCACACCAATTAGAGTGAATCAACCAGGCGTTGGTGCTGACAACGTAGTGGATGCCACCGCTGTCAACACTCAACCACACACACGAGCACATGCTCCCACACACAGCAAGAACGGGGGCATTTCACTGTTTCTTTTGTGATTAAGGGCATGAAAATAGCCCATTTAGATAATCCCTCCCTGTCAGCACCGTCAGCCCAAGAGACACTGACATATCCCAAGCACTCACTCCGTCATTACCATACGCCAGTCACCTCAAGGAGGCCCGACAACAAAGCCCAAAGACTGGGCTGATGGATGTCACCACCTGCTTCTCTTATCGCAAGCATCCGAGCCGCCCTAGCCTGGAGTGACATGACACAGTACGGAGGCCACAATAGGCAAAAGCCATGCCTTGCCGGGGCGAATCAGCCGAGGCAAAAGAGATAGTGCACAAAAGGGGATTTCTATTTGCACGCCCTTTGAGAAGTCAGGCCCTGAAGAGCACCTGATTCATTTCTTCTAGAGGGCTATTAATCTTTCCAAGCACCACGATCACTTTGCCTCTCAGGAATGGCCGGGAGATTGAGTTTTCTATTACAATCAAGCAGAGGCTGAGTGCAGCAGGCCGGCAGGCAGGCGGAGGGTGGCTGTGGAAGAACTGTCCTTGGAGCTGCCATTCCCAATTTAAACCAAAACAAGAGGAGGGATCCATTATTGTGTAATAAAAAGACTGTAAAATTTCTATACACAGTGAGGTGAGCAAGGTCACAAATACATATTCTGATGTTGTGAAGCTTGGGAATGACTATAAGGGTCATTTAAGAAATAAAGACGGGTAACAATTTCCAGTCAGTCCATGTGTCCTTGATCGGTCCTTGATCCATCTTTGATCAAACTGAACTTCAGATACATTATTAACCTTATTAGCTATGGATTACCTTTTAGGAGCGTATGTGGGATTCTTCCGTTGAACAAATCCCCCAAGGATTGTAGCAGGATATGACCAAATAAACAAACAGTTTAGTGCTTTATGAAACCTCTACATTTGTTGACATTGTCCAAACCAGATCAGGAGGGGTCCCATTGAGGAAGGGTCTCAACGGGTCTTTACCTCAAAAGAATACATTCAAAAAAGACAGTTGCATTGATCAGTTCCTCTGGTAAAGATGACAAGTGGATATAGATGATGGATGGATGGAGGGAAGGATATGTTTTGGATCAGAATCCTGCTAAAACACCCATTGATTACCCGTTTTCAACCCTCTGGTTAAGTCCAAAAACGTTTTATTAGAAAGTCATCTGGTATCTCCAGGACTTAATGCTATGCACTCTAACTAGGTTCCAATGGTCTTTAGAAGAAAAACAAGCCCACAGCATTACCGATCCTCCACCATACTTAAAAGTGGACATGGTGAAGTTTTGCAAATTCATCATGTTAACTTTTTTTTTTGACAATGAAATTTCATTGAAGACCGGTAACTTCAGAGAGTGGTAGAAAGTGAGTCGGTTAACTTCGTTAATGTACCACATGAATGTATGAAGGCGAAAGATTGGTTGCAGCATGTTGGTCAAAAGTTTTTTTAAACTTAAATTCTCAAATAAAAACCTGAGTTCTAAAAAGGCATTTAAACGTTTTTTTTACTTCATCCTTTGCTCATGAGCATCGTTCATGAGCTTGTGAGGCATTTCACTTTTTTCCACTAAAAGCATGAAGAAGACATCTGGGGTCTCATTTCTAAACGTTGCGTACGCACAAAACGGGGCCTGAAACTGGTGTATGCCACTTTCAAAGCAAAAGTTGTGATTTATAAAAAACAGAGTTGACGGGAAAATGTGCGCACCTGTACGCCAACTCTGACCCGTGCGTACGGACATTTTGGAGACCGGGGGAAATCGACGACACAGTTGGTGAGGTGGTCAACTGCAGCCAGACTGCATATTACTCCTCTCAAACATATCATTTCAGGTCACACCAAACATTAATTATGGATTCATGTTATTATAAACATCCAAACCAGCAATTATTTCTATATTGTAGCTTTGCAGTGAGCTATAGCTCTTCTAAAAACATTTTTCAATATTAAAATAAATACATAAAATTTATCTCAAAACCTTAAACTCAGATAAAAGGGCCGGGACTGTATGCCAATTAATAAATGGAATCATCTGTACCATATATCATTGATTGGCACGTTCATTGTGCCAAGGAAGGAAGCAATCAGTCTTATGCTGCCAATAGAAATACCCCAACTACTTTCAAGCGTAATATTTGAGATGGATGCACTGGCGTTGCTAGAAGATTTTGCAAATGGAAGGATTAGGAGAGAACGCGTGTTCAGGGATCATGCGGACCTCCTTGCCCATCATGATGACTGGCTAATAAGCAGATTCAGATTCCCTAGAGCTGTGCTCTTGGATCTCTGTGCTGAATTGGGCCTGGTTTTGGAGAGACCGTCCAGGCGGAACTGTGCCATTCCTGTCCAGCTGCAGGTGCTCACCACTCTGGGGTTTCTTGCAACTGGTTGTTACCACCAGAAATTAGCCGACAGGTATGTGTCTGAGTGACATGATTCTTACTATTCTGCCCAAAGTCCCTATTTGGAAATAATGCCTTCAAATATGTTATATTTATTTACCAGGTCTGGGATATCACAGCCGTCCCTGACCGCAATAATGCCTGCAGTCTTGGATGGGATCATTAAAATGAGCAGGCGATAAATCACGTTTCCACATACTGTGGGGAATCAGGCCGAAATTAAGATGCAATTTGCAGCAATGTCCGGTTTCCCAAACATAATCGGCGCAATTGACTGCACCCATATTGCTATAAGGGCCCCGTCCGAGGATGAATTTGTTTTCGTCAATCGGAAACATGTACACAGTATTAATGTGCAAATCATATGTGATTCACACATGATGATCACTAATATGGTGGCACGATGGCCTGGGTCAACACACGACTCCTTTATCTTGACACACAGCAGTGTAGGGAACAGACTGCAGGCAGGCGCTGTGCGTGATGGCTGGCTGCTCGGTAAGTCCTCACCGTCATTAGAAATGCTGCTTGTTGACGCCTGAATTAAACGTGTTATCACTTGCAGGTGATAGTGGCTACCCTCTCAGGAGCTGGCTTCTGACCCCGTTCCCAGACCCACAGACAGCAGAGGAAATGCGCTACAACTCCTGTCACACGCGTGCGCGCTCAGTCGTGGAGCGTGCCATAGGCCTGTTAAAATGTAGGTGGCGGTCATTGGATGCCTCGGGTGGCAGACTACTATACCACCCTACAAAGGTCTGCAAGATCGTGAGGGCATGTGGAATTCTTCATAACATGGCACTGAGAATTGGAATTCCCCTCCCTCCTGGCCTACCCCCTCCCCAGCATGAGAACTCCGACCCACAGCCGCCTCCTCGACAGGAAGCCTTCACCCAGGGAACAAGGATCCGCCAGGATGTAATGCGGCGTTTGAGATAACAACGACAAGGTTCATTTATTAAAATATTTTATTGTATCATTTAAGGTACCAATGGCTGTCACTATGTCGCACAGCACACTCTTTCCTTTAACTCGTTTGTCACAGAATTGATGGCGCTGATGGTGTCTCTCTGTGTCTGCATCATAGCTTCAGTCAGAACCCGACCACTGCTGGATGCACCACGGGCACCGGCAGCACTGGTGCTGGGGGCAGCCGGACGCTGGGCAACCTCATCTTCCTCAGCCTCCTCATCCTCGCCACCTACTGACTGAAAAGACACGGCATATTAGTCTGTCTCCTTAAAATATGCTCAAATTTGTTAACGTAGCCACGTAATAAAATATATCCAAAAGGTGCTTTACCGGGTTCATCTGTCGTTTCTGCCAGGTCGGTGTCGCCCTCCTTCTTTGACATAATACTGTACACGCTTGATGTTCCCATGATACTTGCCATCTTCCTGTCCAGTGGTGTCAGCTCGGGTGTACACGTACCCCCTCCAGTAGCAAGATTTTTTTTTTTGCCTCGACTTTGAGGTCCGACTTTTTTTTAATTACAGGTACTGTCCTGGCAGTTGCACTGACAGTCTCCACTGCAGACGCCACATGCTGCCACTCGCAGTTCTTCCTTTTATTTGTGACACTACTGCTGTGTCCACCAAATAAAATGTCTCTTCTAGCCTCCACTTCACCCACTAGCACTTCAATCTCCATCTCTGTAAAGTTTCTCTTCTTGGTTTTTTTTGTTGTTGCCATATTTCCCCTCTTCTTCATATGCATCAATATTCATGTCTTACTTTGCATTGACCTTTTATAGCCAGATTTGGGCGTGTTCAGGGCAGGATATGAGCCAAATTCACGTGCGCAAACTTCCAAGAAGACTGTGATTTATAAAGGGGAAATTGCTTACACCTGTGCGTAGACATGGTTTTATAAATCAGAAATCTTTTTGGCGTACGCAAACTTTTTGTTTTGGTCGTACGTACACTTTTAGTAGGGATTCTACGCAATGTTTTATAAATGAGACCCCAGATCATTATTGCAGGTCAAAAAAACATAAAAATTTGTGAAACATTTGCCATTATTCAAAGAAAAAAGCATGCACTATTTCGGGTTGCATGGTGGGCCAATTGGTAGCACTGTTGCCTTGCAGAATGAAGGTGCTGTGTTCAAATCGCAGGCTTGGGTCTTCCTGCACAGAGTTTACATGGTCTGCCAGTACATGTGTGGGTTCTCCCTGGGTACTCCAGCTTCCTCTCACAGTCAAAATGCATGACTTGTAATTTTAACTGATTACTCTAAATTGCCCTTAGGTATAGTTTGTGCGAGTGGTTGTGATTGACTTTTTGCTTCCTTTCGTCCAATCAATGATCGCAGGAGGTAGGCACCAGAACCCCCATGACCCTGCAGTGATAAGCAGGTATGGATGTTTTTTTTTTTTTGGGGGGGGGGGGGTTCTTTGTCAAAAAATAAAAGTTTTTAGTCTATCCTTTTAACATAAACAGAATATGAGTCAGGCTTTCTTCAAAGAAATTGCTGCCACATGACCAGTGTAATGAGTACATGTTCCAAAATCTGTTATTTAGTAAAAGTTGCAGGTGGCCTGTGGTTCACCTTTTTTCACTTTTTTTTTTGTAAAATGAAAAACAAACAAACAAATGGCTTTGGACACCCCTACTTTAAAGGGATTGAAAGATATACCAGCAGTTGGTTAAAAACAGTTTTGTAACTTGTCCCCCCCACTGTAATAAAAGGATTCAAATTAAATGTAGGATTGTTCAAACTTAGACTCGGCCTCTGCTATAAAACATGAATGTATTTTAACTTTGTGTTTTTTACATATCTCCACCAGTTGTGCTAATAAATATAGCTGCCAATGCATTTGCCCCACAACAAAGACTGAGCCAAATTCTGGGTGGGGGATTCTAAAGTGTGAATTGTTTCACTAGGATCATTTGTAGTTTATTTCAACAACTTGAAATGTGCATGGCGATTATTCTATTCTGTTTCTTTTAGCCTACAGACACACAGAATGTGAATGAAAAATGGTGCCAATGTCACATCCTGTCTACGTCTACACCTCAAGACTTAATAGACTTCCATTTATTACTGTTAAACATCTGCTGGAATAAATTGGCTCGTTAAAAAAAATGACCCAGATCAGTCTTAAACAGTTTCTTAGACCCTCCAGGGTCAATAGGGGACACACAAGAGATTGATTAATCAAATTCAAGTCAAATATTTTCTTGTGTAATCTATCAACGTTGTTCATTAAACCGGAGCCTAGCCTCTTTATAAATGTCTGTCGGCGAAGGGAATTAATTGCAAAATGAACCCTCTGATTCTGTGAAACCAGCCACAGACGGCGAGTCAGGCTCCCAGACGGTAGCATAGGAACATGGAAGCTACTTGGAAGATGAAAGACGACAACGTACGCTCGTGTCACTTAATCAATGTGGAACCCCAGCAGGGTGAGCGAGCAGCGCCTGTGGGGGTGTGGAGTCCCAGGGCTCATGTCCCTGGAACAAAAGGGGTTTTAAATGGGCCCATATTGAAAATGTAACTTATCTCAGTCACAGCGATGATGGCGCCGGTCCCCAAGGAGGTGTTGGCAGCCTCTTCTTGTGAGGTGCTTAACAACAGCATTCATCTCTGTAACACTGTGCAGCAGAAACAAGGAATCATCATCACTGCTGGGCTGGCCTTCATTCAGCCTAGACGCCATTCTTCCTGAAAAAGCCAGAGGGAGGAAACACTGATGCTGAGGAACATCGCTCACTCCCTCAGCCGGATTCTAGATTCAAGGTTCTAAGTATTTCTGCTCATTTGGGTCGATTATGTATTTAGGTTTTCTTAAAAAAAATGATGGGATACATTAGGTCAGAGGGAAACATCCGTGCCCACGCTGGTCAGTGCGTCTCTGCTGGCCCTCTGCTCCCCTATCTGCCTGCTGTCTTCACCCCAGGGTGCTCTTATCTCTCAAACTAATGCCTCACTCACAGCCCTCATCTATCTGCTTGACATGTGCTTCCTTGTTTGTTTTCTCTCGCCTGTTAGACACGGCAGATGATATTGAGCTGTGTCGGCGGCGCTTCTCCGTTCGCACCAGATGAATCAATCACTCTGGCGTGCTCCGCTACCCTGTTTAGTGCAGACAGAGTCTTTCCCACTTCAATCAATGCCGAGGCTTTAGGAAAGGGTTAGTGCTTTTCCTGCTATTTATTAGGTAAAGAATGGCTCCTTTAAAAGGGCTCTGTCTGCTGCACATTTGAAGTGCCGAGTGGCACAGAGGAATGAGTAAAGGTAAATGTGTGGAAACCATCTGCAACAGCTTCTTTTGTTCATTCAAACAGAAGATGCATCTTGCATGTTGGACTAAAACGCAGATATCCACAGGGGGTTGGGGTCTGGTCCAGTATGTTGCATGAACCCTGGCATGCCAACGCCTCATTTCCACTGAGCGGTACAGCACAGGTCGGTGCTGTTCGGTACGCTATTTTATGGTCCAGCGTATTCAGAAGAGCGTCTACATCATCAGTTGGACACTCACTGGGCAGACAGGGTTAAACTTAAACACCTAACATTGTATCTTACTAGTGCGACGATGAATGTGGCACACTAGTATGTCTGGTGCATGTCGCAAGCGGCAAAATTTTTCTGTCCCCAAATTATTGGACTATGTTGTGTGTCGCCAGTAGCTCCACCATAACCTTACCGTACCATTGTCATATGGACCTAACACTGAAGGGAGCCCAGGAATAGAGCAGTGCGGGTCGGTTGGTATGAGCCACTTTTACAATGTAAACATTGGAAACCAAATAGCGTAATGAACCGCATCGACCCATGCCGGGCCGTTCAATGGAAATGAGGCATGAGTGGTCCCAGGTTGGGCTGACAAAGACACTCTTCAGTGTGGATGCCATTACTGAAGGAAGAAGACTCAAAGTTTGCTACTTACAATACCGACGAGGCACTTAAAAATGAAGTCGGATTAAGAACCCAGACGGAAAATGCTGTTGAAAAGTAACATAATTTCTACGACCTGTCAGGGGTACATGAAGGTTTCAAAAGAGCAACATTTTCAATGGAGAACAGTAAAGTTTTTTTTATTATTCTTTCTAAAAACAAACATTTTTGTCATGAAATCTCGAGGGCCAATTTTTCTAGGAAACAGACTGCTGTTTTAAGAAAGCTAGCCACGCTAATATAAGATGGTAAAGTGTTTAAGGTGTCAATTCCATTTTTTAAGCTGTTCCTGAGTTTGGACAGAGAGCATTGAACTGGTACACCCCTTTCTTATGAGGAAGGCTAGCGGAAATAACTGAAACATAATAAACCAACTGAAAGGTAAGGTTATAACTATTTTAAAAACTCAAACACCAAATATACCTTAATATGCATTAAAATGGACAGTGGGAACTGTCTGACCACTACAACATCCACGGTCTTCCTTATTTTTGCTTTTGGACATACAGCCAATCAGTGGCAAGAAAAATAAATATCACTCCTGTCAAGTAGCACTGCGTCTAGCTATTTCAGCTTCCTAAGCTGAATTTTCTTTTGAACATTTTAGACATACTATATGGAAAAATCCACAAATGGGCAGGTTTTCTGCAAATAATTTGGAATTACATTCCACAGATAATAGGCGGGGATCCACAGTAATTTATTTTTTTAATTATTTTCAGCGTAAATTGGATTGGCCAAACCTTTACAAAAACCAGTGACCAATGATAAAAAATCAGCCACATAATTCTGATTAGTGCATCTCTACTTCTAATCAAATGAAGTCAAGCATTTATGCATACACAATAAGCACATACACTGCTCACGAAAATTAAAGGAACACTTTTTTATTTGGGCCTGGCATGAAATCAATTAAACCTGTCTGATAATTTTCTCGTTGGCTAAGCAGCTGAGGGCATTGTTAATCACTTTCAGCTGTATTGGTGTTCATGGACTTAACAGGTGCACTACAGTGGCAACAATTAGAAAACCCTCAAAACAGGTATGGTTTTACATGTGGAGGTCATTTGAAGTTTCTCCCTCTTGATCTTTTTTGGCTGGTTTTCCACTCGTGCTGGTTTTGGCTTGAGTAATTATCTCTACTGGCAGTATGAGGCGATTCCTAAACCCTACAGAAGTTGCACAGGTTGTCCAACTTCTCCAGGATGGCACATCCACACGTGCTGCAGCAAGAAGGTTTAATGTGTCTCCCAGCACAATCTCCATAACATGGAGGAGATTTCAGGAGACTGGTGGTTATTCTCGGAGAGCTGGACAGGGCCGTAGAAGGTTCTCAACCCATCAGCAGGACCGATACCTGCTCCTTTGTGCAAGGCGGAACAGGCTGAGCACTGCTCGTGCCTTACAGAATGATCTCCAGAGGGCCCCTGGTGTGAATGTCTCTACCCAAACAATCAGGAACAGACTTCATGAAGATGGCCTGAGGGACCGACGTCCTGTTGTGGGCCCTGTGCTCACTGCCCAGCACCGTGGAGCTCGACTGGCATTTGCTCAAGAACACCAGAATTGGCAAGTCCGCCACTGGAGCCCTGTACTTTTTACAGACGAGAGCAGGTTCACCCTGAGCACCTGTGATAGACGTGAAAGAGTCTGGAGAAGACAAGGAGAACGTTATGCTGCCTGCAAAGTCGTTCAACATGACAGGTTTGGTGGTGGGTCAGTGATGGTCTGGGGAGGCATATCCATGGAGGGACGCACAGACCTCTACTGCCTAGGAAATGGTGCTCTGACTGCCATAAGGTATCGAGATGAAATCCTTGAACCCATTGTCAGACCCTAAGCTGGGTGCAGTAGGTCCTGGTTTCCTCCTAATGCACAATGCCCGGCCTCATGTGGCAAGAGTATGCAGGCAGTACCTGGAGGATGAAGGAATTAACACCATTGAATGGCCTTCACGATCCCCTGACTAAAACCCAAAAGAACATCTGTGGGACATTATGTTTCGGTCCATTAGGCGCCGCCAGGTTGCTCCTCAGACTGTACAACAGCTCAGGGATGCCCTCACACAGATCTGGGAGGAAATGCCACAAGACACCATCCGTCGTCTATTGGGAGCATGCCCCGACGTTGTCAAGCATGCATACAAGCTCGTGGGGGCCACACAAGATACTGAAAAGCATTTTGTGTTGCAGAAATTAAGTTTTTGAGAAAATGGACTAGCCTGCCACATCTTCATTTCACTCTGATTTTAGGGTGTCTACACAATTGGGCCCTCTGTAGGCTGAAAACTTTTATGTCCATTAAAATACTTGGCATCCTTTTGTTCCTAAGACATTGACCTGTCGTTATTTGTATAGATATCCAACTTCATATTGAGATCTGATGTATCTAATGTGGTTGTTTAAAGTGCTCTTTTAATTTTTGTGAGCAGTGTATTTCAAATGAATTATGAATTTCAAACAGGTTTTGGTAAATATAATATTTTAACAGTGGAATAACATCCTCTAAGATGAACTACTGCATAGAAATCAAAACTATAAGAAAATATCTTGAAAGGAAACAAATTTAAACAAATCGACAATTTTTAAATACTTTATTAGAAGAGTCCAAAATTCATCAACTAGTCTAACATCACTTTGTATCAAGCTTGGAATCAGCTACATTTGGCATCGACAGGACAAAAGCTTTACAAACACAGAACATTAGATAGAAGCCATAACTGCATCTCTAGTTCTACGCATATAAAGTCTGACAAGGATGCAAAGTCACACTATTAGATTATTACTGCATTGAATCACAAGTGTGCATAGTAAAAAAATAAAGAAATATAAAAGAATTTAACAAAATACCTTTCTTTACAAAAAGAAAACCAAATTCATCTCCAAGATTTAAAGTTCCACATAGCTTTGTATCTAGCTAATGAAGCCCTGATCTTGGTGCGTCTGAACGACGGCCATAGGGTTGTTGCCAGGACTCAACTCTAATAAAGTCCCACTGCTGCTGCTGCTACCAGATGGTTGTTCTGCCTCCGCTGCAGCGTCGCTCACCGGTGAACGCCGTCTCTCTGCTTCGGAGCTGGAATCTGCAGAGATCCTTAGCTCCTCTGTGATCTGTTTCCCCAGCTCCTGGATCAGCTGTCTGCAGCCCTGTGAGGCTGAGCGAGGGGCGTCCGCTGTCCTGTATTCCGATGGGAAGAGCGCCCTTGAGGATGTGTGGGGGATGGGAGAGGCGGAGGAGATGGGCTGGGGCTGTAAGGGGTTGTCTTTGCATGTCTCTCCTCCTCCTCCTCCCTGCTTGGATTCAGAGCAGCCTTGTCCTTCAGCTTCAGACTCCTCGCTCTCGCTGGATGAGTCGCTGGATGAGTCGCTGCTACTGCTACTGCCATTAGAGGCTTGTTCCTCCTCCTCCACCACCATTCTCGCTGCGCTCTCGAGTTCCTCAAGCTCCAGCTCCAAATCTTTCTTCTGAAGCGAGGCGTGTTGCAGCATGCTGGCCAGCTCCAACACCTTCTTGGACCTGAGATGAACAAGAAAAAAGGAGAGGAAAAGTTTTAAAAGGAAGCTAAAGACGTGTATCAAGCTGCTGCCCGACGACACGGAGAGGGAGGAAACAGAGACGTCAAACTACTAACTGATCAGTGTTGCCTCGCTCAGTGAGAGCCACGGCGGCTGACTTATCGACTGGCTCCATGCACTGAAGACATAGCCACAGGATAACCATCTACAAATCTAATACCCATTAAGCAAATCCTATTCCCATATGAATGCTAAGTAGCCCGTGATTTGCAGAGGCAGCAGGGGCTCAATGAAATATGGATGTTTAATAATGTAAGAAGATGAGCTCTGCTGATACAAGGGTCTTGGGATCTTTTCTTCCCCTGACCGCCGCTCACCCTGCGAGAGGTGATAAGACACTGTGAGGGATTACACGGAGAGGCAGAGCCACCCCCTTCACACACCCCCATCCGCTCTGAAAAACCCATCCACACATGTACCTCGGCGTACAGGGGCACCAAATAGAAAGAGAGAGAGGGAACCAACCAGTCTGCACTCGTGGGGGCTGATAGCATCACTTCACACCTTGCGAGAAGCAAATCCCGCATTTTAAAGTTTGCCGTTTTATGCTACAACCACAACATTTCCGGGTCTTTTATTTGGCTTTGGTGTCAATGACTAACACAAAGTAGAGGATAATATTGAAATGGGAGGAGGCGCTGCCCTTCTTCAGACAAACATTTTGGGTTTAGTCTGAAAAAGGTGTGCTCCCAAACATGTGTGCTTTCCAAGCCTCGATTCCAACTGCGTGCCACGTTTCCTTGGATCCTCGCTTATAGATATACATTCGATCCGTTAAATATAAGGAACGAATGTTGTGCGCCATCCTCAACATGTCAGTATCTGGATCAGACTCTGCTAATAAATTTATTTCTCTGTTCGGACGCACAGAAAATCATGCTGATTCAGTCTGTTTTTACGATATTACAATGAATCAGATTTATTCACTAATTCCACTTTACACCTTACAGTTCTTAGCAGAGGTCATGCTAGATATTTTTGTTGCTCATTTTTGACTGACTAGGTCACAAAATCTGGACATGATCTATTTTTACCAGTCATTTTTTTTTAATTATAACGTATTAAATAGTATTTCTTTCTTTTTTTACACATTTTAAATAATCAGTCAGAACAAGATAACAGAGAACTATATAAAAATATTTAAACGATTGCACTTAAAATATGAACGGTTCATCTGCTGTAGCCTGAAATCACAGTCTCACAAGTTCATCCTGCTCCTCATGGAGCTGAAAGGCTCACCCACTTGGGCGTGATGAAATAGTGGGATTGCTGCAGAGGTTATTCTCATGAGGTGTTGGATTTTTGCCTCAGACAGAAGACTCCTCATGGGGGTTTAGATGTTGTTCTGGAGGCTGAACACACTGGAGAATGGAATTAGGCGCCACTTCAGTCAAAGTCTTGAAATCAGGGAACATTTCTCCAATTGAAGTGATCAGAAGTGGGAAGGACTCTCTGAACGAGCCGTTTCCAGACCCGCAAGCTATCTCTTCAGCGAAAGGAAATCCCGCAGCATGCACCGGAGAACATTGGCACGACAATGGGCTCCAAAGCCTCAGTAACCCCTTCTTTCCACTGGGCGCGTGAGCGGCGCTTAAAGTAATAGATGCGTTTTACTTGAGAATTCCGACGCGTATCACTCGCGAAAGTGTTCCACCCAGCTGGTCTCGGGAGATCACGAAATCACAAGAGAATTGCAATTGCATAACTTAAACGGTAGTATGCAGGGGGGGAAATGTAGGCCTATGTTAGTAAGTAGCATAAACTCACCACCCAGGTGAGTCCTGGTGTCACAGGTAGTCATGTTTTGTTTAGTTTTTTTCGTAGTTAAGCAGATGGAAATCTGCACGTTTCCTTTATTTTGAAAATATCTGGATTCATTTCACTGCTTTCGTGCCTGATTTGCTGTTTGATCCGATCTAAACCGCTAAGATTTATGCGTTTTAGAAGCGTAGCGCATAAAAAAATAGACCAGACGCGTACATTTAGGAAAGGGCCGCGACAACGCTTCTGAGACGCATCCGATTCACCCTCGGTGGAAACGGTCCAATTGATTATAATGGCGGCTAACAGCTGCGTATTACGCTTCACAGAAGTTACACTCCGTCTATGCGTCCGGTGGAAAGCAGGACTTACTCTTCAAGGTGCTGTCAGCTCCCGGTTAGCGAGACGCATTGAGTACGGTCAGGCTCAGATGCTCTCATGCGAATCTTTTTTTGATAGATTTAGTTACCTGAACTCGGTGCAAATGCACAAACATTTTCAACTTTACGCACAAAGTGGTAAGAGGTGTGAATACTAATTTGTCAAAATGACGGACGGCCTTTAGATTTTTCCGTTACCGTAAAAAACTAATAACAAAAAAAAACAAAAAACGGTCAAATACGGAAAATATTCAGTTAACGCAACCCCTGCTTCTTAGTGTTTATGGCTTTATTCATACCTCGAGGTGGATCAGAGCCGTAATATTGTTGGGTGGACTTCAACCCCTCCCCCATTCATCATCTCGCCTGGACCTTTTATCTTATTCAGATACAAAGAGCATTGGTAATATCACTGAACATTTGGATGATCTGAATTTGTGAATTTGTGGTAAGACTTATAATTGGCCCTTCAAACACTGAATTAAACACTTAATTGACAGATTAAGATATATCCAGTAGAAAGTTCAGTTTTTGGTAGAAATATGCCCCAAAAAGCTAGCACTGTAGCAAAACGTGGTCCTGCAATGTATTAAGTTTAGGGAGCAACAAACATATATGCATCACATTTTTTTAGGTTTGTATTTCTAATAACATTTAAAAGCAATATATCCTCTCCATCCACTTCCCTGTAATGATGTCCGTCTGTCGGTCTATCCCACAGAATCCCAATCAAATACATGGAAGCTAGTGTTTGTGAAAACGTGGAAGACGCTGTATCTATTACTGGTTCTCCTGAATGTGTCATGTGTGCCAGATAGAAAAAAGGTCCAAGAACCACGATCGAAACAAGCAACTAGTCTGAATAGATCCTGCAGGATGAAAGCTGGAGACCAGCTGAAAAGACTGCAGTAAAGCTCAGTCTGACTGGAGCACAGTCAATAAAAGTCCTGACCGAGAATGACTCCAGGCTGCAGCCCCACTTCTGAGAGTCCCCAGAGATGAGGATTAGAAGAATGCTCTCATTAGGTACTATATTAAACAAGGTTCTTGTCCTGTCACTTCAGCTTTACAGTCGTGTCACCGTGGACGACACAGCGGACCGCTCTGGGCGCGAGATGTTGTGCTGCTGATGATTGTCCTCCTACAAGGGCCCTATTTTTGTACAGGCATCGCATTGTATGGAGGAGAGGACCCCGCCTGCGCATTATTCACGCTGGGAAGGTCAGCTGAGCTGCCAAAATCTAAAGTGGTCGCAATTCGTCCCCCGGTGCAGTTAGGGCATGTGTGGCGCCTCCATTACCGTGGTGATTACTGGGGGGCGGCGACCTCTGCGGGTCACCGCTATTCAGGCTGTGTCCATTCAAGGTCAGAGAAAGTGTGCGAGAGCTGAGCTGGAGTGTGTGTGTGTGTGTGTGTGTGTGTGTGGATGGGCCACTCTTCCACTGCCATTCATATGCACACACACTCTACCCCGCTCGCCCTCTTTGGCCCAATTAACCCACTGCTGAGCACCGGGGTGGCTCCTCATTACAACGCAGTCCTAATGAGGCCCCTGTTCTGGTGAATGGTGTTTGTGGAGGCTGCACATTCATCTAAGACCTAAGGAGGGGCTGTGTAAACAGATCTTATTCTTCCTCTGCATCTTTTGAACACACATTCCTTCTTGAAGAGCGAAGAATGGAGAAGAAAGCAAACAGGCGATGGGGGGCTGTGGGCCAGAACACTCTTTGTTCTTGTACACACTAACATTTCACAGCAAATGTGGCAGAAAAATCCAAAGATACTGAAGACAATTTGGATGTTAACCAGCTCACAACAGGGTTCTAAAAAAGATTTTTAGAAGATTCTAGAAGAGTATTTAAGCCATTCTAATTTCTACGTCTGTATATGCAGATAATATGCTTAAGATTTAAGGGAACGGATCTATGCTCTCGTCGATTTGACCCTAGACATAAACAAACTGATGACTTTGTGAAACAAATAAAAAGTACCCTGTTGTAGCTCCTGCTCTGCCAGCGCCATGTGATCTCTGCGTACTATGCCACTCGGAACAAAAATTTTGTGGAAGAAAGCTGTTGAAACTATATTCATTACATTTTATGACATTCAAAGCAAAGTGGTGAATAAAAAAGCTGTAGAACCACTTCTGACACTAACCAGAAGCACGTTTAGAAGTTACAAGCTTAATTATAAACAAGTCATATCAAAATACGGGTGACAATGCTTATGTTAGCTACCAATCCAGCAAACTACTCTGCATAAAACTCTTACCAGGAACAATATGTGATATTTTGAAAGACTGTAGCTGCATGAGTAGAGACAGATACATTTTGTAATGTAGAAACTCCAGTAGGGACAAAATATCTACCGCTGTCAAGAACATCAGTCGCTACAGCGTAAGTAAGATAGGTGGCACATATTCAACACCACTAATGTAGTAGTGATGACATATTGTGTAATATTTTATTAAATATACATGACAGTGATTTTGTTAAAGTATAACACTGAGACCTGGTATCAGCATTAAATGAGTTGGATTCATATTCAGGACAAAACAATTCTGATTGCGACATAACTAGTTGATGGGCAACAGATGAAAATATCAGCCTGTAGCATTGATCTAAAACCTGTAATGACAGGCCACAGGAATAATCAGCCATTTCTGCTTGGAGAACATGAACTTGATCACCCAATGACAACCTGCTTATAAAGCAACAAATGGCTATGGTGGGCTCCAAACCCACTCCCTTCTCCAAACACACACTTTGGCAACACAATATATCACAAATATATTGTCATTGCAATATCAGTGTGTGCAATATTCACATCGCAAAGGATTGGAGAGCAATAGTTGTTGGCTAATATGTTCCAAGTAGGAATGCGCCGATGTGAAATTTTGGTCCGATATCGATGTTCGATATTAATATTGCTAAAAACCAATGTTTGCCGATATTCTTTATATAGATATATATTTCCCAACCCGTTTTACATGTTTCTCTGCTTCAGTTAGCCCCAGACAATCCAGCACTGCATCACTACTGTTGTCACATGACCAAACAAAAAAACCACATGACCAACCTCCTCCACAAACAAGAAGATGGAAATAAGCATCGGTTGTTAAAAATTGGCCCAGTTTTACATATTGGAGCGATGCCATTGAAAAATTACCATCGACCAATGGTAATCCTGATATATCGTGCAACCCTAATTCCAAGTACTATGAACTTGCAATTTACATGCTAATATAACATTTAGCTAGTTGGGCAGAGTGTCACGGCAACAGATGCCCACATCAGACGCAAATGACATTGTCGAAAATGGCACAAATGAAAGAATAAAAAGGGCTGATATCCCAACAGGTACAGTCACGACAATAATATTACCATCAGAAGATTTTCTAATATCACGCACCCCTACTTCTTTCTCTCTATCTCTCTGTCTCGCACACACATGGACTGATGTCACAAAGAGAAAAAGATGATAACCCTTCAAACTTTTAACAATGTGGACATTAAAGCATTATTTTCCAATGCTAGTTGATTCAGACTATTTATAGATTGTCAATCTGAAGTTCTTAGTAGGTCTTACATAGGTCATAGTAGTCCAACATGCTCTGAAATCCCATTTCAAACTTACGTACTAAAAACAGAGTTTCTGCAGCTTTTTCATGTCCAAATTTAATAGTTTTTAAAACTCAAATGATCATAGTCCTTTTTCGATTATCAAACATAAATAGAAAATTTCCCTATTAAATTATGGCCGATATTTCCACAGCAGTCAGGCTTTCAGTGTGAAATGTGCAGCAAACAAAGATGAGGGATGAATTGACGGATGGATGGATTGACAGATGGATGGACGGATGGATGGACGGACGGATGGATGGATCTTCTCCAGGTTGCTTGGAACCTTGTAAAATTGTTTAGCACCTAAACCCAGCAGCAGAACATAAACACACCGCCATATCTGGAATTGTGGGAATTAAAAGATAAAGAACAGCACTAGGAATACCAATTGTAAGACAGAAAAACACTCCACCTTCAGTTCCTTAGCCGTTTGAAGAGGTGACTCACAACATGTGTAAACAAAAATCCCTGCATTCTCTGGAGATGGAAAATCACTGTATCTGAGAATCCCAAACCCTAACGTGCAGAATTGTGTTATCAAAGAGTGAATGGGGGAAACTGAGACATAATAGTGACCTTCGCTAATGAGGATGATGAGGGAGGGAGCCTATAAGATGTTTAGGTCCTGTTTAGGTCCCAGGCTCTATAAAACCCATGTGGTAGCATCCTGCAGTGAGGCTGGGGTAGAGGGGCCTCCTGCAGTACAGCCACTTCAAACACAGCTCTGTATTCTCTTTCCCCCGTGGGAAGTCATTATTGAGTTAGCGTTGAAGAGGGGCGCTTGTTTTCTCTCCCCTCCCTCGCTCTGTGATGGGAGAAGCTCTGCTTGCGGTGGATACAAAGGCTCCGTCCAGGAGGGGGAGGGATAATGTTGTACACAATCCGGTCATTACCACACCGCTGTTGTGGCTCGCCTTCATTAAATGGTGGAGGGGAGGCTTTTTCAAGGTTGGAAAACTTCTGCCGAGACAAAGACGCCTCCATCTGCCAAAGTCTTTGTGTGAGAACGGGAAGAGAGAGCGTCTCTGTGTATGTGCGCTGCCTGTGTCTGTGAAGCAGAGCTAAATTACAGTCTTACATTTCTCTCATCCGGCTTGTGTTCGCTCAGAGAGCGGCTCATTCAGTGAGCCCGTGCTCTTGAAAACATGTCAGATAAAGCTCGTTCTCAGATGTATAAATCTGTGTAATAGAAGCACTGGAGTCCCTCGGAGAGTCTGGTGGAGGCTTCATTCACTAGCTGAAGGGGATAAAGGCTGACAACTGGGAGATGTGATCCTTCGGTGTGACTGCATACCGGAGGGGGCCCCAGACACTGATAGGCATTCCTGATATGAAAAAGACTGATGACTTTATCCAATGAGACAGTGTTTGAGTTCAGTCTTACAGCTCGCCTCAGAAAGGAGCTACTGTACCTTTGGGACAATGAGACAGGGTTCAATCAACTGTGTGATGCCGGTATTTTTTGGAAGGAGAATGGATTTGAGTATCGGGAATCATTCTTGTTCAATATAATTCTGCTTGTCATCTTATTCATAATATCAACAACAGATGCTGTGCTTGACCCACACTTTTCTTTTCACAAGCAAGTGGGTAGAACTTTCATTGTTGTTTTAGGTTCATATATACAACAGGTAAAGATGGATAGATGGATGGTAGGTGGACAAATAGATGGATGGTGGACAGATAGAAGGACTCCTGTTTCCACAAGTTTGTCTTCAACAAAGTCAGCAGATGCTGCTGCTCCCTTTGCCCCCCCCCCCCCACTTGTCTGTCTCTAGAAGTCAGGTGAAGAGGCGGTTGGAGAAAATGAACCGGAACAAGGCCACAGGTCCAGATGGTGTTAGCCCCAGAGTCCTGAAGGCCTGTGTAGAGAAGCTCTGTGGTGCAGCTCTCTGCAGCACCTCTTCAACCTTAGCCTGACCCAGGAGAAGGTTCCAGTGTTGTGGAAGACATCCTGGCTTGTTCTAGTACCAAAGAGAACTCACCAGTCAGTCATCAATCACTATAGACCTGTTGCCCTGACATCCCACATCATGAAGGTCCTGTTGCAAACTGGAACATGTCAGAACCTGCTGCAGTTTGCTTATCGCTGTGGAGTTGGAGTTGAAGATGCCATCATCCACCTACTTCAACCAACCCACTGTCATCTGGACAAAGCAGGCAGCACTGTGAGGATCATGTTCTTTGATTTCTCCAGTGCATTTAACACAATTCAGCCTGATTTGCCCTGTCAGAAACTTCTGAAGACACAGGTGGAGCCCTCAACAATCACATGGATTAATGACTACCTGACAGACAACAGTTTATGTGGCTTTCAGCGCACGCCATCGTTCGAAAGAATCTCCTAAAAACACACTGGTCTTATTTCTCTCCTCTGAGGCCTTTCTCTTCTTCTCATACACTTCGAAGACACATTTTCTCTTGCGACTCTCAGCTATTTTCAAAAGAACCAGGTGAGAACTGCCAGGTAGAATGAATGGATGAAGGCGTAGCTTGCGCAGCAAATGAAAACTATCCCAGATAGGAGTACGTACTACGGCCTTGCGTACAAACATCTCCAGAATTATTTACAGCTAGGAGGACCAGGAGTCTAGGTGATCCACCTGGAAGAAAAAGATCCTCCACAATACCTTTAAGCCAGCGGTATTAACATCCGGGGTCCTTAGCCAGTTTGTAAGTTTGTAGCCAAGTCGATGTCCAAGATTTTCTATGAATGTGCCACAAAAA
The DNA here is from genome assembly GCA_963556495.2 of Valencia hispanica. Classification (NCBI taxonomy): domain Eukaryota; kingdom Metazoa; phylum Chordata; class Actinopteri; order Cyprinodontiformes; family Valenciidae; genus Valencia; species Valencia hispanica. The sequence continues at coordinate 45,759,431 of OY747708.1, forward strand.
CCCTCTTTGTCAGGCCTCTGTACAAATGCCTTAGGAACAACCGAAGAACACTATACGAATAGCGATTCATACGAACATTTCATACAAACATTACATACGTAATGCAGAAGTACATTCTTTTATACATTCTATAATTTGACAAGTATCATATCTGTATCCATGGACCAACCACCCAGCGTAGTCTTCTGTCCAGGTCTACCTACCGCTAACGAACGAAAGCAGCAGCTACAACAAGATCTTCTTTGTCCTCTTACTGCACCTGCAGAAGGTGCAGCTGTAGTCTTAAAAAGGACAAACTATTCTACTAATTTTCTAGCAGATGGGATGATCAAAACGGAATTTTGATAATATTGGAATGGCAGAACTGGGACAAACTAGGAGATTCGTAAGAATCTATTGTTCATAAGAATCTTTGTGACTGTAGCTTAATTTTCAAAACTGATGAAATTGTCAATTATCACCCCTTCCATATTTTTTTTCCTGATGAAGTAACACTTCACCTCTTTGATTATGCTGATCATATCTAATGCAAACGATGTAAATCTCTTTTCAGTTTCAACCCTGCTACCATGTCTCTATGCTTCCAACATCACCGTGCTCAATCCACTAGTTTTAAAGGCCTCCTTCTCAAAGCACCAGCCAATGAAGCTGCAAAGACAGATAGAACCCCCCCCACACATTGTAATCAATTGTATTAATTTGAGTGCTCTCTAAACACAAAAGGGACAAATTATGCAGGCACAGTTGTCTGCGTTTAAAATGAGCATGTGTATTCAAGACAAAATCTGGAGTGGCCTCATGCTGAGAGGAAATCTGCACTACTTATCCCGGTTAGATTAGTGACATTTGTGTCTTTGTTCCTCCCAGCGGGACCCATCAGGATCTCCATCACCGCTTAGGCTAACATCAGATAGAGCAGCTCCATTATCTGTTTCAAAGCATCCAGGATGGGCATTTGACAGCTGAGTGATGCAGCCCGGTGCCGCTAGTTCTCAACAGGCATCTTGGCGTCACGTTATGTACGACGCCTGGGCTGGATCCCACTCTTCGAAGGAGAATTTAATACTCTGTTTGAACCTTAGAGGATAAGCCCTGAACACAACTTCTGTCATGATGAATCGCTGAGGAAAAACTTGAACAATACAGATTCTTTAGAGAACAACCGAACTTTTAGAAAGAGAACAGTCAGAGATGATGGATTTCTTTCAAATATAAGTAACAACTCATACTCAACTGCTAGAAATACTACACTATACAAGGCTAGCAACATGAGGTGTATATTTACTAAAGCCCCTGACCTGTCTGATTCACTTACAACTAGACTGCTTTGCAAAAATATTAACACCCCGTTTAGTGTTTTAATATTTTGTCATCTTACAAGCATTAATCACAAACATGGCCTCACAGAAAAGTAGCGAGAAGAAAAGCCAGCGTTGGACAAAAGCCGTGAGAAGTCCTGGTTGACTATACCAGAACCATAAAAAGCTGAAACCAGAAGTTTACATACACCAAATGAAAATACAAATACACATTTTTTTCCTCACTGTCTGAAATTTAATCACACCAAAAATCTCTTATTTTTGGCCAGTTAGACAGATCATAATTATTTCTATTTGTTAAATGCCACAATAATGAGAGAAAGAATATGTCAGAGTTTTATTTATTAATTAATGTCTTCAAAATGAGAAGCTTACATACATTTCCTAAAATCTCTCCATTGGCTTCCTGTTTGCTTTCAGGTTGATTTAAAAATTTTACTGCTCACTTTTAAAAAGGTGCTATATGCAACTTTCCCCCAAAAATAAACGTAACAATAGCTTTTTATTTGACCATTTATGACTCAAACATCTCCTGATGAGCATACTGACACCTTGTCAGCTCACAGTGGGTGCACCTATAAGCCTATATCCAATTTTTTCTATTTTCTGTCGGGTCGGATTTTCCCGCGCTGTCTGCGGATGTGACGTCAAGCGCGTTCACGTTAAACATTTCAGATCACTCTGCCACCACCACTAGTCAGCACTCGCAAGCAGTTTAATGGATTGTGCGAATACACAGAAGAGACCAAGGACAACTTTGACACCAACAGTAACTCCACATAAGACTAAAAAAGTTGAACCCCTGACAAGTGCCTGAAAAAGATCGAAGATTGAGAGCGACCAGCGTAGGAGCGCGCGCTGCGAGAGCGAGCAGAAAGGAAGAGCAGTTCCGTTTTTTGGCCACAGGTGTCAGTCGCGAGTTTAAATTTCAGAAAATTGCAATATAGCCCCTTTAAAGCTTTGTATGGGCTGGCCCCCTCTAATCTGACTGATCTCTCCTTTTTTCCACAGCCCTACGAGAGCGCTCCGATTAACAAGCCAGTTCCTCCTCAATATTCAGAGATCAAAATTAAAAACGCATAGGTGATGCAGCCGTGGCAGCCCAAAGACTGAGGAATGCTCTACCTTTAAAGCTGCAGTAGGTAACTCAGAGAGGAGAGTAGAATTAGCTTGAAAATTTAAACTCAAACAAGCTTCACATCACTCCCCCTCCCTCTCCTATGCACTCAAGCACCGCCTCCAATGCCCTCCTCTCTGTTTCGGCTGCGCTACTGGTGTGACAACTGCCAGAGATAATCAGCTGACGCAACTTAGAGAACAAACTTTCGTGAATATTTCCTAACAGTAAACCACATATGACAACATTAGCTGTGAGTGCACGGATGATCGCACGCACTGCGGAAGTTTACTGTGTTACCACCACCAAAAAAACAAAACAAAAACAAAACAAATATTAATCAAGCAAGGGTAATTACCTGTCAAGCAGAAACATTGCCAACTCTGAATCGGTTTTAAACGCTTTCAGGTCCCCTAGCCCCCTCCACCTCTCAAAGGCTACGCCAATATTTACCCTCGTTTTATCTCGGGCTCGGTCAACTCCTTTTTTCTTAGCTTTTTTGTCCTCCTCGGTCATCTTTTGTTTTGGCAGTGGCGGTACGGTCAGTTTCTCTTTAGGTGGCTGTTGCAGCTGGTTACGTAGCGGAGCGAGGGGCGTATGTGTGAGGAGTGATAGACAGATGTCAGACACTCCATCAGACGCTGCTCTGGCTCTGATTGGGTGTTTTCTACCGGGCGCGGTGGATTCTTGTAAATCGCAGTAGGGGCTGTAGGCGTGACCAATTGAGCTGCTTTTTTTAACAGATTACAAATCTCATTTCCTACTTTCAGGACATATGGACAGTTTTAGGAAAGATAACAAAAAGTTACTTTTATTCAAGTTACCTACTGCAGCTTAAAATGTTCGCACTGCTCAGCCTCTACAAGCATTTCAATCTCAGCTTAAAACACATTTGTTTTCCTAAGCTTATGACTGATTGTGGATGAAAAGATAAATTCTTGGTCATCTTAATCCTGTGTACCGTTTGTTATTGCTTTCTCTCGATTACCTATTTTCCTGATTGTGGTTGTATATGTGAAGCACTTTGGCCAATCAATGTTTTTAAATGTGCTATATATAAAATCTGACCTTGACCTTCCTCAGTATTTCTTAGCCTTTCCTTTAAACTGTACGACTTGGGTCAAGTGTTTTGGCTTTTACTTCCACAAGCTTCTCACAATAGTTTGCTAACATTTTGGCCCATTCCACCTGACAGAACTGGTGGGTCCCAACTGTCAGAGACACAGCAAACATGTGGAAGAAGGTGCTCTGATACATACATACATACATAGCATGTTACATGCAACATGGTATGTGTGGCAAAAGTAACGGCCCACATCACCCCGAACCCACCATGTCAACTAGGGTTGTGCATCTCTTGCCTGCTGCTGATAAAATACGAACCTTGATACACTGCCAACAATCAGATCCATTTCTAGATGCATGGTTTTCACACTGTGTGATTCACTATCCAACTGTGTGAACTTAACTCACCTTTCCCAAACAGGTTCTGTCTAACAGATCTAATGCACTATATCAAACAGTGAGGCTTTAGAGCAAGATGGAAAAACCCTACCAGGGTGCAGATGGACAGCAACTTAGCAGTGAATAGCAAAATTCCCTTTTCTCTAACATGAACAATAAAACAAAATGACTTTTTTACAAGTTTCCTTGATTAATTTTTGTTCTACAACATTTCAAGCATTCATTGCAACTGTAAACTACCTGCCATTTCTGTAAGTAACTGTAATGACAGAGAAGTAAGGGATTTGTACCTTAGTCCCAAGACATGGAAGAGGGATTAAAAGCCCAGGTCTCAGTAACAGTGTAAGACTGGATCTCTCATCTGTAACTGTCTTAGAATGAGTGTGGCTGATGAACAAAAACAATTCTAAATACGTGAAAACATGCATCTAGATTCAATCTCCAAAACGGCATATTTTCCCAGCTGCTCTGCCAAACCACTTGCACCTTGCATGTGCATCTCAGTTTATCTTTGTAAGTAGGTAAAGCTTAACATCCCTAATTGTCGCAGAGGAGCATAGAGGCTGCATTGTCAGGCTGTGGGATGTCTTTCCTTAGTAGGAACAAGGAAGCTAATCTACTGATGGGAAGATGGATAGAACTAAACAAAGGGCAAGCCTATCAGAGGCTGCAAGAGACTCAAGACTGACCCTAAACATACAGCCTGATCTATGGCATAAGGGTTTAGATCAAAGCATATTGACATGCTAAATTTGCATCGGTTAAAGCCCAGACTTGGGAATTTGTGGGTAGATTTTCAAACTAATGTTTATAGATGATTGTCTGCTTGACTGAAAAGCTTGGTGGATGAAAGGTTTATCATCTTTATAGGCCTAATGTGATGTGGCTAAACCCACCAAAGATAAATCTTTGAAGCCCGAAATGGAATTTAGAAGGTGTCACGAAAGAAACAGAAGAAAAACAAATAAAGCTGCACGCATCCCCCACAGGCCATGAGGCACCACCACCTCGACACTTTCACAGAGCCTGGTAATTCATTCTGCATGGCAATGTGTGGATAAGAGACAAAATTACGGTTTTAATCCAAAATGGCTGACTTTCTATTGGGTTGGACTATGGTTGGAAGAGACATTTTTGTAAGTCTTGCTAAGTTACATATGTGTACCAAATTTCATAATGTTCGGTGAAAGCATTGCTTGGAGATAATTGTTTTAATGCTTCTAGAAGGCACTGTGAAGGAAGTAGGCCAAACACACAAAATATTTGCATAAATATCTGTTAGGGGTTGGACTAATATTCATCATGTTGAATTTGGTGCAGATCAGATAATGCATGTGGAAATTAGAGCCTAACATATGGCGGGGCTTAGGTTCTACCACTATTTGACCACTGGGATTTGTTTATGGACCTGATGGTGAGGATTCACAGCGGGTTTCATATTTCCGTGACTTTGTATGTAGGAGTTACAAAAATGTTATTTAAGTGTAGCAAAAGTTTGAGCCCCGCCCCTTCACCATGCACGAAAAGTCAGGATTTTGAACTTAAGATCCCCCTTAACTCATGAGCAAACTCACTAGTTTTCAAGCCGATCGATCAAAACGTGTCCAGTACCAAATTTTGTAAAATTTTTTCTTTCTTTCTTTTCACGAGGCACTATCACCATCATCACCACAATAGAAAGCTGTCAGGAAAACTGTCTGAGTAAATATGTCGGAACTGGAAAATAAAAAAGATCTGAGTTATTTGACCCAAACTATTCCAAAAAAGTAGCAGAAAAAAAAAACATCACAAGAAAATCTGAGAAAACAATCAAAAGTTGATTTATCATCAGATAAGACATTTCATTACAGTCATGGTAAACGAAAGTACACTAACAGGGTCATAATAACGACTTTCACCAAATTCAAGTGTACAAAAACACAGTAGACCCCTGGAAGAGGTTAGGGATCACAGCTACCTGCAACTTGCTGGAATACTTAAGACCCTCTAAAACATTTCATAACTGCCCATTTTAATAGTTCAGACACCAAAAATACCTTAATATGCATTAATACTCACAGTGGACACTGTCTTAGCACTACCGCTGAAGCTAATATCCATGGTGTTCCAAATTTCCACTCTTGGGACTTCAGCCAATCAGCACCAAGGAAAAAATGGTAAATGGAAATTGGCCTGTACTTGTATAGCCATTTAACTTGTCCTGAGGACCGCAAAGCGCTTCACACTACATTCAGTTATTCATCCATTCATGCACACATTCACACACTGGTGATGGTGAGCTACACTGCCGCCACAGCTGCCCTGGGGAAACTGACAGAAGCAAGGCTGCCGTACACTGGTGCCACAAGACCGTCTGACCACCACCAGTGGGCAAGAAGAGTGAAGTGTTGCCCAAGGACACAACGCCCGAGACGGACAGACAGTGGAGAGAGCTCCTAACTCCTGAATCATGGTCGCCCATAGAATGGCCCAAAGAAAGGCTCTCCTGGATTGGCTGTTTTGCCAATGTCACCCAATAGCATGTCAAGTAGAACTGCGCCAGGTTTTTTATCTTCTTGAGATGCATTTTTGAATATTTTAGACATGTTCTATGGAAAAATCTGCAAATAGTTGGATGTTCCGCAAATACTGAACCACGAATAGGCAGAGGTCCACGGTATATCAGAGATTCATTATTTTTTACAACAAATAGGAACGATGCCCGCATGCATAAAAAAGTACATTCCTTCTGCCTCAACAGGGTCTAGAGGGAAGGGTAACAGCCAGGTGCTGCTAACTGGAGGCACTTGATTAACACAATGCAAAGGTGGAAAGAAGCAATTGTTGCTGGCCATCAATCTTGGAAGTGTTTAAATGCTATTTCCAAACAATTTAAAGCCCTGTATTGTAAACATAAGAGTAAGACAGTTGTTAATCTTCTGTAAAACAGTTGTTAATCTTCCAAGGAGAAGACCCCCACAATGGTTAGAGAAACTGCTAAGTGCTAAAACCCAGAAATCTCAGATATGACAGGCCATGGTCAGCATGGCAAATATTAATGTTCATGACAGAGCAATTAGAAAAAGACAGAACAAGTATGGTGCATCTGAAAAGTTTGCCAGGAAAAAACAACAACTTTTCTCTGTTAAACAAATATTGCAGCATGGTTTTCGTTGGAACTCTGCATCTCAAAGAACCACAAGAGTTCTGGATAAGGACTGATAAGACCAAAGAAAACAAGCTTGGCCATTACACACAGTAGGTTACAGCAAAACACAATTTCAGCACAAGCATCTCCTACCAACTGTCAATCATGGAAGAGGAGGGGTGATGAACTGGGTTTGTGTTGTAGCCACAGAATCTGAACTCCTTGCAATCATTAAGTCACCCCAGAGCTCATCTGTATATTAAAGTATTCTACAGTCAAATGTGAGGCCATTTGCTCGAAAGCAGAAGCTTGACCCCCAAACAAGGTTTTACAAGGGCCAAGTTGAAGTCCAGACCTTCAGCTGTATTGAGACCTTATGACAGCTGGGTAGAAAAGACCGTCTGTTTAAGCGTAATAAAAAGAAGCAACACTGTAATGGAGCTTATATAAGCTATATAACAATCTTTTCTACTAGTTTTCATCATAATGAAATAAATAATGACATGGGGGAATCTGTTTTTTATGACGGAGGTTTCTAATTTTAGAACTTAGAAGGATTAAGATGATTATTTTGAAAACCCTAGAATTTCAGGAGGTTGTACATATTTTTTTGCAGTGGGGTAATAGTTACATCAAAATGACCAGATGGTGGCTTACCAAAGACCAAATTAGAGAAAACCTTATTTAAACTGTTAGCTCAAGTTCACAAAACCATTGACAAAATTCTTTTTACAAACCACTGTAGGTCATTCATTTTTTTCCAATGACAAAGAGATGTCCTCTGTGGTGAACTGACAATCGGTGTTGGGCAGAGTATTGTGTTAATACTGTGCTTGAGTGCTCTCGAGGCGTTTGACCGCAGGCTTTATCTAACACGCTGACCCCGGTGCTTGATCTCATTGCTCCCAGACGCACCCGGCTGTTAAGAGCTCCAGATGCTTTTCCCTGTGGGCGAGCAGCTGACAAAACTGCCGGCAACTTGCCGAGAATGAAAGGGGGGTGGAGGTAGAGGGATCATGAAGAACTGCAGAGAGCTGCTACTTCCTCCAGAAAAAAAAAGAGAAGGAAAAGAGTGTCTGCAACTCTATTTTAGTAGTGGGGCCACAAACAGCACTTGTTTCTACAGTGAAAAACAACAAGCGTTGTTATGGATTTCAATTATGTCTCTTAATTGTTGTGTTCTGTCCTTCCCTTACATCTTATAAAAACAACACCTTCTAAACGTTTTATATCTCTTAAACTAACAATTTGACATGATATAGAATTTTCTGAAAAGTATCATAAACATTCCTATTCAGCTTCCTTTACTTTGATACCCTGAAATATAATCCCATTAAATTAGCAAGAGTATAACTGTGGGGCATTGAATCTCTTTTCACCTAACCTGAGCAGACGGAGCATTAATCAGAGAAGCAACCAACATACCCATGGTAACTCTGGAGGAACTGCAAGGCTCAACAGATCAAGTGGAGAATCTTTTCCCATGTTTCCTTTCAAAAGCCTACATGCCTATTAAACCTTTTCACATTTTGCCACATTACAATCACCGATTGGACTTTTATACAACTGAACACAAAATGGTGATTAATTGTAAAGCAGATGGAACAAACATTTGTAGGATAGGACAGGGATAAATCTTTAGAAAAGTCTTAAGGATTAGGTTATAAAACAATGTTACAAGCTCTGAACATCTCATAGAGCTCAGTTTGCAATTTGCAAATGTACCAAGACATTCAACTCAACCCAGTTCAAAAATACTTTATTTATCCCAAAGGGAAATTAAATGTCATAAATCCTATCATCCAAGTATCTTTAAAGAGTTGTTGTGGATGATGATGCTGAGGGCAGGAAGGAACTCCAATAGCAGCCAGTCTTGCAACAAATCTGAAGAGGCTTCTGAAGACTGTTGCTGTATAATGGTCTTATGACTGTCATGATATGTCTAAAGCTCAATATCTGGGCAGCAGAGACAATAGGAAAGTGGCATTTGCATAGTGCTTTTTCAGTCAGAGGACCCCAAAGCGCTTTATACTACATTCAATCATTCACACACTACTGATATGTATGGTATGAATGTAGCTGGTAAGCTGCATTGTAGCCACAGCTGCCCTGGGGCAGACGGATCGTTGACACCACCAGTAGGTAAGGCGGGAGAAATGTCTTGCCCAAGGACACAACAACCAAGACAGATGGAGCGGAGGTTCAAACTGGCAACCCACCATTTAATAGACGAACTCCTAACTCAGGAGGTCCTACCTTCTAAGCTACTGTCGCCCCGCCCAGTATTCCACAGTAGCCTGTCCTGGATGACACCATCAGTTTGTTGGCATGCACTGCTAATCCATCTAATTTGCTTTGGCCGCTCCTCTTTAAATCTCTGTCTGGTCATATAGTTGGAGAGATTTTGGAGTTGGAAGATCTGATCCTTGCCCTTCATGATTGATAGAAGAGATGGTTTGAACTTCCACCTTCTCTCTCTCTGCTCTGCATCCATGAAGCCTCCTGTTCAACTCCTCTGGGATTTGGGGTCGTGGTTCAGGTATTATTCTCCTCTCCTGTTATCAACTTTTTACTTTCTTTAGCATAGAAAATACTCCAGCATCAGGTCAAACCCCCAGTCGGTCATGGCAGATGGCTGCTCATACTGAGCCAGGTTCTGGTTCTGCTCGAGGTTTTTTTCCTGTTAAAAGGGAGTTTTCCCTCTCCACTGTCGCTACATGCTTGCTCAGTATAAGGGATTGCTGTGAAGTCAACGACACAACGCAGGCGACTGACTGCTGTTGCTACATGTTCATCCAGGAGGAGTGAATACTGCAAGTCAATGACTCAATGCAATCTGCTGGGTTTCTTTAAATAGAAAACTTATAAACTGATTGGAATGTAGGTATGGTTGAATTGAAAGGACTTTTTTTGTATAGTGCCGTGAGAAGATGTGTTGTGAACTGATGATATATAAATAAACTGAATTAAATTTGAGCTTCTGAGATACTAATCAGCTGCTCCCAGTTGTAAAAACAGCACATTGTTGTTGCCATGGTTACACATCATAACAGCTGTTCAAAAAAGTAAAAAAGTAAGAGCAAAAACCTGTCGAGCTGCTCAGCATCCTGCCCAAACATGCAGTGCCGCAACCAGAACAGAAAACAAGAGTCTAGAAAAAGAACATATCGGAATAACGTTAACAGTCACCCACTAGCCCAGATTATAACAACCAATAGGACTGACTACCATAACTATGCAGATGATACTCAGCTATACATTACAATGTCACCAGACGACTTTGAACCCATCCAAACCCTAAGTAAATGCATCGAGCAAATCATTGGATGGATGTCCCATAACTTTCTACAGCTGAACAGGAAAAAAAACAGAAGTAATTACTTTTGGACCTAAAGAGGAATGATCAAGATTTAGCACACATCTTCAGTTAATACAGTTAGAAACTACTGATCCGGCACGAAATCTAGGTGTAGTAATGGACTCAGACCTGAACCTCCAGTGTCACATAAAGGCAATAACAAGGTCAGCCTTCGATCACCTGAAGAACATTTCTATGATTAAAGGACTGATGCCGCAACAGGACCTCAAAAAAGTCATCCATGCGTTTATCTTTAGCTGGATTGATTACTGCAACAGTGTCTTCACAGGTCTGCCTAAAAAGTAAATCAGACAGCTGCAGCTGATCCAGAACACTGCTGCTAGTGTCCTCACTAGAACCAAGAAAGTAGAGCACATCACCCCAGTTCTAAAGTTTTTAAACTGGCTCCCTGTAGCTCAGAGAATTCAAATTCAATTCAAATTCAAATTCAAAAATACTTTATTGATCCCAGAGGGAAATTAAGTGTTGGTATAGCTCATATAATTAATTATTTAAGGAGTTGTTGTAGATGATGAAGGCTGTGGGCAGGAAGGATTTCCTGTAGCGGTCTGTATTGCAGCAAAACTGAAAAAGCCTCCGACTGAAGACGCTCTGTTGTTGTATGACAGTCTCATGAAGAGGATGCTCAGGGTTGTCCATCATTTTTTGGATTTTATGAAGAATCCTCCTTTGCATTGTCATCTCCAGATGTTCCACAGTTGTCCCAAGAACAGAACCAGCCTTCTTCATCAGGTTGTTTAGCCTATTTAAGTCCCTGACTCTGATGCTGCTACCCCAACAGATGATGGCTTAAGAGATTACACTCTCCACAACAGACTTGTAGAAGATCTCCAGCATCTTGCTGCAAACCTTGAAGGACCTAAGCTTCCTCAAGAAGTCCAGTCTGCTCTGTCCCTTCTTATAGACGGTTTCACTGTTGCGCCTCCAGTCCAGTCTGTTGTCAAGGTGAACTCCGAGGTATTTATACTCCTCAACCACCTCCACTTCTTCTCCCATGATGGAAACAGTTTTTGACTTATCCCTGTTTCTTCTGAAATCTACAATCATCTCCTTTGTTTTGTTCACATTCAAGGTGAGACGATTGTTTCCACACCATGTCACAAAGCGGTCCACCAGCTCTCTGTATTCAGCTTCTTGTCCATCTCTGATACACCCGACAATTGCAGAGTCATCTGAGTATTTCTGCAGATGACAGGTCTTTGATTTCTACTGGAAGTCTGAGGTGTAGAGTGAAAAGGAATGGTGAGAGTACGGTCCCCTGTGGTGCTCCTGTGCTGCTGACCACCTGGTTTGACACACAATTCTTCAGTCTCACAAATTGTGGTCTGTTGGTCAGGTAGTCATTGATCCAGGCGATTGTTGAGGGCTCCACCTGTGTCTTCAGGAGTTTTTGACAAAGCAAATCAGGCTGAATTGTGTTAAATGCACTGGAGAAATCAAAGAAAATGATCCTCACAGTGCTGCTGGCTTTGTCCAGATGACAAATGTCGAGATGAATAGACTTCAAAATACTTTTACTAGTTTATAAGTCAATGAATGGCTTAGCACCAAAGTATGTTGAAGATCTACTGTCACTATACCAACCCCCCAGACCATTCAGGTCCTCTAATTTCAGTCTTCATGTAATGTTCATGTAATGTTTTTAAGTGTCATATGCTTTGTCTGTGTTTTATGCTTTATTACCGTTTTTACTCTATCCCCTAATCATGTAAACCACCTTGAATTACATTGTTGTTGAAAGTGTGCTATACAAATAAAATTGCCTTGCCTTATTCAGATTCTAACTGAGCCAATTAAAAAGGTGCATGGGTGGCTGGGTGTGGAACCAAAGAGGAGAAAAGACCCCCAACCTTCTGCTTCAAACTAAGGCACTGTGACACAACACTGGGCTTCGAGGCTTTTTGGCCAGGCTGATGTAAATATGTGCTGGCATGCCTCCAAGGCTATTGATAAAGGGAGTAAAAAAGTGAGAAGATCTGAGTGTTGGAAGGGGGGGGGGGGGGCGTTGTCCCCCTTGCTGTCCAGTCCTTCTGCAGGGGTCTGTGGCCTTCAAAATCACATGCCAAAACTAATGAAGTAAAGAGGCAGCTGGTGTATTCGGAGTTTTGAGATAACGCTGATATGGTTATGATCAAACAAGCTCATGAGGTGGAAGTCTGGAGAGCTTAAAAAAAAAAAAAGGTGGGGTGGGGGTTCTAGTTGAGGTCTGGAGCAGTGACCACTTTAGCAGAAAAAGCGAAAACCAGGACTTGCAAGGAGGTCACACACTCGAGCTCTGCTCTCAGTCACTGTGTGAGAGTAAAGAGGATCCCCTGCCCGGTGGTCTTAAATCATGATGAAGTCTTTACAAGGCCGTAAATCTGAGACAGACATCCTGGCAGTTGGTGGAACTTTAGAAGGAGAAATGCCCGTGGGACGGCCGGGAGATTAGATAAATCAAGCCGCCCCCGCAGCGAGTAAACATCCATTAATCACACGTCCATCATGCGCAGATGATCACCTCTGCTTTGTAGGCGGCAGGGCAATGACAAGATAGAGGCGTCACGCGACTGGGGAATCCATTACGTCTCATCTCACCACGAAGCCCGGAGGAGAACTAATCTCAGTGGGGGGGCGGGGGTGTATGTTGCAGCAGAGAAAACAATGCCAACACGATCTGTCGTCAAACTTGTCCGTTGTGGTGTTCTGGCGGAGGTTAGTCACGGTGAAATGATGGCTGCTGTAAGGAATAATTCCCCTGTGCAGATTTTTAACTCCTTTTCCAACATAGGAATTGGAACGCTGCGCATTAAACCACAAGTGCAGATCGTATGAGATCTCCATTAAATGTGAGCCAGAGAGCACGTCCTAAAGGAGGAAACGAGGCAGTGGAGCTTAGTGTCTCTCTCAAGTGGCTGAAGGAGATAGAAGCACTTTAACCTGGATGTCTTGTTCCCCAACAGCCTTTGAGGGCTGATAATAAAAACTGTCTCTATCAAAGAGAGATATAACAATAGAATCCGCTCTTGGGGGCTGCCAGAGAGAAAGCTAATCCATTTAATAATCGAAGTGGAGCATAGCTGGAGTCAGCATGTCAAAGCTGACATTAAGTTCCAGAGTGCAGCGAGGAGAACAAGTGAAGAGGAGGAGGAGGAGCGGTGGTGCTCCGGTCGGTGCCCCTCAGCAGATAAGTGACTGATTGACTTTTTCTGTGAGCTGACGGAGCTTCAGCAGCTCCATATGCTCACAGATGAGTATGGTGAGTGTATGTGTGTGTGTCAAGAAGAAGATAAAGGGGATGGGCTTATGTTTGAATCATTATGAGGTTGTAAATGAACATTCACAAAGGATTCCAAGTTAGAAATTCATCTTAAAGCCAGAAGATTTATAATTGTACTTCAACGAAGAATTCAAAAGTATTTTCAGGAGCTTCTGTTTGGAAATAAAAAAGTGAGAAAAAGTGTGTAAAAGTCAGCTACACTCGGAAGCTGAAAGTCATCTTACACTGAGCGTGATTTTACAACTCTGCAACAAATCACTATCTAACCAGGAAAAAAATGCTTCTAATTACCTCAACCCAGTGATGCTCTAATCAATCCACATTCATTGGAACTGGCCAATTTTCCTGGTGATAACCAGGTAAAAAACAGAAAAACCCCAGACCCCCCCCCCCCCCCAAAAAAAACAATTTCTTTAAATGTCTGGTTGACGTTAAAAAGACCTTGAAAGCAGAAACCAGCTCAAGCCTGGTAGATCCTTACATTCTTGTTTTTTACAAAGTCATACAGTATGACCCCAAGGAGTCAAAATACAGTGGTGTCAAAAAGTGTTCTTATTTTGTTTGCATGCTTGTCACACTTAAATGTTTCAGATCATCAACCACATGTAGATATATGTCAAAGACAACAATTAAACACAAAATGCAGTTTTTAAATGAAGGTTGTTATTAAGGGAGGGGAAAAATCCCTATAGTCCTGTTTGACAAAGTGATTGCCCTCCCCGTTAAAACATAGTTCAGTTTCTCTAGCCACGCCCAGGCCTGATTACTGCCACACCTGTTCTCCATCAAGAAATCACTTCAATCAGATCCGCCTGACAAAGTGAAGGAGACCAAAAGATCCTCAAAAGCTAAACATCATGCTGAGATCTAAAGAAATTCAGGAACAAATGACATGTAAAGTAATTGATCACAAAAGACTCCACAACAACATCCAAAGAACTTCAGTCCTCACTTGCCTCAGTTAAGGTCAGAGGTCATGACTCCACCATAAGAAAGAGACTGGGCAAAAATGGCCGGCATGACAGAGTTTCAAGAGGAAAACCACTGCTGAGCAAAAACAAGATAAAGGCTCGTCTCAATTTAGCCAGAAAACATTGTTGATGAAACCCAAGACTTCTGGGAAAATAGTCTGTGGACCCATGAAACAGAAGATGAACTTTCTGGAACCTGTGTGTCCCGTCACATCTGGCATAAAACTAACACCGCACATTTCATAAAAAGAAAGACATACCAGCAGTAAAACATGGTAGTGGTAGTGTGATGATGGGGCTGTTTGCTGCTTCAGGACCTGGAAGACTTGCTGTGATAAATGGAACCATGAATTAAAACGCGGTTCATGCTGGAAAACATTCCAATGTGGCTAAACTTCTACAATTCTGCAAAGATGAGTGGGCCACAGCTGGAAAAGACTCGTTGGAACGTATCACAGATGCTTGATTGAAGTTGTTGCTGCTAAGGGTGGCCCAACCTGTTATCAGGTATAGGAGGCAATCACTCTGTCACACAGGGACATGTTGGTTTGGATGTTTTTTCTCCCTTAATAATAAAAACCTTGATATAAAAACTCCATTTTGTGTTGTGTTGTCTTTGACCAATATTAAAATGTGTTTGATCTGAAACACTGAAGTGTGACAAACATGCAAAGAAAAGAAGAAAGAAACCAAAAAGGAGGCAAACACTTTTTCACAACACTGTAAATGTCACGCGGTAATCTTTGATCAAACCTCAACAAATCTGCCTTCTGATTGGACGGTTCAATTTATTTTCAGTCTCCACTTTGTCTGAGGTAAAAAATAAAACTAGAACTTTCACTCATAACCTCTGAGTGTGGCACAGTGTGGACACTGAGTTTTACATGTGACGTGTTCCATTTACCTGTAACCAGATGTTCACAAGAAAACCACATGTTTTATGTGTGTTGGGCAACTATCTTTCACAAGTAAATTGTTTCGGCTCGCGCATAAACAGGGATTTCTAAGGCGGATTCCTTTTACAGGGTGAAAAAGCCTGGTTCTCAGCTGCAAACCCTGGAAATATTCACAAATATTACATTTACAATCTTAAAACTCAGATGAGCACATAAACCCATGCCATCAACTCTAAACCCTGCTGCTGACTTCTTGCATTCCAGCATATTAAACATTTTCAGAGCAGAACTGAAGGGTTGAAGCTGGAAAAAGTCCTGATGGGGGTGGAGTGATGGTGATAGTGGGGTTGCACTAAATCCCCGTGGACCAGTTATCAAGTCTGCATCTGGGCACTGAGCCTACAACATCAGGCGTGCATTTTTCAACTGGGCTTTTTTCCAGATGAGCACACCACTCAGCTGAACTTTAGCCAAGAGTAAAACAGAGCTCATTACTGAGAAATGTGCTCGCAGGCTCGCGTTTAAAATGTGTAAGTACTTTTTAAATATGAACTAGGAGGAGGAGAGAGCCTCCGAGACCCGTGTCATCTGAGAGCAACACGTGTATTCTAGATGTTAGGCTGGCAGAGCTACAGAGCCTTCACACACCCTGGACTTGTTCACATTTTGTCAGGTTACAATCCCAAACTTCAACACAAAGTAGTGCATAATTGTAAAGTGGATGACCCCCCCCACCACCACCACCCAGATTTAACGTATTATGGAACCACATTTCACTGTTATTAAAGCCAAAATATTTTGGGCACATCCACAGATTGTCCTTTTTCTCTTCATCCGCTCTTCTTTGCAAGATGAAGATAATCTGTAAACATCAGTTTCCAAATCTTCTCGACTGGATTAAGATCTGCCTTTTGACTCAGCTGTTCTAACACTAGGTGCGTTTCCACTATCGAAACTTCAGGGTAATTTGACCGGACATTCCCGATATGCACGTGTCACCACTACAGCAGGCCGGGCCGACAGGGCCGTATTTGGGTCCATTTCAGGAACCAACAAAGTACCTGTATGGGGGTATGTACTCAGAAATGGCCCGATCGAGTCGCTCAGCAGGAGCTGTGGTTAAGTCAGTGGTTCTCAATTATTTTCTGTTATGCCCCCCTTAGGGAACAAACTTCTTCACGCCCCCTCCTGAATTTAAATACTAAATTATAACCTGATAATATTTAATTATTATCTGTACAAACCACTGGCACCAGCATTCTGCATAAAATCTCCTGATTATCAAAACGGATTAATAAAATGACTTGCAACAACTTCAATCTTAAGATGTTTCAGCTCATTTTATTGTTTTAAGTTTTAACACTATTGACAAGTTCAGTTTATTAACTCAAATGGTAAAATTTAATCAAGACGGCTCAGTCTCTGATTATCAGAAGAGAAAATGTACAAATGAATCACTGGGATATGAATTTTTAGACTAAACAGTAACATTCAAAACTTTTTTAAACTGTAAACATTGGTTACTTGTTAGCTTCATCTCTTATTCCTTTTCAGTATATGTATATTATTTAAAAAAGTGTATAATTCTGTAGCAAATAAAAATAATTTCAGAAATCAATAGCCAAAGAGACCCACATTTACTGTTATTCACAAATATATTCACAAATAATTGTGCTGGGGTTCCAGCATTTCCCTCTCATTTTTGAAGAACTAAAACATTATGTGCAAAACAAAGAATCTCATCTTTTTCACATTTTATCAAATTAAATCTCCCTTTAAAAATGCCTCAGATAAACTCTGCATTAAAACATGTCTCATAAAAAGACCTGGAAACAATAAATCTTTGTGCTCACTTCCATAATGATCAGGACTTTGTTCGTTATAATTTCCTAACTCGGTCCCAGAATCCACAAAAATACACGACATGTCAGTGTTTTTGTGTTTGGCTCTCATGATGCTGCAGACCTTATAGAAGGCTTGTTCTCCCGAATCGTAAACATCGCTAGCCCTGACGCTAGTGCTAAGCTTAGAGATTTTTTAGTATTTGGAGGACGTCAGTGTTTGAATGAGTTTTTCTCCATGGCTGGCTGGTGTATTCAGTCTGTGTGGAAAGGCTGGCCGGCCCAACCCGCACCTAACCAGGAAACAACCGCTACAGGAACTGCAGCTTCCAAAACACTACAAAAACTGCGTCTAATTGTATATTCTATTTTGTTTGTTGAATTTCGCGATTCTGTCCACCTTTCCCACATTGTGAACCCTGCTACTCCGTCAGTCTGTACACCGGTGTGTCTGGGTAGACTACTTCTGCTGGGTTCAACAAGCCGTGGATTAGTTTGAGCACTGCTGCCACCTAGTGACTGGAGGGTTGTTTATTGTCTAAGCATGAATAAAGACAAAAGTCCTCCTGCCTCTCGCGCCACCCCGGCCACCTCACCCCGACTATTTGAGAAGCACTAGGTCAAATCACGCTGATTGTTTGGCGACGTCCTCTCATTTCCCTCTGAATTACAACCAACCGGCTTTGTAAAACTGGAAGAGTTTCTGGCAAAGCAATTTATAACAACATCAAACAGAAACGCAGCAAAGCCCTGCTTCTTCCATGTCAATCTCTTGTTATCTTTGCTGCTCTGGGTGCCTTTCTGCGCTGATCAGTGATGCTACTCGCTGCAGAAACAGTCTGTGTATGGAAACACAGCGTCTGAGAGGAGCAGGCCAACAGATTATCCTGTCAGAAAAAGATCTGGTTAACTTACTCTGAAGTTCCTATAGTGGAAACATGCCTACTTAAAATAAAATTAGGGCAAACATTAGCAGACAAAATTATTTTGATCTAAATCTTTCTTTTGTAGCTCAGGCCAGTGTTTCCCACACATAGACGAATCTGTGGCGGTGCGCCACAGATTAAACTCAGACCGCCACAAATTCAACATTGACCAAAAAAAATAAATAAAAATTAAACACCATTTCGTTTTTCTTTTTTTACGCTATTTAAAACACGCAGCATATTCGTTCAGCTGCATTTCCTTTCCCTGCTCTCTCTTCATCTCTCTATCACTCAGACGTCTCTCTCTCTCACACACACACACAGCCCCTCCCCACCGTGCACACCACGTCTGTCTGGATCACCTGTGAAAGACGTGGCCTATTTGGTGCACTGAAGACAGTTGGCGAAAGGTTGGTATTTTGCAAACACTTTTAACACAATCACAGATTAAAAAGTGCTATAAAATATTTTATATTCTGAATACAATAGATTCAGTGTGTTGATGTTACTGTATAACCCGACCATTAGCAAACAAGCGATTGCGCCTTCTTTAGGAAGTTAACTATAGTCGTAAGTTTGCGGTAAAATGTAGGCTAGCCTAGTTGGGTTGTCGAGCTCAAAACACTATATGTAGCAGCTGTGAATCAAATAAACGTATAATAAATAATGTTATGTCGTTTCTTTACTCTTACCCATCCTTTCCACCGGACGCGTAAGCAGCACGTTACAGGAGCAGCACGTCATATGCAGCTGATAGCCACCACTGTAGTCAATAGAACCCTTTCCACCGGAGGCGAAAGCAGCACGAGTCTGCCGTGTCTCAGAAGCGTCATGTCGCAGCACTTTTCTAAATCTACGAAGCAGTCTTATTTTCTACGCGGTACGCCTCTGAAACACGTAGATTTCTACATTTTGGATAGGGGATGACAGGAAATATAACGGATCGGCACCGGAAATTTTCAAAATAAAAGAAACGTACTGCTTTGCGGTTGCTTTACTTAAAAAAAAAGGTCACTACCTTTGCAGCCCGGTGAGAAGTCAGTACCTCGCGGGAGGGTCTCATTTGTGTGTCATCACACAAATGAGCGATTTTGGATATTCCCTGACATAACATAAACTTGTTGGCGAATATAAAACGGACATAACATAAAACACAAACCTTTTGGAGCCATGTTGTTGTCTTTTCCTGGTTATTGTTGTCATAGACGTTTATATATGTCTATGGTGGTTGTGTTTACT
Organism: Valencia hispanica; assembly: GCA_963556495.2. Taxonomy (NCBI): domain Eukaryota; kingdom Metazoa; phylum Chordata; class Actinopteri; order Cyprinodontiformes; family Valenciidae; genus Valencia; species Valencia hispanica. The sequence continues at coordinate 45,778,969 of OY747708.1, forward strand.
GACGAAACCATGCGTGATTTTGCTAATCTCGCGTGATTTCGTGCTCTCTCAGTGACAGCTGCTTCCCTGCTGCTATGCGCCTCATACGCACCTGGTGGAAAGGGCCAAGCAGCAGAATACGCAAGTGAAACGTGCTGCTCCTGTAACGTGCCGCTTACGCGTCCTGTGGAAAGGAGGGGTTACACTGAATGTTTGCTGCTTCAATCCAGATCAGTAGTTCAGTTAATAATAAAAGTCCATAATTATTAACTTTTTTTTTAAATTATCAACCTTTAGGAATTAGGAATTCTCCCCCTACAGATTCCACCAGATCTCTGCAGCTCCTCCAGAGATACCATGGGTTTCTTTGCCGCTTCTCTGATTAATGCTCTCCTTGCCTGTGCCATGCTCTTTCCATTTTCAGATGATGGATAAGATCTAAGCTTGGCATACTGTTTTAGAATCCAATTCGTCTTCACTACTTAATCCCCAAAAGGTTATTTATTATGTTTCCATGGCACATTGGTATGCATATTAAGCCTACAGAGTTTCAAACTAAGTAGAGAAGAATATTTTAGGACTCACTGATGCTAATTTTGCCAAACAAGAAAACAAAAAGAGCGCACACAGACTGAGCTGTTTGCACTCTTGAACTATCCCTACTGGGACAAGTCATTCGGCTAGACCTCTCATCTAAATCACTGTTGTTTTGTAGGAAGCGAGTGGCACTTCCCACGGCTCTGAAGGTAATTCCCTCAAGATGGTGGTGCATAAGCTCAGCGTGGATTTGTGTGCCTGGATGAACTTACTTGACCCTCTGGATCCAGATGCAGTAGTCTGTGATGTACAAGTCGTTTAGTATGTAGGCCGGGTCGTTCTCTCTGAAGACTTTGTGGATATCCAGCAGGCATCTGAGGACACAGGCTTTCCCTGGGAACAGCAACACAGAGTGGCAGGCAAATGGAAAAACTGTGTTATTTAAACTTAGTGCAGAAGATGACAATGCGCTGCAGCTTCTGGCAGACACGGCATCCATCTTAAGGCTCGCAGTCATTGTTCCATACATAAAAGCCAAGGTACGAGATGAGAGGGAAATCCCAGCATGCTGAAGGGTAATTTGATCCATATGTTTCAAGAAGACTTCATGGCTAAGCAGTGACCCATTTGAGACATAGGAGACAAAGAACCAAAGTGTGTGTCTGACAAACTTGAAACTAGAACCTTTTATGATTCAAACTTCAACATTAGTTTTGAGGCTACATGATGCTGATGTTTTTTTGTGGCATGAGTTGTTCGGGTTGCACCGATATGAAAATTTGGGCCGATAGCAATAGCCGATATTATTATTGCGGTTAAGGTCGATAACCAGTATTTACAGATATTTAATGCAATACATATTACAGAATAGAAATTCCCTTAATTGTCCCACACTGGGGAAATTCAAGCGTAATAGCAGTAAAGGGACATATTCACACAAAGACAAAAACACAAAAAAATATAAAAACAGAATTAGGAATAACAGGGCACAGTAAGTGCAAAATTAAAACACTAAAATCCTGTGAAATTAATAAAAATAGCATACTCTGGGTCAAGAAATGTGCAACTGAGCAGGATAAAAAATATTTACAAAATGCACGTCTGTGCATTAAAGAACAGGCTATTTACAAAATGTGACAAATAAAAAACTATGCAAACAACAGAGATGTGTAAAAATGGACAACCCTCAGCATCGTCTTTGTAATACTATCATTCAACAACAGTGCCTTCAGCCGGAGGCTTCTACAGTTTTGCTGTAACACAAACTGCTATAGAAGAAACGCCATCAGCGTTTACAACTCCTTGAATAAATTTTAATAGTATGAGCAACAACAAGATTAAATTTTCATTTGAGATCAATAAAGCATTTTTTAATTGAATTGAATAAGGGCAAAAAGGCTATTTGAAATGAGACGACAAGTCGACGAGTGTAAATAACAGAAAGCACGCAAACACTTATTGAGTTTGTTGGGAAACGTGACGGTTATACAGTCTAACAAAACACTGACAACCCACGGTCCAGACCAGGTAGCAGAGTTGTTGTTAATCCACCTCTCTCCAGCTTCTGTACTTTTACCCACCCATTACCCCATAGAGAATGTGTCTTCCCACGGCCAAGATCAAATGGATTAAAAGGTAACCTAACAAGACCAAATCATGAAAATCTCAAAGATAAATATGACTTTGACTAAACAAAAAAATAAAACTATTAAATGTGGTTTATTGAACATAAGATGTCTCTCCTCAAAGACTTTGTTAGTAAATTACTTGATTTGTGATAATCAAAATAATTTGTTTTGTCTCACAGAAACCTGGCTGCAACAGGAGGATTATGACAGTATAAATGAGTAAACTCCTTCCAATACTTTAAATTTTCAGATTCCTAGAAGTACTGGGCGAGGAGATAGAGTTGCGACCATTTTTCATTCTGATTTACTAATTAATCCCAGGCCAATTAATAGATACAGTTATTTTAAACATCTAACCCTTAGTTTTTCTCATCCAAGTTGCAAAACGTTAAGACCACTTTTGTTTGTGGTTTTGTATCATCCACCAGGCCCTTACTCTCAATTCTTAGATCAGATCTCACTTTAAAAAAAATCTAATTTAGTATTAAATAATGATAAGGACATTATCATGGGGGGTTTCAATATTCATGTGGACACTGAAAGTGATAGCCAAAATTCAGCTTTTAATGCTATATTTGACTCAATTGGATTTACTCAAAAAAGTACAGGGATCCACCCACTCGGGTCAACACACTTTGGACTTTGTGCTCACTAACGGAGTGTGAGGAAATAACAGTCCTTACACATAATTCGGCTCTGTCTGACAATTTTTTGATAACTTTTTAATTTACTTTAACTGACCATTTAAACTTGAAAGAAAATTTCATTATAGTAGAGCTTTATCTGTTCCATTCTTAGTTTCCTCCAAGTCTCAGAATGACACAGTGTAGGGAAGCAATTCCATCGCTAACCCTTCAGAAATTGATGGTCTGGTTCATAGCATTACTTCCTCATTGTGTTTGGCATTAGATAGTGTAGCCCCCTTAAAAAAGAAAGTGATTAGCCATAGGAGGCTGACTCCCTGGTTTAATGCAGAGCTGTGTACTTTAAAGCAAAATACTAGGAAATTGGAGAGAAAATGGCGCTCTACACACCTAGAGGTCTACTGCTGTATAAAAAGACCCTTCAACAAGCTAGAACAGCATATTTTTCATCTTTAATGGAGGAGAATAAGAACAATCCTAGGTTTCTTTTTAGTACAGTTGCCAAACTTACGCAGAGACATAGCTCTGTTGAACCAACTATTCCCTCAGCTCTTAGTAGTGATGACTTTATGGAATTCTTCATAAATAAAATTAATTCTATTAAAAATAAAATCATTGTCATCCTCCCAAACATGATTACTTCTCTCTCAGTAAGTGAGGCAGCATCAGAGAGAACTGTAGAACCTAATTTGTGTTTGGACTGTTTGATTCAGTCAAGCTTCCGGAATTACCAAAAATATTAGCCTCATCTAAACCTTCAACTATGTTGATCCCAACCAAGTTATTTAAGGAAGTGTTCCCTTTAGTTCCTGGCCCCATTTTAGGTATGATCTATCATTAGTAGATTGATATGTACCACAGGAATTTAAAGTTGCTGTAATTAAACCTTTACTTAAGAAAGCTTCCCTCGATCAAGATGGCTTAGCAAACTACAGACCTATGTCTAACCTTCCCATCTTATCTAAAATCCTTGAGAATATAGTTGCTAATCAAGTATGAGAGAATCTAAACAGTAACGAAATTTTTGAAGAGTTTCAGTCGGGGTTTAGAGCTTATAGCACTGAAACAGCACTGGTGAAAGTTACTAATGATATCCTTGTTAGATCTCAATGCTGCTTTTGACACAGTCGATCACAATATTCTCTTAGAAAGACTTTAACATGTTGCAGGGATCAAAGGAACAGCACTAAGCTGGTTTAAATCATATTTGTCCAACAGATTCCACTTTGTTCATGTAAATAATAAATCTTCACACTCAAGGGTTACCTATGGAGTACCACAGGGTTCTGTGCTTGACCCAATTCCTTTTACTACATATATGCTTCCAATTGGTAAAATCATTAGACAGCATGGGATAAACAGCTATGCCAATGATACACAACTATGTTTATCCATAAATCCTGATGAATCCAGTCAGTGAGGTAGATTACATGTCTGGAAGACATAAAAACATGGATGACTCAATACCTTTTGCTGACAGAAGTTGTCGTCTTTGGACCCGAACCTCTAAAAAAAGAAACTGCTTAGTCAATCATTTAATCTGGATGGGATTTCCTTCTTTTACCTCTGGAATATTGCTAAAATTAGAAACATCCTGTCCAGGAGGGATGCGGAGAAACTAGTCCATGCATTTGTTACCTCAAGGATGGACTACTGTAATTCTTTATTATCAGGAAGTCCACAAAATGTAATTAAGAGAGATCACATTTTTCCTGTTTTAGCTTCCCTTCATTGGCTCCCTGTTAAATCCAGAATAGAATTGAAGATCCTCCTTCTTACATACAAAGCCCTTAATAATCAAGCTCCATCATACATCAGAGATCTGATTGTTCCATATGTTCCCAACAGAGCACTTCGCTCTCAGACTCCAGGTTTATTGGTGGTTCCTAGGATTTCTAAAAGTAGAATGTGAGGCAGAATTTTTAGTTATCAGGGTCCTCTCCTGTGGAACCAGCTCCCAGCTTTAGTCCGTGAGGCAGACACTCGGTTTACTTCTAAGGCCAGGCTTAAAACTTTCCTTTTTGATAAAGCTTATAGTTAGAGTGGCTAAGGTCATCCTGAGCCATCTCTGTAGTTATGCTACTATAGGCTTGGACTGCTGGAGGACAGACTGACCAAGTTTTAACTTTCTTTAATATATAAAAGGTACTCCTACATCAGTTCTTCTGTTCTGTGTTCATGTTCTGTCTTCTTAAACGCCCAGACGTTTGTGGCAGATGGCCGCTCCTACTGAGCTAGGTTCTGCTGGAGGTTTCTTCCTGTTAAAAAGGGAGTTTTTCTCTCCACTCTCGCTACATGTTTGCTCAATATGAGGGATTGCTGTGGTTGGAGTCGCATCTCCCTTACAGTAAAAAAAACAAACATGCAGCTTGCAAAGCTGTCGCACAGGTGCTATGTATAAAAGAAAAGTTTACTGTACAGCCCTGGATACGGTATGTGAAAATAAAGACTAAAATCCACTGATACAGATGTATCCTCCATTCCTAGTTATTGTCAATCGGTACAAAAAAACCAAACATCTCTTTCCATTGCTAAAAATACACATGGACGGTCTATTGCTTATTAATATTTCAAATAAACAAATACTGGCGCCTTCAGATTCCCCTGGAGGAGCTGGCATAAGTTGCTGGGGAGAGCTAAAGCTGCAGCCTCTGCGACCCGATCCTGGAAAAGCAGGAGAAATTAGATGGCTGTAAATACAGGCACCCTTCCACTATCGGAACTTCGGGGTAATTTTACCGGACCTCCCCGGGATGCGGGACAGGGACGTTTTCGGGGTCATTTCAGGAACCAACCGAGTACCAGCCTTGGGGTATGTACTCGGAAATGGCCCGGTAGAGTCGTTGGGCGGAAGCTGTGGTTAACTAATATTGATTGGGAAATGATATCAGCATCAAAAAATAAAATTGGAAGAGTTGCTGGCGAAGGGCTGCACAGTGGCGCAGTTGGTAGCACTGTTGCCTTGCAGCAAGAAGGCCATGAGGTCCGGATCTCGGCCTGGGGTCTTTCTGCATGGAGTTTGCATGTTCTCCCTGTGCATGCGTGAGTTCTCACCGGGTACTTTGGCTTCCGCCCACAGTCCAAAAACATGACCAGTTAGGTTAACTGGTTTCTCTAAATTGTCCTTAGGTATGAGTGTGTTCGTGTATGGTTGTTTGTCCTGTATGTCTCTGTGTTGCCCTGCGATGGACTGGCGACCTCTCCAGGGTGTACCCCACCTCTCGCCCCTTGACCGCTGGAGATAGGCACCAGCCCCCCCGCAACCCTGCATTAGGATGGACGGGTATAGAAAATGGATGGATGGATGGAGTTGCTGGCGATGCAGTTTATAACAACGCAGCTAACGGAAACACAGCAGCCATCCCTGTGTCTTTCTTTTGTCGATCTCTTATTATTCTCTTCCGCTGTGGGCACCTTTTGCCGCTGATCAGAGATGCTACTGACTGCCGAAATGGTTGTGATATGCGGACGTCTTAGTAAATTTCTTAAAGGGACAATTTTGTAAGGCGACACAACGGCTGAGAGGACCGGGGGGAGAAGAGTTACCCCAGTCAGATGAAGATCCAGTGAAATAACTCTGAAATTCTGAGTGGAAAAAACACAATCTCTGATTTCTATTTGGGAACTTTTTTTTTTCTTTTTTCTTTTTTTACCAAGCTCAAGCTTTTAAAACTGCACTTAGTATTTACCAAGACAGTGCCAAAACCAAACCTATACAAAAATATACAGCTGTGTTCTTACAAATATTCAGTTAGCACCACCAGGCAAATCTTTGATTTGGTGAATATTCTGTTTCTGCAAAACAAACAATTTACTTCTAGGTGTAGTAGAGCAGTAGAAAGCCAACCTGATGTTGATTCTATGTAACAGAATCATTACCTGAAAGTGGACAACAATCAGCCGGTGTCAAACAGGTGGCCCTTATTTAAGGCCGAGGGCAGCAAAAGTTGTGCATTTCGGTTGTAATGTATTCCTCTCTGAAAATCTGATCATAGTGGGTTGTACTGGTCAACAAGTTCATTATAGAGAGGGAAAAGATTGATTAGATAGGTTAAAATGACATCAAATGTATTAGAATGGAAAACAGAACCAGAGCGATATGGAACAAAATGGAAAAATAAAGTGAGGAACATAAGTATTTGAACACCCTGCGATTTTGCAAGTTCTCCCACAAATTGTAGGTGCATTTCCACTGTGAGAGACAGCATTTTTTTTAAATTCAGGAAACCACATTGTCTGTTTTTTAAAGAATTTATTCATATTTTATTGCTGCGGATAAGTATTTGAACACCTGGCAATCAGCAAGAATTCTTGCTCTCAAAGACCTGTTACTCTGTCTTTAAAAAGTCCACCTCCACTCCACTCATTCATCTAAATTAGTAGCACCTGTCTGAACTCGTTAAAGACACCTGTCCAGGTTCCAACCTTATGAAGAACATAAGAACTCTACGACCATTGTGTGGTGGAAAATTGTTATGCAATCAGGAATCAAGTGTATATTCTCTGTTTAGTGAATCCATCTAGGGTAAAATGACAAGCTTATTGTTCCAGCTTAATGTTATGAGAAAGATATATGTGTCAGGTCACCAGAGAGACAGACGCCGGGGCAGTAAGATAACAGTCTGGCCTTCGGATGAGCTGCTTTATGCGTTGATATAAGACTCGTGTGAAGCAGTTCTCCGGAGGCGGGGCGTGAAGGTTGGAGAAGACGTCTACAGAGATAAACAATGATTGCTGAATACTATTTAAGCGGTTAGTTAGAAAGGTTGGTTTGGGTGATGCACGAGTAACTCTGTCCCCTCCGTGTCTGGCCAGACATGTTTGAATTAAATACTTAAACGCCTTCTGGGACTCAAGTCTTCTTTATAATGGAAACCCTGAGATACTTTTTTTGGCCATTACAATTGTACAGCAGAAAATTACCTGATTTTCTCAACAACATCTGAAGTTGTTCTTGCTAATTGAACAGCAGCCGTACCAACGTCCGAAAATGAGAGGAGAAACTACACCCCACTCCATGAATGTCGATGAACTCACGATTTCAGAAATACAGCCCCACACCACAATCCTCCCTGCATTAGACCTCACACTCAGACAGAATGGCTTTCTAGACATAAAGACTTTAGTTGTCACTCCAGAGAACACATCTCCACTGCTCTAGAGTCCAGAGGCGGCATGTTTTATATCAATGCATCTAATGCTTTGCATTGAGCCTGGGAACGTAGGGCCTGGATGCAGCTGATTTACCAAGAAAGGCTAATTTCATGAAGCTTTCATCATAATGTTCTGGAGTCTGGAAGGAGCTCTGCAGCTATTGACTCCGCATAAATTTGACTTGGTGTCAACTTTGGCACCAAAGTCACGCCCTAACACTTCATGTCAGAGTTGCTGTTGTTACTAATTCCTTTCAACTTGTTATATAACCACTAGCAGTATACTATGGAATAGTTAGATGTGTGGAAATTTCATGGATAAACGTAATGCCCAGGTGGAATCTCATCATGGTACCATGGTGTAATTCACTGAACTCCAGGGAGTGAGCCCTTCTTTCACGTCACACTTAAACCTTCTTCAGATGCTTGATTTTATACACCTTTGATCATGGAAGTGTTTGGAACACTGGAAGTCAACTTAAAGGGGTGAATGAATATCTGTTTTGATACGACTAGCTGATGATCTGGGTCATCACACATTTCAACGCGGTTCTAGTGTATCGTCATGTGGAGAAAAACTTGTTCTACTAAACGTCACACGTTGCTTTAAACATGATCAAATTTAACAACTAGTGTTTCAGCTGCTTTCCGCACACCTATCACAGGACAACTGGGGACATATGAGCACAGAGCAGGTCACATGACACAGACTAAGTCTCTCATACACCACCAATGTCACAAAATGGGGGGAAAAGCCTTAATTGTCAGGGCAAAAATAATTAGGGCGCTCTATAACACAGTCAGTACGTTTACATGCAGCAAGAGAAATTCGAATTATTGCCTTAGTCCGACTGAAATCAGACTTTAAAAATGCAGGTATACACCTTAGTCCGGCTGGAGTCGAACCGAACTATCAGGAGCTGTGCCCTGCCCCTCCAGGAAATGACGAGCTCGGAAGCCCCGTAATCAACAAAAAAAGCGATGTATTACGCTGTAATAATAAGCTGCAATTGATGTAATACGATCAAACAGTACAGAATGCAACAAATCTACAGCGTGGCAGCGTTGTTGTCATCCCTTTTTTTTTTTTACTATGTCGGCTTATCTTCCACAAGTGTTTGTTTACCCCGAGTGTGTGACGCGAACCAGAAGAATGCCACACGAAGGGTTGCATGTTGCCAGCTACCGTTGCAGTGGTTGGCACACTTCTTTCAATAATTCGATTTTCGGAGTAACATGTAAACTGGGACTCGGCTCGGTGCAGGAGGGAAGTCTTTAGTCAGATTACTCCAAAAAGCTCGATTTAGCTGTGCATGTAAACGTACTGAGTTTCGGAAGCTTTGCACACCGAATAGGGCCGTCATTTTTAAAGGTTGGCCACGCAAAACAAGGACACATGGTGGTGTTGGGGTGGGGTTGACATATAACCACAGTCAGAAGACCCACAACAGGTGTCAGGAGTTCATTGGTGTTGTAAGCCAACTGCAATTAACTTTTGTGTGTATGATTTGCAAAGTGGATTTGGAAAATTTTGGAGACAAAAAAAGCTGTTTCCCTGTAGGCTATAGTACTTGTTTCGCTGATACCAGAACCAAGGCTCCACTTTTTGGCATTTTGTTGTGTATTCATGTGATGGTAAAAAAGAAAGCATCTGGGTTTGAGTGTCAAAGAGCAGAAGGCCAATCATCATGAAGCATGAACATTGCAAGTGGATTATTTTTGCACAGAGCAGCATGATTTGTGTTTGTACGGTTTATTTCTAGAAGCACACAGGAAACCTTTACATTTTGCTCAAGTAACCAGCTCTGATCAATCTCTGTGGTTAATATGCAACTATCAGGAAGAAGCCCTCAACAAGTTAGTTTATATGTACAGATTCAGAGAAAGTTAAATTAAGTTTTAAAACTGAATTAAATAAATGATCTTACATTAAAAAGTAAAGAAACTATGAAAGCCGTTTGCGTATGTGCAAAGGTCACCTAAGTGACACCAGCATGTGTGATTTGAAGCGGTTTGGGTTTCCATGATGCCACACATACTTCAGGTTTGCAGAACCACAAAGAATCCGCTCCTACTACTCCGACATATGCCTTTTCCCAAAATTGTCCAACAAGCCAAACTGCTACAGCCTCCCTCCAATCAACCATATAAATAGCCTCATGATGTGGCCAACAACTCCCAGGGGGATGGAGAAACGGCATTTCCCAACCTTCGCTGAGCTGGTTGGCATTGTCTAGGGGCATTCCAGACCAATCCAAATAAACAGCAAACGAACAGTGAGGAAAAGCTTAACATTTGGTTCTCATTTAAAACATGGGGTTATACACAGGGAGCTCTGCCCTAAGAACAACTTGGATCATGTGAGGCAAATGCACATATGCTTGCAACGTTTGGCCTTTTCTTCTACAGGAAGACTGCATCATTTTCTCCACTTGTGGAAAACTAGAGGAAAGGTTGCACTCTGCACCGGTGCTACACATTGTTTTTGGTTTATTAGAAGGGATTACAATGTTTTAAATTGGAAAATTCAGGTTAACTAATTCTTTCTACCAGCTTTGTACATTTAGGGTTATTTTGCCAATTGTTTTTTTTGCACAATTGTTGAACAGTATCTGTGAAGAACACTGTAAGTGGACTTTGACTGGGCCATTCTATTGTTGCTGTAGCTTGATGTTTTGGTGTTAGGTCTGGTTCATACTGGCCGCGGAAGCAAACGAAAATCGCACACCGTCCCCTGCCCCCCTGTTCACACCAGACGCGCATTTCTCCGCCATGGTCGACAAGCACTTCCCAGCTGTTGTTTTTTTCAGACCTATTTTTTCATCATGGGTAAGTAAATAACCTCATAAAGTGTGTCTCTGTGTGAGTGTGTGTTTCTTTATTTTCATCTCTACAGTCTGTTTAGATACACGAATATGATTGCATTCGTCAATCACGGTATTTTATTTTGAAAAATTGCTTTTATTTTGAAAATTGACCGGATTGTCTCGTGTATCTTGGTGTGACTTCCTGCCAGAATTGAAATTGATCGCTCGCAGCTCGCGCTAAAAATAGACCAGATGCCGAAGTGATCGCTTCACGGTGCGAGCCGGCCACGGAGGGTCACGGCGCTTCCCGTCTGGTGTGAGCCAGGCCTTATTGTCCTGCAGGGGAGTAAACCTCTACACCCGTCAAGTGTTTTGCAGCCACTAACAGGATTTCTTGAGAATTGCCCTGTACTGAGACCCACCCGTTACTCTAGCAACTCTAAACACCTTCCCTGTCCCTGCTGAAAAAAAGCATCCCCAAAGCATCATGCTGCCACCACCATGCATTTAAACCCAGGGATGATTTCTTGAAGGTGATGAGCGGTGGTCATCTTACATTACACACAGCATTTCCTATGTAAATAAAAAAGTTTAATTTGGCCTAATATCCACTGAGAGGTACGGCATGGGTCGCGCGGTTCTGTATGGTATTTTTTTTGGTCCAGTGTATACACCTCTAGTTGGACTCTCATTGGGAAGGTGGGAGTTAAACCCAAACGCCTAACGTGGTGTCCTAGCAGTGCAACACCAAACGTGACGCACTAGTATGTCTCGTGCTTGTCGCAAGCAGTGACGTTTTTCTGTCCCACCAATCAATGGACTTTTGTGTGACGCCAGTAGCTCTGCCTTAACTGTACCGTGCCATTGTTCAGGAATGCCCAGGAATGGTGCGGTTCGGGTTGGACGGACGAAATAGTGTATCGAACCGCACCAAACAATGCCGTAGCGCTCAGTGGAAACAAGGCATTTGTGTCTCAGTTAACCAGAGCCCGTTCTTCTAGATATTTGCTGCATCTCCAAACATAAGCAGGGTTCCCACTCTTTTCTTGAAAGGATTTTCCAGGACTTTTCCAGGACATTTTCAAGACATTTTCAGCTGCTAGCCTGCTACAATACAAGTCAAGCTATCACAACTAGGGCTGGGCGATATACCAATATTATCATCATATCGGGATATATTTTGAAACACAAATGACATTGTACCTATACCATTATATCGGTATTATAGTTGTGAAAAGACTGTTGTCTTTAACAATGTCACCTGCTTTCCTCTACTTGCAATGCAACACAACTAATACAGTAGTTATTCTCTGCTTTAGTTCATACACTCTCACAGTCAAGCTGTATTCGCAATCAGTCACTAACATTAGAAAATATAAACTATTATCAGACTTTTAAATTATTTGTATTTGCTCACACCAAGGCACATTACGAATCTCGTATACATAATGGCATAAATTGATGAGTTTTGGGTTTTTGACTCTAAATTATTTTTGATTTATCAAATCTTTGTAACTGTTTTTTGTTAGTTATTTTGCTGAAAGGGATATACCTTTTGTAAAGCTAAGTGTTTAAATGCAAAATCCATTTAGCTTACTATGAAATGGATCTGAAGTAAAATATTCTGACAAATTAGGGTAAAATACCGGTAAATATCGTACTTCCCGAGTGTTATTTTCTACCTTATATTTTGTACATTTAACCAGATTGCTTAAGTGTTTATTCATCTCCCTCTTTCTCGTGATACACAGTCATCTGTCATAACAAAAGGCTAAAGGTCTTTGCACACAGGGTCCATTTTTTTCGTGCGATTAATTCGCACCTCAGTATTTTCTTTCGAATCAATGTCAAGTCAATTGGGACGTGCACACCACTGACGAAATTCCATCCCGCGATTTTGCGAGTTTTATTTTACAGACAGGTTGATTTTTAAAAAACTCGTATCCGACAGATAAACACTTGACCAATCAGAAGGCATGGTGATGGCGTCATCAGAGCAGAGAGTCGCGAACTGAAGTGTCACTTCCATTGAAGTAAATAATTTTTTCTTCTGAGCGTCTGATCCTTTTTGTGTCCCAGCACCCCTGTCTCTTTAATAAAAAAGAGAAAAACAACAAGGACAACGATTATAAGGATAATGTGTGGAGATCCATTGCCGAAGAACTTGGATATGAAGATAGTAAGTAAATCAATGTGTACAAAATAGCGGTGTACTCTCCAAACTCTCCTCTCTTCTCCAGAATAGGATGTACCCAATGCGCTCTTTTCTTCTTTTCTTTCTCCATCATTATCAACACAATGTTGTCGTCACTTGATGTTGAATCCATTTTTAGTTTTGCTGCCTTACGTTTTTTTAATAGATCCTTCATAATTTATTCGCAATTTCGCAGCACGTCTGGTGTGCATACACAACACGTCGATTTTCGGTCTCCGATTTTTCGCAATTTCGGGTCGTATATTCGCATCGGACCCGGTGTGCAAAGAGCTTAAAGTGTAACTGAACCCCATGAAAAATCATAACCCCGTCCCCAGACAACATTTGAAAAATTCTACAAAGTGGGCGGTGCCAGGATGCACGGAGGGGCGTGGCCAAGTGTGGAGGATGAGCGGAGGGGGGAGCGTGGGGGTGTGGTCAGGAGGACAGTGACAGCTAGCTTAATCTGACACTGAAACATGGACAGTGACCAAAGCGACGTTGGCAGTTTTGCGACTGATCGAGCTGATCGACGTTCATCTGTTTTGAATGTTAGCCTATGTTAGCATTACCACTCAGAGACTGGACTCAGGATGCTGAGTCAGCGCTGTCCGAGGCCGGTACTGCTGAGGCAGAGAGAGACAGGATGGGTCCGGTCTCTGAGTGGTAATGATAACATAGGCTAACGTTCAACACAGTATGTTAGCTATGCTAACTAAGTGCTAATGTGATAATAACCTGAAAAACGCAATCCAACTCCAAACTCGCCACAGGGCCGGTGTGTCTGATAGTTTTATACCCAAACCCCCGGGGCGTGTCTGTGAGACCATGCCTTTTGACACAGTCGATGCCTGTGACGCAAAGATGTACCGCTCTCCACCAATCACAAAATCCAAATGCAGTAGCCTCCGTTCACCCCTAAGAGGGCAGCACTAAGACGGTTTTAGACCAAAAAGTGTAGAATTAAACAAGTTTACACGAAAATGTAAAAAAGAATCCCACAAACTGAAAGACTGCATTGGTAAAGACCCATTTATACAGTTTAGAAGCAAAAAAAAGTTGTTTTGGGGTTTAGTTACTCTTTAAGTCAAATAAGCTAAGTTCTACTTGTGATTTATTCGCGCCAGAACCCGGTTGGCTAGCAAAGGTGCTTGTCTATGCGTTTTAGCTACAATGTTTTCTATGGGGTAAAAATGACCTCTTTCAGTGTTAAATCTGATAAATGTCTGAACAATAAAATAGCCACATAATTTAAAACCACTTTGTTTTGTCATGATCTGTTATGTAGTAATACTGATCAGTACACAGTTGCAAGACAACAGTAACCTGCCGAAGTTACAGTATTGAATCATCACAGCCGCTTAGTAGCCTACACTACACATGTCACCGTTAAATCTACCAATCAACAGCGCTTCTTTTCTGAAAAGGACCTTTTGGAAAATGAAACTTAAACAGCTAAACCAACCTTAGAATTTATCAAGCGATTTAAGTGTGCCTGCCTGTGGTCCTGAAGCAAGCAAGAGTTGTTCTAATCTCCAGGTTGGTAACGTTCACAGAGGCCCCCTTCATGCCTTTCCGTGAACAGGGTCCTAATGCCCGCCCTTTTCTCTTTTATGATAACTTTGGGTAAAACAATCTAAGCTAAAACCTGGTTAATGCGGAGCTTGAATTGATATGGACAACTGAACGCCCCCCCACCACCAAAAAAAATAGGCCTAAACACGCCGATTATTTTAGGTCTGTTTAGCTTATTGACACCACGAAGGAAAATAAAAATCTGTAACATTTCATTAACACTGAAAACTGCCATCACCATATCTCTCCTTTACAGCGCAGTGACGGTTCAAGATGTCAGATAATAAACTCACCGTGGCCGCATTTACATGGTGAGCAACTTGAGTCTTTTTGTTCATTTGCTACTTCTCATTAAAAAAAAAAATATTTACATAAAATCAAACAGAATTAGCTAGAAACTTACCACCGATAAACTGCTCACTACACAACTGAGTACTCTCCGACGGCCTCCAGTTTTCCCCTTTTAATGGCAGCAACGCATTTATCCCGTTGTTCAGGCTCAGCAGGCAGCCTGGAAAATTTAATCCCATCCTCGGGATGTCGATTGGAACACCCAAAGGCACTGCACGAATGTACAATTATATCTTTGAAGCTAAAAGCTAGCTGTACCAGCTGTGACGGTAGCAGTACGCCCGCGTTGTTTATCTTTTTGCCACCCAGCATGTCGCTGACATGCTCGTCACGTCATCAGTGACAACAGCTGAGAAGTCTATGGAAGTGTCTCCACTTTCATTGGAGCACTCTGGCAGAACACTTCTAAGGGAATATGCAATTTGATTGGTTGGTAGCGTCACGTAGGGCTCCGTGCCGGCTACGTGCAGAAATGAAAGCAGACAAGCGCCACAGTCCGTTGCAGGCATCTGAAAACAGACATTCATGCGTATAACGTTCAACCCGTTTGGGTTCATCCACAAGGAGGGAAAATTATTTTCCAGGACAACTCAAACATTTTCCAGGTGTTTCAGGATGCGTGGGAACCCTGTTAAGATGTTCTAAAAACTTTTTCATACAAGCATGATTTGAGGAGTGTATGAATATGGTGGTCTGAAAGCATTGGAGAAAAGTGACATATCAAAGGTTGCCTCACTTTGTTCAGTACAGAAAATATAGATAAGACTATGGCAGTGCTTCTGAAGTAGTGGGGCGCGATAGGCAGGAGGACTTTTGTCTTTATTCATGCTTAAATAATAAACAAGCCTCATGACACTAGGTGGCAGCAGTGCTCAAACTAATCAACTGCCTGTTGAAACCAGCAGAAGTAGTCTACACAGACACACCGGTGTACAGACTGATGGAGTAGCAGGGCTCTATTAAATTTGCAATGTTGGAAAGGTGGACAGAATCTCGGAATTTAACAAACAAAATGGAATATGCAATTAGATGCTGTTTCTGTAGTGTTTTGGGGGCTGCAACTCCTGTAGCGGTTGCTACCTGGTTAGGCGGAGGTTGGGTCGGCCATGCTCTCCACACAGACCGAATACACCGGCAACCCAAGGAGAAAAATTCATTCAAACACTGACGTCCTCCAAATAATAAATAATCTCTCAGCTTAGCACAAGGGTTACCTGGTTAGGTTGGGTCGCTTCTCTCCACACAGACAGAATGAACTGGTCAGCCATCTCTCTTTATGAGACATGTTTTAATGCAGAGTTCAACTAAAGCGTTTTAAAGGGAGATTTTCTTTCATAAAATGTGAAATAGATTAGATTCTTTGTTTTTCACATACTGATTTAGTTCTTTTAAAAAGACAGGGAAATGCTTGAACCCCAGCACAGTCAATTGTGAAAGTATTTGTGAATAAAAGTAAATGTGGGTCTCTCTGGCAATTGATTTCTTAAATTATATTCATTTACTACATAGTGATGTACTTTTTGGTTAATAAATATGGCAGAATGGAAAAAGTGGAATTTTAAAAAGTGGAGGGGCGTAAAGAAATTTAGGTTCCCTAGGGGGTGAATGTCAGAAAATAATTGAGAACCACTGGACTATGGCCTACATAGTATGTTGATTTACTAATATTGTGGTGAAAAATAATTGGAATTTGGGTACATGAAACCTTTGTTTTCTTTGTTAGAGCTTCAGTGATGAAAATGTATCCTATTTGTAACCCACGTGACCTAGGGGTCATGAGCTATGCTCTTAGTTTAGTGGGTTGTCCCTTTAATGCTCAGTTCCCCTATTAATCAGCAGCTGCTGCTCTGCAGCTGATTACCACCTGCTGCTTCAGGTAGTGCTGCAGTTCAAACGTTTAGCTGCTGCTTTCCACTCAGGAGGTTGCTCATTGCTGCCCTTGCTGTGGTTCCTTAAAAATTCAACCTGAGAGATAAAGAAACTACAAATGTTTAGAGCAAACTGGGAGTGGAAATAGGAAGGCTTGACATCTTGTTGAGTATTACAGATCAGTTTCTTCGACTCAAGTTCTGTTATTATCTTTATTGACCAAGTCATATCATCATAGATTCCTGTTCCATAAACCCTGGCTTCAACTGTAATTTTTGACATCCCTCTACTCACCGGTGAGTCAAGCAGATCTTGTTTTCCCCCACTGCTGCTGCATAGTAACCAAGCCTCTAACAATAAATCACATGGTCAGCATGGATTGGAATGTTTTTTAGTGCTTGGTCTTCATTTGATTTGATATTTGAGCTGAATGGTTAATACTTTGGTTTTACTTTCAGTAATCCTTTGTTTCCTTTTGATTTTTACCATTCTGGCTGCACTTTGATTTCACACTATATAATTATTAATAGTAGTGTGGTATTGATTTGGTTTACCACCACCATTTAGTTGTGCAACATTTGATTTGTTTTTTTCCATTGGATATTGAATATGAGGCTTAGCTTTATGCTAATGAGATTAAATTTAAGTATGTTCAGTTTACTTAATTTTGAATTTGTGAAGCTTCAAACCTTTTGTCATATGCATATACTTTCTTTGATATTCCTTTTGAATATCAGTTACTTTATAGTATTTCATTGTTTAATTTAACTGTTATTAAAAAAAAAATATTTTTAGTTTATGTATGACTAATTGTTTTCTCTTTGGCCTCATTTTAGGTCAGGTTTTTTTTTTTTTTTTCTAAAGTCTGCTTTATTTTTTTCCCCCATGTGTGGACTCTTCAATTGGATTCAACCTGTTTCATCTGGATGGCGAGCTATCCATGTTCTACTACAAAAGGAGTAAGAAATAACAAATTTTGGTTAACAGGAGAACCGAACCTTGGAACTGACTGAACTCTTTGACCTGAATCCTAAAGAAGAGATTCCCTGAACCACACACACTTACGTGTGTGCTTGTCCTTTGTTGTTGGCTGTTTTTCCTTTTAAACAGTTCTTTATGTTTTGTATGTCATTTGTCTTAAATTTTTATACACTTTTTGAAACTTATTTTTGTGTCCTTGACTCACTCACACACTTTGGCTCCATAGCCGAACCTGGTCCTGAATGTCATAATTCCATCTATTGGCAAAGGTCAGATAAGTGATCCTGGCTCTAAATAACGCGTCACATATTTCAAAGACCATTAAATAAATTTCTTATACTGTATTTTCAACATACTTTGTCGAGAAAAAGTATACACAACTTGGATGTTTAAAATTTTTTAGTTATTTGTACACAAATCATGATCTACAAAATCTGTTTTTTAGAAAAAACATTTACAAAAACATTTTGTGAAGAAATGAAAACTGATTTCTACAAAATGGCAATTAAATGAAAATATTAGAATAAGTAACTCCATAGGTATTCACCACCTTCAAGTCAGTATTTAGTAGATGCAAGTTTAGCAGTACTCCCAGGTGACCTGGTGGCTTCTCTCACTAGTCTCGTTTTCCCTTGGTCCCTCAGGGCCCGTCCACACTGAGACCATTGTTGCCAACTTTGCAACTTTGTCGCTATTTCTAACGACTTTTCGGACCCTCTTAACGACTTTTTTTCCAAAAAGCGCCTAGCGACAAATCTAGCGACATTTCTGACCACTCTTAGCTACTTTCTGTGAAACTTTGTCGCCGATATTTCCCGCAGTTTAGAGACCCAGCTTGCTCCTTCCCGACGCTCAGAAAGGGAATGATCAGAGTATGTCGACTGACCAATCAAACCTTTTTCGGTTCATTTCATCCACAAACAAAGTTGTTTAGTACTTAATGTTAGTTCAAAAGTAAAAAAATAAATCTGCATGTATATAAGACTGATCTTTCAACGGGAATTAAGGCAGAAGCTTGTCTGTACTACACTGCATCAGACAACTGTGGTGCATTCAAGGAACGTTCGAAATGTATGGTGAGTTCAAAAACGTAGGACATCTAAAACTTATAACAAAAAACCCCACTGAAAATACCATAAGCAATAAACTTCTGTTTAATGGCGGATGGCAAACATTTGATGCATGCCAAATATGCCCTACTTATTTTTTACAAAGTAGCCTACTAAAAAACAAACGATATTCTCTGTATTAATTTCGTCTTGAGATCTCAGCAAAATTTTCTCCAGAACTTTAAATTTTGTTTAAAAAGGTCTTTTGATGTCCTGTTGCAATTTGATATCTGGTAAATTTTGTACCAGTTTTCTCAACAGTTTACTTCAGGCAAAATAATAGAACATGTTCCACAGTCTCTTCTTGAAGACAAAAGTCACATTTCCCTGTAGCATGTTTCCCCTGTTTAAATAATGTATTGTTTAACCCTGTAATCTTAATCTAAAAATAAATATTTCCTCCCATCTATGTAATTCATTATTATGTGACTTTCTGGGGCAACTTCAACTACTTTCTGTCAAAGACAGTTGGCAACACTGACGGAGACTCGTTTTGCTGTAGTGTACGTATACATTTTTTATCGTATTAGCGTGTCGTCCACACGGATTCGGCGTTTTGGGAGACTGAAACCGCTATTTTTTGAAACCGGGTTCCAAAGTGGATAAATCTGAAAACGACATCCTTGCGATTTCGTGTGTACAGCCAATCCGTGTATTTTTGTGAAACAATGATGTCATCACATCACGTATCGGCTGCGTCACACGTAACTGCAACAACAATAATGGCGGACTACATGATTTTGTTCGTGCTGCAGAAGCTACTAAGCCTACTAGCTTTATTACAGCAAAATGTATTGCTTTGTTATAAATTTATTCTTCTTGGTTCGTATACAGCACGCAAGGTTATGCGCATGCTCAAAGTCTTCTCTGTGTATAGTGTATCTCTGTGGCAGAATTACAGCGCCCCATACTGGTCTGGCATATATACTACACCGTTTTCAGTCGGTTTCCCGTGTACGCAGATATTTCTTGAGACGACGGCGTGTTGATGGAATTTTTATTTTTTATTTTTTACGAGGAAAAATTATCGGATAGGGAATGCAACGGCTTCGTGTGGACGTGGCCTCAGTTTTTAAGGATAACCTGATCTATGTAGATTTACATATGAGCCATATTTCTTTCTTTTCTTGATCATGGCTTTAACTAGTGATGGTGAGATGAAGCCCCATGAGGCATTGAACCACTGGAGCCAATTTGTTCAAGAAAGGGTTCTGCTCACGGGGCTTCATGTGAACACAAACCCCCCTACTGGCCAGGCACATAATCACAGGCAGCTGTAGCTCTTAGCCACTTAATGTGTGATGCATTAAAGTTGTAAGTCTGCTATGGTTCTTGGGAATGACTGAGTTCCCAAAAAATAATTTCTCTACATAAAATATTACAAATGTGAATAAAAATATTTTTTTAATGTATTCTGTCTGTAAATTATTCCAAAACGGTAGTATCATATGTTATGGCAGGTTGTGTAATGTTTTTCTGTCACTTGAGGCAAAAGGCATGGGCTTAAGCAGGCAGGGGAAAGTGAAAATGCTTGTGGAACTAGGAAGAGGGCACTGAAAATGATGGTGTAAATCATAACAAAACAGGGGAAATTAATTCTTATTCAAAAATAGCCGTTTCTCAAAAGTTTTAGGTTTTAAGCGAGTCCTTTATCTTGACACCACCTCACCAGCCTTTGAAAACACTCTTTCACAAGGCACAGAAGATGCCGACATAGTGCTAGACTATATAAATTGGGGTACAGTAATTGTTTCTTTTCCCAATACTCCAGGGGTAGTATTACACCACTACAATAATGCCTGCTCCATTTTTTTTAGATTTTATCTTCATCCTCCTCAGTCAGTTTATAGATGAATTATTATTTTAGATTTCGTTTCCATGTGAACCTACTAGATCTTTACCTCTTTTGTCACACACAGAAACACACATGCCACCTATGCCAGCTCTGTTTGTCTGTAAAGCTACACTTGGGCTTTAATATCTTGTAAACAGTCGCAGCACGGTGAAGGGCAAAGTGGTGCAGCGCATCACAGCCCGCTGTCTTACGTCTATGAACCGGTTCAGAACCATCCGTGAAAGCATCTAAACGATAGATGAGAGGAAATGTGTCGTATTGCATGCATCGCACCAGTCAATCTATGTATGCTTATGAGTCCCCTTAAAAACGATGAAAACCTGGACATTTTCATCAATCTATGAAATCCCCCCCCGGACGGCACGTGACAAGTGCACATGTCCGGGGAAAAAGGGACGGTTGGTCACCCTAATAAATGTTATCTTTCTCTCCTCACTCTCCTAAATCTTCAAACTGTCTCTATACTCTCCAAACTATATAAACGCTAACCAAACTCTCCTATCCAAACTCCAAACTGACTGCACCTCTCCTACACAAACCCACATTTTGAATGGAGCCTGAGGGGATTTATATTGCTGTCAAACCACTCCGCAAACTCTGAACCACTTCCTGAAGCAGTCACGTGGTACAGCCAGGCAGTGGGGCTTCAGACGTTATCGTTTTCGGCTCCTACCCTAAATGAAGCAGGCCTGGAAACGCCCCTCCACTGCTCGACACACGCTCCGTAGCCTCGACACACATCGTAACATCACTAGATTTAACTGAACTCCAGAGGATGTTTAGTGCCAGAGAAATTATGTATCCATCTCATGACTTCTACTTTTAACGATTTGGTTGGAGTGTTCTTTAGTCTTCATGCTGTAATGGTAGCCAGGGATACTCATTAACCAGTGAATGGACCTTCCAGACACAGGTGTCTTTATACTACAATCACTTGAGACACACTCACTGCATTCCGGTGAACTTCATTCCACTCATTGTGAGGCTACAAGGACCAGATAGCTGGACCTCTGCTGAATGAGGTCGGTAACTTTAAAGGGAGTGAATAATGATGCAATCGCTTTAATATTTTAAGTGGGGGTGGTGTTAAACGCTTTCTATTTATTAGTTTCGTAGAAATCAGTTTTTGCTTTGACATTAAAGTTTTTGTCAGGATTGATTTATACAAATGATAGAGTAAAACATTCAAGGGGCTGAATATTTTTTCGACGGACAGTAGTAGCACTGGCAGGAGGAAGTGTTCTGTATTCATCTGATTTCTGTCAGTCATGATAAATGCTTGAAAGATGTGAGATCCTCCTATGTCAGGTCTTATACGCAGGAACATTTAATCTGTAATGGGACTTTTTACCCTTAAGCCACATATGAACGCTCACAAACCCGATAAAGGGAAATCAATACCCTGAACACACTCAGATTCAGTTGTACTTTTATTTGGCTCTTCAATGACTTTTATATATGCAAGTAGGTCAGAGTTGTTTTTTAACTTCTCTCTGATCAAGTGTCTCAGCTTTCCCAGCCTTCTTAGCATTCAGGGGACTAGAGCAACTTCTGTAAAATGTCTGGATGAATGAATAAAGACGAATGTCTGCTGGATCCTGATGCAGGTGACATTTATTTTTCCTGTCATGTCGGTAAAAGAATGACAGCACCGTGACCCGGATGCTGCCCTCCATACTTTCAAACTCCAGTCTCCCCAGAGGCTCTCCTGCTCCTCCCTGCATTCCTGGTGGCTCTTCAGTTACACTTTAGGTGAAGGTGGGGCCTGGGGGACCTCGTTGAGAATACCTGCCACCATGCCAGAAGGCTGATTAAATATTTACCACCGGATAACATTTCTTCCACAGCCCTACCCTGTGTACCAGTGCTAATAGGTTGCTTTTTCTAATAGCCACAAATGTTTGTTTTAACAGCTGCTTGAATGACTAGAGTGTGCTTTACAATTTCCCTCATTATGACAAATTAATGAGGATGGAGTGTAATACTGGGAGGAAACACCTTCAGACACAAGCTAGGCCAAACTACTGTACTGTTGCAGTTCATTAGGGAAAAGCCACATTACTCATTATAGCATAATGCTTGACTTAGCGAGGCGTAAAAAATAAAGAAGAAACGTGATTAACAGGGTTGCTACACATTCTACTGTCGACGGTTTTGTTTGATGTAAAAACAAAAAAGCTAAGTGGTGGACAGACGGACCAGTGTAGGTAGATTTAGGATGGACAGACAGACAGACGGGTTTAGGATGGATGGTAGAGATGTGCCAATTCACTATAAATCAATTATTTGCAACGTGAAACTCGCAAAATTGATAGCGATTCAAAAGTGTTCAAAAATCAATTCTTTTTCATAATAAGATGAGAAAAACATAAAAGCCCGGCGTGCCGCATGGACATTTTTAGGGAACGGACAGGCAGAAACACCATGGCTGCAGCTAGTATTTCAGCCATGCAGCACGAAATTTACAAAATACAGTAAATATTTTGCACTTTAGTTGTGAAAGAAGCGTCTATGTTGTTGTGTATCATGTTAGCAGCAACATCTTTTTCCCCGGACATGTCCACTTTTTCGGTGCCCTCCTCCCCAAGCATAGCACGGAGCAGCTCATGTTTACCAGACATCAGTCCAAGTGTAGCTTTAAGTATGAAACACGAAGGTAATTTCCTTCATTCCATCCCGGTCGTGACTAATGTGTGGCGGAGACCACTGTACTCATAGCTGGCAGATTAGTTTCTGTGTATGACAGGTGGCAAAGATCCCAAACTGATGCAAAAACTATGAAAACGATGCGCAAAGTTAGAGTTCTGTATTAAATTAACAGCAAAAAGAAAACCAAAGACTGGAGTATTCACTTTAAGTGTCTTTGGGAGAATGCTGCTTTTTATTTTCTATTATAGCAAAATCATACGTATTTTCTCAGAATATAATTTCAGATTTCTGTGTAATTTTTGTCCTGTATGACTTAAAATGGGAGCTATTAATGTTATGGGTTCATTTTCTAAGATAGACGATTCATTATTTGTGTTTAGATTTTAAAGTCATTTCTGTAAAGGTTGACTTGTAAAAGATGATCTGAAATTTATCTAATTTTTCTTTTTAACCATATAGAGCAGGAACTGGACCAAGATTCCTCTTTGATGGAAATCAAATTAGGGTCACCCAATATTATATTTAAATTCCCAACAAAAATTTCCTTTAGCTTTCATTGAAATTATGACCTTGATATGATTATGAAACACATTTTGGACATGTGTTGGTTTATTTGTGGTTTGACATGAACAACTGAACTGAATGGATTTAAGAGTAGAAAGTAGCCATTGATGGATAAATGGATGGATGGGGGATGGATGGATGGATGGATCATTTTAGGATGGATGGATGGATGGATAAATGGATGGATGGGGGATGGATGGATAAATGGATGGATGGATAAATGGATGGATGGATGGATGGGGGATGGATCATTTTAGGATGGCTAAATGCATGGATCATTTTAGGA
Organism: Valencia hispanica; assembly: GCA_963556495.2. NCBI lineage: Eukaryota > Metazoa > Chordata > Actinopteri > Cyprinodontiformes > Valenciidae > Valencia > Valencia hispanica. Next base: position 45,803,150 of record OY747708.1, read on the forward strand.
TAGATGGATGGATGGATCATTTTAGGATGAATGGATGGATGGTTGGATGAATCAGTTTAGGATGGATATATTGATGGATGAATGATAGAAACTATTAAACAATGGGAATCAATAAAGTCAGGAAGTGTTTTCCCATAATTGTCACTTCTTTTCCAGACTTTCCAAGAACCCAGGACAAACCAACCAGCCTCAGCAAGACTTGGGCTTGAACATAGAGAAACTTGTTAAAAGACAAGAGAAAGATGGTGAATGTAATAATTGACAAACTGTTCTCTCACCCTCCTTATAAACTAATCTTCCTACTCAATGAGGCGAGGAAATGCTAATCAGGGGCTTAAAAGGCCTCTAATTTGCTGTCATTTACCAGTGTTAGAATTGTCACAGGCAGGATAATCTTGGTCCTTATACGTGCTGAGTATGTTTACACTGCGGTCTGTTGGTGCTTCTGCTTTAAAGATTAAAGATATCAAAGTAAACAGTCCGCTTTCGACTAATCCACGTTTCCCTCCCTGAGGCGTAAAAGCGTGCCTGCTCCTCCCTGCTTAAAAATTACCTTCAAACAGTCACTGCAGTGTGCGCACGAAGCACTTTCTATAAACTCTCTGTCCAGCTGTCAAGCTGTTTTTGCTTGAAAACACAAAAGCAGCGCGTCGGCTGTCAGGCTGCCTTTTCAGCGGCATCCACTCAAATCTGAGCCACATCCCACCAGTTCCAGGCTTGGAGAAGATACTGTCTGTGTGCGCACGCCTAAACCTATTTACATATGAAAACGCTGTACAGGGGAAAACACTGAGGTGGACAGAATCAATTGACTCTAATTAGCGAAAGGCTATGTATTGGCAGGGGAAAGAAATCCTTTTGATTTCACTTCAGGTTTTAAATGAAAAGCAGCCGCAGCATGCCAGAGAGGAGGGCCCTGTAGAGGATAGCGAGGGGAGCAGAGGTCACTGGAGGGTCCCCATGCTCTGGCCAGGAGCTGTTTTCTGAGCTGCTGCAATAATAGAGCGCTGAATGCTGTCAGAGATTCAGCACATCCTCTCCTTGAACAAATGCAGTTCTAATGGTAATCCTTGAATTACTGGTCCTTCTTTTGAACTTTGGCGTTGTGTGGTTGCTTTTTGGTTACTCACCTGATTGTAAAATCTTAACTGTGTCACAAATAGAAGAGGTCACTAAAGCAAAGTGTCTGTAGAGTGGGTAGCACAACACCCTCCGTCCAAAGGACACTAGGACATCTGGTAGGCAGCTGTAGGCCTGCAGGAGACAGAACATGACTGTGAGAAACATATCCCCTACCTTATAGAAAACATCTACTGAGAAAACCGGCTGATGATCCCAATCTGAGACTGTATAGCTTGATTGATCCTGATTGGTCACTAGTGTGGAAGTTGTTACTTAGTGAGGACGGCTTAAAGGTCATCAGTGAGGTCTTTAAAAACGGAGTCGGCGGAGGCAGGTGTGCAAGAAGCTACGTGGAAAGGAAACCGTATCGTCTACATGTCCAGACATGCCTGTTGTTCATCAAGGCTGTGAAAGAGCGAGAGACAGCAAGACCTTCCTCAGATAATAAGAAGGCAAAATTGACCATTTTGTGCTTTTATTCTGTCTGTTATGGTTCATGTTAAATTTGGGAATGTTGGCAGCCTTTTAGAAATCTCAGAGTTGAAGGAAGAGTCCTGGAGAACTCATGGACAGGGGAGACTGTCAAAATGTTTTGCAAATGAGATGATCAAAAAGAACAATAAGACTTTACTATTTACTCTTCCCAGTGAGGTCGGCAGATGCAGCAAACAAAATAAAATTTATGGAAAGACATGAAACCTGATCTCTACACAAAAGTATGTAAGTAAGGATGCCTGTTTTGACGAATAAAGTTGATATACTACCAATTACAACAATGATTAATCAGTGGAGTTTGTTTTCAGTGTTCAAGTGCATACAGTAGACCCTAGGCATTTGTGGGGGTTAGGGAAGCCAGCCACCCAAAAAATAGCTAAAATCTGTGAATATTTGATACGCACTCATAAAACACTTATAACTGCCTATTTTAATAGTTCAAAACCAAATACACCTTAATATGCATTAATAACTGCATTAGAAACTGTCTTAGCACTACCACGGAAGCTAACATCTACAGTATTCTTCATCTCTACTGTTGGGGTACAGCCAAACGTCAGCCAATAGCATGTCAAGGAACATTGTGTCTAGGTATTTTAGGTACACAAGCTGCATTTTCTTTAGAAAACTTCAGATATGCTCGCATAGGTAGATGCATGTCCAAGTTCTCGAGTGTGTATGTGTAACCGGGTTGTATTTGTACTTTATAATAATACAAAATGTCTTCTGGTACTAAGTTCTTAAACCTGACAGTAAACACTATGGAAACCAGTGTGATTTTTGTTGGACTTTAAAGGGGGGGTATTATGCAAAATGGACTTTCAGAAGCTTAATATCCTGAGAACCTGCCTTTCCCTCATTTAAAAACATGCCTGAAGTGTTGCTCTGACCCTTTCACTCATGTTAGAGCAATCTTTGAGTCTCTGCTGGTAGTTCTCGGGGTTGCTGAAACGCCTGCTACCACCTATCCCCGCCTTTTCCACCCATCTTCTCCTCCGACCTTACATACTCAGCCGAGAGCCTCGCCCCTGCAGAGCTCCCCCGCCCCTCCCCACCTCACACAACTCCGGCTGAGTCCCAGGTGCAGTAATTTTAACACACCAGCTGCAGCTGCACGTCTTTTGTGGGCTTTATTTTCCGACTCCGTGCATGCTGCGATGATGCATGGTATGTGATGGACTGAAGGGGGAGTGTCAGAAAGAGTAGGAGGGTCTTAGTGAGGCACAGGTGAAAATCAAGGCGTCCAATACGGAAGTAGATTTCTTTAAAGTTGGATTTGGAGATATGATGGACTTTTAAAAGACTTAAGGTGACAATTTTATTAGAGTGTGGATAATCACAAATTAGCATATTGTGATAAAGTTAATTCTTTTCCATAATGTAATGATAAAAATTAAACTTTCATATATTTTAGATTCATTGCACACCAACTGAAATATTTCCGGTCTTTTATTGTTTTAAAACTGGTGATTTTAGCATACAGCTCATGAAAACCCAAAATTCCTATCTCAAAAAATTAGCATATCATGAAAAGGTTCTCTAAACGAGCTATTAAAGCAACTGTCACCTCTACTCCTATTATAGTTGAATAAATCCCAGCTCACAGTCGATTATTTTGAATGCTATTATTATTAATGAGAAATCAGAATTGGCAGGTCAAAGCCTTAAAAAGAATTGGACACTGGAAATTCGGATCGGTACATCTAATAAAAAGACTCACAAAGAAAATAATTTCTGCCACATATTCGGACCCTGGGTGTTTGTTATGTTCTCCATTTCCCTGGGTTAAACACGAAGGTGATGGAGCTCTAATTACTCCTAACAACTGCTCCTTTATAGAGTGAACCAAAAAGGGGACAGGCGGCTCTTCAACACCTCTGCACCCCTGGACTGTTAATTGCTGCCTCTCGTTAATCACCGCCATCCCTCTTGCATGTTCTCTGCTTTGAAGGAAGCACAGCCAAGAGAAAGAAACATACATTTATCTGGGCCTTCTGCTCCCTCCTCCTCCTGTTAAGGATGTGCCGCTAGCTCGTGTGTCGTGGGGATCGCACGTTCCCAGGGGCTTGTTTAGCAGAAGTGTAAATAAAGTCTGCTGCTGCAGCACGCTGGGGGACTCGGGAACACCGGCTCAGTCAACTGAGGACAAGTAAACATGGGGGATACAGAAGGAGCACTGTAAAAGAGAGAGGATGGGTTGGGGAAGAAGAGTGTGAGGCTGCAAGTGACAAGAGACAGCTGAGGGGGGAAGGGAGTAAGGACACAGTGCTGGTGTCAGCGGTGACTCGCAGACAGACTGACAGTCAAAGATAGATCTGGCTATTGTAGAGTTTAGGAGAGGAAGGGAAGTTGCAGTGGAGGAGCTTCGCTGATGGAAGCAGACAGCCCTGCTGACTGCCTGACGAGCATTAAGGGGGCTGCCAGGCAGGTGAAGACCGCTCCTCTCCCTCACTGCCGGCGGAGCAGCAAAAAACTTCCACCTCTCAATCTGCAGTCCCCGTCTCCTCCAGGAACCCTCACCTGATCATGTGAGCATGTTTAACACCTATTAAAAAAATTCAAATGGGCTCTGGGATGCCTTCCCCGGCATTAATGACAGATGAGCTGCATCTATCTGTTTGGGAACATGACTGCAACTGTGAGCACCAACAACAACCCCCCACTCCTCCCATCCCAATGAGCAGCAACAAAAGCAGGGACAAAAAAGCTTCAGATCCAAACTGCGCACCAGTGTGTGTCTGCAGAACCAGAACTTCATTAACCAACTGGTGTCTGTCACAGCTGGGGTCTGAGTTTAATTTATAGCTGTCTGTTAGAAAGCAGATGTGCCCTGATATCGTGAGACTTCGTCTCTGACACTTCGCTACGGCGATCAAAGTGTGAGGAGTTATTGTGATGCAATCTCATAGCTAAAAGGAAAAGGGCTTTATCCTCATATGTTCTCTTTACAAATTCAATTCAATTCAATTCAAAAATACTTTATTGATTGTTATAGATGATGATGGCTGTGGGCAGGAAGGATTTCCTGTAGCGGTCTGTATTGCAGCGAAACTGAAGAAGCCTCCGACTGAAGACGCTCTGTTGTTGTATGACTGTCTCATGAAGAGGATGCTCAGAGTTGTCCATAATTTTTTTGATTTTATGAAGAATCCTTCTTTGCATTATCATCTCCAGATTTTCCACAGTTGTCCCAAGAACAGAACCAGCCTTCTTCATCAGGTTGTTTAGCCTTTTTAAATCCCATCTCCATTACCATCTCCAATCCATATTTGAAACCTGATATGAATGGAATATTTTCTTAATTTTTCCTCAAGTTTTCTATGTTTCTGGCATCAGTACAGTTCTGTTTCCTACATTTGTTTTCAATTTTGTTTTTTGACGTCTAAAGTCACGATCAGAACCAGACGGAGCTTATTGATGATTCAAGAGCATTTTATCTGACATTAAATAAATAATTAATTAATAATACAATTAGAATTAAAGCTGCAAGCAGCCTCGAACGACCGCAGGTACAACACCGCCGCCTCAGCAATTCCACTGAGCCTGTGGATCAATTATGCAGAAAAACCTGTGTAAAGGGTAATAAACTGTGGCTTTGGACCTGTTGCTTTTGGTCAGAATCACAGGTTCAATCCAAGATGGCTGACTTCCTGTTTGTTGTACACCATGGATGTAAGAGACTTTTAGTTAGATCTTGGTAAGTTGTACAATGCCTCTTTTCCACTAGAGTCGGCTCGGCCCCTACTTAGTACATTTCCACTATCTTTGTCTGGGCCGATTCTACCCCTTTTTTTGGACTACCTCTGCCTCAGTCCAAAGCGGGCCGAGGCGACCCAACAAGCCCACCTATGGACCGACAGGTCAGCTAAAGTGATGTCACTCTCACTCCTACCTATGTAAACTAAAAAAGAAGCGTCCCTTTTTCCAGGACTGTGTATTTCAACAATAATGTTGTAAAAATCCAAATGACTTTACAGATCTTCATTGTAAAGGGCTTAATCAATGTTTTCCATTCATGTTCAATTAACCATAATCAATTAACTTGCACCTGTGGAATGGTCGTTAAGACCTTAGCTTACAGAAAGCAGGCATTTAAGGTCACAGTTCTAAAAACGCAGGACACTAAAGAGACTTGTCTACAGACTGTGAAAAACACCCAAAGAAAGATGCCCAGGGTCCCTGCTCATCTACGTGAACGTGCATTACGCATTCTGCAGGGAGGCATGAGGACTGCTAATGTGGCTAGGGCAATAAATTGCCATGTCCTTACTGTGAGACACCTAAGACAGTGCTACAGGGAGACAGGAAGGACAGTTGATCATCCTCGCAGTGGAAGACCACGTGTAACAACACCTGCACAGGATCGGTACATCCGAATATCACACCTGTGTGACAGGTACAGGATGGCCACAACAACTGCCCGAGTCACACCAGGAACACACAATCCCTCCATCAGTGCTCAGACTGTCTGCAATAGGCTGAGAGAGGCTGGACTGAGGGCTTGTAGGCCTGTTGTAAGCCAGGTCCTTACCAGACATCACCAGCAACAACGCCGCCTATGGGCACAAACTCACCTTTGCTGGACCAGACAGGAGTGGCAAAAAGTGCTCTTCACTGATGAGTCACGGTTTTGTCTCACCAGGTGTGATGGACAGATTTGTGTTTGTCGTCGAAGGATTGAGCATTACACCGAGGCCGGTACCCTGGAGCGGGATCGATTTGGAGGTGGGGGGTCCGTCATGGTCTGGGGCGGTATATCACATCACCATCGGACTGAGCGTGTTGTCATTGCAGGCAATTTCAATGCCTTGCGGTACAGGGAAGACATCCTCCTCCCTTATGTGGTACCCTTTATGCATGCTCATCCGGACATGATCCTCCAGCAGGACAATGCCACCAGCCATACTGCTCGTTCTGTGCATGAGTTTCTGGATGACAGCAATGTCAGTGTTCTGCCATGGCCAGCGAAGAGCCCGGATCTCAATCCCATTGAGCAAGTCTGGGACCTGTTTGATCGCAGGGTGAGGGCTAGGGCCATTCCCCCCAGAAATGTCCAGGAACTTGCAAGTGCCTTGGTGGAAGAGTGGGGTAATATCTCACAGCAAGAACTGACAAATATGGTCCAGTCCACGAGGAGGAGATGCACTGCAGTACCTCAAGCAGCTTGGTGGCCACACTTGCAAGTGCCTTGGTGGAAGAGTGGGGTAATATCTCACAGCAAGAACTGACAAATATGGTCCAGTCCACGAGGAGGAGATGCACTGCAGTACTTCAAGCAGCTTGGTGGCCACACCAGATACTGAATGGTACTTTTGATTTCGAGCCTCCCTTCATTCAAGGACAAATTATTCTATTTCTGTTAGTCACATGTCTGTAAAACATGTTTAGTTTATGTCTTATGGTGTTTTATGGTCTTTTAGTGTTCATGGTCTTTTAGTGTTCATACAAATATTTACACACATTAAGTTTACTGAAAGGAAAAACAGTTGAAAGTCAGAGGACCTTTCTTTTTTTGCTGAGTTTAGTAGTAAGCACTGATTGGCTTGGCGGTGTGCGTGTGAAGTGATGTCACAGAAAATGGGGACGTATGGTTTCCAGCGGAGTTCAAAACATTGCTGGGGGAAACTAAAAAATAATTAAAGTGTGAATGGCGGACCGTGAAAGATCCCAACGGCCAGAGTGGGGAAGACAGCATACACTGGAAGTGTTTGCAGAAATGGACGGCACTTATGGTGAAAGTCCTACGAGCAACAGGAGAGAGAGTGGGCTAGATACTGGCTCCAGCATTGGCATCTGTGATATCAGAAAACGGTGAGTGACGACTGATTTTGACTGGAACCTTTGCTACGCTGAGCCCGCCCATGTCCTCGCCCACTGCCGTGTTTCTGAGATAGCAATGGAAACAACCAGGCCGTTCGACCCTAGTGGAACAGGGGCACGAGAGTACCAAATTTCATATGATTAAGTAAGGCAAATAGTGATGGTGTTTTTAAGTATTCCAGGAGGCACTGTTGAGCTCAGAATATTTACATTTCATGCACAACCGATACATCCACAAAAGTTGGTGAGTTTTGAATATGTTTAGGCCTCCAAAAAGCCAATTCATTTGCGGGAAGAATATTAGGCAGCATTTGGAAAACAATGGGCTTTCGCTGCTACGGTCTAATTAAGTGTAAGCATGTATTTATGTATTAACTAGAATATTTATGATCAGGTTCTTTTTGCAGTTAGCTTATCTAATATTTCAGTCTTTAGTTTTAGATCACACATTAAAGCAGACTCACCTCCAACCAGCACAGAGTACCACTGAGTTTTCTGATAGTCCACGGTGACTCTACCTGCAGGGGACAAGAGAACAATACTTTAACACATTAACAACACAGAAGAGATCATTTGGAGAGATTCAGGCCTCTGAGCTGTAGTCGATGTTAACACAGCCTTTCTCTGTTTGACATTTTCCCAAACAGAAACCAAGTTAATCTAAAACAGATTTTGGTTTCATAGTTAAAAGTTTGATTCTCATCATGTTTCGTGAAACACTTCAGCCGCGATTTTGAGTATTTGACAATACGATCGTGAAACAGTACGTTTACATGCACATCTAAGTCGAGCTTTTGGCAAAAATCGAACTAATTCTTTAAGCATAGTGGGAGCCTTTATCCCAGTTCACATGTCACTCAGAAAATCTAATTATTGAATGATGTGCACTCGACTCCGTGATGGTAGGTGGCGTCATTCGCCCTTTCACGCTGGCATTCTTCCGGTTGGTCTAGACTCTAGAGCATCACACAGATAATGAACAAATGCCGATGGCAGTGAAGCAGAATAAAAGCAGGATATGCACAATTGGTGAAGAAAAGGACGACAACAACGCTCCAGTACAGTACAATATAGAACTACTGTATTGTTTGATTGTGTTACACTCGTTGTTGCTGTGTTATCATCGTTCCTGTGTCGTCTTTCCAGTCTGGGAATAGCTCGGCTAACCTGCCTCTGCTGTCTAAACGCAGAAAAATTCGGCTTTCTAACCAAATTATCTGGGTGTGTTAGCACGATTAATAGTAGCCAGGTGCGGTTCGAATTTAGACTGAGGCATTAATTCAGTTTTCTCTTACTGCATGTAAATACACTGAGTAATGGCCAGGGTTTGCCATTGGGGTCTTAAGGATACAAGGATGGAAAAGTGTCTCCTCCAAGACAACAGTTACAACCACAAGTTAACATACACTAAATAAAAAGACACATCCACCTTTTTTCTTGTTCTCTTCTCTTGTTTTAGGTCAGTTAGAATTACCAAAATTATTTCTATTTGCTAAACGTCACAAAAATGAGAGAAATATGTCAGAAATGTATTTGTTAAAGTCAAAATCAGAAGTTTACATACATTTCCCCGGTATTTGGTAGCATTGCCCTTGAACTGTTTGATTTGGGTCAAACCTTTTTGCTTTCCTTCCTCAAGCTTCTCACAGTAGTTTGCTGGAGTTCTGACTCACTCCTCCTGAAGAAACGGATGGAACAGAGTCCACTTTGTAGGCCGCCTCGCTTACAGAGGACTTTTCAGATCTGCCCTCAAATTCTCCATACGACTGAGATCAGGGCTTTGTGATGACCATGCCAAAACAGTGACTGTGTTGTCCCTAAAGCCTAGTTTATACTTCTCTGTCAGCGGGGGTGTGGAGATACAGCGCCATCGTCTGTCGACGCAAGTGCGCTGCGGCAGGCGAGGATGACGAAGACATGCCAAGTTTTTTCAATCTGTCGAAATCTACGTAGAGTGAAAGTCTGATTGGTTGGCACTCTGCTTTGCAAGACTCCCCAGGCCAAGGAGAAGTACGAAAGGAGCACGTCTCTGTAGATACGCGTGTGTGTGTGTGTGTGCCAGCGCATATAAACTAGGTTTCAGTCACTTTGTAACCATTTTCCAAAACAGCCCACAGAATGATGCTGCCACCCCCATACTTCACAGTTGGGATTATGTTTCCAGGCTTACAAGCGTCCCCCTCCTCCAAATGTAACAATGGTCATTACGGCAAGACAGTTCTACTTCAAAACTTTAGTTTGAAATATTGGCTTAATCCTCCCTGAGTGTCCTTTCAGTCCCTGTTGGTACAAAACACATCTCACAGTGGATAATGAAACTGTCTTAACACCTTCATGCAGCATCTTCACAGAGTCTTTGGCTTTTGTTCTGGGTTCCAGTTGCACATTTTGGACCATCTCTGGGACACAGAACCCGTCTCCTTCCTGAGCGGTATGATGGTTGGTCGTTTGAAGGGATGAACGCGGCACCTTCATGCCTCTGGAAATTGTTTTTTTAAGGATGAACCAGACCTGTGCAGCTCCACAATCCTCTGATTTTGAAGAATAAATTATTTATTATTAATTACTATAGCAAATAGAAATCATTTTGGTTATTCTAACTCACCCAAAACAAGAGATGTTTGGTCTGATTAAACTTCAGACAGTGAATGGGGGGGGGAGGAATGGGTGGATGTGTCTTTTTATATGGTGTATGTAAACCTCTGATTTGAATTGTGAATGCTGCTCAACAGGAGTTGCTTTCGCACGTACGTTGTGTTCTCCCTCCGTAGAGCGCACTTCATAGGAGTAAACCAGCAGGATGTCGACGAGGCTGAGCCAAGCTTGGTAACGAGACGTCTTGTCCAGCAGGTAGGAGCGGTTTGTGAATTTTCTCAGCTGCTCCTTCTCTTCGTCACTGAATGACAAGGCTGCAGGGGGAAAAAAAGGGACTTTATAAAAACAAAAAAAGACTGAAAGCAGTTGATTTTTCTCTTAATGCAGCGCGCATTGGAAAAATATTGGGTGTAAAAGTACGGTTCCGCTGTCTGCTTGATTGTTCCACACAGAAAAATAAAAGAATGTGTGTTTTATTGTGCTCACAAGCATTTTTGTTATGTTACAACCTCAAACTTTAATGTACTTCAGAGGTTTTATTGGATGAACCAAAACAAAAAAGCAAAAAATTGTAAAGTGGAAAGAAAAGTCTGGTACTTTTTAAGCCCTCTGACTCAATACTTCGTAGAACCCTCTTATGCTGCAGTTACAGCACCAAGTCATCAGAGGTCTCTACCATCTTTGTACATGTTTTTTTGCCCCTTTTTCTTTGTAAAACAGCTCAGGCTCAGTCAGCCTTAAAGGCTCTTGGTTTTGATCCAAACCAGTCCTCTGCAGCTGTGCTGCAATCAGTCTCAAGTCTTTTGTAGCCTCTAACCGCTTTTCTTCCAGGTTTGACTTTAATTTAGCTCCACTTATCTTTCCTCTAACTCTGACAAACTTATTCCTTTCTCTTCTGAAGAAAAACATCCCCACAACATGACCCTGCCACCAGTATGTTTCAACATGGAGATGGTGAGGTCAGAGTGATGTGTTTTGTGAGTTCACCACCATACATGCTGGCCAAAAATTTTTAATTTTGATCTCATCTGACCAGAGCACCTTTTTTCCAAGCGTTTCTGGGTCTCCCATACACGTTCCTTTCTTTAAACAGCGGCTTTGTTCTGACCACTCTTCCATGACTAATGGTTGACAAGATACTCCCACCTTTACTCTGGATCTCCAAGGACTCCTCCTAGGTTAATTAACCATGTGCCTTCTGACTGCTCTCTGATATCAGTGTAGGTGGACATTGATATCTTGGTAGGTTTGCTGTTCTACCATACTACTTCCACTGTTGGATGGTGGACTGAACAGTGTTCAGTGAGATTTCCAAAACTTGTGATGTAGTTGAAGGGAACGACCACCATTCGATCCAAGTTCCTACCCTCATCTATGGTCACACGGATGTCCTTCTTCTGCAGGGTGTCTGGGCTCTCCCTTGGAGACAGGGTGAGAAGCTCGGTCATCCAGGAGGGGCTCAGAGTAGAGCCGCTGCTCCTCCACATCGAGAGGAGCCAGTTGAGGTGGCTCAGGCCTCTGGTCAGGATGCATCCTGTATATTTTGCCTAGTGAGGTGTTCAGGGCACGTCCCATCGGGAGGAGGGAAAACCCAGGGCACGGTGGAGGGACTATGTTGCTCGGCTGACCTGGGAAAGCTTTGGGATCCCCCTGAGGAGGTGGTCCAAGTGGCTAAGGAGAGGAAAGTCTGGGCTTCTCTGCTTAAGCTGCTGCCCCCGCGACCCAACCCCGGATAAGCGGAAGAGGATGGATGGATGTTCTCAGAGTATTATTTTCCTTCAACTTCACAATAATGTGCAACTCTGTGCTGCTTTCACATAAAATCCTAAAATAGACAGAAGGCTGTGGTTGTAACACGACAAACAAGTAAAGGTTTAAAGTGTGTGAAAATGTTTCAATGCTCTGTATTTATAAGAACACGCAGCCACACATTTCCCGTTTAAAAACAGATCGTGTGGCCAGCATGTATCGAGAGAACAGGCCACGCTGTTTTGCTGCAGGAATAAACAGCTTAATCAAAGCAGATTTGGAGAATTAAGTCTTTAAGACCATGCCCACATTAAGCTGGATAAATATGAGATGCATACCGCTTTGCTAACTTCATGCTGATTAGACAAAAGGAAGCTTTTCATACACAAAGCTGTGTTGGGTGTATTGGTGCTAAATGGCTCCTTCTCAGGGGACCTGCTGCATTACAGGATCTTCGGCGTTTCTGTGCTGATGATTAAAGAAATCCGTCAGTGTACCAGGAGGTGCAATGCATAATAAAATGGAAATGAATGCTAAAACATGCCTCATCACACTTTGGGTTTCACTTCTTTACTTCACACTCCAGATCAAAAACATACAACATCCAGTTTTTTTTATTTTTTGTTACTCTGAAACAGAGTCATTTATTACATAGATTCATAACACAGAGTGAAATACTTCAAGCCTTTATTTCTTTAATTTTAATGATTATGGCTGCCAAATCATGAAAGCCCAGAATTCAATGTCTTAGAAAACTACACTATTTTGATGGAAACTTGTGATGTCACAACCTAATCAGCTAATAAACTCAAACACCTGTGAAGGTTTCTTGAGCGCCTCTCAGTCTGGGTCAGTAGGACCCAATCATGGAGAAGACTGCTGACTGGACAGACAGACATTGAGATCCTCCACAAGGAAAGGAAGCCCTAAAAGGTCATTGCTAAAGAAGCTGGTTGTTCACATAGTGCTGTATCCAGGCCTATTCATAGAAAGTTGAGTGGAAGGAAAAAGTGTGGTGGAAAAAGGTGCACCAGCAACAGGTATGAGCGCATCCTTGAGAAGATTGTCAATCAAAATCTATTCAGGAATTTGGGAGAGCTTCACAAGGAGTGGACTGAGGCTGGAGTCACTCCACCCAGACCAATCCTACATGTGGACTACAAATGAGACAACTTAACTTGGGCTAAGGAGAAAAGGAGCTGGAGAGCTGCTCAGTGGTTCAAAGTCGTCTTTTTCAGAAGAAAGTACCGGCCCAATCTCCCACAGGTACCAAAAGCTGGTTTAATGGCCATGCTGGTAAAAGACTATAATAGAGAGTGGGTATCCAAGGTAATACTAGGTTATGACTCCTTTAATAATCTTCTATAATAAAGTTTTCTGAGACATTTATTTCTGGAAATAAAGCTTTGAGATATTTCAATCTATAGGTTATAAATTTATGTAACATGCTCACTTTCTGAAATGAGTGACAAGAAAAATTGAACTTTTTTCCATATTGTGGAAGGTTTGGAGCTTTACCTGTGTTCATTTTTGCTTAGTAGTCATACAGAATATATAAATTATTTCACAATATGCCACCTTTACAACTCCATCTCTGTCGGACATATATGAATTTTATTTTTAAATGTACAGTCAACCTGTCCAAGGTGTTCCCTGCCTTTCAACTAGTGACAGTTGAAGATGGGTACTATCAAGCATGATGCTGCCACCACCATGCTTGATAGCTGGTACAGTATTCTTAGGTTTGAAACCCTCATTTTGCTTCATCACAATGTTTGCCGTTAATATTGACTTTACAAGATTTTATATACAAAATTGTGCAAGTTTAGTATTAAGCCTGTAGGTATAATTCGGACCCTGTGTGGAATACATAAAAAGATGATAAAAAGCCAGGTCAAAATAAATCTGTTGAAGCCCCAAATTATAATATTTTCATTCATGGGCATGATGAGTGCATGTAAACATGTGACCGCCACAGGTGGGTGCATGTCAACCAAATATCCACTGGGTTGAAGGATTTAGATAGATAAATTACCTCCATGAAACCCATAATCAAGCCAATAACAGCGCTGGAAGGCACTGATTTAGCGTTTGATGAGTCTTTCTAGGGATATTCAAGATGGGCTGCAGTGAGAACCAGAACTCCCTTGACTCGCTGTGGCGATTATCCCTGACCTTCGAGTGCAACAGAGTGTGAACACAGCAGACCGCAGCACACTGTATTTAGGGAGGGCAAGTGTGCCAACTAGGGTTGTAACGGTAAACGTATCAGTATTGTGATTTTTCAGTATGGAACAGAGGCTACAGAGTTTCCACGTAGAAGCACATCTGCGTCGCACTTTAGTCAGTAAAGAGGAGAGTATGTAAATGAACGGTGAAGCCCGGCCTCCTGCCAGCAGAAGTTATGGCCAGTGACTCTTCTAATTGAGAGCAGCGGCTTGAAAGCCCACTTCTGTTGTCAAAGCCCCCTGTTTGGGTACACTTTGGCTTCCCGGTGTTCCAGAACAACGCGGCATCATGTTAACTGGTTACCCACTTCCGGTAGCGTCGGTGGTTGCTGTTAGCTACCACAGATGTTACTGAGCCGATGGACACCGCTTACCTGCCCTCAGTGGTGCTGTTCTCTTAACGTAGCAATAAAGTTTAAGCAGATCGGACATCTGACTGAAATGTGTTAAAAATGTTTCTTCCAGGAATTAGTCAGTGACATGGAGAAGGAGCACCGCCCTCACCACAGCTATCCACATAAGTACTAAAATAAAGTTATCTAATAGCTTTTGTTTTCATGCATACAAAAGGGTATAGAAGGCCAAATAAAAATAGAGTGCATGAAACAAAGAAAGTCCGGGGTCAGAAACCGCAGCTCTTCAGGAAAAAGGAACTCTGTAGCGGTGATTAAACCATTAGGTTAGCTCTGTGATGCCTCCCACCTCACCTGTATAACTCACACAACAACCTGTCAGCTGGCTCAGGTAACAGCTTAACCCCCAATTCATTTGTTACCACTGTTGACACAGACAGTAGGGCAGTCTAAAATATTCATTTCATATCCCAGATTGTCTTGACTTTGGCAGAAAGCCACAGTATTGATGTTGCACACATACACCCCCCCCCCCTTCGGTTCGTACTGAACAGAGATATTTGCACCCCTAGTGCAAACTGATTCTATTTAGTCTCCAGCTGAGAGTCTCAGAACAGCAGCTGTCCAGAAGGAGCTGTCAACATGTTCTCCAGAACTGTTCCATTGTGTATCTGGGAAGGTTTAGTTCCAACGTCAGAACAGCACAAAGACCACAACACACAGAAACTTCTTGCATCATCGTTCACATCTCAGAATGTTTTTGTGACACCTTATCGCTGCGGTGTTGGAAAAACAAGTGGAGGCGCAAATCCTTTTCACACATTAACAGTTTATGGATCTAAATTGTGTGCCTCTTCTTGCCACGTTTTCTTCAGGTTAATGAAAATCTCACAGATTCACACGAGCTGAACCGACTGCCAGCCAGTAAAACTTTCTGCCGCAACTGCTGATTGACATCTTTGCTGCGGTGCAAGAAAATCTAATGAAATGGGTAAAACGAGCTATATCAATGTGTCTGATAGCTCAGCTAGGAGAAAAAAAACAGAGCTTCTGGATGTGACAGTGGTAGAAGACATCCATGTTGGGCTATCTGAAAATTCATTAACTGGTTCCTTTATAAAGAGACATCTGTTTAATGGGGATCTGCGGCAGGCCTAATGGGGCGACGCAAACAGACTTCAATCCCATTTAAGCAATCTGCAGCGTTTAGCGCTGAAAGGCATGCTGAATGTCTGCAGCGATGTGCTCTGGCTCGGCTGCTCTTTATTCCCCCCCGGGCCCGTATGAAACAGCTGAAAGCAATTCCTCGCTCTGCGTGAGGATACCACAAAAAAAAAAAAGTACTAGTCCTGCTCTCAGTCCCTGATGTTCATAGTGTGTGCTGCTTAAAGCAAACACACACACAAAATCTCTCTGGTTGCACTGGGAACTTGGCTCTGCTGCAAAGGAGATTCCTGTTGCATTACGTCAGCTCTCTGCAGACGCTACCTGAGTCCCTCGTCGGCACGGCTGCGGGGGGAAGAGCACAGCCAAGTGGACATAAAAACCTGCATTGAGGAAACCCATTTGCTGCACACGTGCTCACTGAAGATGCAAGGATTCAAACTCGAGAGTGACGGGTAGCGTTAGCTGACAGATATCAAAGGTTGCATGCGCTCAGCAGCTCTGAAATGCACAAATTCCGGAATACATTGGAATTTATTACTGAAATAATACAAAGCCCCGCCGCTTTGTCACCTCTTTACCAAATCAAAACTGCAAATCAATCTGTTTTTTTGGGACACAACTAAACTGAAAATATAGAAATCGAAAAAAGGCTCTACTTTGACACCCATAAATAAAAGAACCTGTGTAAACGATTGACTTTGAAGGTTATTTAATTAGTAAATGGAATCCACATGGGTGTGATTTATTCTAAGTATGAATCCAACTGTTCTGTGAAGGCCTCAGAGGTTTGGTAGAGAACATTAGAAAACAAAGAGCACCATAAAGACCGAGGAGCACAGCAGGCAGGTCGGGGAGAGAGAGTTCTGGAGAAGCTGAAAGCAGAGTTAGGTTATAAAACGATATTCAAGCTCTGAACATTCCACTAAGCCGAACAACAGGTTGGAAGGGGAGCGTTAGGCAGAGAAGCGGCCGAGAGCCCCGGGTTAACTCTGGAGGAGCTGCAGAGGTCCACAGCTCTGGAGGGACAGTCTGTTGGCCGTGCACTACACAAATCTGGGTTTCATACAACAAGAAAGCAGGCTTCACAAAAAAGGCAGAAGGAGTCTTGTTTGCAGCTTGTTACAAGCCATTTAGCTCTAGAAGGTGCTCTGGTCACATGACATGGGAATTTAACTTTCTGGCCAAGAAGCAAAATCCTGCAGTTCCCATAGTGTAACATGGTGGTGACAACATCATGCTGCTCGGATGGTTTTTCTTTAGCAGGGACAAGGGAGCTGCCCAACGCTGATAGTAAGATGGGCGGAGCTAAAACAAACTATAGAGGAAAACCTGCTAAAAGCTGCAGAAGAGTTGAGACTTCCAGCAGGGACAACCACATTAAACAGCCAGAGCTCCAGTGGAAGGGTGTCGATTTAAACAGATTTGTTTTAGAATGGCCTAGTCAAATCTGAGAGCTAAGTCTAATTGAGAATCAGTGGCAACACTGGAGGCTGGTTGAGAAAAAGCGCAAAACATTTGTGGCTGTGAATAAAGGTGGTTCAACAAACTATTGACTCAGGAGGGCTAAGGATGTTAAAAACTATGCATCCTTTTCCTTCTAATTCATGTTGGTCTATTCGATAAATTCCTAATTAAAACACAAGGAAGTTTGGAGTTGACAAAGTGTAAAGGTTCAAGGGGTGTGAATACTTTTGCAAAGCACAATACATGTTTTAATAAATCTCCTGCATCACTTTCACCAGATACAAGCATGGACTTCTGAGAGCTCCGAATCTCCACAGCAACTCATCAAAACCTAATATTCAAATTCACACAGCAGCAATATGAAGCCGAAGCTTTTTCTATTAACTCTGCAGAGCTGATATTACACACCACTAGGGTCATTCATCACCGCCATGGAGCCTGTCAATTCTATTGGGCATTAGAATGAAGCATTTGGAAAGCGCTATGATTGGAAATTAATTTCTGACCCAATTCTTCCAGTTGGAACGGCAGCCTGACACGCTGCTGCTCTCTACAGGTCCAGATGGCACGATGGCGTGGAGCAGAACATGCTTCGGAATGCTGCTGGGAGTTGCGAACGCGCTCCCGGGGACAACTCTAAAGCCAGAGGTCAAAATGCGACTAGACCTGGGCCTGTGATCGAGTCTGGTATCAACTCAAAGGGGCGTGTGGTGAAAAGAACCAAAGCCATAAACTCTGGGACGGCAGATGGCCGTCTGAGCTGGTCATGGATCAGATTTCTTTACACATCCAAAGGAAAGTGGAGGAGATGCAAAGAAACTGAGCTGTCAGGACCACTTCTACCAGATCGGTGGGTAAATACAGAGCCCCAGATGACAGCTGTGGCCTGTCAGTGGGCCGGCCCTGACACAGGACGGCACAAAGGGGCCACTTTCTACTTCATTAGGACCCATGTCCACATCCATCTGTCAGCGGACATATATATCAGATTTAGCAGACGGTAAAAACGCCCGCCCCCCCCCCCCCCCCCACACACACACGAGACTTGTAACCCTCCGATTGAAATTTATGGGTAAATGCTAAAATCATGAGCACGCCATTTAAGATTTGATGGCGAGCCGCTTAAACCTTCTGACTGACGCCATCCTTCATACTCAGCCGGGACTAATGCTATTCGAGCTGTCAATCAAGCCATTAGGTTTAATTTGGCCCATTTATCTACGACCGTGCCCCTGACTGAGCCGCTCCATCTCAGAATGCAGTGAGGAGAAGGATGGTTGCCTGTCAACAATCCAGGCTCCCGCTGTGTGCTGAGAAATAAACTTTTTTTTTAAAAACCCTCGACCAAATGCACTTCCTCCTCCGAATAACGCAATCTGTTCGATCTAAATCCCCTCTTAATCTGGAGGGCTGCACTTCTGCTGTGGCTGTGAGTGTAAACAGTGGATGTGCAGGAACCAGCAGACTGTTAGGAGAGCCGGATGGCACAATTAAACACCCTCGCAAGGTCACAAGTCATCCCCTCTGCATGGGGAAAAACGCGGAAAGCTATCGGTATCAGGGGAATTAGGGGGTGATTGGGAAAGAACGGGAAGGGACTGCGAGAAGAGAAGCTGAATTAAAAGCGGGGCGAAGATAGCGGGGAAGGCCGGTCGCGTTCCTGCTCGGCACTCTCTCCGACGCCGGCGTTCAAATTGGCCGAGAGGCAGAGCAGAGATGTAGCGATTAGAGAGGGGCCAAGTTCAATCCCTCATAAAGAGCCCCGAGGCACTTTAACAAAGAGTGCAGCTCGGTAACAAATGAGCTGATGTCTCACTCTCCCAGAGGAGTGCAATGGAAGAAAAAAAAAAAAAAAAGCTCACATGTCCTTTTGGGCATTAAAGTAATGTTAGACAACCATGACGGTGTCTGGCAGGCACAATGGCCAGGCTATCAGGTTTCTGTTTACAGCTCTGCATATGAAATGGTTCATGTCCCAAATGGGTCTTGGGAAGATTTTCAAATGGCAGTCCTGGGAGCAGAAAAAAAAAAACGATAAAAGCCCTCAAAAGTTAAAACGGTTTAACTACTGAGCAAGGAACATTTAGGGCTATAACAGCAAAATGTACTTTTGCGTGAAGCTTAAATTACTTGCGAGATCCTGCAGAATTGTTCTTGCAGAAGGAACCTGGGGTCGGCATTATCAAAGGTCCTTCCTCCCAGCACCTGTTAAACATCACCGCTTCCAACAAACTCAACGATTTGTTTCCATCCTTGCTGTTATATGCCTATCCCTGATGTTTGACCAGTTTTTTTCACTTCTTGTAAATAGTTAGTTTTATGCACAGATATATGTGCACTTATGTAGAGGGTTAGCCTGTACCTCAGTACCAAACCCATTACCAATGTCATCCCAACTCAACACTAACTTAGAGAAAATGTCTGAATTCCAAAAACTACACCAAAAAAAACCTTAAAGAAATCATTAACCAATTAAGCTCTTCTTCTTGGTGCCTCTATATCTTACCTACAGTTTTTCTTAAGAAAGTTTTCCCTGTCATTGGGTCTGATCTGATTGAAGTAGTTAACTTATCCCTCCTGTCAGGTGTCTTCCCCCCGGCTTTAAAAACAGCAGTTATTAAACCACTACTAAAGCAGAAGAATCTGGACCACACGTTAATGCAGACCTACAGGCCAATCTCTAATCTTCATCAGTAAGATTATTGAAAAAGCTGTTTCAGCAGTTAAATAGCTTCTCAACAATGTTTTGATGTTTTTCAGTCTGGTTTCCGTGGTCACCACAGCACTCTGCCCTCGTCAAAGTTTTCAATGACATCCTCATAAATACAGACTGTGGTAGAACCACAGTGCTGGTTCTGTTGGACCTCAGTGCAGCATTTGACACGGTTGATCATGATACATTATTGGAACGACTGGAGAGCTGGGTCAGACTTTCTGGTACAGTACTTGGATGATTTAAGTCTTACCTAAAGAACAGGGAGTTCTTTGTGTCAAAAGGCAATTCTTCATCAGAACAGACAAAAATCACATGTGGGGTGCCCAATTGCAAGTACCCAAAGTTACGCACAAAAATGTATTTTACGGTTTACAAATCATGTTTTACACATACAAGTACCCAAAGCTACACAAAAACAGGCTGACCCAAGTTACAAATCAGGTGTTACGCACACAGTACACAGATGTTCTGAGACTATTTTCTCTACATAAATAAATGGATTGTGCACAAAACTTTTGGATGCAAAAGAACTCTGCAAAAATATGTTATGTAGATGATTTTTGCATATACCTACACCCAGCACACACAGCCATGTTCAAGTTATTACATGAAATGGTATGGTGAGCTGATGTAAACAATGATGGTGTTTCTTTCTATATAGCAAAGCCAAAACTGATGGTGGAGGGGCAGAATCTAATATATATTGGGCAAATATGCAGATTCTGAGAAAACATTCTACTGTAAATGTATCAAGATACATTAAAAATACAAAGACTACATGGAGTAATGATTGTCTATACACTGAAATGAGGATCAAAACGGCCTAATGACAAGCAGAAGAGCATCTGATTGGGGTGTTTTAAAGCAATCCGTTTTCCCTTATCACCTTTTACTGAAACAATAAAATTGCTACAGGGTGATTAAATAACTAAATTAAACAGAATGGGAAAACGTATTTTGGCTGCAGTGTGTTTAGGGAACAGAAGCTTACAGGCTAACTATAAGAACAAGAGTTTCTTGGGGCCCCAGTGAAGGCTTGTAAGCTCAACATCCAACTGGAATGGCTTTAAAATTAAGTATTAGTTGTTCATATCTTGACCAGTGAACTTGCTATCCGTTTAATTGGAGGGCAAATAGTTTCCTCTTGATTTTCTAAGACAATCTTGCTTCTATTAAACCTGAACTCCTTTAGCCATATGTAGTTGTGTTTGTTGCCCAAGTAGATTTCATGCAAACGTAATAAACTCAACTAAGTATACAAGGGAAGAAAGGCTTGTACCGCAACTGAGGTGTTGTAAGAACAATAGGTACCTCCCTTAGCAGCAACGAATTCCATCAAGGGATTGCGATAACTTGCAGTGAGTCTTTTCCAGCTGTGGAGGAACTTTGGCCCACTCATCTTTGCAGAATTCTTGAAGTTCGGCCAAATTGGAGGGTTTTCCAGCATGAACCGCCTTTTTAAGGTCGTGCCACAGCATCTCAATAGGATTCAGGTCAGGACTTTGACTGGCCAATCCAAAGTCTGCATTTTTATTCAGCCCATCAGAGGTGAATTTGCTGGTGTGTTTTGGATCATTGTCCAGCTCCAGTTGGTTTCAGCTTGAGGTCACCAACTGATGGCCGGACGTTCTCCTTCAGGATCGTTTTTGTCAGACAGCAGAATTCATGGTTCCATTTATCACAGAAAGTCTTCCAGGTCCTGAAGCAGCAAATCAGCCCCATCATCACACTACCACTACCATGTTTTACTGCTGGTATGATGTTCTTTTTATGGGATGCGGTGTAACTTTTATGGCAGATGTGACGCGACACACACCTTCCAGAAAGTTCATCATCCGTCTTGTCAGTTCAGAGAGGATTTTCCCACAAGTCTTGGGGATCATCAACATGTTTTCTGGCTAAATTGAGACAAGCCTTAGTCTTGTTTTTGCTCAGCAGTGGTTTTCGTCTTGGAACTCTGCCGTGCGGGCACTTTGTCACACGGGACCATGTAGGTTTGTTTTTCTTTCTCCCTTAATGATAAAAACCTTCATTTAAAAACTGAATTTTATGTTTACTTGTGTTGTCTTTGACTAATATTTCAATTTGTTTGATGATTTGAAACATTCAAGTGTGAAAAATATGCCAAATAAATAGGAAATCAGGAAGGAAGCAAACACTTTTTCACACCACTATACAAAGAATATAACCTTTTTTGTGAACCTTGTAGTTTTTGAGAAAAACAATCTTCATAAAACAAACTGAAAGAGAGTGAAGCTAATAGAAAGATGAAGCCTGAGAATATCACAACAGAGATTTGAAGTTTAAAGCGAGTCCTTTTGATCGTAGACCATGAACTCACCGGTTTCCCCCTCCTGCTCCGTAGAAGGACTCAACTTGGACCACCACGGTGTAAACTTTAGCAGGTGATTTATCTCATCGTCTTCAAACAAATCAGCTCTGAAATTAGATAATGAGATATTAGAAGTCCCCAACAAGAAAATAGAAAATAAGGACGTCTACAGTTGAGGGTAAACGTTCCTTACTCACAGGTAATGGTCAGACGAGAAAGCCTCTGTCTCAGCCTCCAGCCGAGCGCGACGTCTCTCGGATGCCGATGTTCCATCTGGGTTCTTGACGTCGATCACGTCACCGAGTTCCTCCTTCGAGATATTTACAGTCACAGAGATATATTTATATAAAACCTACAAAAGGTCAAACTTACTACGCATGCTTCTCTACGGAACCGACCTGCAGTCGCGAAAACACTTCAGACCTTTGGTTACCGAAGCCGTATTTCTCCAGGGCTTCCACCTCCTCTTTAGATCGCCCCATGTAAACCTCCTGTTCGAGCTGCCAGTCAAACTCCTCTTCATCCTCCTCCTCAGCACCACCTCCTGCGGTTTCACTGCCTCCTAGGGATGTGTATTGGCAACAATCCAGTGATAAGATATGCATCACAATACAGTGGGGACGAAACGATATATTGCCATACTATGAGCAAGACTATATATTGCGATTTTTAAAACTGAATTTAACTGTAGAAAATTGTTTATCAACAGATCTAGTTGATCCACTGGAACAAAGGTGAAAACAGCCGCCAACTATCAGTCATACTTTTAATTTTACTACAAAAATTAGTGTCATCTTTAACGCTTCCATTCAAAAAAAACAAATAAAATTTGATACATTGCTTTTGAATATCAATACAATATCGTGACATAAAATATTGTGATATATGAGCGTATCGATATTTTCTTACATCCCTACTGCCTCCTTTGGGTGATCAAGGAGCCTAGTTCAATCCCTCAATAGTCAAATGCTACAATACCTTTTGCCCCAACATTTAACATTTAATTCAAAAGTGACTTAAAAAAACACACCCAAAAAAAACTCAAACGTATGGATTGATTCCGGGACTCACCGCCGCTCACATCTTCCACCAGAGGCTTTGCTGATCTGGAGCCCTTAGGTGCGAGGAGACTCGTGAGCATCTGAAGCCCTTCGAAGTGCTCCCCTGGTGTTTCCTTGGGGGCCTTAAGTGTGAAAACACCTAAAGCAACGTAAAATGGCAGGAGAATTATAACTATTACAGAATGTGAAATAAGATCCAAACATCCAGGATACTTTGATCTATCTCCCATCTCCAGCGGTCATCGGGCGAGAGGCAGGGTACACCCTGGACCGTTGCCAGTCCTTCACACAGAAAGGCACAGGACAAACAATTGCGCACACACTTATACCCGCCAAAGGCAATTTAAACCTAAAAGTCATGTTTTTTGACTGTGGGAGGAAGCCGAAGTACCCGGAGGGAAACCACACACGCAGAGAGAGAACATGCAAACTCCATGCAGAAAGACCCCAAGCCGGGATTCAAACCCAGGACCTTCTTGCTGCAAGGCAACAGTGCTACCAACTGCACCACTGTTCAGCATTTATATGTCCTATAATCTATTCTATAACCTATATCAGTATGTTTAATTAAAAAAAAAATCTCTTTTTACACGCAACCTTTCATTGCACAGTTGCAAACAAATGCTACTCCTTTAACACACCTTTTGGAACATGTGACAGTGATCACAACAAGTACCTTTATATTTTGAGCAGTACAGCACGGTTTGGTTCAGTACGCTTCTTTGTCCGTCTCCATTGTAAAAGCGACCCATACAACCGAACCCTACTGGACCCTTCCTTCAGTTGTAGGTCCATAGGACAATGGTACGGTATGGTTAGGGCGGAGCTACTGGCATCACACAACACAGTCAATAGATTGGGGGACAGAAAAACATAACTGTTTGACAAGCACGAGACATACTAGCCCGTCACGTTTGTTGTCGCACTCGTATGACGCTACGTTGGGTGTTTGGGTTTAACCCAGTCTGCCCAGTGAGAGTCCAACTGGCGGTGGAAAGGCTCTCCTGAGTACGTTGTGTCGTGGAGATAATCTGTTAGCGACAACAGTCGTTTCAGGAATAGAACTAGGTCTAGTTGAAGAGAACAAACATGATAGACCGGAAAGATACGTGTCAGATACACAATGCAACAGGTGTCAGAGCAAGATATCTACCAAGCTTTCAGGCCTTGAAGGAGTGCTTCCTGCTTTAATATCAGACTGGCATGGAGCGGTTATTCAGGAGCGGGACAAGAAGACCGAAGAGGACGGGCCTTAGAAAAGCAACATTGATTGCTAAATACTATATAGTGCGTGTTCAGTAATGGTTTGGCAGGTCAGCTTGTGAAAATGCTCTGTATATGCTGTTCTCCTTGCTGATCATCAAGCCGGATTAAATCCTTAAACACCTAAAGGAAATCAGCCTCGTCCTTTTTTCCAGGACCCATATTTTTAAGTCACATAAAGTCTAAAAGTCCTACGGAGTGCTCAGTTTTACTGACTTTAAAACACACAGATTTATTTGAAGACTGCCGATATAACCTAAAAGGCCTCTACATGATTGATGACTTGGACAATTGAGCCACACCACAAAGATAAACGAATGGTCGCCTAAAGACCCCATAAAATTCCAATGCACCCAAGTGTTACAGTTTAAACCGCTCTGCAAGGGAAGGTGACTAATTGCTTCAGAATGGAGCGCCTTCGAAGAGGAATCTTAATGATTGCTCATTAGAAGTCCAAACAAGGACGCTCCTTAGCGGAGCTTTACTAGCAAACATTACAGGTTCATCCATGGACCGTTTTGTTAGCCGCAGATTTGCTGCCACCTGAGTAAAAGAGGTGTCATTGATAAAGAAGGCAGACACCACTGTACAAATGTCATTAGAACTGATTATGTGAAACTGAAATTCAAATACAGATCCCAAAAAAAAAAAAAGCTAGTTGTGATAATTCACTTTTATATATGGTTAAAGAAAAAGTCACGTGTGATCTGTAACTGTTACTCCAAAAAGCAAGATACAGTACTACCGACTGCCTCGAGGCAGGAATCATTGCAGCATTACAGAAAGTTTCAGTTGCCCTTTAAATTAGTGGAATAACATGATCAGTTAAGCCAATTTAGAATGGCTGATTGACCATACCATGAGCTAATGATGCCCCAAGGATCAATCATTAAAAGCGGCCAAAAGCCCCTCCCGAGAATCTTGTTGGACTCTAACTAACCTCAGCCACAGTGGTCAAGCAGACGCTTTGAACTCAGACTATGCACTACAGCTTTAATATACTCTCTCCCCAGTGTTCTGATACAATGGATGCCAAGTTTATTTTTTCCTTCTACTGCTTTTGGCTTAAACTCAGCATCTAATTCAAAAAGCAAATGGCTGTAATTAAATTCTGGCAGAACAGAAAATATTTCCACATGCTTTGATGCAGTCTCAAAGAGCTATATCTCGTTCGACAACGTACGCAGCGTACAGTTTCTGATTGTGAAAGACTGAAACAACCCAATCATATAACCGAGGTCCATTTTTTCCAAGTCAAAGAAGATTAAAGAAGTTGACCAACAAAGAAAAGATCATATGTGACAAACTCTGTGTCTTAAAAAAACACCACCGTCGTTGTGAAGCACAGAGGAGGCAGTATCATGCTTGGGGATATCTCTTTTTACTACCTGAGCTCGTGACATTGAACTGAACTTTTATTTTAATGTAACATTTGGAGCAGAAAGACTTCAAACAAACAAGAAACAAATGATGATTTGCATGATTTTCATGACTGAAAGGTATCATTAAAATAATGATCCGACCCACCTTTATCGATGTCAAATGTAGCCTTTTCCCTCCCATCTTCTACAATCCTCCCAGGAAGACTTAATCTATGAATAATAAAAGTCCATATATTAAAAACATTAAACTTGAATCTGTCACAGATGTTACTGCATGAAAGCTAGATTAGTAAATGGACCTAAGGAAGTAGGGCTTTGCATAGAACTTGAAATCTGTGCCATCGATGAACAGGTCAAACTCTGACGTTCTGGTGTAAGGCACTCTGATGCAGAGGGTCAGATAACCTGGGTCCTGGCTCAGCTCGAACGCAGGCGTGATCATGATGAATAATTATGATCAACTATTATTAAACAGAGACCTGCAACAGGAAAGGACAGGACAACAAGAATCATCAGTTCATTGCATTCCAGCTAAAAAGACCAGGCTGTCATAATGGCAGCCGGCTGACTACAGCACGCCACCTAGTGGAGGACTCAGGTGTTGATCATGTGGCCATATGCAGCAGGAGACGCGTGTCTCTGACAGTTCAAATTGTAAACAAAACTTTATGTGGCACACAACGGTGCTTTACCTCATGTTGTGAGGTACAAATAGGATGTTGTCTATTGGGGAAGGGCTTACTTTTGAAATGTTCTTCCAATTGCCGTAAACAGGTAGGTAACTTCGGTCTAAACGGTTATGAAAAAATGTTTTACTAATTATAAATAAATAAAAAGATCGGAATTAAATGATTTTTGAACACGTATTCTAGTGTATAACCGTCAACACATTCCCTCGGCATAAGCTTCATCTTCAAAAGAACAACACACACCTGCCAACAGATGTGGTTCATATGGCGCACTTGGTGCTGGAGGCTTAAAATTACTTTTTAACGCCGAATAGCTGTGAAAAGTATGTTGTTAGTTAGTTTGTAAGCAGCCCGAAATTAAATATAGACCATCACCGTCGTAAATATGTAGAAGTCTGTCCAGAAAACTACACATTTCCTCGCGAACACACAAGTTATGGTAACTCAAATGATTTTTAAAGGGAGTTCTGTTTACAGTTAGCTAGCTGCTGTAACGTGGAGCAAGCTAACGCGTGATGCGTGTCCTCGTGGGTCCGGTCTCAGTGTAGCAGTGTTAGCAGCAGAAGGCAACTTTCTGCTCTGCTCCAAACAAAGCTCTTATAGAACTTGAAGATATTTAGGATATAAAAGAAAAACAACTCACCGCAAACAATCTGGGCTATACCCAAAAGCTCTCACTGCTGTTTAACCTAGCGTCCATACTTTACCGTAATATGAAGAGTAAAAGTGCAGTTCAAATGAGTGAGCAAAAACTGCAAAGAAGCATCTTTTCACATGAATACTGTCCGTATACACTGAACCATTATTTATATATATATATATATATATATATATATATATATATATATATATATATATATATATATAAAAATATATATATATATATAAAAATATATATATTAAAAAAAAAATATATATATATATATATATATATATATAAAATATATATATATATATATATATATATTAAAAAAAAAAATATATATATATATATATATATATATATATATATATATATATATATATATAAAATATATATATATATATAAAAAATATATATATATATATATATAAAAAAAAAATATATATATATATATAAAAAAAAAATATATATAAAAATATAAAAATATATATATAAAAAAATATATATATATATATATATATATAAAAATATATATATATATATATATATAAATATATTGCAGGTTTCTCGTTCAAAAGAGAAAGCATCTTGTTTAACAAGGTTTGCATCAAACTTTCTTGTTTCCAGTTACTTAGCTTTTCCACCAGTTACACACCTCCACAATTTTTCATGCGCCGATGAAGGCCAGGGAGCTAAAACGTCTGCATGGTTTTCTTTTAAATGGCCCGAACATATAATGAAGAATGAGAGACCGGTCAACCTGACTCTGAGGTCTAAAGCAGTGGCGTCCAAAGTCAATTCTCAAGCACCGGTATCCTGCATGTTGAAGTTCTTTCCCTGGTTCAACACACCTGAATCAAATGTCAATAGCAGACCAAGGGTCTCATTTATAAAGCTTGCTTACGCACAAAACGGGGTGTGAAAACGCCAAGTTTTGGATTTATAGAAAGAAACGTGGCGGAAAAATGTGCGCAACTTTAAGCACTCTAACGATCTTGCTTACGCACTTTTTGGACACTGACAGCGCAGCAGGAGAGATGGCAAAAATGTGAATTTAAGTCACAATTTCAAACTTGTAGAGGTTTGCGCACGCAAACACACAACCAGCAGTCATCCCACCCCCATCCCGTCTCTGAACTGAGAATAAAAATGAGAATCTGAATGAAAATATGTTGCACATAAGAATCATATAGTATGTTCATATTATATAAAAATTACACCTATTGGTGTATTAATTGTGTGAAGTACGAATACTGCAGCGTGCCCTGCATAATGATGCACAATGGATGCTGGCGCTCATTGAACATCAGCCACTGGCAGCATCAGGATGGGGGACCTGATGTAGATTCCTTAAAGCAGTCTTATTAGATCTATGTGCTGAACTGGACCCGGTGTTAGATCTACCGACCCGCTGGAACCGTGCACCCCGTCCCCCACTCTTCTTTTTTATGTCAGGAACGCTGCTGCATCAAGGCTTGCAGCTCTTCCGTTTGTTTGTGACCCCAAATCAATATTTTGCAAGGAATAAACTTTTTAAAAGTAGACTTAAAACACACCTTTTCTGTCAGGCTTTAAATATCTACTTTTATTTGGTTTAATAAATCCCAGTGTTAGTGTTGCAACAAGAAGTAATCATATAGGCCTAATTGAAGCTTTATTTTTCGTATCTTTTTTATTGCTTGTGCTGCTTTTATTATTACATTTTAAAATCTTTTTACTCTCTTCTTGTTTTTCTTTTTGCAACTGTATTTTTGTCTTTTAATGTGAAGCACTTTGGGTGCATTCGGCTGAGTAAAGCGCTGATTGAGTGATTGCTTGAAATAAAACAGTTTACCGTGCCTCTACTGCAGCGGTCTCTGTGGAATTACTTTCTCCACCTCTTGGTTGCCACGGTTACCTGTGAAACGCCCCATATTAGCTGGCTTAAGTCTATGCAGAATATTCACTAGACACTTTGCATGGACTGTTTATGGCAGAAAGTGGGTGTGTAGGAGGCGGGACATGATCCAAAAACACCTGCGCACATTTCTAGGGAGAGTGGGATTTATGAAGCAGAAAGTGCGTGCAGCAGTTGGTACTCCAAGTTTGATAGAGCGGAAACTTACTAGGCGTAAGTAAAAAAAAAAAAGTTGCTGAGCTTAAGTATGATTTTAGCAATGATTCTACGCAAAGTTTTATAAATGAGACCCCTAGTCTGCAAAACTTGATGACAAGCAGAGGAGGTAGTTGGAGCATTTAAATCAGCTGTGCTGGACCAGAGATGCATCTAAAAATGGTAGGATACCAGCTATTGAGGACTCGAGCTGGATACCCATGGTCTGATTGCCACCAATAAGCCCTCTTCTATCTCTGGATTTTTCAAAGAGTTGTGCTCACCGCAAAAACACAAAACACAAAAACAAAATTGCACATTGCATCTCATGGAAACCAATAAAACACAGAAGATTATTTTTCCTTTGCTGCTTTATTATGATACTTTGCCTTGCTCATTCATAATCTTCTATTAAGCAGGTTGGGGTGACAAAAAAAAGTTCAGCGAGTAAATGTTTTAAGTTTAAAAAGACAGAAGCAAATCTTTTGCAACATGTTCACTGGACAAACTGATATATACAACATTTTTGATTGAACCATAATGGATTCTGAAAATGGGGTTACCGTGGGCGAATGTAGCACAGGTAGTAGCTCATCCTGTAACCGGAAGGTTGCTGGTTCAAGGCCCCGCTCTGTTCGTCTCAGTCGCTGTGTCCTTGGGCAAGACACTTCGCCCACCTTATCTACTGATGGTGGTAAGAGGACCCGGTGGTGCCAGTGTTCGGCAGCCTCGTTTCTGTCAGTGTCAATGACTGAATGTAGCGTGTAGCGCTTTGAGGTACTCAGGACAAGATAAGTTCCATTTACTGAGGAACTTGAGACTGTTCCTGGTCAGAATTTCAAACTTCAAGTTGATTTTTCCTGTTTAGAACAAATTGAGCACACCATAGGAACAGCAGCCTTTTCGCATTTTGTCAACCATAAACTACATTGCTTTGTAATGAGACCTTTTGGCCTAATAATTATAACTACCTTTGGCTAACACAACGTAGTGAGTAATTAAAAAGGATACATGATTTTTTTTTTTTACATTTTCTTCAAAATTAAAACCTAAAAAAATGGTATGTTGGACCATCTTCACCCATAAAATACAATCCAGAGGAACCACTTGCTCTTGGCAGCCTTTAACGGACGGGTTTTGGCGTTGGACTGTATTTTATTCAATCCATCTTTCCATCAAGTTTGACTAAAGAAAAGCATTCCCACAGCACGATGCTGCCACCACCGTGTTTCTTGATGGGGAAGTTGTTTTCGGAGCGACGTGCAGTGTTCATTTTAAACCACATAGCATTTTGCACGTCGGCCATAAAGTTTAAACTTTCTCTCAGATTCTTCCAACTGAGCTGTGGGTCTCTGCAGCTCCTCCAGAGTTACAGTTTGTCTCTAGGTTACTTCCCAACAGTTTAGGTGGCAGCCCACGTCTTTGCAGGTTCTCAGCGTTGCCGAACTCTTTCAGTTTTCAGATGATGGATTGGAATGTGAGATGTTCTAGAATCTTGAGTCTTACACAGAGGTTTACCTTTCAGCAGACACGCAACATACAGCCAGAGCTACGATGGAATGCTCAAAGCATATGCATGTGTTAGAATGGCCCAGTGAAAGTCCAGACCTATATCCAGTTGAATGAATCTGTGGCAAGACTTGAAAATTGTTGTTCGGGGACATCCAAAAAATTACTCGAATAAGACTATTTCATGAAAAGGTTACTTGAGTACTGAGTAACATCTGATTTAATATTATTTAAATGAATTAATCAGACAAAATATACAATTATTAGCAAATTCTGGTATTTTAAAGATGACATTTTTTTAAATTATACAAATAAATAACATAATTACAAAATAATGCATTCTAAGCAGAAGAAACACTTTATTGAGTATTTATTTTGATACAATACCAATACTTACAGTAGGAAATACATCAATATAGCTTAGAACAAAGTAAAAAGTACTTCCATTGGCAATTTAAGGTGTTTACTGTACTTGACCTCAAAATGCAACAACAATCTCAAAAGACAGAAGATTACATTAGAAAACCAAAGCTTGTGTAGAAACAGGTGGTCTCCTTTAAAGGAACAGGAGCCAGGATTTGTAAATGAAATAAACATCCATGTCCAGTTTTTTAATGCTGTTGGGTGACGAAGCGTTATAAACCAAAAAAAGAATGAGCCCACCCACGTATCGCTCCATTTTCTTAAACTGGCTGTGTGCTGCAAAATGTGCTGCAGTTCGGGGCCCGAATTTCCCGCGCTGTCCTACGGGTGTGACATCACTTGACACGGCTTGCGCGTTCTCGACAGCTTTAAAAGAGGAAGAGAAATGGTCGCAGACCTCCATTGATTTAATGGTGAGAATGGATTCTTCTCTTCTGCAACTGGGAAACGACCAAGGACGACTCACAGCCCACTAAAAAGTGGCACTAAGAAAAAGAAGTATGTCCCTGTGAAGAGGTATGGTTTTTTTGTGAAGCGTTTGTGCGCGCTCCCGTGCGGCTGGCTGCAGTTACTTGAAGCGCCGGCCGCGTCGCTCGTGAGTTTCGTTTCTTCATTCTGCCCCCTGCTCCTTTAATAAAATGGAGGAGTGTGTGTGTGCGTGGTGTATTTTTGGTTAAAATACGTTTGCTCTTCATTCAGTGAATTTACTCACAGTGGTTAGAGTATCCAGAAATTTTACTCGAGTAAGAGTTGCGATACTTTATAATAATCTTACTCAAGTAAAAGTAAAAAGTACGGCATAGCAAAACTACTCTTAAAAGTATTTTTTCCCCAAAAAAAGTTACTCAAGTAAACGTAACTGAGTAAATGAAGAAAATATCGATACACTGATATATGGCGATGATTTATTTCCCGATATTGAATCGATATTGAAAAGCAAAGTATTGATTTTTTTTTACATTTTTGGGGGATTTGAATGGAATCAATAATGATGACAGTCATTTTTGAGTTAAAATAAAAGTAGGCCTATGACTGGTAGTTTACACATTCTTTGTTCCAATGCATCAACTAGATCTAGTAATTAAACTGGATGTGTTAAAGTATGAAACAGGTTGGAGTGTTTAGAATGCTGGGACAGTTTAACTAGCCTACACTTTAAATTCAGTTTTAAAAATCCCCAAAATATTGTCTTACTCAAATTATTTCAAGATATTTTATTGTCTCCCCTGTATCGCCATACATATCGTATCGCCAGATTTTTACCAATACAAATCCCTACTAACGAATTGCTACTTACCTCTGCACAAATCTGTAGTAATAACCTGTGGTTATAATTTGGTCGGAATGCTTTTGCAGTGCACTATACACGCATCATTACGGTAAAGCTGTTAGAAACCCCTCCTCCGCCGTCTAACCCTCCATATGGACGGTGAGAAACCGCTCTCCATCATCATCCGCCGAAAAGTGCGAGCGGAGAGCGGTAACAAAAATGCCAACTCGGGCAGCTCTCCCCCCGCCGCAGACATGAGCTCGGCCGCGGCCGTCGCCTCTTCCGCCCGCGCCCGCAACAAGTCGCTCTCGCCATGCGGATCCACTGCAAAGTAGTTGTGCTCGCCGTGTGTTTCGGAGTTTTTCTACTTCTCTACTTCTTGGGGGGGAACGGCGGCGCGGAGGATCCGCCGCCGAAGCAAGTTGGACGGGCTCGGGAGTCGGAGGAGGACGGCCGATCCTCCCCGTCGCTCTCCGACTACCTGGGGAGCGACGCCGTGGCGAAGTTGGCCAGAAACCCAGCCGCTGGAGTCGGCGAGCGTTCGGGACGAAAAGAGGGCAAGGCGACTGGAAGAAGAGGGGCCAGCGTGAAAGCAAAGAGGTAAAAAGGGGAACTCTGTGTCTCTTCTTTGCTTTTGGAGCCAATCTTCTCTGCTCGTTTCTACATCATACATTTACTTTCTTCTTCTTTTTTTTTTTTTGGGGGTCTCTGGAGATTAGTGTGGGAATCAGCTGAAACCCTCCTTTAAAAAAAAGAGAAAAAAAAGAAAGTCAAGCAGACACTCCCCTGGTGCATGTCTGCTGAGGTGCATTAAATCTAATGTACTGCATTTGGCTGAAAGCGTGGCTTAAATATTTGGTAACACGTACACAGAACGTATCAGACAAAACTGCAAGGCAATAAATCATCACCCCCCCTCTCTCAGCATCTTCATCGTTTAACCCCATTTTGTGGGAAGAAGGCCATCGTCGCACTCCTCTAATTGATTTAAAGCACCAAAAGTGACCTTGAAAGACACACACACAAAAAAAAAGAGGGTGGCAACCACCAGAGAGATATTATTAGAAGCTGCATGTAAAGGAAGCCCATCCTGTTGAGCAGAAAGCTTGCCCAAAATGATCTGATCTTTTTTAAAATATTTTTTATTATTCTTCCTCTTTTTGGAGAGTGACACAGACTCTCTGATCAGACCGAGGCGGAGAACGTCACTTTCGCTTTCTGCCCACAGCATGGACCCGGTTTTATGTTCTCGAGCCTCGTGCGTTCCCTTGTGTCTTCACCTTGAGCCTGACACTGCCAGCCCGTGACAAGCGTCACCGTGGAGACGCCCTCTCTGTAATATGTATTCAGCACCAAAAGCCAAGCCTGGAGAGACTCCAGTCCAGACGCATGCACGGCAGATAAGGAGCCATCGAGGCGTTGCGCCGTTGAGGAAAGACCTTTGCGAAGAAGGCGCTGCTGCTGCTGGTGCTGCTGCTGATAAGGGAGATTGGAGGGGGTGAAAAGGGGTCACCAGTGGTCGTTTGGTGCAGAAAGAAAAATGAGGGAGGGATGGAGCTGAAATGATCATGGTGGAGAAGACGTGGAGGAACTTGGGGTCCTGACGCTTGGATGGGATCGTTTCACGCTAAACAGAGCCAGATTGCTCTTCTGGGACAGACATTACTCATGCTTGTCTTTTCAGCCGCTCCTTCCTCTTCTTCTGTTCCGTCTTTAAATCGGAGCGCTGGAAAGATTTCCTGCGAGAGACAAGCGTCCAAGTTTGAATCTTTTAATTTCCCCTCGACACATCACATCCTGCGGCCAAAAATAGAGGGGGGGGGAGGGGGGGGGGGCTCCAGTTGCTCCCCTCGCCCTCACACTTCAAACTGTTGTCATAGTTTTACTTGGAAGGACCAGACATTTCTTGCTGATTGATGAACCTTTTTATTTGTTTTAGAGGTACAGTGTACATTGATCACTGTACCTCACACCCACCTACCTAAACAAACTCAATCCAATCAACTCCAACACTATTCAATTCAATTCAAAAATACTTTATTGATCCCAGAAGGAAATTATGTGTTGTTGCAGCTCATACAATTAATTCTTTAAGGAGCTATTGTAGATCATGATGGCTGTGAGCAGGAAGGATTTCCTGTAGCGGTCTGTGTTGCAGCAAAACCGAAGAAGCCTCTGACTGAAGACACTCTGTTGTTGCAGGATAGTCTCATGAAGAGGATGCTCACAGTTGTCCATATTTTTTTAGATTTTATGAAGAATCCTTCTTTGTATCATCATCTCCAGATGTTCCACCCACTACTGACACTCTCCTGGATGTTCTTAACTAGTGCTGACACATTTGATTGTCAGTTAGCCATTTATTTTACTGTATTTTAAATAAAGTGTATGAGATGGTGTTACCGTTTTGAGGAATGGTTTTCCACTCGCCAGATGCCTTATACGAAAACACTGATTGGCCAAAGAAACTTTTCTTATATGGAATCACACAATCTCCTTGAACAGCCCTTGTTGTTTCCCTTTTGAAAAAAAGAAAAAGAAACATTCTTTATTTAAATTAAATGTACTGGTCAGATGTCTGATTTGCGTTTTTCGTTGTTCTTTTTTTGTTGTTTTTTGGATTGCACAGTTGACAAGGCGTCAAAACAGGATCAGCTCAACATGAATATAAAAAAACAAAACATACTGTAAATGTGAAAAATATTGCAAATTAAAAAAATCCAAAATCTATTATAAACCTAAAACCATATCCAAAGAAAACAATCAAACTAATCACAGGGTAGCTGTGAATTACGGCTGCGCAGTCGTCGTCGTCGTCAAAGCAATTTGTGCAGCCAACAGCACAAGAAGACATGATGGCGTCTCTGTCCGCAGCCGACGCGCGCAGCAGAGCAGGGAGTGACGTAGACCGATAATCCCTCTGACCGGACTGCGTTCACATGGAACCACAGTTCAGGTCTGCCATCATGTTTAGGTGACGAGCATCTAACGCGGGCGCAGATTAAATTGTGGGATACACAGCGTGGGTCATTATTATGTGCGTGTGTCAATGTGTAAAAAGGAAAAAAAAAAAGAATGCATTGATTCTACAAATGAATTAACCTGCGTACATTTTTACAGCTCTGTATGAGCTGTTAAACCTTTCATATAGAAACTGAAAGCTGTTTCTACATGAAACCGTTTTAGGTTTCCCATACGGTGGGGCAAAAAAGTCTTTGGCAGCTAGCAATTGTGCAACTTGTCTCACTTCAAAAGATGACGGAGATCTGTCATTTTCATCATCGGTACACTTCAACTGTGAGACAGAATGTAAACAAATACAGGAAATCACATTGAATGGTTTTTAAAGAATTTATTTGTAAAACGGTGCAGAAAATACGTAGTATTTGGCAGCTACGAACAAGCAAGTCACTACTTCTTTTAAGAAGCTCTTCTATCCTCCACTTGTTACCTGGAATAATAACGGCACCGGTTTGAACTCGTTATCTGTATAAAAGACACCTGTCTACACCTTCACACAGTCAGACAAGTCATCTCACAAGTCCGAATTCAGTCAGATTAAGGCTTACTATATACAACTGCACATATTTCTACAGCGTTCGCTTTTGCCACTTGGTAGGTTTTCTACTTCACATTTGCAGGAGCTTTACTGACCTTTTTAAGTTGCTCTCGAACATCAGTGCCATGGCATTAGCTTGGAGCATTACCACAGCTAGCATGTGGCATTTAGTTTTTCCCGTCCGTCTGGCTCAGAGGGCAAGTACCTCTGAACAAATCTGCTGTAATAGTCTTGTCAGCTAAAGAGGGTCACGTGTATTTTATTTTTTTTTTTTCTGGCTGTACCCGTTTAAAAGTGTAAAACTCCCATTTACTCGTAGGGGAGGAGAGGGGCTGAGTGTCTGTCACTGCAGCTCTTCTGTCGGAGGAAATGCGACAATTTGGGCAAATGCGAATGAGTTCACTTGTATTGATTTTTGACACAAATGAGCATGTTCGAATAAAAGATTTTTCTTGTATCGATTATATGGACAACTCCATTAGGCTTGTACCTAGCCAGTTACCTTAAATACTTTAAGGTGACTGGCTGGTCACCGGTCAGGACCGGTCAAGCTGAAAAATGGGATGACCACCTGATTTCTCTTTGCATCAGGAAGTAACCTAAAGCAGTCACTTTCCATATGATTGCTTCAGCCACTGACGTTATTGTGAAGGAAGTTTGCTCTCATGCTTCTTTAAAACGTTCCATCATATCCGTGAAGTCTGCATGCATTTGTTGCACCATCTCAGCGGATCCAGGCCGAGCTGCCGAAGCCTGCATGGTCTCGCATTGAACGCCACAGTAGAGCACTTTGGTAACGTTTTGCCCAGGCTCTGTGGTTACAGAACTAGCCCAAACCATTAGACGTCTACCACCGTGCTTCACGGTTCACATGGGGTGACGAGCACGGATGAGATTAAGTAGCATTTAATCTCTACTTTGATGTTAAGAAGAAGAAGAAGAAGAAACAAGCTTCCTCCTGGCAGCCCTTGAATCACCCCAGCATTTGGGTTGAGAAACTGCCTTCCGTCCTGCATATGTGCAGGATTAGATTGCTGTTGATGTTTTGTGTTGAAACAAATCCCCTGGCCCGTCACTTCAAATATAGTTAAGCAACGTTCCCGGCTGTAAAGGAGTCACTCGCTCACAGCGGCATTATGCAGAGCCATAAAAATGTCATGTTGCATGACTGAGCGCTCTCTCCGCTCCGGGTGTTTCCAGATCTCCCTGCTTGCCTGAGTAGCCTGACGTGCTCGCGGAGAGTCTCATCAGGAGAAGTTTGCCGCATCCGTGAGTTTGGAAGCGACTGAGTCTGTTGAGTCATTAAAGGGCGTCTTGAGTGCATCAAGCTAAGCTGGGTGATTTTCCTACAACCAAGCTTTGAAATTCAGAGGGTTGGAAAGGGCAAGCTGTCATTAAAACAAAACCAATGTTTTTCTCTAACAGTCGCTAACTGATCTTTAAAGAACAGAATCTGAATCAGCGCCGTTCTTCAAGTTTGTGCGCAAAAGCAAGGAATTTGACTTCAGTTGCACTTGCTCTCGTTATAGACTTTAAAAGTTTTAAATATATTTCTTAAAAAAGTCAGAAGAAAAAGTTTTTTATTAAACAGGCAAAATAGGAAATTACTTTTCTTTTCCTATTAGTTTGCAGTAGTTTGCATGTTTAAGTACAGTTCCGTGGATGAGTTCGAAGTAGTAGTTTCCTGGACGTAACGGTTTCTTTTAATTAGAGATGGACGATATGGGTTTTTCTGTTGCCAGTACTGATATCTAGATAGAGGTCATGTTCAGCCAACGGCCGATATATGTGCTGTCGATTTTTTTTTGGGCCAATTTTCATAGTGTTATCTAAACTTTTTTTTTTTTTTTGCCTTATTTGCTGCTAAAATGTCCCACTGATAACTACAGTGAATACACATTTCTGAACCCAGTCAGTTTTGAACACCAGATTTAACCAACTATTGAATCTTAATTTTGTGCACTGCAGAGTATCGAAATCAAACATTTAACCAAAGTTAAACAAATAAAAAACTGACCAAGTACAAATAATACAATACAGATAAATATAAAAGAAATGTTGGATTTGACTTTTGTTGAGCCATCAGACAGCAATTACTAAACAGAAGAGACAGTTATTATTTGTATTTTTGAAATGCTTCCATCTTCAGTTCGGTCTATAATAAATGTAATGCATATTCTAGAAACATTTGACCAATTACACTTATGTATTGAATAAAAGTGTACCAAAACTATTTACTAGTGTGTTTTTTTTGTTTTTGTTTTTTACAATTTGCTTACAAATTACAAGTCAAATAACCATAATCATTTCATAAATAAATAGAATAACTTTTCATGTTGCACATGCAAGGACAGTTCTATATCCTTAGTCATTTCTGATCTTCTTGACTGTTATGTTAGACTGATTTAATGTGGAAACTAGAAAAGCACTCAGAAAGCGCAGACCTCCACCAGGCCCACTCATTTCCCCCGTCCCCATATTGATATCTAATTCTAACTTTCTGTACTGTTCCAATAAAATGTCTCTTAATGAGACGCTTGGCTGTTTTTGTGCTGTCGCTGTGCTCTTCCAGCAGAGAGGGGAAAACTCTGTTGTCAAAATACACAACAGTAGACTTGCTTTAGAATTAGAATCAGAAATACTTTATTAATTCCAGGGGGAAATTATTTTTGTTACAAATTCCAGATATACAAACAAAATATATTAAGAACAAAATATAAACACACACATATATGCAAGCAACAACAACAAGCAACTGACCTATGAACGAAATATAATACAGAAAACATTTGACATGTCAACAAAACATAAACAGAACCTCTTCACAAAGACATACCAAGCTTATTTAAAAACCTCGGAAGCAGAAACACTTACTCAAAGTACCTGGTAAAGGGAGATGTAAATAACCATAATCTAAACCACCAAGAGAGGCGGGACTTATGGCAGAACAGCCAATCATCAGCCGGTCACATTCAAACCCAGGGTCATGTTTGAGAGGAAGGGGAGAGGAACCAGCGCAGACACAGAGCAGCCAGAAACGGGGGAGCGACTGCTGTAAGGTGTTCGGCAAAACTGCGGAAAAAGTGCAGAAAAAGTGCAGGTGTTGAACCCTGTCACCGGGAAAAGTGTGGGTGTTAAAACATCCACATCCCCCATGGGTGCTACGCCCCCTGGGTAGGTGGATACGCGCTTCATGTCGGACCAGTCCCAAAATGTAATCAGTGTTTCCTGGTCCCATTGCGGACATTTCCTGAAAATTTAATCGATAACCATAACTTTTTGAGCTATCTTGAGCTAACTAATTCAGTCCAGGTTACTGGTAAAAAGTTAGCTCTATAAGGATTGCTTTCAGTGTTTATTTCAACAGCAATCCCTCATACTGAGCAATGCATATGGCAACATGACAGTATATGCATATGGACAGCGAATTGTGGCACTACTTAATTCAGATTTTCCAGTGTCTGACCCGCCAATCATTGATCAAAGCCAATCGGGGGCAAATATGCCAGTTTTGATCCCTGGGCGACTGACTGGGGAATCACTTGTATTAAAGAGCTCTGCTTTATTTCCACCACTCATGTTCAGTGAATGGCTTTGATACCTACTGCTTCAGAGTCCACTAAATGACCCAGTTCCATTCTAATAGCTAAAAAGCCCTCAGGGTGTGCGTTAGTACAGCTGTTTCTCTGGTTGTTCCCTCTGCATGTCTCCAGTTTTCTTCCATTTTGGTTAATCACGTGCCGATTTTTTTTTTTTTTTCCTCCATCTTTGCATATTTAATAGACCTCTCTGTGGTGCTTTGTAGACGGAGAGCTCGCCTCCTGCTCTCTCTCCTGACTGTAATGAATTCACTCGCTTTTCTCTGCTTTTTGTCTGCCTCCAGATGTGAGGAGCAGTCCTTCGTTAGGTCATGTGGGCACGCCACGACCTTTGTTTGTTTTTAATCATTTTTACGGAAAAAGCTTTTTTTTGAGTCATGAGCGGTGGAATTCTATTGTTTGACAAATGAATTGCACTTGATCTGCGAAATAGGGGACGGTTCACCAGCCTTGACAGAGCATCATCCAAGAAGCATGGCAGACATCTTTTATTCCGACTCCTTCCCGTTCCTCCTTATCTGCTGTTTGCCGCCGTCCCTCAGCCACGCAGAAAACAAAGTGTCACGCTTTGAGGCAGCCCTGCAACCCATCTGTCACTTTTCTGTCTTTTTGCTCTTCCTATCAAGACCCTGAGGAAATCCTTTTTCTTTTCTTGTTTAGATTTTGCACTACAAAACCATTTGCATTTCAGTCATTTTGCAAAAAAGCATTATGCTTTGAAACATAGGGTTCTTTGTTCTTATGATTTCCAACCCCCCCCGTGGTTCCGACAACTTTCCGCTGAGCATGTTACTACAACAAGCCCCTTATGTGTTTGTGTGTGTTGTTCGTGCTTTTCTAAATGAGATAGACATCGATTTATGCCTTCCTCAACACTACCATTGCATCTGAAAAAGTCGATAAAGCATTTATACATCAAATGTGGAGCTTCAATGTTTTTGAGCATAAAGGAACAAGGTCCAATGGAAACTTCGGGAGCTAAAGAGAAAAAATGATGTGTGTTTTTGGGCTTGTATGTAAATTAGACCCCATACCCCCCCAGCTTTTTCACTATTTGCTTACCATCCTTTAGTGCTGAGTTGAAAAAAATTTAAGAATCAATTCTGAATCAATTCTTATAAAAATTCCTAAACATCGATTTAATCGTTCAACATTTCTTTTACCATTTTTACATCTAAAATAAGAGGGAGAAGTCATGGCGTGCATTTTAAGGCTTAGGTCTGAAAGGGTTAATACAGTTTCCCCCGGTGAACTGTAACCCCATCCAGTGTGGTGTCATTGAATTGCAGGCATATAATGAAGGTAACGGCTCAAAAAAAAATTTCTTAATAGCACTGACCCATATCAATATTCACAGTCGGTGTGAAAACTTTGTTGTGAGTTATTTGTTCAAGTGAATTCAGTTTATTTATATAGCGCCAATTCACAACAGATGTCTTCTCAAGGCACTTTACAAGAAAAGTTATTTCATTTCAATCATACAAACATTCCAATCAGTTTAAAAGTTTTCATTTTAAGGAATCCCTCTCCCAGTGGAGAAGAACAACTCCCTTTTAACATGAACAAACCTCCGGCAGAACCTGGCTCAGTATGAGCAGCCATCTGCCACAACTGTCTGGTGATTCGAGAAGAGAGAGCAGAGACACAGAACAATAAGTACTGATGTAAGGGCACTTTCAATCAATCTATCTTTCTATATTAAAGAAAGTAAAACGTTGATAACAGGACATGGAGGATGTTCAGTTATTGCGAGCATCATCCCTGTCGATGCCCCCCGTCCAACAGGGCATTGCAGCTGAGCAGGATTCCAGATCAGCTTTAGCTTCTATAGAAAGAAAAACAGTGAGAAAAAAAAAAATTACAGTCAAAACTGCCTACCTTTGCAGTGACGTCTCTGGTCGACCACGGTTTGTTTACTTCAACTTGTAAATGCATTTCCATTCAAGGAGCAATGGCCGACAGAGAGCGAATTTTGAGTCTGATTTGTTGTTCTCTACACCTCCTGGTGTTCAAAATTGCCAAAAGACCATATCAGACAAACTGGCCTTGCAATATAAGGAATCTAGTGCCCAAAAGCTGCATTGACTACTAATTACATCTACCATAGAGCACTGTTCTGGTGAATTGTTGTTTGGCTGATGTTGGGCTGACCAATCACAGACGTGCGCTCTCCGTTGGTTAGACGGATAGTTAAACAATTGGGCTCTACCCCGTGCGTGCTTGCGTGCTGGTCGGAGAGCCCTTGAGTCGACAGATAATGGCGCTGCGTGTCTCCGCACTTCCACAGACAGAAGTATAAATGAGGCTTAAGCCTATAGCAGCATAACTACAGAGATACCTTGTTTTATTGTGTATATATTTAGTTTTAAGAAATCTTATTTTCACTATCAATTTTTGTTTACATTTATTTCAGAGTCAATGTTACAGTTACAATTATATTTTTAAAGTCCAATATTTTTTCTCAGTTTCATTTTCAGTTGTCACCGTTTTATAATATAACTACCTTGAGTGAAAACACTACTGTCTTTCGATATTAACACCCAAATTTAAAACAAAAATGCATAACATGATCTAATATGGACTGCCCATTAATGTCACACCGCAATGCATTGTTGGACAT
The DNA here is from genome assembly GCA_963556495.2 of Valencia hispanica. Classification (NCBI taxonomy): domain Eukaryota; kingdom Metazoa; phylum Chordata; class Actinopteri; order Cyprinodontiformes; family Valenciidae; genus Valencia; species Valencia hispanica. The sequence goes on from OY747708.1 coordinate 45,845,301, forward strand.
TGGGAGCTACTTAATAGCACTAAGCAACAGAGAAAGACATCACTATGAACTTGTTAAACATCTGAATACATTTATATTAACAGTTATTCAAGGCATAAGATCCTAATTACAATCTAATTTTGGTCTATTTTGTAATAGAAATAGTGCAAGAAAAATTGCACTATGCCCATACGTTTAGTTTAGTTTTCAATGACATCAGCATAAATACAGATCATGATATATTATTGGAACAACTGGAGAGTTGGGTTGGACTCTCTGGTACAGTACTTGGCTGGTTCGAGTCTTACCTAAAGAACAGGGACTTCTTTGTTTCAATAGGAAACCTTTGATCAGAACGAATAGAAATCACATTTGGGGTGCCCCAGGGCTCCATCCTGGGGCCCCTCTTATTTAATAGCTACATGCTCTCACTAGCCCAGATTATAACAACGAATAAGATTAGCTACCATATCTATGCAGATGATACTCAGCTCTACATTACGATGTCACCAGGTGACTTTCAACCCATCCAAACCCTAAGTAAATGCATCGAGCAAATCAATGGATGGATGTTCCACAACTTTCTCGAGCTGAACAGAAACAAAACTGAAGTAATTACTTTTGGACCTAAAAAGGAACGATTAACAGTTAGCACACGGCTTCAGTTAATAAAGCTAGAAACTACTGATCAGGCCCAAAATTTAGGTGTAGTAATGGACTCAGACCTGAACCTCCAGGGTCACATAAAGGCAATAACAAGGTCAGCCTTCTATCAGCTGAAGAACATTTCTAGGATTAAAGGACTGATGTCGCAACAGGACCTAGAAAAACTCATCCATGCATTTATCTTTAGCTGGATTGATTACTGCAACAGCGTCTTCACAGGTCTGCCTAAAAAGTCAATTAGACAGCGGCAGCTGATCCAGAACACTGCTGCTGGTGTCCTCACTAGAACCAGGAAAGTAGAGCACATCACCCCAGTTCTAAAGTCCTTACACTGGCTCCCTGTATCTCAGAGAATAGACTTCAAAATACTTCTATTCGTTTATAAGTCATTGAATGGCTTAGAACCAAAGTATGTTGAAGATCTACTGTTACTATACCAACCCCCCAGACCTCTCAGGTCCTCAAATTCCAATCTACTCAACATCCCTGGAATTACACCAAACATGGAGAAGCAGCTTTCAGTTTCTATGCTCCTCTAATCTGGAACAAACTTCCAGAAAACTGCAGAGCTGCTGAAACAGGGAGTTCTTTTAAATCACAACTAAAAACGTATCTGTTTAAAGATGCCTTCGTGTAGTGTTTTCATGTATCATATGTTTTGTGTTAGCTTCTTGCTTTATTGCTGTTTTTACCTTATATGCTTTGTCTGTGTTTTCCTGCTATTTTTATTTTACCCCTTAATCATGTAAAGCACCTTGAATTACCTTGTTGTTGAAAGTTTGCTCTACAAATAAAATTGCCTTGCCTTGCCTAGTAGTTTTGATTTACAGCGTGCATTTCAATCATTCTGTTTTGCCCATATGGCATACTGCTTATTAAAACCCTGAAGCATATAAACCAGTTGACAAGCAAGGAGTGATGTGAACAAAAGCATTTCTTTATTTCTGTATGAATATTGTTATTATATCAACCCTCTATGCTCTGCTTGATCATTCATTTGTGTCTTTATTTTTACAATTTTTTCCTCTGTCGTGTTCTCCAGTAAATTCCCTGGTAACGCAATCCGACTTGTGACTAGGCGCAGGCGCCCCGAAGAGGTCATGCACTTGGCTGTGGTGGCTTGTGGGAAACGTCTGGATGAGACCCTCACAATGCTCAAGTCGGCCCTGCTGTTCAGCCTGAAGAAGATCAAGTTTCACATTTTTGCCGAGGACGCCTTGGCCCCTCAGTTTGAAGAAAGGGTAAGAGACCTGCAGCGTGCAAATCCTAAAAGAATGCACCCAATGATTCCTTGCAAAGGCCTTACGTTCTTATATCTCTGGTGGTTTTGTTAAATAGGGAATGTGTGCTTTTCCTTAGTAATGGATTACCTACCACTCCGACTCACTGCTACCGGCAGATACTGCTCTTTTATCTCAAAACAGGAGCATAATATATAACTAAGACATTGTGCTTCTTGTGTAATAATGGGGTTTTCTTGTAAGGTCACCTTTTAAGATCGGCTATACATGAAGTTGATTCCTTCCAATAATGTTGTAAATCACCGTCTACAGAAATTATTTCCATTAATAAACCTCAAACCTTACAACAGATAGCTTCCATTCAAATGTTGAGTTTACAAGTCTGCCTTTGTGTGCGCTGAATCGTTGCCATGTGTTGAGCGTTCGCTGTTTGGGGGGGAAAAAGGGGGAATCATGACCAGACTGGGCTTGGATAATGCTGTACATATGCTGGCTTTGAACAGGGAGGAGCGTATGAAGCAGCCACAGTGCTAAGAGACTCGAGGCAGACGCTTGCCAAGTCCTTGTGGCTCTTAAGTCTGTTCAAGGCCAAATTCAGCCAAATTCTGTTTCTATCAGTCTGAACTTCAGCTGTATTTTTTTTATTCTTTGGTGACAATGCAGCTTCTGTAAAATCTATTGAAATTTAAACTGTTCCAGTAGTTTTAAATAGTTACCAATGAAGCAGTGCTCCGAGATATTCTGGCCAATATCAGACCACTGATCTTGTAAAGCTCTGACCAGCTGATCCCAATTTTTGATGATTCAAAATTTCTTTAGGAAAAAAGGAATAGAAAAATTGTTTCTTTTTGCTTAAAGTGCTCATGACGACAAATTGAAAAACATACATATTACTTAACATTTTGGTTGGCTCAGTTCAATTCATAACCCGGTGCTAACTTAACAACAGCAAGCCGGAAAGTTTGTTTTCTTGCCACACTGTGTCCGCCTCGATGTTAGGGGGTGGTTTACCAACGTTGCTTGCTGTGTCTACATGTATATATGTACATAGACATTTGGCAAGTTAGGGCAATTTTATTTGTATAGCACACTTTCAACAACAGGGTAATTCAAGTACTTTACATGATTTGGTGATTAGAAAACTGGAACAAAAACAAACAAACTTCCAGACAACTGCAAAGCTGCTGAAACACTGAGTTCTTTTAAATCACAACTAAAAACGTATCTGTTTAGAGATGCCTTTGAGTAATGGTTTCATGTATCATATGAAAACATACGTTAGTCGAGAAAATCGCCGGATTTAAACCCGGAAGTAGGCAACGTTCTGCCCGTGGGACATGCAAACGAACGCTAATGGGTAATAAATCTAGAAAAATCACTTTTCATCAGTTATTGTTAAATTAAGTATAGATCTAGGATGTCATTATTCTCAAATAAAACTGAATGATTGTTTCAGATTAGACGTCATCTAAATTTACTGTAGATCTACATGACGTCTACTGTACGGTAGATCTACTATATACAGTAGATCTACCGTAGTTTTCGAACAATAACCCGCTTCTTTTTTCACACGTTTGGACCCTGCGGCCTATAGAACGAAGCGGCTAATTTATAGATTTTTTTTTTACTGGCTAACGGCCTCCAGGAAGTGAGACAGACATGTGGGGAAAGATTATGTGCTGAAGAAGACACTACTGGTAGTTTTCATGCAAAGACCCTCCTCATGGAAAACACATGAAGAAATGCAGCTTTTAAGTTTTAGGCAATGGAGCTGGCTTTCAAAGAAGGAAATAGAGCTACTGCACGTAAGCTTGACATCAATGAATCGATGGTGAGATGTCGGAGGAGGCAGCAGGAAGAACTGAGTCTGTGTAAAAAGACGACAAAAGTTTTCAGAGGACATAAGGACACTGAAGAAGACAACTTCATTGGCTTTAGTGCGCAAGACAAAGAGGAAGATAGCGACCAATGATTTTTCTGTCAGGCTAAATAAGGTTTTATTTTCTAACCGGACATGTTACTGTCATGTTGTGTTAACGTCGTGAGTGTGAAAGAAAAGCACATCTTAAAGTAAAAAAAAAAAATCTTCCGTATACCATCTTTCTGTGAAAATATCTCAAGTCACAACATGAAAACGTGTGGCTTATATTCAGGTGCGGCCTATATATGTACAAAATGTATTTTCTTTTCAAATGTAGCTGGTGCGGCTTATATTCGGGTGCGCTCAATAGTCTGAAAATTACATTATATTTTTTGCATTTATTGCATTTGTATTTGTATATTATTATTATCATTATGTTCACCTGATAAATATTGATGGAGAATTACTTTACTTTAGCTTACCTCAAAGTGTGCCGAGCACAGCCTCGATGCATCCGTTAGGGCCCACTTGTCTTTGGTTTGATGCACCTTTTTGCCCACTCTTCTCAAACATTTTTCGTATTTGATGATTTTAATAAACTATACATGGAAAATGATGTCATGACCTTTTTTAAAAAAAAAGTTTAATTGTCTTTACTATAAAAAATCTGAATAAAATAAAAGTGATTTCTCAAAATCACTGAAAAACTGAAAGTACAGCAAAAGCCTCCTGGTTATTATTGCCCAAACTGTCTAAACTGTAGCATGTCCAAGTTAGCGTGATAAGCTTGATTATTGTGGCTAGCATTGTTAGCAATGTTAATTAAACAGCAGGCTGTTTGTATTCCTTGTAGCCTGTGTTGTAGTCAAGTCACCATCTCTCGAGTCCAAGTCACACTTGAGTCCTTTGTGTTTGAGTCCAAGTCACATAGGATTAGTCCAAGCTGAGTCCCAAGTCAATTCGCTATGTCCTACAGGCCAAGTCCGAGTCCAAGTCCCAAAAAAGAATCTTCCTGTCCAAGCCAAGTCATTCTCACCTGAGAACAAGTCCAAAATAGGAGAGCAGGGTTTAGATTTTAAGACTAGAATAATGGCAGCCATACATGGTTTACTTTATTTAAAAACTAAAAATTGTACTTGGTGCCCCGAAGCTGTCACCAAACTAACACGGTTGCATGTGCAAAATAATAAAACAATAACAATAAATAAATAAACAGCAATGAACAATAAATACGCAACATGTCATTTACAGTTACAAAGGCTTTGGGAAGTTGTGTTAAACCCACAACCAGTGCCATCCCCAATCAACAACAATGTAGAGAAAATGTCTGAATTCCACGAATTAAACCAGAACAGCCTTGAAAAAAATCATTATCCAATTAAGCTCCTCCTCCTGCTGTCTTGATAGCCTACCCACAGCTTTTCTAAAGAAGGTTCTTCCTGTTATTGGTTCTGATCTTGTTCAAATAGTGAACTCATCACTGCTATCAGGTGTCTTCCCTCAGGCTTTAAAAACAGCAGTTATTAAACCACTGCTAAAGAAGAAAAATCTGGACAACACGTTAATGCAGAACTACAGGCCAATCTCTAATCTCCCATTCATCAGTAAGATTATTGATAAAGCTGTGTTTCAGCAGTTAAATGGCTTCATAACAATGACAAACCGTTTTGATGCTTTTCAGTCTGGTTTCCGCGCTCACCACAGCACCGAGACTGTCCTCGTCAAAGTATTTAATGACATCCGCATAAATACAGACTGTGGAAGAACCACAGTGCTGGTTCTGTTGGACCTCAGTGCAGCATTTGACACTGTTGATCATGATATTTTATTGGAACGACTAGAGAGCTGGGTCGGACTCTCTGGTACAGTACTTGGCTGGTTCGAGTCTTACCTAAAGAACAGGGACTTCTATGTTTCAATAGGAAACTTTTCATCAGAACGAACAGAAATCACATGTGGGGTGCCCCAGGGCTCCATCCTGGGGCCCCTCTTATTTAATATCTACATGCTCCCACTAGGCAAGATTATAGCGACCAATAACATTAGCTACCATAACTACGCAGATGACACTCAGCTCTATATTACAATGTCACCAGGTGACTCTGAACCCATTCAAACCCTAAATCAATGCATTGACCAAATAAATGGATGGATGTGCCATAACTTTCTCCAGCTGAATAGAAACAAAACTGAAGTGATTATTTTTGGACCCAAGGAGGAACGATCAAGAGTAAGCACACAGCTTCAATTAATACAGCTAGAAACTACTGATCAGGTTCGTAACCTAGGTGTAGTAATGGACTCAGACCTGAACCTCCAGGGTCACATAAAGGCAATAACAAGGTCAGCGTTCTATCACCTGAAGAACATCTCTAGGATTAAAGGACTGATTTTGCAACACGACCTAGAAAAACTCATCCATGCGTTTATCTTTAGTCGGATTGATTACTGCAACAGCATCTTCACAGGTCTGCCTAAAAAGTCAATAAGACAGCTGCAGCTGATCCAGAACGCTGCCGCTCGCGTACTCACTAGAACCAGGAAAGTAGAGCACATCACCCCAGTTCTAAAGTCCTTACACTGGCTCCCTGTAGCTCAGAGAATAGACTTTAAAATACTTTTACTAGTTTATAAATCATTACATGGCTTAGCACCAAAATATGTTGAAGACCTGTTGTCATGGTACCAACCACCAAGACCACTCAGGTCCTCCAACTCTAGCCTACTAAACATCCCTAGACTCAGAACTAAACATGGAGAAGCAGCTTTCAGTTTCTATGCTCCCCTTATCTGGAACAGACTTCCTGACGAGTGTAGAGCTGCTGAAACTCTGAACTGCTTTAAATCGAGACTAAAAACCCATCTGTTTAGAATTGCCTTTGAGTAAATGCTTGATGTTATATGTATGAAATGTGTTCATGCTCTCTTGCTTTTTTTTATTTTTTCTATTGTGTATCATGTGTAATGTGTGTTTCTTTTATGTGTTTCTTTTAAATCACCAAATCATGTAAAGCACCTTGAATTACCCTGCTGTTGAAAGTGTGCTATACAAATAAAATTGCCTTGCCTTGCCTTGCCTTAAATTTCTCCAGTAATCTGACCTAATATTACAAGCTAACATTAGCATCAGCTACATGCTACGTAATTCCAACAATAGCAGTGGCACGTCGGAACCCGAGTCCAAGTCATCTGTGTGGTGCTCAAGTCAAGCACAAGTTCCTTAAAGGTGACACAATTCAAGACCTGAGTCCGAGTCCACGACTTGAGTACTCCCTGCTTGTAGAGTTAACGGATCCTTACAGAAACTCTGAGATAGGTCTGGGCAACATATATCGAATATATCACTTTATCAAATGTTTCCATTTATGAAGATTTAATTTTTTAGGAATATTGCGGGGGGAAAATGTCACCAATGTATCTCTTGGGTTTCCGTAGTTCAAAGTGATGATGACCCCGCCCATGGCCTTCAATCTTTATTTACAGTGTGTATTTATTTGGTCACTAAATTCAGGTCAATACTTAGAAACTGGATGATTAAAATAAAAGCAAGTAAAAAAAAATATCTGTCATTTATAATTTCTCTTTATCGAATTTGGCATAAGAAAAAAATCAAAGATTTTATTTTTCATCCGTCCAGCCCTAATCTAGCTTTCATGTATGGTGCGTTCACTGATTGGAAAACAGATTGGCCTTTTAGCCTCTGTTTAGCTGATTCCCGATCAGTGCTGGTTAAGGGTATTTTCACTCAGTTCCGGTCACCAGTGTTTATATGAGAAATGTGTATCTTCCCTTGCAGCTGAACCAGTGGCCTCAGTCTGTCTCAGCAAAGTTCCAGTACACCATCTACCCCATCTCCTTTTCTGTGGGCGATGCTGAGGAGTGGAAGAAGCTCTTCAAGCCCTGTGCTGCTCAGAGACTCTTCCTCCCTGTAAGACTCTAGCACACTTTACCACACCTTATGTCCTCAACATGCTTAATGTCACAGGTTAGCAAGCAAGCAAGTTTTTCTCCTTTAGACAAACATAATTTCTTTCCTCACTCCGACAGTTAATTCTAGGTGTACTTTGTGGCTATAATTAATTACATGCATGACTTCACACATTTTTCTGCAGTAGCACTCAAAGAAAGATCCCCGTCTCTGGAGACGGAAACCAATGATTTCATTCTTTTTTTCAGACCAGTGTCCATTGTAATAGCAACTGGCGTTTATTGAAAATAAAAGAGACATAATTTTGGTGCAACAGATCTATAGTGTTTTCCTCTCACTGCAATCAGTGACCATCCAATATTTCCAATGTGAAGGAGCTCTTCCTGAACAACTGATTACAGCTTCCTTGATATTCTTATCTGCTTAAGGCTTAGTCATTTGTTATAATTTGGCAGCTTGACTTAAATGCACTTCGAGAATCCTTTGTATTACAAACCTATTTGGCTGGTTAAAAGGGTGGGTCTGCCAGGGAAAAATTGCTGACTTGTGTAACTCCCACCTTATGCAGAATGTTTTTTCAGTAAATCGGATATGATGTGAAATTCCTTCATGTAACTAAAATATTTTTCTATTACCTAGAAAAAGATGCTTTTCTATGTATTTATCCTTTATTTAACCAGGGTGTGCTTTGAGAATGTTGTCCCTCTTTTTTTAAATGGACCCCAGGCGTAAAAGGCACTCCATTACAGGGTACATGCTAAAGTTTGACGTTAATCTCGAAATATGTAAGCAAAGTATAACAAGTCAATATATTACAGGTAGCTGGCCTGTACTTGTACAGTGCTTTTTCTAGTCCAAAGGACCCCAACGCCCAAAACACTACATTCAGTCATTCACTCGGTGATGGTGGTAAGCTAGATTGTAGCCACAGCTGCCCTGGGGCAGACTGATGGAAGCAGGTGAAGTATCTTACCCAAGAACACAACGACTGAGACAGACGGGGGGGGGATGTGTAACCCACCGGTTACGGGACCCTTGCACTTGCACCTGGGACTGTTGACCCAGGTACAGGTTCAAGCTAAAAAAAAATCCCAGTTACACTCTTAGTCGCATAAGTCCTTGGTGTTTTCTAAAGGTTATTCCATGGCCAAGGTACAAAACAAAGAGAACACAGTTCTACCAATTTCAGACACAATTCTTGGCATTCTATTGAGAAGCCAACACAAAGACTGCAAATCTTATCTTTTTGATTATATTCTTAACGTCTTCAAACAAAAGATGAGTTACCTAGTACAGCTGTACCTCCGAATTAGTCCGGTCTGTTGGTTAAATAAGAACCATGGCACCAGTTTATAAAGAACACAATGATGCCTTCTATGCAACGAATTAAAAAAATGTGGGGAAGTGGGGCGATGTAGAGAAGAAGCAAGCATGTAAATTATGTCACCATAGTCAAGAAAGTTTAAAAATGTAACCTGGAACAGTTTTCTGTTCTGATCCTAGTTGAATCAGTCCGATCTAACCTTAAGTCTTTCTACTAAATGTTTCATATAAAGAGGCTAGATACTCACAAATTTGTAGAATTATACTTTCTGAATAAGGTTTCCCCATAGGGTAGATCAGGTCGATTGATTTCTAGAAAATATTAGTTGTAGCTTTTATGTTTTATTCACATTAATAACCAATTTCAGGCTATACAGTGATTCCTGCAGTAGCTGAAATTCCATCTGATTTTCAGCAAGGGCCTGTCTCAGGGTAGAGCCCGCTGAATAAATTATAATGTAATGTCAATTACAAAAAAAAAACACTTAATGCTCTTAATAAAAATGCTAAATAATAGAGGGGCCTATGATTGAACCTTGGGGGACTCCTTTTAAAATTCTTTGAAAACAGTTTTTCTGTCTGTTTGACAGTTCAACAAACAGGGGAGGACAGAGGCTCCTCCTTCTTCAAATGATTAATAAAGTCATTAGTCACCAGCAAAGCTGCTGCTATGGTAATGTAATCCAACCCTAAACCTGACTGATTTTTACTTAAGATCTAATTGTCAACCAAGCACTGCTTCAGTTCAGTCAGTAAATATAAAGTCTAGATATAGTGCATATAATTACATAAAGTGGGAGCCGAGGGAGCACCAGCATTCTGTATTTTAGAAATTGCATTACAGAAACTCAGATTTAAAATAGGAGTAACAGGCTCAGCAATGAAGTCAACTCCTGGTCCAGAAGACTGTTCTGGATCATTCCACGTCAGAGCTTTATGAATCAGTCTAGTACAACTAGGCTTAAAAACAAATGGGAAACATTTATATAAAATGTTCTTTAAAAACAATGTCAGCTTTAGTCTTAATTTTACTGGATTAATTCAGACATGTTTAAGAATGACAGAAGAGGAATAAAACTCGGACTTTAATTGGTTCCAGCATTTGAACGCAATGGTCAGGTTATTTGGGCTAAGATCTTAAAAGGGGTTGTGATTTGGATTTTTAGAAACTAACTGATGTTATTATTAAAGATATTCAGTTTTCTACAGAAAGTAGACAAAAAAAAAAACAAGCTTCACTGCAAACAGTAATTTATTGGTGTGGTCTGCAGGGAATTGTGTGTTTTTAGACAGCCTGGATCAGTTGCTGCAGCTGGTTGATTAATAGGAAATGGGACCCCAACAAGAGAAATGGTAAGGGGAAAACAATGGAAACTTATAGTGGAAACTGTGGTTTGGGGGGGGGGTCGCATAACAATGCTCCATCCTGTAAAATCGCTGTATCAGCTACAAAAAGAAAAAAACACTGGAACCTGATTCAAAATTGTACGAGAGTGCGGATTCCTTATTATTTGTAAGCAGTTTCATTAGCCTGGTGAATATATTATATGCAACATATTGTATGTTGTTGAGAAGAATCCCAAATACAAGTTTTACCACAATATTGTTTTTTTGTTTTTTTTTTACTAAGGGACTGGCCATCGTGCTGCAGCTCCAAACCTGATTAGTAATTAATTGTCACATAATGTTATGTTTTTTCAACGGTAAAAATGTCAGTAACAAATATGCATAAAGCTACTTCAGCCAAAGAGCAGATGTAGTATTTGTTCCAATCCAGCATCTGAGAACAGAATATGTAATGACATTTTCTGGAAAATTAATATATTTAAGACTATTTAAATATATTGAAAAACTGCAACTCTGTTAAGGAAACTTGCTTAAATTTGCCCTGTGTTATTGCTGTAATAAAAGGTTTCATATTAAAAACGCACCTTAAAAAGAAAACTTAACCAAGATCTAAAAGTTTACGCCTTTAGACACTTTTCAATGCTATGAAAGTGTGTTTACAGATTTAATCTTTTTTTTTTTTTGTCACACTTCAATGTTTCACATAATCAACTAAATATCTGATATTAAAGATATCAGATATTTAGTTATTTATCTATCCCAAAGGGAAATTAAGTGTCATAACTCGTGGATGGCAATGCTGGGGATAGAACTAAGGTAGCAGTCAATCTTTCAACAAATCTGAGGAGGCCTCTGACTGAAGACGTTCTGACTTAGAGGTTCTGCTTTCTTGTGTGACCTCCTTCCATCCATCATAATGGGCTAGGATAAGGCTGGACGATATGGACCAAAAGTTAGATCCATATTTTTCATTTGAAAGCTGATATTCGATATATATATATATATATATATATATATATATATATATATATATATATATATATATATATATATATATATATATATATATATATATATATATATATATATATTTTTTTTTTTTTTTTTTTTTTTTTTTTCTGCCCAAAAGGTATTGTAAAAAATACATTAAAGACTCTGAGCTAAATGTCTCAAATGTCACACAGGCATTTTTATTGACATACAGCTGTAGATGTACATTAGAAACGGTGTCAAAAATAAAGTATCTGCATACATTATTAATATTACTTTCTTGAGTAAAATAATGTTATATTCTTCCTAACCAAAATAGTTATAACTTTGCTATTAAAAAGTTCTGTTTTGGGTCAGGAGTGGGCTAGTGTTGAAATTCAGCCTAGGAGCTTGGTTCTGAAAGGCCTTTTATCTGATCGCACTAAGGATGCAAGTGGAACCATCCTTTTAATAAAAGTACTTTTATTAGTTGTATAACAACATAAAATGCAACATTTAACATATGAGTGTGTGTTAAATGATATGAGCAAATTAAAAATGAGTTGTTGAGGACGGTAAGAAAAAAAAAATCTAAATCTCTGGAGGCTGGACCTGCATAAAAATCAGTTTCCCCCGTACATAACCTTGCCTTTTCATGTGCATCCTTTCTTTTAGATATCAAATCAAATCAAACTTTATTTATAAAGCGCTTTTCATACAAGAAGTTGCATCACAAAGTGCTTTACAGATTAAAATGACCCCACATAAAACCACCTTCCCTTCCCTCCCCCATAGATTTAAAAGCATGGTCACAGTTATACCCCCCTCCCCCCAACCCAACTCCCATGAACGCGCACAGTTAAAAGTAAAAAAGGACATTGGGCCAAATGTAGATGAACCATGCAAGGAAACGCCATCAGAGGAGCCATCTGCCCCGGCAGCGGTAGATTAACAGCAGCAGCCGAGGCACCGACACAGGGCACCCAGTGGAGGCAAGGCCAAGACCCCCACCTCCACCCAAGCTCCACCTGAAGAGTACCCAGGGAGCTGCCGACCACCGCTCCCGGGGCAGAGGGCTCCCACAGAGGAAACACTGGAACGGGGATTAAGATAAATTAAAGTATAAAAAGAAACAGTAAATTAATGTACTAAGATTAAATAGTAAAACTGCTAAAAATATAATCATATAAAACATGCAGAGCAATTAAACAGACATAATAATCAGTTTGAAGCTAGGCTAAAAAGGTGAGTCTTGAGCCTGCTCTTAAAAACATGAATATTCTCTGCAGCCCTGAGGTTCTCTGGCACCCTGTTCCAGAGGTGAGGGCCATAAAACTGGAAAGACGCCTCACCATACGTGTGTGTCCTGACTTTTGGGGTGACAAGGAGACGGCTGCCAGAGGACCGCAGCGACCGCGAAGGTTTATATGGTAAAAGCAGTTCAGAGAGATAAGAAGGCCCAAGACCATTAAGACACTTAAAAACCATTAAAAGAACCTTAAAGTCGATCCTGAAATGTACGGGGAGCCAATGCAGTGATTTTAAGACCGGTGTAATGTGCTCCCGCCTCCTGGTCTTCGTCAGGACACGTGCTGCTGAATTTTGTAGTAGTTGTAAACCTGATATACTCTTTTTGGGAAGACCAGAAAGCAGGGCATTACAGTAATCAATTCTACACGTGATAAAATCATGCATCAGCGTCTCCGTGTTGGCCAGAGAGAGAATGGGGCGGACTCTGGCAATGTTCTTTAGTTGATAAAAACCTATTTTTGTAATGTTTTTTATGTGAGGAATAAAAGTCAGCTCAGAGTCAAAAATCACGCCCAGGTTCTTCACTTGTAAAGAGGGATTAAAAGACAGTGATTGTAGTTTTGGTAAAAGTTTCTCTCTCTGAGCCTCAGGACCGATGACTAAAACTTCAGTTTTGTCCTGGTTGAGCTGGAGAAAGTTTTCTGCCATCCAGGATTTAATGTCTAAAATGCAGTTAAAAAGTGCATCCATTGGCCGTGTGTCATCGGGAGACATGGAGATGTATAACTGTGTATCATCAGCATAACTGTGAAAGTTGACTCCATGTCTTCTGATGACGCTTCCAAGAGGGAGAATATAAAGGTTAAAAAGCACTGGGCCTAAAATCAAACCCTGGGGCACACCACATGTAATCCTATGGACCCTTGAGGAGCAGGTATGTAAACTTACCATAAAAGTCCTGTCTGTGAGATAGGATGTGAACCATTTGTGAACAGCACCAGAGAGGCAAATCTGTTTTAAACGAGTTAAAAGAATAGTGTGGTCTACTGTATCAAAGGCAGCGCTTAGATCCAGTACAACCAACACTGTCACCCTCTGTGCATCATAGTTTAATCTAAAATCATTTAAAATCTTTAGAAGGACCGTCTCTGTGCTGTGGTTCACCCTAAAACCAGACAGAAATTTCTCCAGGACATTGTGCACATTAATAAAATCATTAAGTTGAATTAAAACAAATTTTTCTAAAATTTTGCTTAAAAAAGGTAAGTTAGATACCGGTCTAAAATTGTTAAAATCATTAAAATCTAAATTGCTGTTCTTCAACAGGGGCCTCACTACCGCCCCTTTAAAGGCGGCAGGAAAGACCCCCTGTCTGAAGGGAGCAATTCATCATGGTTAAAATCTCATCTCTAAAAGATTCATAAAATGGCTTAAAAAATGAAGTGGGAATCGGGTCCAAAACACATGTGGTGGGCCTCACTGAGGAGAAAACCTTATCAAGAGTCCCAGCTTCTACCAGGACAAAACTGTCCAGTGTTTCCTCTGGTAGAGACACACATTCAGATTTGTCTAAAACCATGTTACACTGAGTAGATAAAATCTTACATCTGATGGTGTCTACCTTCCCTCTGAAGTGGTCTGCGAACTCCTCACAAAGAGCATTTGAGGGGGTTTTAGGAAATGCATTAGTAGTTCTGTTAAAAAGTTTATCAATGGTGGAAAAAAGGATTTTGGAATTATTTTTATGTTCCGAGATGATTTTGGAGATTGTCCACTCCTCTTTCTTTTTTATTTTCTCTTTTTTTATTTTTTGCAAAAGGGAAGCAACTATTTAATTGTTGACTAATTGGGCGGCTGAGCATTTCAATACCAACTGCTGAAATCAGAGTCCTGCAACGGATGAAAAAATCTCCACTTTTGAAAACTCCGGCCAAAGTGGAGATTTGCGTTTTCTCCTTTTTAAGGGTTTGCGTGTGGACAGAAATAACCAGAGTTTTAGGCTCCGCAACGTCACTTTCCACAACAAAAATAATTTGTGCGACCTGTGTTTACACTCAGAAACAGCATTTATGCCCTCAGAGATGTGTTGGCATTATCGATTGTCCAAGCACTTTTTGCTTGCGTGTTTTTACAAGCTCAGTTACTGCTCTATGTAGAAGTTAGAACATAGCAAGTTACTTTGTGTGGCTTTTATGTGTATAACTAATTAGGCAACCTTTCAGATTTAAAAATGCTGAAAACAGTGTATACCTTTTTATCCACCACTCTGAGTTGGGGTATACATCAAAATCCAAATGAATAACATTCAAGTAAATAGTTTTAAATTGTTTGAATTTACTTTATATGCTGATGATACTGCATTATATTGCTCTGGTAAAGGTTTGAAGGAGCTTCTGAGAATGATGGAAGGAGAATTAAAAGTACTAAAGAAATCGTGCAAGAAAAATAACTTCATCATTGAATTATGTCAAAACAATTTTTTAAATATATAGGAATACGCAAATATAAAATGATGTTAAACTCATGATAAAAAATTTAAGTAGAGTGTATGAAATCAGATTTTTGGGAGTGATACTTGACTATAAATTGCATTGAAAAACTTGTATTCAATGTTAAAGCAAAAAATGTTAAAGCAAAAAACTATTGCCGTGTTAAATAAAATATATATTTTTTTAATAAAAAATCACGTTACATGATTTATAGTAGCTTAATACTCCTATACAGGAATTACTGTTAAGTAAAAAGACAAACACAAAAAAAGAGTTTACATGCTTCAGAAAAAAGCAATGCGAATTATAAATGCATTAGATTATCGTCATCCGACCAATGAAATATTTCTCACGTTGCACACATTAAAATTTTATGACTTTAGTAGAGCTCAAAACTGCTTTGACTATATACAAAGCTTACAATAAACTCCTTGCGAGTTGCGCACAGAAGTGTTTTGAAATGAATGAAACACGCCATGAGTTGAGAGAGAAAAGCTTGTTTAAAAAAAAAAAACCAAAAGATTAGGACAAATATTAAAAACAGTACTTCAGTTAGACGGATTTGTGTGTGGAAAATATGTTTTTCATTCTTTCAATAAAATTTTTTGTAATCATTTGTTAAACAAATACAGTAAGGCATGATTATCATTCTCTGTTTTCTATTACGAGTTTGTCCACAGAATCAGCTGGAATTCCTTAGAGGATGAGAGTGTTTTGAGTCTGATAATGTTGTATGTAGTAAAATAAAAGTGCGGGTATAAAAAGCTTATGCTTCAACCTGCACCTATTTTGGTCTCTATCTTGTGTTTGTGACAGTTTCAGGAAAACAAAAATAGTTCATCCACTTCTGTTATAATTATGCATTTGTTTTTTTGTTTTTTTTTCTCTCCTTTTCCTTTGTAACCTGTGAATGTAATGGTTGAAAATGACAGAAATAAAGACGATCATTGTTAGTTTTTAATGTGAGAAGATGTGGAAAAGATTGAGGCTTCTGAATACTGGGAGGCACGTTGAATCCCCCATTGGGGCGTCGGCATTATTCTGATGTTGAGCTGAACTCTGCTTCCAGGTGATCCTGAAAGATGTGGACTCGTTGCTCTACGTGGACACCGATGTTCTGTTCCTGCGGCCCATGGATGACATCTGGCTGTTGCTGAGGTCCTTCAACGGGACCCAGCTAGCAGCGATGGCCCCAGAGCACGAGGTGCCCAAGATCGGCTGGTACAGCCGCTTCGCCCGGCACCCTTTCTACGGCGCCACGGGGGTCAACTCGGGCGTAATGCTGATGAATCTGACGAGGATCCGGAGGACGCTGTTTCAGGTGAGCTCTGAACGCCGGCCCTGTCACCCCTGGCTGCGATAAAACCGACTCAAGTGGGACCTGCCACCCCTCACCCGTTTGCATTCTGAAAGCGTGCGTTTCTTTGCGCTCGAGTCAAAGGCTGAGTGCTCCGGAGTGGCTGTGACTGAGGCTTTCCAGATTACCACACTAACATCACACGCTTTCTTGCCTCAGAGCTCAATTTAGCATCTTTACTGGCAGCAGATTGCACTCGGAAAGTGGAATATAAATGTCCCGCTGCTTTGATGATTTTCTTTCTTCTGTCGGAGGTCGAGTGTTGAGCTATTTTTGTGTGTCTTGCACTTGCAGAGTAGCCTGATTGCCGGCGGTCTGTCGTGGGAGGATCTTCTCCATCCGCTTTACCAGAAGTACAAGAACCACATCACCTGGGGGGACCAGGACCTCCTCAATATTATCTTCCACTACAACCCAGGTACAGTTTTTGTTTTACTGTAGCTATACCATGTAGCGTGGTTATGGAAAAATACTCGGAGATGTTCTATATTAAAGGTCGAAAGGCATATCCCACTCTGAAGAGACGCTCGCTAATCCTGTACTGTTTTAAAGCGGCGCTTGTCACGGCTGCAGGCTGAACTCCAGCTGCAGCTGCCAGATGTGGGCATTAACCGCTCAGATCCAGCGGCAGCGCGCCGACTGCCAAACAACCGAGCCAAAACAAGCTCAAGCTTCAATCTTTTAACTTGTTCCATCAACAGGAGTCCAATCCTTTATCGTCTGCAGCTCTGAAATCAGGAGCAGCTTCTTTGGAGACAAAGAGCTCTTTGTAGATGAGTGTAAAAGGAGCCAAAAGAAACCGGCATTTTGATTTATGGTAATTCTTTTGCAATCAGATGCTTGGTGTGATTAACCTTTGTATAAAGTGCATATTGAA
Organism: Valencia hispanica; assembly: GCA_963556495.2. Lineage (NCBI taxonomy): Eukaryota > Metazoa > Chordata > Actinopteri > Cyprinodontiformes > Valenciidae > Valencia > Valencia hispanica. The sequence continues at coordinate 45,862,589 of OY747708.1, forward strand.
AGGAATGTAAAAAAGAAGGCACACCCTTGTTAAAATGTCAGCATCTTGTTTTTCCACCATAAATGTGAAACATAACGGGTACGTTGTGACTGAAGGCAAATAAACCTGTTAAAGAAGCTTTAAAAAAAAGCTGTATTCACCTGGTGTCACAAGTGAGCACATTGTTAAACTAATACTTTGTTGGAGCATAAGTTTCCCATACCTGACCTTTTTTGAGGACACCTTCATCTTCCTCCCAGAACTGTGAGAGATTTTTTGGTGAAACTGAACTGTAACTGTAATCTCAGAGCATGACACTGCCACCACCCTGCTTGTCTGTGGGTATGGGGATGTTGCCTTTTAATATTGTGGAGCAAAAGATCAAGCTGTCATCAGACCACTTTTTTGGAGGTTATAGACAGGACTTGACTGTTTTTCTTGTTCTTCTTTTTTTTTTTGCCTGTTTAGTTTTTACGTTGGAAGAATATTGCATTGTACACACATAGCCCGGTATCTCACAAAACGAAGATATTTTTCAACAATTTGGCCTGTCATCCACACGAAAACGCAGATTTACGGCACCGACAACAAAGCTTTTTTAAAACTCCGGCTAAAGTGGAGATTTGCGTTTTCTCCTTTTTAAGCGTTTGCGTGTGGACAGAAATGACCAGAGTTTTAGGCTCCGCAACGTCACTTTCCACAACAAAAATGCTCCGACATCATTTGTGCGACCTGTGTTTACACTCAGAAACAGCATTTATGCCCTCAGAGATGTGTTGGCATTATCGATTGTCCAAGCGCTTTTTGCTTGCTTGTTTTTACAAGCTCAGTTACTGCTCTATGTAGAAGTTAGAACATAGCAAGTTACTTTAAGTGGATAGGGTTTGGGGGAACTACTGCCCCCTACAGGTTTGGGATGTCTATTAATGTGCTTAACAACACACTTATGCGGTTAATTGTGGACTGAGTTTTATTTTTTTAAATGAGGTAGTGAGAATATTCAGCAGCAAAAAAACAACATCAAAGACTGGAGTATTCACTTTAAGTGTCTTTGGGAGAATGCTGCTTTTTATTTTCTATTACTTTGAATAGAAAGATAATACTTATTTTCTCTGAATATAATTTTTGATTTTTGTGTAATTTTTGTCCTGTATGACTTAAAATGGGAGCTATTATTGTTATAGGTTTATTTTCTAATATAGAAGATTATTTATTTCTGTTTAGATTTTAAAGTCATTTCTATAATGGTTGACTTGTAAAAGCTGATCTGAAGTTTATTGAAATTTTCTTTTAACCACATTGAGCAGCAATACTTTAAATATCAAAAGTCTTCTTTAAGTAAACGGAATATGATTGATGTGTTTAAGATTGGACCAAGATTCCTCTTTTATGGAAATCAAAATAGCTTTCATTGAAAGTATGACCGTGATATGATTATGATACATATTTTGGACATGTTTTGGTTGCTGTTTGTTGTTTGACGTGAACAAAAGACAGGACATAAATTGGTTTGGATACTTGGAAACAGAATGGATTCAAGAGTAGAAAGTAGCCATGGAAGGAATAAAGAAAAAACCCTAAATGGGGAAAATAATATGTAACAAAAATAATCGTATTATAATTGAATCGTAGCACCAGAATGAACCCGTGAGGAACCCAAGATGAAACACCCCTACTAAGTCCGGCTCTGGATCCTTGGTGGCCTAATTCCTGACTCAGAATTTAGAATTAGGACAGAATTACTTAATGTTAGATTCAACAGATTAACTAGAATTGTTTTGTTTTTTTATCTGACCCATACAGGATTTATGTCACATTAAAGGTGGAAATAGTTTGTAAAAATGATTTTGTATTCCCTGCAAACAGCAGGCTCTGCAACGGGGATGTGAACACTCGTGAATGCCCACTGCATGTTTTAAACCTGAAGATGAGATGTGATACGGTTGCCCCCTACCATAGATCAGCCATGTTCTTTTTTTTGTTTTGTCTTGTCTTCCGTGGCAGAGAGTCTCCTCATCTTTCCATGCCAGTGGAACTACAGACCTGACCACTGCATGTATGGGAGTAACTGTAAAGGGGCTGAAGAGGAAGGGGTGTCCATCCTCCACGGCAACCGTGGAGTTTATCATGACGACAAGCAGCCTGCATTTAAAGTGGTCTATGATACAATACATGATGTAAGTATGGGGGGGTGGGGTATTCATTTGACTCTTTTTGGTTTTTAGCAACGTAGAGAGGTCAAAAGTGCACGTTTTAAATCACTGTGAGCGATAGAAGTAATCAAAATGAATCCACTCTTTCCAAACTGACTTGTACTTCGCTGATCAAAACGACAACTTGAAATGACAGCAACATTCGCTTTAACGTGCCTTGATATGCACATGTCTTTGGAGCGTTCCTGTAAATCAAATAATACTTTTTTTTGTTTGTGTTTTTTTCTTTTCTTTCAAAATGTCAGTCAGTCATGATTTTCGATTGGTTAGGGAGCTGAAAAGGTCTTTAGAAAGGCTGCAGCGTATAATTTGAATCACTGTGATGATTCAGTTACTGTTGCTATCATCGTGGACGAGACTACCCACGTCTGAAAAGAAATCCTCTTCACGTATTAAAAGCGGTCTCTTGGAATTTCTGGGCATTGATTTGTGGGGACCTTTTTCTCTCTCAGGGGACAAAAGGCAAAGCAGCATGGCAGCCAAAGGCCACCCATACCTTCCCGTTTGCTGTCGTAGTCAGAATGGATGAAAAACTGTGATTTATGAGGAATATCTTCAAGCAAAGGTTTTTGTTGTTTTGTAACTTTTAAGTGTTTTCTTTAGATAGAAGTGATATAAAAGATACATTGTCTTACTGAAGAATTCATAGCTCTTCAACGTTATATTTTGCCATGCTATAACTGCGTTTTTTTTAAATATATTTTGGGGATTTTATGTGAAAGACTAACACAAAGAAGAGGATAACCGTGTTGTGGAAGGAAAAGGACACTGTTTTACAGTAGCCGTTTTAGTGACTCCTCCTATATTATAGCTTTGATTCCCCAACATTCAGCTCCATCCACGTGACTCTGAACAGCCGCCTTGTCCCTACCAAAGAAAAAGCTCCCCCATAGCATGATGCTTCCACTGCCATGCTTTACTGTTTTCTCCTATAGATCAAGTTTTCCATGTGGGCTAAAAAGTTCCATTTAGGCCTCATCCAGGGGTCGAGTTAACCTAATATTTTCCATATTTGATCGTTTGTCTTTAAACGGTGACTGAAAAATCTGATGGCCATCTCATGACCACTTGGTGCAGAAGTGCAGAGTTCATGTGACTAATCAATCGAAAAAGGATTCCCATGAGAACATCTGGGCATCATCTCAGACCCGGACAATGAACCCAATGTATCTCACTAACCGGGAGCTGACAGCACGTTGAAGTTACATGGAGCGGATCTGTGACTGACCACTGATGCAAAGACGAGGACATGCTGCGAGGAATTCCTCCCGCTGAAGCAATCAGAAAAGCCCTCGTTTAGAGAGTCTTGTCAAATTCCGATCACTTCAATTGGAGAAATGTTCCACGATCTCAAAGGTTTGGCTGAAGTGGCGCTTACTTCCAGTCTCCAGTGTGGCAACAGAGCGCAGGTTCAGGCCACAGCAGGTGAAATGTTCACAATTAATACATGTAGCATATTAATCTGCTCGATGTGGATTCTCTGTTCAGTTTGTTCGGCTTAAACATTAATTAAAATAAAACACTACTGAACATGTCATTATTATCATTTTAAGAAATGACGGTTAAAAATGGAATATGACCGGATTTATTTTGACCCCGTCAGTCAAAATGATGGACAGCAAAAAATAGTAGTGGACCTCAGGTCTCATCTGACAAGGGGACCTTCTTTTCCTTTATGGCCTGAGGGACTTCTTATGGATTTGTTTTCAGCAGTGGCCCTCTGCTGAAAGACCAGATTTGTGGAGGGGATCACTAATAGCTGTCCCGCCCACCCTGAGTTGCAGATCTCTGCAGCTCCTCCAAAGTTACCATGGCCGCTTCTCTAACGAGTTTTCCTCTGTCCTGTCGTGTCCGTTGAAATGGTTCGCTGCTCTGTGGGACGTTGAAAGCTTGGGAGGTTTGACTAATTACTGACTTTTAAAGGCTGCACTGGATTTTATTTTGGGTTATCAGAGTGAAAGGGGTGAATAAACACTGTTAACACTTTTGTTACATTGAAATAAAAAAAAATGTTTTCATAATTTTTCTTCCTCTGCATTTACGTAGCAGTTTGTGTTAGTCTGTCACGTACAATCCTAATAAAATACATTCGTTTGTACATTTAACGTGAAACATGCCAAAAGTTGAAACGTTATAAATACTTTTGTAAGACATGGAACTATACAGTTGGACATAAGTATCTTTTTTTTTTTTTTTTATCATTCTTGCTTACCTTGAAGTTCAAGCTTTACCCTGATAGACAAACATTTCATGCTTCACAACAGTTGGTTCAAAAAGGTTGGACTGCTCCTTTAGCTCACATAGAGGGCTCATTCAAAACGCTGCTCAGGCTGTCGACTGGGGCGATGTTCATTCACTCGAGCTCACATTAAGCAATCTGGGTCAGTTATTTTTTAATTTTATTTTAGACGGCGGTTTCACTGGCAGCGAAGTCGGCTCCCCTCTGCTCCACTGAGATAAGCCTCTTAAAGACGAGCCGGGACGTAAATTATGATTAATACTCAAACCCCGCTCCACCCCTGCTGACAGAATTTGTAAACGCCGTTTACAGACTGTGTTGGATTCCTTTGGGGGAAAAACATAAAATAAAATTACACTGAAATAGTTTTGGGGTTGGACACTGATGGGTTATGTCTCTGTCTCTGCAGTTCCCCTTTGAGGACAACATGTTCCAGTCGCTCTTTTATCCCATCCAGAACAAGTTCCTGGACACGGTCAACACCCTGTGCGGTCGGATTCCCCAGGTCTTCCTCAGGCAGATAGAAAAGACGATGAAGAAGGTGTTTGAGGAGAAAGTGGTACGCCACGTCAGACCGCGCAAATGACCGAGGAGGAGAAGTGGACCACCTGTGGATCACGAGGGGTATTTTTGGATCAAACTGGAGGCTCTGCGTTGGTAGTGCTGGACACTTTGGACCTCCAGGAATCAGTTTCGACACATGACGATGGACTGTGATGATTTGGTGGGATGAACAGACGGTGCCTTGCCAAAGTATTTACACCCCCTTAAACTTCTGTCTTACATGCCGCATTTCAACCCCAAGCTTTCGGCTGCATCCACACCAGGCCTGTTCAGTCCGCTTTAATCAAACTCTTAATTCGTTTGCTCCCAAAGTCCGGTTCTTATTGGGGAGGTGTGAACGCACAATCGAACTCTGGTCCGCCTAAAAACCGAGGTCTCGGCTCGGTTCAAGTGAACTCTGGTGCGGTTCGATTACATATGTGAGTGCCAAGTGGGATGAGGGATGCTCCAAAAGCAGGAAGAGGACTATACCACAGGGGATTCTGGGTAAATACAACTAAAACAACCACAGCTCTCCCTCGTTCTCTGTTAATGGTGAGCCCCATTTCTGCAACTTGTTTGTCTAGCAACAACAGAGCAATCCTAAAAGCGCTAAAATCCGATGTCACGCCATGTTTTTTAATATGGAGTGGCATGTTTTATTAACATGTTTTATTGGGATGGACCGACACAAAGTAGCACATGATTGTGAAGTAGAAACAAAGTTAGACATGGGTTTATTATTTTATTTTATTTTTTTCGTTTGGATTAAGCCCCCGAAGATTTTCAAGTCCTGCTGCAGATTCTCAATTGAGTTGAGGCGTAAACTTTGACTGGGCCATTTCAGTACTTGCATGCGCTTGGATTTAAACTTGGGCTGTCAAACGATTACAATTTTTAATCTTAATTAATCACAGGGTAGCTGTGAATCAACTACAATTAATCAACACTCCTAAATATGACTGAAAAGTAACATTTTCGATGTAAATAGCAGACAAACCCGGATGCCGTCGCAGGAGAGATGCATGGAACTTTTGTGTCAAACTCACCACAATCACATTTACTCGTGGCCCTTTTAACCTATTCATCTTTTAGCCAGTCGCTGAGGCGAACTTACTGGTTAACATTTTCTGAACGTAAAGCTGACCGTTACGTCGGAACAATATGGCGCGCGACTAAGAAGAGACGTTCACACGGAACCGTGGATGCAGTACGGGCTGCCATGCTGTTTACGTGACGAGGACTGAACGCAGCGCGGCGTGACTTGTGGGATATACAGGGCGAGGCATTCTGCGCATGCGTCAATGCGTTTTTTTTAAAAATGAGCTCGTTAATTCTAGAAATGAATCAACCTGCGTTGACGTGTTCATTTTGACACCCCTGATTAAAACCGTTCCACTGTAGCTCTGGCTGGATGCCTGGTGTTGCTGTCCTGCCAAAAAGTGAACATGGCCATGTTTTAGGGCAACTGTCTGCAACCTTTATTCTAAAAATGTCTTTTTTTAAACCTCTAGATAAACAATTAGATGTTTGGAGCCACAAAAGGAATACAGCAACAGTATTTTTCTTTAGAATGTTTTTTATTAATAGCTCAGGTGCAATTCCTGTTGTTTTTAAAGAGGAATTACTTCAAGATCTGTCAGGTGCTATAAAATCTAGTCATTTTTAATAAATATGTAAAGCTCGACTTTATTTGTCTTTCTCCTTGGAATTCTAAAATAAAAAGTTGAAAAATGAAGCATTTTACCTGGCTTCTGGATGCCTGAAAAAATATAGTAGAAAACCGATGAATTGATTATTACCTCAGTACTTTTCTACTAATCACTTTTGTTTCACCTCAAATGTGCACTACTTTGTGTCTGTCACATAAAAAACCCTGATCAGGCTGCATTGTGGTTGTAATGTGACAGAATATGAAATGGTTCAAGGATTGTGAATATTTATGCAAAGGCACGGTTCTGATCAATGATGCATCAGAATATTTTTGCTTTTTTTCATCTTACAGTTGTACTTTTAAGAGGACATATGGAGCAAAAACAAGAATGTATGACTTATTTTGCCCCAGGTAAAAAAAAACAAAAACAAAATACTGACCTCATCAATAGTGTCAAACAATATTTTTAGGCATATGTTTAATTATGTGCTGTCCAAATTATTTTTTCTTCTTCTCATTTTCTAATAACAAAGGAGTAACTAGAAAATACCTCTCCCAAACTTCCAGAAAATTTTTTTTTTTTAGCAGCAATTTGAAACGTGAGGCTGTGGAAATGAGAGGAATCCAATGCTTTTGGGTATGTTCTGCAGTTGCCAGATGCCACTATCAGTATTAATACAGCACAGCAAATGAAAGATGATTTTGTTAAATGTTGAATAAAGATTGTTAAGACGCACTTTGTGATATTAGGACTGGATACGTTGTCTGTTTTTTATTGATTGCTTTAAGTGAATGTCCACATTTTAAGCAACTTTGCTCGACTAAGTCAAACCGAATGTGCAAATATATATATATGTTTTTTTTGTTTTTTTTTTATGGTGACAGTACAGTTGATGATGTGCCATATTTAGTATTGTGTACCATGTTTACTATCAGAAGAAACTGAGTGATACACAAGTGTGTGGATGTGTGTGTGTGTTTGGAGGAGTGTGCCTGTGTTGTTGTTTTTTTAAGTGTTAAAATGTAATAGTATCACATATCTCAACTTGGAAACTTGCAGTGACTGTACAGTCTAGACGTTTCTAAATAAAACCACACAGTGTTTTGAAGCCACTTCAGCCCAAACTTTTTTTTACATAAACTATGCTTTGTGTATGGTTGTATGGATCTATTTAAAGTTGAAATACACTCTGCTTGAGCATTCATTCAAGCCAAATGCCATTTGGTATCACCTTCTAACAACAAAGTCGTAACTGTATGGAAATGGTACAATGTTCTAATCCCCCCCCCCAATTTTACTAAGAACGGAACAGAAAAAAGCCAACATCAAACTAAGAAAGGTGTACAACGAATACAACTTGAGTACATCATAAATACAAATGCTAGTGGTTCTAACGCATAAAATGTAAACAAATACAGTGGGGCATAAAACGTGTCTAGCAGCCACCAATTGTGAAGGTTGTCCCACTTTAAAAGATGAGGGAAGTCTGTAATTTTCATCATAGGTACACATAAAACTTTGAAGTCCAGGATATCACATTGTATAATTTTTTGATAATTAATTTAAATATATATAATGGTGCAAAAAATAAGTATTTGCTCAATAACAAAAGTTCACCTCAAACCTTTATAATGTAACCTTGGTTGGACATGACGGAGGTTAAATGTTTCCTGTAGGTCTTCACCCGGTTTTCACACGCTGTAGCTGGTGTTTTGGCCCATTCTTCCATTCAGATCTTCTCTAGAGCTGGGATGTTTTGGGACTGTCGCTGGGCAACACGGACTTTCAACTCCACAGATTCTCTATAGGACTGAGGTTTGGATACTGGCTGGGCCAGACCAGAACTTTGAAATGCTTTTTATGTAGCCACTCCTGTGTTTCCCAGACGATGTGTTTGGTATCATTGTCATGCTGGAATATCCAGTCATGTTTCATCTCCAATGCTCTCCCTGATGGAAGGAGGTTTTTGCACAGAATTTTACAGTACATGGCTCCATTCATCCTTTCTTTAATATGGATCAGTCGTCCTGTCCCTTTTGCAGAAAAGCAGCCCCAAAGCATAATGTTTCCACCCCCGTGCTTCACAGTGGGTATGGTGTTCTTGGGATGCAACTCAGCATTCTTTCCCCTCAAAACACGGTGAGTGGAATTTATACCCTAGAGTTTTAGTTTGGTCTCATCTGACCACATGACATTCTCCCAATCCTCATCTGGATCATCCAAATTCCATTCAATTCAAGAATACTTCATTGATCCCAGAGGGAAATTAAGTGTTGTTGTAGCTCATACAATTAATTCTGTAAGGAGTTGTAGATCATGATGGCTGTGGGCCGGAAAGATTTCCTGTAGCGATCTGTGTTGCAGCGGCACTGAACAAGCATCCAACTATTCTCTGGCAAACTTTAGACGGGCCTGGACATGTGCTGGCTTAAGCAGGGGGACCTTTCGAGTGCTGCAGTATTTTAATTCAAGACGACGTAGTGTGTTACTAATAATAACCTTTGTTACTGTGGTCCCAGCTCTCTTCAGGTCATTGACCAGTTCCCCCCGTGTAGTCCTGGGCTGTTTCCTCAGCCTTATCAAGATCAAATGTACCGCAGGAGGTGAGATCTTGCATGGAGCCCCAGGTCGAGGGAGATGGTCAGGGGTTTTGAATTCATTCAAGTTTCTAATAATTACTCTAACAGTTGATGTCTTCTCACCAAGCTGCTTGCCTATTGTAGATTGGTTCCTCCCAATCTTGTGCAGGTGTACAATCTTGTCCCTGGTGTCCTTGAGCAGCTCTCTGGTCTTGACCAGGGTCGAGGTTAGAGTCTGACTGTTTGAAGGTGTGGACAGGTGTTTTTTATACAGATAACCAGTTCAAACAGGTGCCACTAATACAGGTAACAGATGGAGGATAGAAGCGCTTCTTAAAGAAGTAGTAACAGGTCTGTGAGGGCTAGAATTCTTGCTTGATTGTAGGTGCTAAATACTTATTTTCTGCACCATTATACAAATAAATTCTTTAAAAATCATAAAATGTGATATCCTGGATTTTTTTACATTGTCTCTTACAGTTGAAGTGTACCTATTATGAAAATTACAAACCCTTCTCATCTTTTTAAATGGGACAACTTGCACAATTGATTGGCTGCTAAATACTTTTTTAGCCCACTGTACATCAAAATGTTTAAAACCAGTGACATGTTTTTAAAGCTTTTTTTATTCCTGCTGTCCATTTTTTAGAAAATATAATGTTTCGCATATAGAAGTACTTCATTGCAATGATTGGAGAACTTGGATCTATGAATATAGAATCTGGAGTATAAGTTGCAGGTTAATAACATAAACATGAGAATTTTGTTTACTCTCTATTTGTGTAACACAAGAAGACATTCTTCCAGCATAAGGAAAAGTTAGGATAAACCAGATGAGAAATACAACGAGGGATTTTGCTCCAGAAAGGTTTTGTGAACGAGCAATTTCAGAATAAATGAACCACTGTTTCAGTTTCACAATTCACATTAATATCACTTTTAATATCAAATTTTCTCTGAAGGTAGTGGTTAGTTGGGTAGGAAGTATTGTGAAGCACTTTTAGAGAAACTTCTGCAACAGTGAAATGTAAAAAAAAAGTACAAGGAGCATTGCTCTTTTACCCAGTGACAGATATAAATTTTTAATTGCTTAAATAAGAAGAAAAAAATAAGATATTTTGTAAAGAAATCGCGCCAATCGCCCGCTTATTCAGTTGTGTGTAGTGAAGAAAGGACACTTTAAGTAAAAGACAATCCTATTATCTATTATCAAGCGAATATGGGGATAGTCAGAGGTGGATTGAGTTGGCAAAAACTGTACTCAAAAGTTTCACTTCAACAAATTTTACTCAAGTAAAAAGTAGCCCCCCAAGAAATTATTTAGATAAGACTAAAAAAGTACTTCGTAAAACGCCTACACAAGTACTGAGTAACTGATCATATCATCCTATTTAGTATTTAAAAATTTATGCAATCAAATATACAAAAATATAGAGTTAGATCTTGTATTTTAAAGACTAACATGAGAAAATGTACACAAATAAATCACAGAATTACAACACAAGCCTAGGCAGAAAAGACAGACTTTTTCAAATCTAATTTTACCAATAATATCTTTCTATCTATCTGAGGTGTCAAAACTATTCACATTCAATATTCAAGTAGAAGTATAGATACTAGGGTTTAAAAAGACTTCTGTAGAAGTTGAAGTATCAAGTCAAGTTTTTTACTCAAGTAAAAGTAAAAAAGTACTGGATTCAAAACTACTTAAAGTATAAAAGTAAAAGTAATGCAATTTAAAAAATGACATTAAAGAATAAAGCTTAAGCCCCCCCCCCCCCCCCAAAGAAAGGCCATAAAGATTATAATGTTATAATAAAATTTTAATTTTGAAACATTTGGGATACACTAGGCTACCTGTTTCATCTGCATATATGCCTATTAAAATGTCTTAATTTTAGTGCAATGCAATTACATTACAGAACCATATGTGGACTACTGACCACTAATAAGTGTATATATATATATATAAATTAAGAACAGGGAACATTTCTCTGATTCAAGTGATCAGAGTTCGGAAAGACTCTCTGAACCCAGCTTCATATCGCTTCAGCAGCAGAAAATGACGGAGCATGCGCTCTTTCGCTCGGGTGTTTGGCACAACACCGGGCTCTTTGAAGCACGTCTTTAACCAGCCGCACCAGTAACAGTCACGTTCCAAAGCCTCCCGGTCTGAGATGATGCTCAGATGGCTTCATGCAAAACTTTTTATTATTAATTTATTGATTCAGTTACTTGTACTCAGCGCTTTAACTCCAACCTAAAAATGTCTGCGCGTCTGCACCAAATGGTCAGGATTGTGAATTATAATCTGTCAAAATGACAAGTGGCCTTTGGATTTTCCGTCACCGTAGTAAAAAAAAGAAAACGGACTAATATTGAAAATATTCGGTTAACGGGACACCGTGTGCACAGTACGCAATGGATCGCATACAGCGGGATGTCCGACTGGTAGATGTTTAAAATGATGATCAAACCGCTGTCAAATTCTATCCAGTTGGCGCATTTTTAGATCGTTTTTTGTGTGTCTTCTTAATAAAAGACTTAATGAAGCAGGAGTAACGAGGCTATTTTTAAAATGTAATGTTCAAATCTAATTTTACCAATATCTATCTATCTATCTATCTATCTATCTATCTATCTATCTATCTATCTATCTATCTATCTATCTAGATCTCCAAATAGCACAAAAGGCTCAGTAGATAGAAACTAACATTAGCGAAGCTTGTGAGCAGACAAGAAATCTAACTTTGAGATAAATTCTAAGTTTGTAACTCATTCAAATCATTGTGTCTTATTCAATTTTGGTAAAAGAAAAAAAAAGTTGTTCTTCATTCAGTGAAGTTACTCAAAGTCGATGGAGTTGCCAGAAATTGTACTAATGTAATAGTAGCAATACTTCATAGTAATATGAAGTAGAGACTACTCCTGGAAGTCCATTTTCTCCTAACATTGTAACAGAGTAAATGTAACTACTGTGGTTACCACCTCTGGGGATACTTGCACAGATGTGCCAATATACGTGGAGGTTTTTTTTCTTCTTTTTTTATATTATTTGCCAAAATTATTATTTTTACTAATTCTAATACTTCATCTTAACGGTGTTTTAAAAGCAGTTGTGACAGAGTGTATTCCATTCACAGCTGGTTGTGTTCCTTCTGCTCAACAACAGCCGGGTGACCTCACGGCGCCATATTAAAATGCTCCCTCCTCTCTGCCTGTGAGTTTGTAGCTTAGCAGCAGCAGCTAGCCACCACTCTGCCTTTTACATCCCCCAAGCCTGAAAAGAGGGCAACGACGTGATGGAAATTGACTCGCTTGAAGAGGCGCTCAGAGGTCACACAATCCTATTTCGCTTGCTTCGTTTTGGTTAAGGACGCCTCGTAAAACAAGCGTTTTCCAAATGGTTGTTTTTCTAGCTAAATAAATGGACTGAAGCTCGTTAGCTCGCTGCCAGTTTAGCTTTAGCCAATGCTAACATAACAAGTGCTTTTACGGAAACGGTTAGCCTTGTGCTGATGGTGTTCGCCGCTACAATAACCAAACATGTTGAAATGATTTGTTTGTACATCTAAACGGAAATACGTTTTTTTCCCCTACTATTTTACACCGTTGGCTTAGACCGAGGTTTAGGCCATCGCCTTCGGGGCTTTGTGTACAAAGGTTCACCGGTTACCTTGCTCGGGCTAACTTAGCATTCCAAGCCACTCCGATAACTTGTGCTAGCTTTAGCTACGAAGCTCCATGAACTAGATTGATTTTGTAAATGAACCGGGCGAATCAAATCTTTCGACAGGCTGATTGGGACAGGTGCCGCCGATCACCTGCTAACTGGTACTATATTTGGTTAAAGTAGATGATAACTACAGGAAGTTAAACATCCAGGTTTAGGTGATAGAGTTATCATAATTGTGGATTATGCCTGGGTAAATCAAGACCCCTTCCTGGTAACGTTTACATGTTGACACTGGGATCTCCTTTTATTCTCTCATTACAGATTTTGATAAGAAAGCGAAGAAGGAGCCATCCCCCCTTTTGGAACAGTTTTTGTGCCATGTTGCCAAGACTGGACAGACCATGTAAGTGAAACCCACAGGCCCCCTTTTTGCTGTCCAACCATGCATGTATACATAGAATAAATGCTATCGATATACCTTTCATGGCTGCTCAGTACAACTTCCAAGTTTAAATTAAAGCTGCAAGCAGCCTCGAACGACCCTCGCAGCTTTGTCCTGGGATCGCGCACCTCTGCCTCAACGCTTCCACTGAGCCTGCTGATCAGATCTGGAAGACAAAGTTTTTAAAAGGCACAAAATGGCCGACTTCCTTTGGGGAATGTACCCTGGCTTCAACAAACTTTTTATGGGTCTTAAAAAACTACATATGTACAAAATTTCACAATCCTGAAAGAAAGCAGTACTTGAGGATTGTTTTAATGCTCCTAGGGGGCGCTGTGTATATATTGGGCCACGCCCACCAAATACTTGCATACATATCTGTTAGAGGTTGGACTAATATCCATCATGTCCAAATTGGGGCAGATCAGATGATGCCTCTGGAAATTAGAGCCAAACGTATTTCCATGGCGTGATGTCGGGCTTCGCCATGCCGCCACAGCCACACCCTCCTAAACCTCCCAGTTCTGGAAACAGAGGTACACCAACATGTTTTCAGTCCCTGTCCACAGATGGATGTTGTTTGCGTAAAAGGAGTAAAGCGTTGCACTTCCTGTTCCCAGGGGGCGAGGCTTAGGTGACATGAGCAAATGAGCTCATGACTGTGTTGAGTGCTGGTATGTGAAGTTTGGTACAGCTGTGACGTGTGTGGAAGTTGGTACACCTTCTGCTTTTATTGCAAGAAGCCTTACTTTGAGACTTGGCCATGCCTACTTGCTTTGACGCAGCAAAAACCTTTTCAGAACTTTTGATCCCCAATGCCTAAGATTCTGATCACTCGTCTTAAAGTCTGCAAGACGAAAGCTCTGGGAGAAGTTCGTTCAAATGCAACGTATGTAACTGACACAAAATGGTGGGTTTGATCCAAAATGGCTGACTTCCTGTGGGGTTTGGACCATGGGTCCAAGAGACTTTTTTGGTTGTTCCTGGGACACTGCATATTTATCCCGAGTTTCATAATCCTTGGGTAAACTATGGCTTGGGGGTGTTTGTTTTATGGATTCTAGGGGGTGCTGTGACGGAATTAGGCCACACCCACCAAAAATTCTACAAGTGTGCCAGATTTCATGCCTGTACAACCAAATAAGGTTAATGCTGAGGCTTTATATATATATATATATATATATATATATATATATATATTTTTTTTTTTACTTTCCAGGGGGTGCTGTTGAGACCTTTGTGAATCCCTTAAAATACCTACATTTCACGCGTTTTTGTATACGTGTGGGCCTCCAAAAGTCAAATTAATTTGACAGAAGAATAAGAGGAAACAATCCAGATACAATAGGCCTTCGCAGCACTTAGCTGCTCGGACCTGATAATTGTTCTCAGACAGATCTTACACTCTTCTCTCATGTGTTTGTGTGTGGGGTTTTAACAGTGTACTTGTGATTAACTTGGCTATTTTATTTAAGTTGAAAGGGAAACGTGTGGCTATTTCACAACTCCTGCACACTCCCATAAATGTACGGCAGGCAGAACAAACGAGTCTCACACGAGAATTGCACGAGTGTGGGATGTATGATTTGCTCTGGTGTACTCTGGTCTGATTTTCAACAAGGATCAGGGGTTTTTGGATACATGTTTGTTTATTTGTTTATTTTTATTTTTTTTCTATTTTTACAAGGACCTCAGTTTGAGCTGTCTTGTTGGATTTTACTTGACTTTCACGTCTGAAGTGTGATAGACCAACAGTTTGATGGCAAAGAAGACTGGAAGTGGCGAGAAAAAATTTAAACAATGGACAAAAGAAGCATGGCAGCTCGGGCCACGTTTCGGCTGATCGTGCGTCCTGCATAGTGTAGTATAACACCGCACGACCAGTTTCCGTTCAGGAATCGTACGATCGCAGCAAAATCAAACATGTCTAAAATTGTGGTCACTAGGGGTGCACAATTTTGACAAAAAACCTAATTGCGGTTTTTCTGACAAAGTTTGCGATTTGCAATGCGATTTTCGATTTTTACTTTCGATACTTTTAAGTGCATAAAACTAAAATTATGAATGAAACTTATCGTTACTTTTACAACACAGTCTTGTAGAACTTGACACACAATGCAAACAATATACAATAACCTAAAAAATATTTATGTGGCCAGGGCCCTCTTCTGGCTTTTGTCTGCTGTTGAACCTGAAAAATCTCTAATATAAACTACATAGTGATTGAGGTAATGAGATTCTTTAATGCTTCATGATTATTAAATACCTGAACCTTAATACCAAAGAATAAGACATAATGGAAATTAACTTAAACAGGTAGCTTAATTTTTTTTTTAATTGATGAATCTTTGCCATTGAAAAATAGTAAATGAACTCTTATTAGATTTACAATTAGAAAACAAAATCTTTTGCAGTCCACTGCCATTTACTAAACATGAAACTGTTACATTGCACACGTTTTAAAATAAATGACAATAACAATTAAAAACAAGACCTTATCCAGCCTTCTGCAAGATAAGACGTAGTAACCTGACAGTAGGGTTGCCAGCTCCCAGCAAAAAGAATAAGGAACCACCCCCCACCCTCCACGTCATGATGCTTAATTGACCTAATCGACTTTAATTTAATGCACGTGTAAAACAAATGCACAGAAATGATTTATTTTTCTATAATATAGGATTATTATAATAATAATAATTGATTCAACATCTTTCTTTGACAGAGCTGGAGACTTCACAGATGGTACCTTCCCGAAGGAAAAAGTACTATAGCTTACTAGGATACTGTATTAGACTTAATATTTACTGTATACGATAAAGGATTTATGACCACTATATCCAATTGGTTGTAAGATTCAGATAATTATTTATTAAAAGCTAGACATTTTAAATGAGAATAAGAAAGAAAAGTATTTATTTGTACCCCCCTCCCCCTGTTAATGCCCTACCTGGCCCCCGGGCAAAACTTTGCTAGAGCTGCCCCTGCACAGTTACCAGCGGTCAGCTACATTAATGGATCCTT
Source organism: Valencia hispanica (assembly GCA_963556495.2). Taxonomy (NCBI): domain Eukaryota; kingdom Metazoa; phylum Chordata; class Actinopteri; order Cyprinodontiformes; family Valenciidae; genus Valencia; species Valencia hispanica. Next base: position 45,878,936 of record OY747708.1, read on the forward strand.
GTGTTATTTGTCTCTCAGAAACAGTTTATAACTTCCCTTCAACTCATTCATGTCAACTAAAAGGTAAACCTGTTTCTCCGTCACCTGTTCAGCTTTTATGATTCAGTAAGAACATCTCCTGGTTTCATCTTCATGTTTCCATCTCACCACATATCCAAACCGATATCATGACCAGCAGCTTTTACGGCTGTGGCTCCAGCAAACATCAGAAAGTCATATTAAATCAATTCTAACAACAGTTTATTTTTTTCATTCTAGGTGAAATGCGGGACAAATCGCGTTCCTTCTCACCTCAATACGGAACGCGTAATATTTTCTCTGAATACGGGACGATTCCGTTTTTTACGGGACGTTTGGCAACCTGAGCGCGGCAGCAGAGAGAGACTGACAGCAGAGATCTGCAGCCAGGTTCCTCTCCCGCTACCCGCTGAGAACAGTGAGAAATACATGCTGCTTTCACATTGAACAAGGCGCCAAAAGTCTCTAGCAACACATGGAAAAGCCGCTAGATCTGTCACTAGTCACTTTTAAAAAAAAAAACCCGTTGCCAGGGGGGTCGGAAAAGTCGCTAAATATAGTGACAAAGTCGTCAAGTTGGCAACACTGCTCTGCATACAAGCTTGTTTCCCATCACCATTTCTGATTGGCCAGCAAGCCAGGAATGCAAGACTCAACCATTTTGATTGGAGAATAGGTTTGTCACTCAAATGTCAGGGGCGGGAAAAAAACCTCGGCCTCCTGAGGTTAGGTTATCGCAGGAGTTAAAACCTCAATATCGATGCAATAAAGATTAATCGTGCAGCCCTAGTGGTCGGCCCTCGTGAGGTTATCGCACTGTTGAAGCAGCGCCACGAGCCGAATTTACCTGAACCTCACTCACTGGAAGGCCATATAAGTAACCTGGCTGTAATTAAGTACAAGAAGCAATATAATAACTAGAATGCTGCTTGCTTGAAAGCAGACTAAAGACTAAATATTGGGGTTTGTGAACCTTAGATCTTGCCGAGGAAGGGAGGTTTTCTTCTTTGTTGTTCTGGATTCAAGGCACAGGCCTGTCGCGTACAGTGTGAGCGGCCAGGTCTCATCCCAGCATGGGTCGTACAAGTGTTGGAACGTGATTGGTGAGCTGTGACCCCGTGATGTAGTTGTGCAGTTTGACCTGGAGCTGAGTACAACTGAATATACCGCGCAGTGTATGCCCAGATTTACCCATAACCTTGTCTGCTGCGACAGCTTCAGAACTGATACTCGCTGACGTGTAACAACCAGGTTTGCTTCAATAAACAGCTTGCTACATGTCTTGTGGATTTTGTGGCTCATGCTTGTTCACACTGGAGTCTGATACTAGTCATAAAAGTAATATTAACAAGGTAAAGTAGGCGAAGAAAAATAATGGAATCTGCAAAAAACAGATTGGAGTATTCATGGTGCGTTCCATTTACCTCGGAACTCTGAGCTGGGTTTGACGTCACGCCCGAGTTAACAGCCTTCCAGTTAACGTATTCGGATAAGTCGGGATTCCAATACGGTGATGCCCAGGTAGCCATAGTTGGTATTACTTCTTAAAAACATTGTTTTGAGCTTCACTTTCTATATGCAAACAGCCTTTTTATTTTAAGTTTAGAGTTGCAGGCTCTGCATGTAAGATTGGTTTTATACGCATTCTTATAAGTGTGTCTTGTAAAATAGACATGTTTCCACCACAGCTACTACTGTTGATGTGAGGAGCGGTCATTGAAAGTCAAAGTCGGAGCAGAAATAAATAAATCCCAGACTTTCTGAGTGGAAAGGCTGATTTCAGGGAGCGTTCCAGTTGATTTTTCCCACTTGGAAGTCAGAATTTCCGAGTTTCGACTACAAATGGACAGCACTCAGGACTGTACAGTACACAAAAGATTGAAAGACATTGTCTTGTACTGTACATAAAGCATGATTAGATGTGTGGGACATATTATGGATTATGAAGTCTCAAAGTATGGATACATTTTGGTTGTTCTGGTTGAAGATCAATGTAGTGGTATAAATAGATTACAGCAGACCGCGGATAGGTGTAGATGCTGTCGACTGTTTAACAAGGAGTTCATTTTTGGTATAGAAATTATTATTTTTTAGTGTGGAAAGTATTTAGATATCCTAGACTGAAATGCATAAAGTATACACTGGATGATTTCATGCTTTCTTGGTATGAGGGATTGCTCTGGTTGGAAGTCGGCATCAACGGGACGCAACCTCAAGTCAGTAACTTGATGCTATCTGCTGGGATTCCTTAAATGGGAAACCAACTAAAACTTTAAACTTATTTGTAATGTTTGTATGATTGTAATGAAATTACTTTTCTAGTAAAGTTGTTTGAGATGACATCTGGTTTGAACCGGCGCTATATAAATAAAATCTGAATTCAAACTGAATGACTCAAATGGGGGTAGAATGAAATGGAGCGGAAAGAAGCCAACCTTTTAAAAGTAAATATGGTCTTATTTTATATTTTCTTTGGGGCTGTCAAAATTATCGGGTTTACGGAGGTCTGTTAATTTGTAGAATTCACACAATGATTTATCCCACAATTTAACCCACGCTTGCGATCAGCGCTTCTCACGTGAACAGCATGGCGGACCCGAACTGCATCCACGGTTCCATGTGAAAGTCTCTCCACTGTCCCAGGCCGTATAGAGTGATCATCGGTCTATGTCCCTCCCTGCTCTGCTGCGCGTGTCGTCTGCAGAAACTGATGCGATCATGTCTTGTGCTGTTGGTTGCACAGATGGATACTTTATCCCCAAAAAAGGGAAATTCACAATTATTATTTTATTTATCAAATCGCTTTGGTAATAACAACAAAACGTGCAAGTTCTGTAGAAATCTATCAACTTGCACCCTTTTCAAAGACAACAAAAGAGCTCTTTGGTTGCAAGCTATCGGAAGAAGCGATTGGAACTAGCAGATGACTAAAAATGGAACAATCTGCAGCCATCACTTCATATCAGGTGGGCCTCCTTGGCTAACAAACAAGCTAACATAGCTAACCAACACTGCAACTGCAAGATAACGGCAAATACCAATGTGAACCGGAGCTATGTAAAGGGCGGGTGGCACACCATCTGCGTACGGATCCGCTGTGTTGATAAACAAATAATCCCTCTATTGTTCAGAAGAAACAGTTAGCCTTTCTTCAGAAAATATTAACCAGTTAGTTTGCCAAAGCAGCTGGCTACAAGATTAATATTTTAAGAGTCACGTGTAAATGTGATAGTGTAGTTCAAAACAACAGTTCCATGGTCCTCTCCTGTTTTCCTTTAAAAAAAAAAAGAGCAACGGCATCCGGGTTTTGTCCTTTTTAAACTGAAAATGGTACTTTTTAAGTCACATGTAGGAATGTTTGTTTATCTTATTTCATAGCTACCCTGTGATTAATAAGACTAAAAAATTTTATTGACAGCCTCATTTTTTTTTTGTTTTTTTTTCATATTGGGCCAGTTTGTTTCCAAACTGACCTTGAGACACACAGTGTGTGTTTTAAATTGTTGGCTAAATTGTTGAAAGTTATTGAGATGGAAAAGAAAATGGAGTCAAACCTTTTCAATACTGTCATCACAATATTCAGCAACAATGATACTGATCCACATTCTCTGGTATTGTGCAACTCTAGTAACAACAATAATAATAATAATGTATCATGTGGTGTTAAAAATAATGTATGGTCTCCATCTTAGGGCTGGGTGATATGGCCTCAAATTTATATTGTGATATAATCTGAAAGCATGTGTGTAGTGACGATATTTATTGTGATCTATACTTAAACAAAATTTAAATAGAAAAATAACATTTCTTCCTGCTTTCCTGATGAATTATTTATAAATTTAATATTGCACTGTAATACAGCTGTACATATTTGAACAAAAAATGCTTCAAATTCAACCGGTTTCTTTTTTGTTGAACAGAAAAAAAAAAAAAATGTTAACATAAAATATCTAGTGTGAATACGAGCACTGGACAAAAGTATTTATCATCCTTGCGTACCTCGTACAAAGTACGTAGGCACAGATAGATTACCTCATCAACATGCGCATTCACAGTTGGCCGGTGCAGTCAAAATCTCTACCGTTGGCTAAATTTGGATAACCTTTACCTTATACCGTTCATATCGCCCTCTACTAGGGGGGGGGGTGCGTTTATATTTAACCTCATTGGTTTTCTGTTCCTCCAGGGTTCCATGGTCACAATTCAAGAACTACTTCCTGTTTAAATTGGAAAAAGTGATGGATGACTTCAGAGCCTCCGCACCCGAGCAAAGAGCTTCTGCGAACCCAAACGTGGAGTCAGTTCCATTTGAGGATATGAAGGAAAGAATCTTGAAGATCGTCAATGGATACAATGGGTAGGCACCTCCCAGAAATGTTATGTCTGAGCAGCAGGGACAGCTGAGGGACGTACGGATAAGCCAGGTGGAGATGGATTGTAGAGACTTAGATTCTCCCTTCAAATGTCATAATCAGTATCTTGTTTGAATTAACTTCATTTATTTTGTGCAAAGGTCATATTAAGGGACTTTCCAGCTGCAGAAGCCCGTTAATCACCCATTCATTTCCATCAAATGCATGGAGGCAGGCAGACACCTAAAACATGCTGGACAGAGAGGACTGGGGTTGGGCACCTCCTCTTTATTGTACAAAGTAGGTCGGAATAGTACAGATGAAATTCCAGTTGCGGATTCAGTAGCTGTTACAATGCAAATTTGAAAAAAGTGATCCAACCATATAGTGACATAGGGCTGGACGATATAGGAAAAGAGCATATTGATAAAGGGAATAGTCATATTGATCGATAACCATTGATGACTATCAAAAAATGTAGAAAATGTATTTCAAGTGCAGCTCTGGTCATTTAATGCTATTCGTTAGTGAACTGATTTTATTCAAAGACCTTTTTTGTTTTTTGTTTACCATAACTGAAATTGGTAAGAAACAAACAAATCATGTAAGAAAATATCCCCTGTATCGCGATACATATCGTATTGGCAGATTTTCACCAATACACGTCCCTAGTCATTTAAAATGTAGGCTTATCTTGATGCTTTTGGGTTGGGTAGTAATAGGGGATCTCAAGGCTTTGCTCTGAATACTGTCATTAAAGTGCTGCCGATCAGCTGTTGGTCAGACAAAGATGAGTAGTATGAATAAGTTTTGCCAATCCTGCAGCTGCTGCTGCATATATGTACCCAGACAGATGTTTTGTGTCTAGGAAAATAACTACAGTGAGTGTAATTCAGTGGAATATGCAGTCACTCAAAGGTTGTCACAATACTAAGAAAAATACTCTGTCATTTTTGAGACGGTGACAACATTCTTTGAAAGCTCGGGGTTCTTTCTAAGTGAGAACAAAAAATATGATTAATTACAATTTGACAAAATGTTAACCTCAAATTAGGGCAAAACCTATAAGTAAGTAGCGAAGAACTAATTTCTATTAAAAAACGTATTTAAAAGTGTCACTTCCCTGTTAGGCGAAGCATTGGACACGATAACATTTAGTATAGCTGTTAATATCTTTTATGGAAGTGTGTACCTTTTGATTCAGTCGTGCCATTATTTTATTATGGTCGTTTATGTCTAGCATGCTTCCATTTGCCTGTTATTTGCTGTTGATGCAAATAAATTTTACTGAGCGACACAGGATCATTCTATACCAAAATAAATGGATTCAAAACAAACACGGATCTGATATAACTGTATTTGTACCGCAGTAGAGCGGTAGTATCTGGGAATACGATAGCTTGTCAAATATTGCTTCCAAGCAGTCATTTGCAATTGCAAATATTGCAGTGATGCTCTATTGAGATTGTTCAGCTGTAGTCACAGTCACGTCTACAGTGATCAGTCCTGGTGAAGAGCAGTTGATTGTTTTGTTCTTTATCTTGAAGCCAGGCCCTCTGTCAATCAGTAACATACACCCATAGTCATATTATATGAACGCCCTCCCTCCTAATGTCCATAGGGGTGACTTGTCAGGGTCTTTGTTGCCCCCTCATGGCTTTCTTTTCTTCTTTCTATTTAACATAATTTCCCACTCTTCAGCCATTTTTCCCCCCCTCCAGAAAGCACCATGTGAGGATTCTCTCCGCCTCATTACGTAGAGCCTTTTCATTGTGTGGACAGGGGAGAGTTCCTCCGACTCCACCTGAAGCCAGTTTTACCAAGCAGAAGTTGCAGCGATTTTGCTGCAGAGTGTGTAGCAGCTCCAGAGCATGCAGCCATCGTTGATGTGATGATCTGTGTAAAAAAAAAAAAAGTACCTGTAAAAAAATAAGCATAGCTATTTGTCGACTGCATGAGTAAATTGGCTATAGAAGTGTTTCTTTTTTTGCAGGTTTGCTGTTCCTATCCCTCAGTCATAACCACTAAGCCACATCTCAACCGTCAACACATTTTATTAGGATTTTTATGCGATAGACTAACACAAAGTGGTGTATAAAATTTGTAGTTGAGGGAACATGATGCATTGCTAAACAATTTATCTTGCAGGTAAAGAGCTGAAAAGTGGTGCTGACTATTTTCAGTCTTCAATCCAATTTTTGCAACCAGTTCCCTTCAGATGTAGTCGTATTCATAAATGGGGAGCACCCATTAGTGAGCAAACGGCATCATGATGGATCCAGGAACAGGTCTGGGATAAAGCTAAGTGTAATCGTAAAATAATATCCCCATCATCGGAAAATGGCACAGTTACCATAGGGAGTGGGAATCTTCAGTTCAACTCTGATTCAGAAAGCAACAATGTGACTACTGAATCTTTTCTTGACATAATGTGGTGACAGTAAGACCATAAGAGACCGCGTAGAAGCTAACACTTGGGTGGAGCTTCACTTTCCAGCGGGACAACGATTATACAAATCCAGCCTGCGCTACAATGGAATAATTGGTTGGAATGATGAAGAACCAACTAATGGTATTAAATATAGATATAACAAATTCAAGTTTTAGTAGTAAGCCTTGCATGAAATTTCCACAACAGAATAACGCCAAAAGTACCAGAGATATTATTTTTTTTCTGATATCAAAATCTAATTAAAGATAATGTGTCCGTCCTCCTTCTGCAAAAGTTTTAAAAAGTGGCTCTGTTAAAAAAAAAACATTGTTGTATATAATTATCAAAAGTTATGCATCTATGTAACATTTGCAGCTCTAATTAGGTTTTATTTAGCCGGGCTGATGGTAAAACTGGCTCGATGGTTTGTACTGTTCGCAGCTAAATCATTTAAAAAAGCGACCTGATTATTCTCCACCTCTACCTATGTAGTCTTTGTGTCGGTCTGTCATGTAAAACTTGTGTAATGTCAGTGGGTTTTAAGGTGACTAAGGCCAAAGCGTGTGAACACATTTACAAAGCATCTGAAGTTAAGTGTTGCTTCTGTTGGAAATTGTAAAAGAAATAAAATAAAAAGTTGACTCTTTTTTTTCTTCTTCTCCTGCTCTTCAGAATCCCCTTCACAATCCAGCGATTGTGCGAGCTGCTCACAGAGCCCAAGAGAAACTACACTGGAACAGATAAGTTCCTTCGAGGGGTGGAGAAGGTCGGTCCTTATCTCCTTGATCATTTTCGCCTCTGAGCTTCCTTTTAAATGGATGTTTTATTACAAATGTGGCTCCTTTGTTTCTTTATCAGAACGTAATGGTGGTAAGCTGTGTCCATCCCACTTCAGAGTGAGTGTTAGCTGCGCGCCAAAGAGCAGTTCTGTTTCCAAATGCACCAATAGGGTGATCACTTTTTTCTTCTTCTTCTTCTTCTTTGTTCTTATCTAATTCTTTTTTCCAGGAAAAACGGATGCGGCGCCGTTAACCGAATGAATGGAGTGATGCTTCCAGGAAACACATCGGCTTTCACAGAGAGGTTGAAAACGAATCAAATCTGTTACTTTTTTTTTTTTTTTACTAATTTGTTTAAAAGAATAAAAGGGGGAAAAAAACAATTGGGTGAACTGTTTCTTCTTCATCTGGTTTGCTTTGTTAGGAAAGTTAACGGTCCAGGAACCCCTCGGCCGTTGAACAGACCAAAGCTGTCCCTGGCCAACTCACTAGCAGCTAACGGTCTGCCAGACAGCACAGACAACAAAGCCCTCAACACGGAGCAGGAAGACAAAGACACCAGGTAGGACGAAATCTATAACACCAGTCTGGAAAAACCTCCCCAACAGCAGTTAGAATCTATTTCTGTCCTCTTTCTTGATTCCTTGTCAGCAACGTTTCGCCTTCAGAAGGCTCCCCGGGGAGTGCTGTGAAGAACAAACACTCGGATGACGAGGAGGACGAGGAAGAGGACATGGAGGCCGAACACCAGGAGGTAAAGAGACTGAAGTTCTGCAAGGACGAGGAGGAGGAAGAGGAGGAGGAAGACGAAGAGCAGGAAGTGGAGACGCCGAGGCCTCCGGACAGCGGCCACCGCTCTAAGGAAGCCGAAGCCATGGTACAAGAGGAGGAGGAGGAGGAGGAGGAGGAGAGGGAAGCGTCCAGCACTGCGGCTTCCACTGAGGAGCAAGGTGTGTTCTGATGCGCATCATCAGCAGACACAAGCTCACATATAAAGGTTCTGAATGATGATAATACTCTCAGGCTGGGTAGATATTCATGAGAGCAATGCCAATGAGTTGAAGTTAGAGGACGATCAGACTGTGGAGCCACAGATTGAGTTGATGTGATTTGTTTAGAGATGAACTGTTTCTTTGGGAAGTTTAGATGTGCTAGCCTGGCAAGCCATCCCATAAATATATATTCAGGCCATAGAGAAACAGATTCCTAGGGGCAGAATCTATGGTTGTCTTTCAAACTGTCTCTCTGCACGCAATTCAACAGGACTAGGACAGCCCGCCCAACTACAAACAGCACTGTGATTGGCCCGGGCTACACTTAACTTACATCTAACCCCTGAAGTGGCTGCAGGTTTTCTGGAATTTTTCGAAAAGAATCCTATTGTTTTACCTGCCCCCTGTGATTTTATTGTTAATAATTTTAACAGAAGGCTTCAATCCGCTCTTGATCTTCTGGCTCCATTTCAAGTTATAAACACACACTCAAAACCAACAACACCATGGAGAAACGAAGACCTTAAGAGATTAAAAAGGAGCTGCAGGGTGGCAGAGAGAAAATGGAGGAAAAATAAAATCACAATAAATCATCAAACGTACATCGAACGTCTCAAATCATATAACAACGCAGTAAGAAATTCCAGAAACGCATACTTTTCCAGAATCATCTCACAACATTAAAATAATCCCAAAATTCTGTTTTCCACTATAGACAACATTTTTAACTGTACTACTAATGCATATCAGAAACCCCCCCTCAAATGCTCTTTGTGAGGAGTTCACAGTCGACTTCAGAGGGAAGGTAGACACCATCAGATGTAAGATTTTATCTTCTCAGAGTAACATGGTTTTAGACAAATCTGAATGTGTGTCTCTACCAGAGGAAACGCTGGACAGTTTTGTCCTGGTAGAAGCTGGGACTCTTGATAAAGTTTTCACCTCAGTGAGGCCCACCACGTGTGTTTTGGACCCAAGTCCCACTTCCTTTTTTAAGCAGTTTTATGAATCTTTTAGAGATGAGATTTTAACCATGATGAATTGCTCCCTTCAGACGGGGGTCTTTCCTGCCGCCTTTAAAGGGGCGGTAGTGAGGCCCCTGTTGAAGAGCAATTTAGATTTTAATGATTTAAACAACTTCCGACCGGTATCTAACTTACCTTTTTTTAAAGCAAAGTTTTAGAAAAACTTGTTTTAATTCAATGTAATTTTATTAACGCTCATAATGTCCTAGAGAAATTTCAGTCTGGTTTTAGGGTGAACCACAGCACATAGACGGCTCTTTTAAAGATTTTAAATGATTTTAGATTAAATTATGATGCACAGAAGGTGACAGTGTTGGTTCTACTGGATCTAAGCGCTGCCTTCGATACAGTGGACCACACTATTCTTTTAACCCGTTTAGAACAGATTGGCCTCTCTGGTGCTGTTCATAAATGGTTTACATCCTATCTCACAGACAGGACTTTTATGGTAAGTTTAGATACCTGCTCCTCTAGGGTCCATAGGATTACATGTGGTGTGCCCCAGGGTTCGATTTTAGGCCCAGTGCTTTTTAACTTTTATATTCTCCCTCTTGGCAGCCTCATCAGAAGACATGGAGTTAACTTTCACAGTTATGCTGATGATACACAGCTGTACATCTCCATGTCTCCCGATGACACACGGCCAATGGATGCACTTTTTAACTGCATTTTAGACATTAAATCCTGGATGGCAGAAAACTTTCTCCAGCTCAACCAGGACAAAACTGAAGTTTTAGTCATCGGTCCTGAGGCTCAGAGAGAGAAACTTTTACCAAAACTACAATCACTGTCTTTTAATCCTTCTTTACAAGTGAAGAACCTGGGCTTGATTTTTGACTCTGAGCTGACTTTTATTCCTCACATAAAAAATATCACTAAAATAGGTTTTTATCAACTAAAGAACATCGCCAGAGTCCGCCACATTCTCTCTCAGGCCAATACGGAGACACTGATGCATGCTTTTATCACCAGTAGGGTTGACTACTGTAATGCCCTGCTTTCTGGTCTTCCCAAAAAGAGTATATCAGGTTTACAACTACTACAAAATTCAGCAGCACGTGTCCTGAAGAAGGCCAGGAGGCGGGAGCACATTACACCTGTCTTAGAATCACTGCATTGGCTCCCCGTATGTTTAAGGATCGATTTTAAGATTTTAAAAATAATAAATTTTAAGTGTCTTAATGGTCTTGGGCCTTCTTATCTTTCGGAATTTCTTTTACCGTATGAGCCTTCGCGGTCTCTGCGCTCCTCTGGCAGCCGTCTCCTTGTCACCCCCAAAGTCAGGACACACACTCATGGTGAGGCGTATTTTCCATTATTATGGCCCTCACCTGGGTCGTTTTTTATCTGTAAAGCACTTTGAGAAGCTTTGTTATGGTTTGAAAAGCGCTTTATAAAGTTTGATTTGATTCAACCGAGCTGATGGTAGAACTGCTGAGGCTACAATGGAGCGTGGCTAGACCAACCCGCAGAGAAAAATCTCTTGCTATTGCTACGTTTTTTCTAAATTTCTAGGCTATTGATGTGCAGAGCTATAATATAAGAACATATTAGATGCCATATGTCCCATATTAGAGTAGATGTCATGCTGCAATGTGAGAGAGCAGTGGCTGTAAAACTTTAGATGCTTTTTTTTTTAAGCTGCCGTTTGCATATTTGAACAGTAATATTAGTGTGGTTAGCATTACCTAGAATGGTAGCTTCTATACATATCGCTTTGATAATATCAGTCCTTTAATTCTGAAATTCACCTGCTCGAACTTGTTCACCCTTCAACAACAGTATACTTCGGTCAAAAATAATAGAGCATGCTCCACAGTCTCTTCTTGAAGACGAGGTTTTTAGAGATTTTAAGACATTTTGTGTTGCTGCTACAACTCTTTAGTCCGTGCCACAAAACCAGCAACCTGTAGCGCCAGTGCTATAAGCTAAAGAAGTTTATGTACAGCCCTGTAAAAGCTGCTTCTCAAAACTAGCGCAATCTCTGCCCACATGTCTATAAGTGGACGGCCACCAGTCGGAGCCAATTGGTCTGATTCTGATCACCAGGCAGTTGCTTGGTTACATCTCTAGCTGTCAACAGCAGCGTGTTGAAACCAACGATTCGGTGTGTTGTACAGTAATAAAAACCTGTTTTCACCACTTTTTCTTCTTTCTTCAGAGCCAACCAGCAGCACGCCGGCTGAGTCGTGTGAAGGATCCACCCAGGAGGTGGGAGAGCAGGCCGAGAGGGAGGTACCATGTGGTTCAGAAGAGGAGGGCAGTGACATGGATCAGACGGATCAGCAGGCCCCCGCCAGCGTCCAGGAGAGCCCAGAGAGCAGCAGGGACGGAGAGGAAAACAGCAGTGACCCAGTCAGCAGCAGCAGCAGCAGCAGCAATGGTAGCAGCTGTAGTATAGAGGAGGCGGCAGAGGCAGCCAGAGAGGACGTCTCCATCGCTCCATCCAGCAGTACGACTGAACCTCCCACAGAGGGCGCCACCTCAAACACTGAGACCACCGAGGAGCCTATGGAGCAGGATTAGACTGAGAGCCCCCCCACCCCCACAGCCATGCGTGACCGTAAACCAGCTCGTCCTCGAATCCAGGCAGGACGAAAGGCACCTCACACACAAGATGTACACCTTGTCCCGCCTCTGGACACTCTCCCAAAATGGCTACCTGGCACTGATGTGGGCTACAGAAAATACTTTTTTTTTCTCTCTTTTTACTGGAATATTTTACAGGTTTCTGTTTTTATTCCCCACAGAAACCGGGTTGGTTTCAGCAGCCTTGAATACTTTGGCTGGATCTTTTTTTTTATTTTTTATGAGGTTTTATGTTCAGTGGGGTTGTTTTGAATACTGTGGTGGTGTGGCTCATGCTTTGGACCACTTACTCCAATCTGCTGGCCATTTGATGTAACAGAAAGTCATTTGAAGCCATCCCAGAGACTGTGATCATTTAGGAGACTTTTCATGAGATAAATCCACTTGAGTTTTTTTTTTTTTTTTTTAAGTGCTGAAATGTCTTCGTTCACCACGGTCCGTCAGCTACCGTTGTTTTCTCAGTTCCTATGAGATGGGAAGCTTTTATTTTGATCGCTTGCTGTCTTCTTAGTTGAAGCCTCTTTCCCCAGTGATACACTACCAGTCCCACTGAACTATAAAGACATGCTACCTTCTAGAAGCATCCTCTGTAAACTGTTTTCTCGGATGCATAAAAACCATAATTTATGATGATTTCAGTTCAGTGACTTCTTCTGGAGTACGTTTGGTTTCCTTTGGTCTGCCAGTTGTAGTTCCCGATTAAAAACCAGCTGTGAGTACAAAGACAAAGGAGCGCTTTGTTTGTATCGTGACGACACCACGTTTGTTTCACCGACCGACTGACCGATATCCAGTTCCTGGTTCCAGTTCTACACCGGTTTCTGCAGCTGTACTTTTTTAATATTTAGAATTTTAAATTTCTGTAAAGTAGATTTTTTTGTAGATTGTAATACAGTATGTGTTCACTGCCTTTGTGAAACCATATATAATTGTATAATTTCTGTCTATGCCCTGAACGCTCTCTGCTTTCAGTGCAATATCCAGAAACAGCAATAAATGTTAACATTTTTACGTGTGGGGAGGGGGTCTCAATTATTTACAGCGCAGAGAACTCTTCACATCTCTAACAATGTATTTTATTTTGATGTTGAAGTACTGGAATACAGTAGAGCATAATTATGAACTAGAAGATATGAAAATTCGGGCTGATAATACTGGTGTTATGGTAACCGATATTTACCAATATATTTCCTACATTGCTTCTTTGTTAAACACCCCATAATCTTGCGCTGCATCACAATCACTGTCACATGACCAAACAAATATCTCATAGCCAAACCCCTCCCTCTCCTGAAACATAACCAGCAACAAGATGGAGATGAGCATTGGTTGTTAATATGGGCCTAGTTTTACCTATCAGACCGACGCCTTTCAAAAAATAACATCGCCTGCCAATAGATTTCGGTCCAACTAAATAAACTATAAAAGCTCCAAAAAGCAACGTGACTTTTGAAAAAAAAATTTTATAATGCATATTACTTTCGGTCTTATTACATTTTCTTCAATGGGACATTCAATTATTATAGAAAATGACGACAAACTGCACGTAGTTGGCACCCTATTGACAAAAAAAAAGACTGCATTTAAAAAAGTGTTCCTTACACTGACGTTCCTTGTGGAAATATGCATATATTGCATTAAAAAGTATAGCAAAAACTGCTACAATATTTTTTTATGACATTTTAAAATGTAAATTGCTGAGCACCAGCAACGCTGTGAACACCATCCCCATGCTGAAACATGGCTGTGAGGGCATCATGCTGTGGGGGGGATGCACTTTACAAGTGACTGAACTCTTATGCAGCTAAAGAGGATGATCCTGATAGGAAACCTGTTGCAAAGGTTATAAAACGGCCATTAGGATGTTTCACACTAAACACACAGCCAGAGTTTAGTACATGTGAAAAATTAGTGGCAAGACTTGAAAATTGATGTTTTATCTGTCTATTCAGAGTCGACCTTTTATATTAAGCCTCTCGGTTCGTGTAAAGGCGATCGAGACACTTCCAGCTGTTTTTGTAGCAGAGGTTGCTTTGACTCAGGGAGGCTGAACACAAATGCACTCCACAACTTTGCTCTTGTGCTTGCCCTCTCAGTTTGATATGCCGGAGGTCAAAGCAAAGTGATTTAAGAATAATGAAACCAAGACAGTGCTTCTCTCTGTAAATTTATGTTGTCGGTCACCGCCGCTTTTTGACCGCTGAAATTTGCCCATCCTCCCTGAGGAAATAAGGGGAGAGCAGTACATTAATCCGGTCAGCGCTCTTTAAATGATGCGCTTTGAACGCATGTCTCTGGGGGGGATAAATGTGCTTTGAATAACAGCTCAAGTTTCATTCTGACCTCGCTTTAGTTAGCATAGGATGGGGGTTTTCACTTCTGTCTTGCATCCTCAGCAAAAGCTGTAAACACCTAAAAATAAAATTTAAAATGTTTTACATGGATTTGTTAAAGGCAAAAAAAAAAAGTGATCAAACTGACCAGTTTCTTTCTAAATAATGAACCAAATCGGTTCACCTACATATTTCATCTGGAGGAGCCAAATTAAACATTTCAGACTAAAGCTCTACCTTGTTGTAGGTAGCTTCACAGCTTTACAAGAAGGCTCCCTTTGATGAGTGCGTATCGATATTGGAGTGATAAAGTACAATACATGTGCTAAAGAATTATGTTTACAAATTAGGGATGTGTATTGGCAAAAATCTGGCGATATGTATCGCGATACATGGGAGACGATACGATATATCACAATACTATGAGTAAGACAATATATTGTGATTTTTAAAACTCAAATTAACAGTAGGAAAACTGTCCCAGCATTCTCAACACTCCAACCTGTTTTATACTTTAACACATCCAGTTTTATTACTAGATCTAGTTGATCCACTGGAACGAAAAAGGTGAAAACAGCCACAAACTACCAGTTATACTTTTAATTTTACTGCAGAAGTTACTGTCATCATTAATGGTTCCGTTCAAATCCTTTAAAAAAAATTTTTTTTTTCCTTTGAGTATCGATACAAAATAAAATATCGCCATATATCGGTGTATCGATATTTTCTTACATCCCGATTTTAAATACTCATTGTGCTTACAAGGTAGTAACTTAGTCTGAGATGTGTAATTTAGCAACTCTAGAGGTGATTTAATGAATAGCTCACTATTTGGCAAGAAACGGATCCGTTTTGTCTCTTTCTATGCCTTAAGTAATGCATGATAAACACCTGACCATTTCTAAAGTCTTTAAAGATGAATTAACAACGCATGTATAAACTATTTACTATTCGTTTATAAGGGGAGCCTTATTGTAAAGTGGTGCAGATTAATCTTTTATTGCAGCAGCAACATTTGTACTGTAAACAATGTCATGATCCCACACACTAACAAGGTTCACAGGTCCTTTGTGGGAGAAACAGGCACACAGCATCATAGATCCCCCACTTTACCCAATAGCGGGCATGAGAGAGTGGAGTGTTTGTGTTCAAGAGCTAAGTCTTAGCCTAGTTTATACTTCTCTGTCTGCGGAGGTGAAATATTATAGAAAACAAATTTATACAACAGATAAGTTGAAACACTGATTTTTTGTTATTTTTAATGCTGATCTGATTCGGTATTTTGACCCTGACTGCACGTCACTGCAATTACAACAGTATTTAATTCTAACAGCATGCATAAAGCTGAAAATCTCAGCCGCTGGATGTAAAGTGAAACTTTTTTATTTGTGTTTTATGAACCGAGAGTTTCATCTTTGCAGCTGACCCAAGCTGTACTTGTGTGGACATTGTATTGCCATTCATTGATTTTACCATGCCTAACCCAGACACTTTTCTCTAAACTTAACCATTAGTGATACATGCCTAACCCTAACCTTAACCTCAAACTAATTCATGCCATTGCTTTAAACCTAACTAGTTGAGCTCAGTTGCCTGTTAAGCATTGTGTGGACCAGGCAAAATGTCCAAACAACTATAACGATATAGATACATGCGCGCGCGCAAACACACACACACACGCATTCTCCATGTCCTCCAACAGAGGGTACTGTTTAGTTTCCACAGTAGGCCGATGGTGTTCTGAGCCCGCCTGCCTCAGAGATTAGAATGCAGACCAGCAGCTCATCCTCCTCTTCCTGCTGCTGCTGTCACATTCAGTACATGTTCCTCTTGAACCACCTTGAATTTCCCTGAAAAAAAAGAAGAAAAGTGAAAAAAAAAAAACTGTAGCTCACTCATCATGACCTCCTTCGGCTTCACCAGGCCCTGTCTGCAGAATGTCAAATTTTTTCCCCTCCTTTATCCTGAAGCTACACGAGGACCCAGCGCTCTAAATGTGTCCGATTTGCATTCAGAACGCTGGTTTTGGCTGCTACAGCAGCTCGGTGTTAAAACATCACTTTCATCTCCCCTTGTAAGAAAAACCCACATGCAACGACTGCGTGTCTGGTCTCACTCCTCACAAGAGAAAAAATAAACAACTCCCAACAACAGCAACAACAAACATTTAAGACCGATCCTATACATCCTCCTTTTTATCTTGCAGCATATTCCAACATATAGTCAGGTTTTATCTGCATTGCCAAGAAACCACGGGATCCAGTGAGGTGGGCTTAAGAGTCGAGTTGCATTATCTGGCACGCAGCAGACTCTGACATTCTGAACTCCTCTGACGAACCTGGCAGGCAGCAGCCGTGGGCGGGAAGACTGCTCTGTCTGTGTGTGCAGACGACATGGAAAAACAGAACAGTCAAAGCTCACCTAAAACTGGAGGTTAGAGGATGGCTCAGCCTCAGGAGGTCTCTAGAGAGGCGAAGCAAGAGTTGCTTCGGTTACAATGCTCTGAAATGCTGCTCTGAATCACCAGCTATTGAATTATTTTGATGCCAGCCTCTTGCAGAGAAGACTTTTTTTTTGCGTATGGAGGACCGTCCCTGCCAAAACTGACAACAAATAAATCACAGTCCGTTTTTTTCTCGCCGCCTTCTAGTGTGCGAAGGTGACAAATTCTAAGAGAGCTTGAGCATTATGTGACGTGGTGAAATTTGTGGAGGGCGATGAAGTAAAAAAAAAAAAAAAAGGCTCCGTAGTAAAATAGTTGGAAAACAGAAAACATAAGTTATGGAATGTGACAATGCTTTGATGGAAAGTCAGTGTTCATTTTTACATTCTCCTTTCATACTATTTGCTGGGTCGGACTCTCTGGTACAGTGCTTGGCTGGTTTGAATCTTACCTAAAGAACAGGAACTTTTTTATGCCAATAGGCAATTTTTCATCAGTGCAGACAGAAATCACATGTGGGGGGCCCCAGGGCTCCATCCTGGGGCCCCTCCTATTTGACATTACATGCTACAACTAACTCAGATTATAACAACCAATAAGATTAGTTACCATAACTATGCAGATGATGCTCAGTTTACAATGTCACCAGATGACTTTGA
Source organism: Valencia hispanica (assembly GCA_963556495.2). NCBI lineage: Eukaryota > Metazoa > Chordata > Actinopteri > Cyprinodontiformes > Valenciidae > Valencia > Valencia hispanica. The sequence continues at coordinate 45,896,557 of OY747708.1, forward strand.
ACTTTGGGCCCATCCAAGCCCAATGCATTGAGCAATTCAATGGATGGATGTGCCATAATTTCTCCAGCTGAATAGAAACAAAACGAATTATTTTGGACCTAAAGAGAAACGATCAATGACCTGGCCTCAATGACTGTGCTTGCTCAAATTGGACATCTAGTGGTCAATGAAATGAAGTGCAGCCACCACCCATCAGTTCTGTTTTATGTTGTGTTATGAAACACCTAATAAAAATGGGGGACTGATGTAAATATATAACCATCCATCCATTGTCTCTACCTGCTTATCCCTATAGGGTCATGTGGGGGGGGGGGGGGGGTCTATCTCTAGCAGTCATTGGGCGAGAAGCGGGGACACCCTGGGCAGGTTGCCAGTCTATCACAGGGCAACACATACATCTAAAGACGATTTTTATAGAGACCAGTTACCCTAACAGTTATCTTAATGGACTGTGGAACAAATCTGGAGTACCTGGAGAGAACCCACACATTCACAGGGAAAACATACAAACTCCATGCAGAAATGCCCCACGTTGGGATTTGAACCCAGCACCTTCTTGCCACAAGGCAGCAGTGCTACCAACTGCGGGCACTGTGCAGCTCTGCAAGCACTAATGCTATCAATTTTGGCTGTGCATATTTCAGGATTCATTAATGTTTGGGTAAAGAATAAATGAACAACATCAAATAGTAAATGGTCTGTATGTGTATGGAGCTTTATCAAAGTGTCTTGCCCACCACTGAGATGGAACCAGCAACCCACTGGCTGCAGGACAAACTCCAACCTGCTGCGCCACCATCGTCCTCTAAATAGGGATATCCCAGCCTGTGACACAGTCATTCATTCGTGCTGTTAAACCAACTCGGGTGTCAGAGTACCGTCACTATAGGTTCAGGTTCACCTCCCAACACGACAGCAACACTAAACATACAGCCAGAGCTACAATGAAAGGGTTCCAGTCAAAGCATATTCAGGTCAGAATGGCCCAGTCAAAGCCCAGACATAAATCAAATAGAGTATCGGCAGAAAGACTTGAAAACTGCTGTTAATTGACGTTTTCCACCCAAACTGACTGAGCTTGAGCTATTCCACACAAAAAAACAAACAAACATAAGAATTAGCAAACATTTAAGTCTCTGGATGCTGGTAGAGACCTATTGCAGAAGTACAAATGTTAACATCGTACATCATTGTCATTTCACTTCAGAAATATGCTATAACTTTGTGGTGCTCTATTACATAAAATGTGATGACATGTGAAGAAGATGAAACATGGCCATGAACCCTTCAGAATACTAAGACCTGCTGGCCAGCTCTGCAGGAGGAGCACATATACCGGTCTCCACAGAAACACTCTCCAGCATAATCCCTTTACTGAGTTCTTAGTCTGCCTCTGGCTCTACAGGGGTTTCAATGGCACAATTATTGCAAGTTGTCAGGATATGAAATAAGCCCAAATTCAGAGATCTAACAAGATTTTACTGGGTCTGTCTTGTTGAACCTCGGGCTAAGCTCCAGTGTGAGAGAGTTGTCAAGAGGAGATCATGTGGAATTAAGTCTGGGAAAGAGATGTGGAAGAAGGTACTCTGGTCAAATGGGACCAAAATGTTTGGCCTACATACAAAGCGCTATGTGTGTTAGAAGGCAGACACAGTCCCCACTGCAAAACACAATGGTGGCGGCACCATGCTGTGGGGATGGACAGGAAAACTGCAGGATATGTAGAGCTAAATGGAAGAGAATCCTGAAATAAAACCTGCTACTGTTGCACAAGACTTTAAACTGGGGCTGAAATTGACCTCCCAAACAGATCAGCAACTCTAAACGTCCAATCAGAGCTTTAATGGAAAGGCTCGGTCAAAATCCTGACCTAAATCTGACTGAGAAACTGCAGCAAGATTTGAAAATTATGTTAGAAGACACACTTCATCCAATCTGAATGAGCTTGAGGCATTTAGTGAAGAGAAAATCAGCAAATAAGGGATTGTGGGTAATGCAGAGGCATAGTGCCGCATCTCCTGACATGGTTCCTGGTAGAACAAACTGACACATAAAATACTTCATATCCTATTGACCTAAATTGGAAAACTTTCTTTTATTGTTAGCAAAATATCCCATGAAATAGTTTTGTTAGCAATAAGAGGCAGGAATATATGCAATTCACAAGAAAATTGAAGCTAATGAGGCAGAAATGTGGAGTTCAGACTACATGTGTCTGTTTGGACGGTACATCACGTAAAAGGTTTTCTGTTTTTTATGCTTGATTATCCTTTCAAATGAAGAAGAAGCATGTGCAGCGTTTATTGAATTGCCGCGTCTCTCCTTGTTTACTCCGCTCTGATGAAGCTCTACCTCTCCAAGGAGACACAGGGGGCCCCGTGTGGCTCTCCTGGCCGCTCACTCTAATGGCTCTGAAGGGTCTTGTTCATAATAGCCCCGCGCTTTCAGAGGCAATTTGCTGAGACGGAACCTGCTTTTTGCGGCCGGCTGTTAAAGAGCGAAGGGCAGACTAATAAACATGCAATTACAGCAACTGTGTTTACATGCAGTGATGCTCCCGCTGACTGGGACTGTGCACCATGCCATGAAGGGAGCTGAGCTGCTGGGGTACTTTATGATGATGAGGGTAATGGATACGCCGGCACGCAGGAGGGAGTAATCCGAGCTGCCTTTCCATGCCAAAAAACAAACAAACTGCTCTTTCAGATGTGAAAAATGCAGACAGAAAATAAAAGTGCATATTATTATTTATTTCAGTGTTTTCAGAGGTGGGTAGCAACTAGTTACATTTACTCAGTTACTTGAGTAACAATTTGAAAAATACAGAAAATGTTTGGAGTAGTTTTACTACATCGTACTTTTGACTTTCACTCGAGTAATATTTTTATGAAGAACATCGCTACTCTTACTTGAGTAAAGTTTCTGACTACTCTACCCACAGCGAGTAACTTCACAGAATGAAGAACAAGCTTGTTTTAACCAAAAGTGCATGAGACTCACATGCAGTTTATGAGGAGGTAAGATCTCTTGTTTGTACACAAGCTTCATCATTTTAACATTATTTTCTATCCGCTGAGGCTGTTGTGCCATTTGGAGGTCAAATGGGGTTACCTTACTCTGGTCTATTGATGTGCACATTACCTACTCGAAGTATTGGAAAAAATTGATCTGGAAAAATGTTTCTTCCAGTCACATTTGTTATTTTACAATTAGATCATGTATTTTATTTATTTTACTCTTGAGAATTTGCACATAACTTAACATTTTTGTCAAATGACATATTTTTTAAGTAATAAATCATACACTATAATCTCAGAACAACTTGATTAGCCTTTTTACCAAATACTTTTTTACTCTTACTTGAGTAATTTTTTTGGATTACTACTTTACTTGGGTAAAAATGTGTTGAAGTAGTGCTACTTTTACTTGGGTAAAATTTCTGGCTACTCTACCCACCTCTGAGTGTTTTTAGAAGCTGCTAAATAGGACAAACCCCTTTTGTTTCAGCCACTTAAGCTGTATTGATTGGGCTTTCAGTTAGAGGCAACATAAAATTGAAATGTAGCTGGTGAGAACATGCCACGGATGGCGGGGACAGCCTCCGTGGGAGGTCAAAAAAAAAAAAAAAGAAGCCAGAATTCCAGTTATTTTAACACAACAACAGACCTCCCGTCGCATTTAGCACAGCTTGCTGCGTTCTAAATCAATAAGCAGAAAATAATAGTAACTCACAGAGACTATCGACCAAAAAGGGACTTGAGTGCTGCGATGGGAGATGCGTTATAAAAGAACACACAAGACCAGACTGTAAATATTAAATCAGGGACATCGATAAGAGTAGGTAACGAAATGCTTGGACTTCAGACTTACCTCATGCTCTCCTGAGAGGTGAACAAAAGCTAATGGTCAATAAAAGCACAACCAAACACATGCAGCAGTCAGAATGCACACAGCGCAGCTCTGAATTCCACCTATTAGGCTCTATGGCCGGTGCACTTTATGAGTGTAGAGGATATTATTAGTTTTGTTGTCCAATCTCAACGCCTCCTTTATCCTGTTTAAGTGTTTGGGATCTGCAGAAAACAGAAAGTCCATCTGTTCCATTTTTAAGTGGAAATCTTGTTGTTGCAATGTAGGTGTTGCACCAATTCTTTAACCCCTGGTTGTCAAAGATTAACAGCAAAAATTGGAGTTATTTGAGTTACGCTGCATAGGATAATAGACAATGGGTGGATGGATGGAATTTGAGTTATTTAGCCTGTCATAAAGGTAAAACTTAATATGTGATTAGCAAGCTAAATGTTTAGTTTAAAGCTAAATATGTATTTTGTTAACTACATATTTAGCTTCTTGCTAACTAAATATTTTGTTATAAACTGTGACATTTATAAATAAATGAATAACATGGTGAACGTATGATTTATATTTACTTCACAACCCACATATTTAATTATCAAGCTAAATATTTAGTTTACACACCAAGTATTTAGGTATTTAAGTAAATGTTTGATTAGATTGAGATATTAAGCCTATAATAAAAGCAAAAATTGGGAGTTTTTTAAGTCATATTTTCACCATGTAATTGGTTCATTTAAAAATGTCACAGTTATAACAACATATTTAGTTTAGTTGACGAACTGAACATTTAGTTTGGAGCTAAATATTTAGTTTTATATCCTTTATATATCATTAATTTATAAAGGAATGATTAACATGGTGAAAATATGACTTTAAAAATAACACGCTCCCATTTCTTTTTTCTTATGAAAGGCTAAATAACTCAAAATGTTGTAATTACCAATGGCATCCCATAGGTAGAGGATTGTTGAAGTGGGAGTCTGTTAAAAGATTAAAAGCAGTAAATACTGGTGCATTCTCTTCTTACCTGACCTCAGCCTTCAACACTGTCATGCTCCACATCCTGAAATGTTGGGTTGGGGTATCTGATTCTGCCCTGAAATGGTTTTCCTATTATTTATCTGGAAGATATTTTTTTTATGTCTGCTGCGAAGTTGCAATCTTCTTCTTCGTTATTTGTCTATGGTGTGCCACGAGGCTCTGTTTTGGGGCCTTTATTGTTAATTTTATATCTCCTTTCCCTTCATCATATTTTAGGCTATTTTACAGACATTTCTTATCACTGTTATGCTGATGATATCCAGCTTTTTATCTCTTTTAAACCTCAGGATCTATCAAAGATTTAGATTTTGCTTAGGTACTTGGAAACTGTCAAGAGTTGGATGAAGGATAATTTTCTTCAAATAAATGACACAAAAACTGAAGTCCTTCTTTGTGCCCCTGACAAATTCCTCTCTAAGATAATGGAGAGCCTTGGCCCACTTGCCGTATGTGTTAAGCCATCAGTGAGGAACCTTGGGATGATTCTTGATCCTGACTTATCATTGGATGCTCATGGCACATCACTAGTCCGTTCCTGTTTTTATCATTTGAATAATGATAAAAAATGAATTAAAATGAATTTGCCAAGCTGAGCCACATTGTGTGACAATCTGAGTCAGATCTATGCTTTTATTTCATCATGTCTCGAACACTGCAACTCGCTTTTTTCATATGTAAGTTTAAAAAAATCTATGCGCCACCTTCAGATTGTCCAGAAAGCAAAGCGTTTAACAAGATCTTCCAAGTATTCACATGTAACCCGTTTACTATTCCAGATGCAATGGTTCCCCATCCAATACAGAGTGCATTTTAAAATTTCGGTTATGACATATAAAGCTTTAAATGATCTTGCACCTGTTTACATTCAAGAGGTTTTGCATTCATACACCCCTGGCAAGTCCTTAAGATCTTGTGATCAGCGTCTGCTGGTTGTCAAGAAAACATGTTTAAAAACTAACGGTGTCAGCGCTTTTGCAGTAGTGGCTCCCTCCCGTCCCCTGGAACTCCCTCTCTCAATCAGAATCATCTATTAAAAAATCATCTTTTTTAAATTGCCTTTGCTTAGTTTTACTTTTACTTAGTACTTACTTTTTACTTTGATGTTTTTGTTGTAAAGCACTTTGTGATTATTTCTAGAAAAGATGCTTTATAAATAAAGCTATACTTTCTTTACTCTAAAGGCCAAAGGGTTTCCGCTGAAAATACGAGAAGATTAAGGTCTGATGTCGGAACGCCAAACTTGGAGGTCTCTGAGGGGCCCAAGGTTAACTTTCCAATATGGCTGACACGCATAATAAATGTGTTTAACTATTCATTAGCACTTCTGACAGTTTGTAGCTCTTGAAACTTGTGGCACACACAGGGTTATACAACTGCTATTGGTCAACATGTTCCTTTAGTATTTCGATGTATAAAATGGAGAAAAACCCATTGGTATGAGCTTGTATTGCTAATAGTTAGCGGCAAAACACATAACCAAAACCCTCTATAGTTTTATGACTTCTAACTTGAACACACTCCCTTAAGTGATGCTATTCCCAGATGCAAACTCCTTCTTCTGAGACAAGTTAGAAAACCGGAATAGCTGATTCCTGAAGCTGAAACTAATGGCCAGTCTGAGACAGGCTAATCCCTATTGGCATTGGGCGGTTATTTAGATATTTAGTGGTGATGAGTCACCAACTATTTGCCTGTGTGAAACATGTACTGAAGTAAAACATGCAAAATGGTACTGAGTCGTCACCAAATACAAAAGTGAGGCAATGTGAAATCAAAAACCCAACTGCTTCAATATTTTTGCTTTTTACATCGCCTTATTTTTGTTCAGTTCAATTCAGTTTATTTATTTAGCGCCGATTCACAAGAGATGTCATCTCAAGGCACTGTACAAGAAAAGTCAGACACTTTTATGTCAGACACTTTCTCTGACCGGAAAAGTTTTGCATGTTCCGTGCTCTGTTTGTTTTTCAAAGAAGGAAATCTCTGATGGCGCACTTCCCTCCAACCTTCATTTCCTGTATAAATAATCGTGAGTTTCTGCGTAAATAACTGCCTAACAGAATCATCACAACATTTAAACGTTCTTAAAACAGGGTTCACATAAAGCAAATTTTTGAGACTGCACCGTGGCGAATGCCAGAGGGAGATTGTCTACTCGTGACACGGCAGACGTCTGACTATATAACTAAATGCAATGTAGTTTTCTAAAGTAACCTCATCACTGGAAGGAACACTGGACGAAGTCGTAGTACTGGAAGCCGTGTTAACCTTGGCATGAAACGGCCACCGTAGGAGTTAAAACGCACTCGGAATGGGGGGGTGGGAGGTTGGGCTAGAACGTAACATTCAGTTGGTTGGTCATATTGAATATCACCACTAGATGGGAGAAGTTCTTACACAATGTAGCTTTAAAAAAAAGATTCAATTAGATCACAGCATGGTGGATGACGGAGCTGCCTTGGGGGAGGTCTGCGTTCTCCAAATGCTTTTCTAGTCTGGATTTACTGTATATTAAATGAAGATCCCCAGAGAGTTGTCTACAATTTCTGACCTTTACACAGAGGCTCACTTAAAACAATTCTGACCTATTTGTTCAAACTGTATGAATGGTATGACAAAAAATTGGAGTAGTACAGTGACACGTGAAACCTCATTGAGCCCAAAGTCAAAGCTTCTTCAGCCTTTTAGTTAACAGGCTTGGTACTTTGCACATATTTCTCTAGGTGCAGCAGGACAGTTTAAAGAAAAATTTAAAATGTTTGAAGAACCGGACATGATTACACAAAAGACAGAACAAAATCCCAGAACAAAATAAGCCGACTATTAAATTTATGATGGAAATATTTAAAAGGACCAATAGCTTTCTGATCCAGAATAGCAAGAAGCTGGCAAAACTACCTTCAATGAAACTCATTTTACTTCTTGTTCTTACGGTTGTTAGAAGTATGTAACGATTGGTGAGCGCAGCAATGCAATCAAGCTTAAAAGTTCAAATCAAGCTGTGACTTGCAGAGAAACAACTATCACCCGTCCAAATGATTTGGGATATGCGTTTTAGATGAATTAGGGGCCGAATTCGATAAATCTGTGGAGAAGACAGCCAGAGAGGTTTATGTGATGTGACCCAGGAAACCATGCAGTGAGAATAGTTTAACAGCTGTGGGAGGATAAGCCCCTGTGACTTACGGCTCCGCTGAGCCATGAACAAAACACAAGGAAAGAGGCCTTTGAAGCTAAAGGGACCGTGCGATGACTGAATACGCACTCGGAGACATTTAATGCGTTTTTTGGCATTAAAAGGCGGTGCATGTAGTGTGTATTCCTCCTTCCATGAAAAGAGTCAGCGTTCTTTTTGCTGGGTTAGTGTTCTTTTCTTTTTTTTTCAAAGGGGACTTAGCTAAATGTAATCAGTTTATTCGCGGTAGACAACAGGATCACATTTTGTCCCATTTCTGAAAGTGATATTACGTTAGGCGACACATCCGCCTCGTTGCCTGTTCTGACCTTTTAGTCAAAGTGCAAAGAAATCAAATGGAGAGGAAGTGAAAACTAAATATGGTCCCTTTCTACACCCTTCCGAATTTAGTTTAGTTTAGTCCAGAAATATTTCTTGTGCTCCTGGAAAAAAAACCCCCATTGATGTCAAACGTGAAAAATCGCAAATGCTCTTCTATTTCTTTGAAGAATTTTTCTTTAATTATTTGAAACTGAATTTGCATCACTTGCTTCTTCTATATAAGACAGTAATCAAGTTTACACCATTCCAAGCTTGTTCATGTGAACATTTCCTATATAAAGTTTATATCTTTTGTGTTTTTGATGCATTTTTATTTTATCCTCCATCCTTCCTCTTGTAGGTCAAGGTTAATGTGTTATGCTTTTTTTAGGAAGGTAGCTCGCTCTTCAAACGTTCAGACAACTAAGTAGGCCCCTGGTTCTTCCATAGGATTTGATATGGATAGAGGGAACTAGCTACTGCTAATCAACTCCACTGGAATAATTGATCCTAGGCGAGTTTGATCACCTCTGTCAAAGCAGGAGTTTTGCTAGCGGGAGGGTGGCGAAGTGTCTTTAGCAGCTATCTGAGTAAGACATTTCTTGTTCTCTATAACGTCTAAGCAGGTCTTCTGTGTTCACATTTGCACAAGTATTCTAGAATCAAAGTAGAGATGTTTGGCCACAATGCACTGCACCTTGTTTGGACAGGAGCAAAGTCAGCATTTCAGCACAAACACCTCATACCATCTATCAAGCACGAAAGTGGAAGGCTGATGGTTCGGGCCTGCTTTTACAGCAACAAGACCTGCAGTCGGGTAGTCAGCCATTTACGCCTGTGGGTACAAGCAATTTAATCTGTCCACCATGTAAAGTTTCACCCAAACTGGGTCATGAATGGAATGAAGCACCACCGTATGAATTCCTCACACAAGGCATTGTCCATTTTTAGAGAATAAAAGTAGAACCCCACCTAGATTACCCCCTACTATGGTTTGTTGTTTAGCAGCGTTCGGGGCATGGTGGGTCAGATTATTGTTCTGTACACACCAGCTCATCAGTACAGCATTTTGGTAATATAGGAATGCGTTGATACTGGGAAGAAATGTTTGTGGTACAACGTTTCTGAAGCTTTCGATCAGCAAAATTCAGGTTAAAGTTTCAAAGGGGAACTTGTGCGCTCTGGGTGCTTCTCTCCTTGTCCAAGCTCTCCCTTTATCACTGATTTTCAGACACGATAGAGGAAATAAACAAGCAGTTCAGCATTTCTTTCTGTTTATCCTGCAGCTCGTTCGCTTTAATCCAAGGTCTGAGACCCGCCAACAGGCTCAGCATATTTTCAACTTGGCTCTGCAAGTAAAAAGAATAATTTAGGTCATCCAGATGTTACATTGATACGTCCTGCAAAGGTTCATATGAGGTCGGATGGGCTTTAGGTCAGAAGAACTTTTGCAGAAACTGTTGTTTTGGGCCTTGCAAAAGTATTCCCTCTCACAGTGTTAACTTTTCATGTTCCGTCTCAGTACAGCCACAAACCTCTTTTTCATTAGGATTTTATGTAAAAACAGTGGTGCATAATTGTCAGAGCCCCACCCCCCCAGCCCATTTTCTTGTGATTACCTCCATTCTTCTTCCCATCAACCTGCTGAAGGAAACCTTCCTTACAGCATAATGCTGCCACCACCCTTTTTACCATAAGATCAAAGGTGGGTAATAACTACTTACATTTACTTAGTTGCATCGACTTACTGTAAGTAACCTTATGGAATGGAAAATACTTTTAGGAGTTGTCAACATTGTGCTGTTTACTTTTACCTGAGTAATATTATTATTATCACTACTCTTACTTGAGTACAATTTCTGGATCCTTTAGCTACTGTGAGTAGCTTCACTGAATACAGAACAAACACATTTTAACCAAAAATGCACCAGATCCAAGCTAATTCAATTCAATTCAGTTTATTTATATAGTGCCGATTCACAATGGATGTCATTTCAAGGCACTTATCAAGAAGAGTCATTTCAGTACAATCCTACAAACATTCCAATCGGTTTAAACATTTTCTTTTTAAGGAATCCCAGCAGATTGCATCGAGTCAGTTGTGCCCCGTTGATGCAGACTCCAACCACAGCAATCCCTCAGCAATCCCTCATACTGAGCAAGCATGTAGCGACAGTGGAGAAGAAAAACTCCCCTTTAACAGGAAGAAACCTCCAACAGAACCAGGCTCAGTAGGAGCGGCCATCTGCCACGACCGTCTGGGGGTTTGAGAAGACAGAGCAGAGACACAGAACGAACAAAAATAACTGATGTAAGAGTACTTTCTGTATTAAAGAAAGTAAAAAGTTGATAACAGGACACGGTGGATGTTCAGTTACTGGGAGCATCATCCCAGTCGATGCCCCCCGTCCAACAGGGCATTGCAGCTAAGCAGGATACCAGACCAGGTATATCTTCTATAGAGAGAAAACAAAGTTAACACACACAAACAAACCTACAATTTATGTCAAAGTGAGACCTCTGGTTTGCACAAAAAATTACGCTGTTTTAACATTAAGATACAGTAAACGCTACATATTGTCACTGGAAGTACTGTACCCCGTTTTAAAACATATACACTGCCTACTAGAAGTATTAGTTTCATAAGTTTTAAAATGAAAAAACATGATTTGGAAAAGCGTTTCTTCTGCCTAAATTTATTTTGTAATTATGTTATTCACTTGTATTCTTTTTTCATTTTAGCCTTTTAAAATACAAGAATTTGCACACATTTTTCACATCTTTTTTCGTTCTCATGACATTATTTTTTAATATTTTTTCAGATGTTATGATCAGTACTTCATATGCCTTTTTGCAGAACACTTTTTTAAATCTCACTTGAGTAGTTTCTTGGATGGCTACTTTCTACTTGAGCAAAAATGTGTTAAAGTAGTCGTACTCTTACTTGAGTACAATTTTTGGGTACTCTACCACCTCTGATAAGGACGGTATGCAGTGTTAGTTTTTCACCATGCGTAGCATTATGCATGTAGGCCGTAAAGATCCATTTCGGAGAACCTTCTACAGGTTTGCTGTATTCCCCAGAAAACTCCAAGCTAAACTCCAAGTCAGCCTTGTCTTTCTTCTCGCCATAAAACACAGATAGACTATTTACTAATCAGGTGACTACTAAGGGCTCTTGGTTACACAGGATTTTATTTGGGGGGCATTTGAAGTCATTGTACACAAGCTTATTAAACATTCGCAAGCCTTTCGAAATCTCAGTCTCCAGATTAAAACATCGTGAGAATCAGCAGCGCTTGCCAGAAGCAGGAGATCCACCTCCTTATCTGTTAATGGATGAGCATGCTGGAATGTGGGCCAGGGTTTTTATTCGTGGTGACATGTAAAGTGATTAGTCCGGCACCATCAGACATGTGGGGAGACGCTTTCGGTTCCAAGGATAACAATTGCAGTAAAAAGAGCCGGATAACAAAAACAATGTATCTGGGGTGGTGGGACATTCTAGAATGGATCACTAGAGTTGTTGGCTTGGCTGGCAAATTCTTATCTGCCATAGACAGAGTGTGTACAAAGACTTGTACGGAGACATAAATCACTAGGCTTGGGTTCAGTCGAGCTTCAGGAAGGGGTAATTAGTTATAGTGATCCTCTGTATACCAGACACACAGGATGAGGCTGAGCACTCACTCTCGGTTGCTCTCATTATCATAATCATCCCCCCTTAAGTGATGCAGACTGAAACACTGAGATGAGAGATAAATGGAGCATTGAGCCAGAATAACAACCCTTACTCAAATCAGCACCTGTGCATTCAAAAGGAGAACGAAGAACTTTGCAGCAGGGGAAAAACGGGAAAAGTGTAGCATTGATAATATTGAGGAGTAGCCATGGTCACACAAACAACAACAATTCTATCACATGCGTCGTCATTTCTCTCAACAGTTGAATACGATTTTTAAAAGTGCAAATTAAAAATTTGCTGTTGAGAAGTTATTGTGATGTAAGCCAAATAGCTATCTTGTGATGACGGTGGGACAGTAATACTAGCACCTTCCGTTGTTCTGGGGAAAAAAAGAAAATCTGAAACCAAAAACAAACAGTTTTTCCAAGGGACATCTCAGGTTTGCACTCCAACTCTCGAATGATGGCACAGTTAGATTTTTTTTGTGATGTTTGGGGTCTTCATGTAACTTGGCTCTAAGCTCCATTAAAATCTCTCAGCTTTTACTGTTTTTTTTGCCGACCTAAACAGGTTGTATGAATCAAAACTTTACCCCCAATGCTTGGTTTTAATATTATTTGACCACCATGAGATTTCCTGTTCAGCTAGGGGACTGTTAAGTCTTCTGCAGCCCTGGTCAGTGTTGGACTAACCCAATGCAGGCTCCAATGTGCATGTCTATTTTTCTGTGCGAGTGTTAGATCCTTCTTGCAGAGAGGATCTCTGATGGAGAATACAACTGCGTCTGATCAGCCTCATCAAAAGCTGGAGGACCTTCACTTGTTGCTGGATGATTGACCTTACCAGGGGTCAGGAGCTAGGTAAGGCAAGGCAATTTTATTTATATAGCACACTTTCAACAACAGGGTAATTAAAGGCATGTTAGATAACTTGGTGATAAAGAAAAACATAGAATATACCAATTGGAAATCAAAAGCAGCAATATAGTATAAAACACACACAACACATGATGCACAATAAAGCATGAAAAACAGCAATAAAGCAATAAAGCATGAACACATATGATACATAAGACATTAATCGTTTACTCAAAGGCAGCTCTAAACAGATGAGTTTTTAGTTTTGATTTAAAGCAGTTCAGAGTTTCAGCAGCTCTGCAGTCGCTAGGAAGTCTGTTCCAGATAAGGGGAGCATAGAAACTGAAAGCTGCTTCTCCATGTTTAGTTCTGAGTCTAGGGATGTTTAGTAGGCTAGAGTTGGAGGACCTGAGTAGTCTGGGGGGTTGGTATGGTGACAACAGGTCTTCAACATACTTTGGTGCTAAGCCATTCAACGATTTATAAACTAGTAAAAGTATTGTATTTTGAAGTATATTCTCTGAGCAACAGAGAGCCAGTGTAAGGACTTTAGAACAGGGGTGAATGTGCTCTACTTTCCTGGTTCTAGTGAGTACGAGAGCAGCAGCATTCAGGATCAGCTGCAGCTGACTTGTTAGGCAGACCTGTGAAGATGGTGTGGCAGTAATCAATCAGACTAAAGATAAATGCATGGATGAGTTTTCCGAGGTCCCGTCAGTCCTTTAATCCTAGAAATGTTCTTCAGGTCATAGAAGGCTGACCTTAATATTGCCTTTATGTGACCGTGGAGGTTCAGGTGGAGTCCATCCCTACACCTAGATTTCGGGCCTGATCAGTAGTTTCTAGCTATATTAATTGAAGCTGTGTGCTGACTCTTGGTCGCTCCTTTTTAGGTCCAAAAATAATTACTTCAGTTTTGTTTCTGTGCAGCTGGAGAAAATTACAGCATTTTCCATCAGTTGATTTGCTTGATGCATTTAATTAGGGTGTGGATGGGTTCAAAGTCACCTGGTGACATTATAATGTACAGCTGAGTATCATCTGCGTAGTTATGGTAGCTAATGTTGTTGGTTGTTATAATCTTCCTGTTCTTAAAAGGAACCCCGGCTATAAAGACGTGTAGGCCCAAATAAGTCACAGTTTTTCTCTTGTACCAAAATATGTTGTTAGAAACACATAAATATTGCCATTGATTTACAAATCTATAATATTTAGCACATATTTTGACCTACGTAGGACGCCATGTTTTCCCCTTGCAATGCACTCTAAAGGCGATGACGTATATTGGTTGCACTTTGTAGAATAGCTATTGACGCTAGTGTTTGTTTACGTGCTCACAGTAGTAATTATTAAGTAAAATGCCACATTGCGCTGCTTTTGGATGTAATTTCCAGTCAAAAGGCAACAAGGGGAGTGATGTGAGTTTACACTGCTTTCCTACAGACAAGGAGATGGGAAAACAGTGGAAAGATACCTGTGGACGGACACAACTTCCCAAAGATCCGTGGCTGTGTTCACCACATTTTTCTCCTGATGCGTTTGAGGCTTTTAGTCGACCACAACTACTGAAACTAAATGCTAAATCCGACCATTTTCCCACACAAGGAGCCTAAACGCCCTCTGGGAGAAAGTGAAATGCGGGGTAAAAAGTGCCAAAGACAAGACGCTCTCCTGAGCAGATAACCCGCTCCTGCAGTTGCCGCTTCTGTCACGTTAGGCGAACCATCGGACACGCCACTTGTCACAGATGAAGCTGATAACTCACCTCCCCAGTCAGTAAAGCAATCAGCAAGTGTAACAATACAGTGTTCTCCAAATTTGACCGATGCTGCCGATTCAGATATGTCAGATGCATTTCAATGTATATATATTGTTTCAATGTATATCCTAATTATCTATAAAGCACACGACAGCTCTGGATGCTAATAATCTCCAAAATGATTGATAATTGAATACGTTTGAACACACGATAGCTTACCGCGAACTTCTGCCGACAAAAATGGGAGCTCTTGACAACAAAAGCTCTCCCTCTCGGCTACAATGGAGACGCATTTGCCGTACAGTGCTGTGGTGAGCACGGAAACCAGACTGAAACATATCAAAATGGTTGGCCATTGTTAGGAAGCTATTTAACTGCTGAAACACAACTTTTTCGATAATATTACTGATGAATGGAAGATTAGAGATTGGCCTGTAGTTCTGCATTAACGTGTTGTCCAGGATATTCTTCTTTAGCAGTGGTTTAATAACTGCTGTTTTAAATGCCTAGGGGAAGACACCTGACAGGAGGGATGAGTTCACTATTTCAATCAATTCAGACTTAATGACTGGTAAAAACTTTCTTTAGAAAAACTGTGGGTAGGACATCAAGGCAACAAGAGGAGGAGCTTGATTGTTTACTGATTTATTCAAGGTTTATTTGGTTAAATCTTTGGAAATCAGACATTTTCTCTGCATTGGTATTGAGTGCGGATTACATTGGTACTGCATACAGATATACTGTCAGGAGTGCGGTGTGTGGAGTATGGACCCAAACGCAGACGCCGGTTAGTGCGAGGATATTTGTTGAAGTGCTGGTTGAAGTGGTGCTGGTGGAGGAGGTGATGATGATGATGATGATGACGGCAGGAACGGAGAGACAGGACATCGGATGAGCAGGACGGGTAACAGCAGGACAACACACCATGGAGACAATGATAATGATCCGGCGCTGAGTGAGGGGAAGTGACGGGTTATGAAGGCAGAAGGTGAGGACCTGATCCAGGTGTGGATGATTGAGACACAGGTGAGGACAAGGATGACGAGAGGGTGAATAGGGCAGCGAGAGATATACAGATCGATGCTCTCATTTTCAAAATCTTTTCACTAAAAAAACAGGCAAATTCATTGGAGGCCCTGGTGGAGTTTAGTACAGGGTCTACTGTTGCAGAAGGATTTGTCAGTCTCTCAAATGTTGCAAATTAACTCACGCATTATTAATGTTTCAGTTAATAATTTCAAAAAAGAACGATTCACTGTGTTTTTCAACATTTAGTGATATCTGTTTAATCTGTCTCTGTAGATCTGATAGTGAACCTGAAGTCGAGTTAGCCACTCTTGGCTCTCGAGCGTCCTGGTGTGTTTTTGTGTAAACTTATGCGTTTCCCTTGACCTTAAGTTTTCCTGTGTCTTCAGGTTCTAGAAAATAAACATGGATCAGTCTAGGAAAAGGTAGTGATGACGAGATGAAGCCTCATGACGCTCTGAAGCTTTCCATCCAATGGGTCGACTCATTAGCCGACACTTTATGGTGTTTCATTGGCTTTACTTCACCATCAAGTGGACAATACAAGTAAAACAGGCACAATGATTCTGATGATGTGGTGTCTGAACCTTTAAACTGAATAAATACAAGAATGATGTTTGTGATGGCAATATATAAATTCTGAAAATGGTCTGAATATTGTCTTAATCTATCCTTATGATACAATGTCTGCTGGTGCAAAAGAAAAAGTGGAAACTAACAAGAGTTGTTTTTTGCGTGAATGGTCATGAGGGACAAAATGTATTTACTTGTACTTAAAAATAAAAAAATGTCCACTGTGCTGGGCGAGCGGGGAATTGGGGCGGTGAGCATCAGCAAGTTTATAAAATATATTTTCTTTTGGGGGGGTGTAATCAGTTTTCTGTCCTTCACTCCTGTCTTCCAATCAGAGATCAGAAGAAGATGATATGAGCGCAGGATACCTGTGTTGTTTTTTGACTTCATTGTTATTGATGATTATGTACTATGTGGAAATTTGATCAGGGATGCTTTTCAAAATGTTACCAGACACGCGTCAATGTCCTCTTTAGTTCCTTTACAAAAAAGACGCTCAAACAGATTCCAAACACAAGTGTGATATAATCCTAAGGCAATAAAATGTGAGGGTGAAACAGTACAGTCTTTGCTGCCTCTTATGCTTCAATTCCCGAGCAAACTGGCAACCTGGTTCATGAATCAGTCACGTGGTATAGCCGGCAAGCGAGGCCTTAAACGTCACTACATACGTGATCAACACAACAGTGGGGGTTGTAGACCTAATTTACCGGGGCGCCAGGGTAGATCCAGTGTTTTTCCATGTGGGTACAGAACAAAAGAATGGAACAAAAATTAAAAAAAACAGGGCAACATTTCACTGTTTAATATATTAAGGGTGCCTAAGAGCCATCACCGGACCAGAGTTGAAGGTTGCAGACCCCTGATGTAGCAGATGAAAACTGTGATCCTATCTCAATACGGCAGAAGCTAAAAGACCATGAACTGAATTTTTAAATTCACTGTGAAGGTAAAAAATGTAATTGGTCCAAGGGACCGATTAGGTACGGTTTGTGTGCCAGGGCATTTTTTCATAAGAAACTGATTTATTATTTAGTATCTCTTCAGTACAGGGGTCATAACAAGGGCCAGGACCAGTTTTACATGGGCACTGGCCCCTGTTGGCTGGTATCTAGACCCGCTCATGCAACACAAGCCTCGATACGCGCTTCACAAAAATCCTCCTGGATTACTCGAAACAGGCTTTGAAGCCTCCACACAAAGGACACATCACTAGGAAAAGGATCAATTCCTCGCTTACCTGCAGCTATGACATCTCCCAGCCTTTACTCGTCTGCTCGCTCTCCAGCTCCAGATCAAACACCCTCTGGTCCTCTCTGGATTCCCTGTGGATCTTTACACTGGCCTCCGGACCTCAGCCGTGACTGATACCGGAATCTGACCGCCTCCTTTGTGCTCTCCTCTGCCTCCCGACGCAGTAAGCCAAGTTCTCTATCTCATACAAGATCCGTTCCATTCCACCTGGCAAGAAATGACTTGCGTCCCTTTCATCAGAAAGACCTCCACCAGTCCCTGCAAGCTCATTGAAGAAAACTTCACCATACAATTTCTTAATATATAAACCCTTGAACTTTACAGTTTTGTTCCCAGTGGTGATTCTGCATGCGAGCCAAAAACTTAAATGATATGCATATTTGTTTCTCTGATTTATAACCAGGTCTATTAATCAATTAGAATCACTGGCAGCATTTACTTAAGCTCAAAAGAAATAAAACAGAATTTGGTCACCTGCTGTTATTTGTAACACTGAGAGGATGCAGTGGTGTCCTCTGTAACTGCTGAGAACACAGCTGACTGAGTGAGGAGGCACAGAATGTGGTGTGCCTGGAATCAGAGGCAGGGCATTGCTTGGAACGGACCTACTGGAAACCACTGATCTCCAACCCTAGTCCTCAAGATCTACGGTCCTGCAGGTTTTAGATGCATCCCTGCCTCCAACAGAGCTGAATCAGGTGAATATCTTAGAAGGTCTTTGCCAAATGGGCATGCTGAAGAGGTAATTCAGTCATTTGATTCAGCTGTGTTGGAGGAGGGATGCATCTAAAACCTGCAGGACAGTAGGTCTTGAGCACCAGAGTTGGAGACCACTTGTATAGCCACTTTTTACTAATGTTCATCCCTTGGATAACTGGATTACTCTTGCAAATACACAGAAAAACACACAGAATGTGCACCTGGACATAGGAGGGTTCTGTGGTGTTTATGGCTGCATAGCAACATGTTTTTATCCTGCCTGATCCACTCGCAGGCTGGTGGCTAACATCCCCCTGTGAAGGCAACTATGGGATGGATCTGGTGTGAATCCTGATGCTGCGGTGAATGTCTGATTTAAAAAAGCAAGGCAGGAATTCAGGAGAGACGAACGGCAGTAGATGGAAAAGCTCCAGCTTGTTCGTGAAGAGACGTGACAGATACTTTGCCTTATAATCTTTTTTTTTTACCGCTTTCCAATCTTTGGATTTTATTTTTTGTTTCATTTCATTATTTCGTTAAAAGTTTTATTATTTTCTAGTCTGACTAAATTTAAAGCCTTCATTTTGTCCTGAATTGGGCTTGTTTGCTTGGATTGCATTGCAGGGCTACATAGGTCAATGCCTAAATCCTAAAATCAATAATCTACATAGGCCTAAATTGATAACGTGAAAGAAAAAAACTCACTACACCCTGCAATAAATAACATTTTTACCTCATAGGATCCTCTGTTATGACAAACCTCCTGTTTTTGGACCAAAAAATAAGTGAGGAAACGAGACACAGACACACAAACAAACAAACACACCCGGTGAGATGAATTCAGTACCGCTTACACTGTTGTAGCGACTAATTAACAAGTTCAGAGCGTTAAACCAATTATAACATTGAAACCATATAGTCTATGCATGAAACCAAAGTCCAGAGTGGGAACTTGTAAATGAAACAAGACAGTTTCACGATAGTGAGGCTCTCATTGCCTTTTGCCTCATTAAAAAGCGAAACATGTGATGGAAGGTGAGATGACAAAAGTGTCCGGGCTGAGCTTCAGCACGCCCTTTGCCTTCAGTAACGAGGCGCTGAGCTGCTAATTGAAAGGATCATGTCGAGCTGAACGTGGAAGATAACCCCCCCTAAACAGATGGCGAGACTCCGCAGTCAGAAAATTAAACCGTTCATCCAGCGAGGAGACACATCAATACGATCTGGAGCCCGCTGCCAGGATAACTCGCTATGTGAGACAACGGCTCACGACGTTGATGTCAGATCTCAGTTTTGAGCTGCTGTTGACTGAATTTCCTCGACTGTGGAGGAGCGGGAGGAGATAACAGAGGGAAGGCTCCGCTGAAGGGGCCCTGCAAGGGGGAAGGCTGTCACGGCAAACTTTTCCGTCAGCCTTCAGTCGTGTCCGATCTGGACAGCGAGGATCACTGCTGACTGCTTTGTTTCATGTTAACGTCAGACTGACAAACTGTTGCCCTACTTAGGTTCTGACATGAGAGACAGACACAACTAAAACATTTCACCAGCCTCAGGACTTCTGCTATCATTACTGTTAGCTTGGAGACAGACATTCTGTGGAGTCTTCTTGCTTAAAAATGCATTCGGAAACAAGTAAGCCTCATCTCAGGAGAGAGAAAAAAATAACTTTTTTAAGATTAATTGAATTTCCCCTTTTTGGGGATAAAGTATCTATCTAGCTATCTATCTATCTATCTATCTATCTATCTATCTATCTATCTATCTATCTATCTATCCTAAACTTTCAGGGGCGACTGTGGCTCAGTCTCAGTTGTTGTGTCCTTGGGCAAGCCACTTCACCCTTCTGCCTACTGGTGGTGGTCAGAGGGTCCAGTGGCGCCAGCGTTCAGCAGCCTCCGTTCTGTCAGTGTGCCTCAGGGCAGCTGTGGGTACAATGTAGCTTACCATCACCAGTGTGTGAATGTGTGCGTGAATGGGTGAATGACTAGTGTGAACCTGAGGGCATCCCTCAGTAGATAACCTACTGTATAACAGCCTTCAAGTTAATACAGGATTCCTACACATTTCACATTTTCATGCTAAGTTTTTTCAAACTTTAAAAGGGGAAATGTGCAAATATCCCTTTTTTAAATCATTTTCATTTGGGTCTCTGGTGCCTCTATAAACACTCCAAACATGAATAAAAACCATCCATCCCTTTTTTGCAAATTCAGAAATCTTGCACTTCCACAAGCCGTTTAAAAAAGTGTCTTATTGTGATGTCACAATAATCAACATTTTTATAAGACACCCCCTCACTTGTCAAACCCCACCCTTCAACCCCGCCCACCAATTCCTATTTTATGCCATTCTCATGTGTGGCAAACCCACAACCTTGTAACAAGATGGGTGGGCGTGGTCTGCAACCGCTAATCTGCATAAAAGTGACAGAACCCTCTATCAATCAATCAATCAAACTTTATTTATAAAGGGCTTTTAATACAAGAGTTGCAACTCATAGTGCTTTACCGATTAAAATGACCCCACATAAACCATATTAACATCCCTCACCCACAGATTTAAAAGCATGATCACAGTTATACCCCCCTATCCAACTCCCATGCACACACACACTTAAGAACAACAATAAAAAGGACATAAAAAGGACATTGGGCCAAGAGCAAATGAGTCAGGTAAGGAAACACCATCAAGAGAGCCATCTGCCTCGGCGGCAGCAGATCAACCGCAGCAGCCGAGGCACCGGCACAGGGCGCCCAGAGGAGGCAAGGCCG
The DNA here is from genome assembly GCA_963556495.2 of Valencia hispanica. Lineage (NCBI taxonomy): Eukaryota > Metazoa > Chordata > Actinopteri > Cyprinodontiformes > Valenciidae > Valencia > Valencia hispanica. The sequence goes on from OY747708.1 coordinate 45,917,576, forward strand.
AGACCCCCACCTCCACCCAAGCCCTACCTGGTGAGCACCCAGGCAGCTACAGCCGACCACCGAGGCAGAGGGCTCCCATAGAGGAAACACTGGCAGGAGGATTAAAATAACAGGTTAATGTATAAAAATAACAGGATATATGTGATAAGACTACATAGCAAAGCACTGAAAATATAAGCAATAATCAGTTAAAAGCTCGGCTAAAAAGGTGAGTCTTAAGCCTGCTCTTAAAAACATGAACGTTCTCTGTGGCCCTGAGGTTCTCTGGCAGCCTGTTCCAGAGGTGAGGGCCATAATAATGGAAAGACGCCTCGCCATGAGTGTGTGTCCTGACATTAGAGATGACAAGGAGACGGCTGCCAGAGGAGCGCAGAGACCACGAAGGTTCATATGTTAAAAGCAGTTCTGAAAGATAAGAAGGCCCAAGACCATTTAGACACTTAAAAACCATTAAACAAATCTTAAAATCGATCCTAAAACTTACAGGGAGACAATGCAGTGATTCTAAAACAGGTGTAATTTGGTCCCGCCTGCTGGTCTTCGTCAGGACACGTGCTGCTGAATTTTGTAGTAGTTGTAAACCTGATATATTCATTACAGTAATCAATTCTACTGGAGATAAAAGCATGCATCAGTGTCTCCGTGTTGGCCCGAGAGAGAATGGGGCGGACTCAATGTTCTTTAGATAATAAAAACATGTTAGTAATGTTTTTAATGGGAGGAATAAAAGTGGGGGGTTTGTTGCTTTGTTGGAAGGTGCCGGGTTCAAATCTTTTCTGAGGGTCTTTCTGCATGGACTTTACATCATCTCCTTCTACAGGCATGGGTTCACACAGGGTACTCCAGCTTCCTCTTGCAGCACAGAAACATGAAAGTCAGGTTAACGGCCCTTAGATCTGTGTGTGTGTCTGTGTGTGTGCATCTGTGGTTTATGTAACCAATTTTCCAGGTTACACACCAGCATCGTGAAATGAAATGAAAAAAGTTTATGGAAGACTTTTTGATGGTCTTTGTAAGTAACTTTAACTATAACTGTAAGCTTTAATCATAGATTAACAATGACTGCAACTGGTATTATCTTCAACTTGACCTTTCTTTTGATTTTGATGGATCATTATTAAGTTGGTTCTCCTCAACCACATTTTGTGAATAGTTAAAGCCTGGGCAACCAGGAGAAACTAAAAAAAATCATTGCATCCAAGTGTGACCTGGCCTCCCAATGTTTAAAAGTCCCCTTAAACCAGCCATTTGCAGATTGTATGGTTGTGTGTTGTTATAAACAGACCTCATAAACCCTATTTGTCTCCGTAAACCACCACGCTGTCATTTGCCCTCATTAACATGTGAAATATGATATATGTCATGTATCTTCTGAAAGTAAATTTCAATTTTTGCAGTGAGATCTTTCTTTTCTGGGTAAAATAAAAATGCTTGCCATAGCTTTTGTGTTCACCAGATGCAGTGAACGATCTGTACCTATTCATCCCTATCAATAGCCCAAAAGTCATAGTGGTGTCGTAAGCACCAAATGCACGTGTGTGTGTTTATGTTGATTGTATTTCGGTGTTGAACCGGCGACCTCTGCAGTACGTAACCCACCTGACTGCTGGAAATAGGCATCACTTCCTCCCAACTACCCTGGGCAGATGAAACGGGTATAGAAAAATGGAGTGATAGTTGCAGTGAGGCACAGAGTTACACATCCCATGAACTTTTTACTTTCTTTAATCTAGGAAGCAGTGTTACATCAATTCTGTTCTTTGTGTCTCTGCGTCTTCTCGAACCCCCAGAAGGTCGTACCAGATGGCCGCTCTTACTGAGGTTCTGGTTCTGCTGGAGGTTTCTTCCTGTCAAAGGGGAGTTTTTCTTCTCCACTGTCGCTACATGCTTGCTCAGTATGACCAATTGCCATGGTTGGAGTCTGCATCAAAGGGGCACAACTGCCAGTCAATGACTCTATGCAATCTGCTGGGATTCCTTAAATAGGAAACTAACTAAAACTTGATCCTGATTGGAATGCTTGTATGATTGTATTGAAATGACTTTTCTTGTAAAGTGCTTTGAGATGACATCTGTTGTGAATCGACGGTATATAGAAAACTGAATTGAATTGAACACTCGCAGCACATGATCCACAGCTGGAGAAACTTCAGTCACACTAGCAACACTAATAATCAACAGTTTTAAAGCAACATTCTAAAAAAATGACAAATAAAGCCAAACAACTCTATGGGTCATTGTTTTATATTGCTAATGCAATAGATCAGCTTCGTTTCTAACCTAGCTGTGCTAACGGTAGCTTGTACAAAAACAAAAACAAGAATTGAAGCTTTGGAGACCGCCGCGTTATTTCTATTTCTACTCTCCTCTTTATCAGCACTATAACAAGTGACATTTGATTGACTCTTATGGAAAAAAAAACACTTGTCCTCTGCTAATATTTTATTAACCCTGAAACAGGCACAAGTGGAAATCAAATCTTTAAAAATGATTTAATCTTAAAATTATAGTATTTAAGATCTAAGTAAAACATTCTCATCATTATTTTTTTTATATCTTGTGTATTTTTTATTTTATGAGTTTTGTCTCCCGGGATACATTGCCTTATGAAGGTAAATAAACGAGTCAAAATGGTAAACATAAACATTTAATGTGAAGAAGAAAAATTATACATTTTTGATAGTTGATTGCTCTCTGGGTATACTTTCCTCTTTCAATAAATAGAGGGCATCTTATTTCCTCCACCCTTCCTGTCTAATAAGCAGACCGGTAACTCAAACCTGAACTTTTTTGTACCTGAAAAAAACATCTAATCACCATAACTGATTTACAAAGAAAAAGGCACTTACAAATTAACAATCAAGTTGCCTTTTTTCCATCTCTTTTCTATTTCTTTCTATATTTTCTTGTTGTGGAACAGTTGGAAGCAGTTACGTGGGCTTTTTCCAGTAACGATGCACAGACGAACACCACATTTACTGCACAAAATTGTTGTCTGTCCGTCTGGACAGTATCTGCACCTTCCCTTCTCAGTAAAAACTGGGAAGTGATCCACTTGATCATTACGGACATCGACCACTGGTCTTGGGGTTGTTGGTGTCTGGATGCATCTGGTGGGACTGTGCATATCCATGTCTGCTCCCCTGGATGGCCTTCCCTTCTTCTTTCCACCATGGATAAGTGCATCCGCAACCTCTAGCTTGAATGTCTCGAGCTTTTTGTGCTTTTGCACAATGCTCTTGGCATCTCTGCGATATAGCAACCATCCATTGTTGACTGCTATATCAGCCATTTGCCAAAAGAGGCACAGGTACCACCGGTGGAACTTTGAAGGAGTGCGATACAAGGCCACTATCATGTCAGCAAGATCAACTCCTCCCATGTGGACATTGTATTGTGACACTATGTTTGGGCAAGGAACAGCAACTCTTCTTCTTTCCTCTCCGGAAAAACGCCTTACTTCTTTGACAGGGCTTATTGCAGCATAGGAGCTAGCTAAGGTCACAGCTTTGCTGTCAATCCATTTCAGCCTTATTATCCACCCTGTAGTCAAAGCGGATGCTTCCCAGACTTCGCAAGCCAAATGAGTCCTTCAGATGCACTATGAGTGGCAGAGAAGTGAAAAAGTTGTCAAAGTAGACAACGCACTCGGATGGGTTCCTGATGGTCTTGCAGAGTTGAACAACCACATTTGCCGCAAGTCCAAGTTCTTTGACGGGACCATGGTCTGTCCCAAATGTGTTCTTGCCATGTGTATGTCAGGAAATCATAAACAATGCCAGAAACACCTGCTCTAACAAAAATCTTGATCCCCCAATGGTGAGGTTTGGTTGGCAGATATTGTCGGAGAGACCCTGCCTTTCTCCCCTTATAAGGGACCATCATTTCATCGATTGAGAACTGGTTTTCACTTTCAATTTTTAAACATTTCTTCCTAATTTGCTCCAGCACTGGTGTGATCTTGCAGAGGCGGTCCTTGGTGGGGTTTGATGTCTCATTATTTTGAAAGTGAATAAATCTTGACAGAAATTTGAATCTTTTTACTGGCATCACATTGGCTATTTTGGGATGGCGTGTGCCTTCTGACCAGTAATGATCCATAGATGGCATTTTCACCACTCCCATGATGAACTTGATACCAACAAATGACTTTAGCTCGTCTACAGTGGTGTTGATGCTGGCTCCAATCTGTTGACAGCTATAAAGATTTGTCTGTTCTGCAATATGCTGGAAGAGCTAGTCATCGAAAAAGTTTGAGAAATAGTTAAAAGGAGTCGACAGCTCCTCTGGCACTCTGAAATTGCTGGCAGCTGCCATTGATTGGTGGTCAAATCTTTTCTTGCGCCACCTGTGAAAATAAAAAAAACACAATTTTTAACATTTGTAAATAAGCTACATACAAATCTGACATTTATTTTTACCCACACAAATTCATTTTATCAATCCAAAATACCACATAAAACACCTGAATCTCTTGGCTTGTTTGGACTTCTGATCTATGTCCTCATTGTCCTCATCCTTCTCCTCATCAGAACTTTCATCACTCTCTGTCTCTAGCTCATGCTGAAAGAAGATGACTTCCTCATCTTCATCACTGGCTGAGTCAGAATCTGAAGAGCTTGCAGGAATATCCTCCATCACCCTCATCCTCTCCTCCATTCCTGTACTTGCCTTTCTTTTTCCACAAAAACAGCTAGCCACAATACCCTGAGCCAAAATATAAATTTCTGTTGAAACATTGAAGTATAAAAAATACATTTGGGCTATTATGCATGACAGCATATCATTTTGTAGTAAATATTAACATATGTTCCAGTTTGAGAAGCAAATATTGAAGAATACACATTAGCTCATATCAGCATTTTTGAACCCTAATCTGGCAATGTATCTCGTGGGATACATACATTTTTAAGCGCTCTAAATAACTATAAAACATAATTAGAACTATTTTTTTTCATGACAATGTTAAGACAATAGTCTTAATTTGTTTTGCAAGTTTAGATTCTTGTTTTAGTAGAAATAAGTATAATTAATAAGTAATGACTTACACTGTTGGTGGCATGTCCTGCACCACTGCACCGGCCATGATGGATTCTGTGAAGTCTGACTAAACGATGACAGATGACCTCAACCACATCAAGTGACCCACACACTAATGCCAGGCAAAACTATTGATAAAACATAACTTGATGAAAAAAAGCCTCTCTTAATTCCCCCCACATGATGTCAAAGAGTGTGTATCCCCTGATGCACGTTGCCTGTTTAAGGGTCAATTTCTTGTAAAGCATGTGTTGGCTAAAATGTTCTTTTACCTCTTTGAATTCCCAACGGTGCTGAACAAAGTTGTCCGAAAGAAGGTGTGATTCCTGTAAACCTTCGTTAGCAATGGAGACTTCTCAGTCTTTAATTCAAGGCTTGATGTACATGAAACAAAAGATGGCATCCAGTCGAAATGGTGCCCATTGTTTATTCATTTTCATAATGAAGAGTACATCTTTGATGACCCCGCAGGACTGACCTGTTGAGGAATGGCTGTTACTAGACACTTGAAGGTGTGGTGTGGTATCTGGGACCCAAAATCCACTCACATATTCTTAGTACTGGGGAAGATCCTTAATGCAGAAAGGCCCCAACTAGGATTTGAACCCAGGACCTTCTCGTTGTAAGGCAACTGCCCCACCATCCAGTCCCGTCACAAAGATGTCAGCTGTGAGATCTCTGCCCAGTACAGATGTTCGATTTGAGCGAGATCTGCGAAAGTTGCAGGCCAAGTCAGCACCTCGAACTCATTGTTGAGCCATCATTCTTGCTTTGTGACAGGGTCATTACCTTAGAGGTCACAGGTATTACGAAATACAGTTTTCATTAAAGGAAGCGTAAGTAACATACACATGGACCCAAGGTCGCCCAAAATAACATTGTTCAAAGCATCACACCGCCTCTGCTTGCTTGCTTTCCTCCTAATGCAATAAGGAACGCTCATTCATATGATTTAAAAGAGAACATTTATCACACCAGGCCACTGTCTTCTATCGCTCTGTGTTTCAGGTCTGAAGATCATGTCCCCATTGTTGGTTCTGTAAAGATGGAGTGTGTTCAGTCAGCAAGGGAACCTTGTTTGACCCAAAACACACCAAACTGCAATGCACAGTGTATTCTGATGTTCTGTCAGAACTTGCATCAGTTTCTTCAGCCATTTTAGGAACAATAGCAGACCCAGAATGCACTTTAGGGACTGTTTATCCCTTTTGGCCTGGAATCATCTGGGGATCCCCCCGGGAATGAGCAGGAGAGAGTTGCTGTTGGGAGGTGGGGTCTTGGTTTGACTCCTGAACCGTTCATCTATCGATCTGATCATGGATGAGCAGAAGACCACAGATGGATAGATGGGTTGTCTTTCAGACTGGAACGCACGTCAAGGAGCATCAAGGAGCCTCAGCCACATATAACCCGGTTGCCAGTTTACCACTGGTTCTTCGTTGAACCACTTTGAAAGATACGGACCACTGCAGACCGGAAACATCAAACAATAATGGCAGCTTTGGAAATGCTCTAACTGGATCATCCATTTTTCAAAGGATTAACTAAGGAAACTGAAACAAAATGTATTTTTCATATGTAACTATTAACATTTCTTGGTTTTCTAAGTTCAACATTGGTTAACCTCTTGAGTCTATAGGCCTTTATTAAGCCTGAATAATTCCTAGGTGAGAATTGAGATGACTAAGAAAGAAATCAGACATATTGCTTTGGTAATATTTAAGATGTGACTAAAAATGAGCAATAAAGAAATCTCTGGAAATCCAGGAGTAGAAATTAATCAAGACTACGTTAAAGTCTACTTGATGAAGGCTGATTGAGGACCTTTGCACAGCGCTGAATTACATATTTCTGAACTTCCTGTTATTTTTGTTGCACCTTACTAGAAAAGAAGAAGCTTTATGGCAATGAAGTGAGATCATGTGTGAATAACCGAGCAACAGCACTTTAATCAAACATAAATATTCTGTCTGGTCAAAGCTTGCTCAAGATGAAGAAGGGGTGATGAGTAAAACAGGATGTACCTTGAAAAAGCATTTACACCCCTCGTATCCACGTTGTCACTTTATAACTACGAACTTCAATCTATTTAACTGGGATTTTTGTTTGAGAAGCTAACACAAAGGTTTCACTTATGCATCATTTTATAGAACCACAGACATTACAGCTGCAAGGCTTTTAGGGTATGTCTTCTCTAGGCACTTTGCACATCTGGAGACTAAAGTTTTTGCCTATTCTTAGAATAATAGCTTGAGATCAGATTGGATGGAGAGAATCTATAAACAGCAGTTTTCAATTTCTGCCACAGATTGTCAGTTTGATTTTTATCTTGACTTGGCCCCTCTAACATCAGTTAATTTTAATCTAAACCATTCTATTGCAGTTCTGACTGTATGTTTCTGGTCGTTTTCCTTCTAGTAGGCAAACCCTTGGCCCAGTCTCAAATCACATGCAGCTTCTAATGGGTTTTCTTTCAACGTTACCCTGTACCCTTTAGTGCTGTCCATTTGACCAACAACTGTGACTAACCTCCATGTCCCTGTTGAAGAAAAAAAAAAACATCCATACAGCATGAGGCTGCCACCATGTGGTTTTGCTGTGGAGATGGCTTGTTTAGGGTGATGTTCATAGTTGATCGCACATTTGAATATAGGTGAACAAATTGAATTCTTCTGTGAATGGAGCACCTGTTTCAGTGTTTGCTGTGTCCTGCATATGGCTCGTGGCAAACTACAAACTGGATTTCTCATTGCCTTCTTTCAACAATGACTTCCTTCTTGCCACCATATGAATAAAGGCCAGATTTGTGAAGTGAATGACCAGCAGTTGTCTTCTCAACAGACTCTCCAACATGAGCTGTGGATCTCTGCACCTCGTTCCACAGTTACCACAGGTGTCTTGGCTGCTTCTCTGGTTAACGCTCTCCTTGTCCCGCAGTTTAATAACCTAAACCTGCTTTCAACTTCTCCACAACGTTCTCCCGGACTTGTCCTTGGTCTTCACCTTGCGGTTTGTTCACTAATGTTCTGCGACAGCTCTCTGAGGCCTTCACAGAACAGCTTTCTTTTACTAAAAGGAGACAAATACATACATATTACAATATAATATTAAAAATTACACATACTGTGAGGGAACTCTACATATTAGTTGAGCTTTGAAGACAATTGCGCTGGATTTTTATTAAGGGGTATTTGGGTAACGAGGGCCGAACACAAATTTATGCCATGTATCAATTTCCTTTGACTGCATGATAACTCACTACTTTGTTTTGGGCAATAACGTAAAATTCCAATAATATGCACAGAAGTTTTTTTTGTTGCAACGTGACAAAATGTAAAAATGTTCAATGGATATGAATGCATCTCGAGTGTATAATTATGCTGTATAATTATGAAAATAAAATGAGTGTAAGCTTAATTTATAGAAAAGTGTTGTTTAAGTCTGATTTCCCGAGTTTTGAAACATATTTATGTTTCTCTTTAATTTTGTTTATTAATAAGAATTTAATTTGAGTTACTTTACAACCTGTTAGGCTAGTTTCAGACAAAAAGGGATTTTATTGAATGTAAATCAAAGAGCTACGGCGGAGCGGCACGGTTGTTTTACCGTTTGTGTTCCAAACAAGCCGTCTCAATGCGTTAAAACAGTCTCCTTTCCTTTATTTCATGTTTTTCAAGATCAATAGAAGGTATTAAAATGAATTTAAGAGAATAAAAGTAAAAACTTCAATCCTACAATTAGCCTTACAAGGATTTCTGACATGCTTTTTTCCTCGTTTAGGTTCTCAGTATCTCTTAAAGAAAAGACAAATTCCAACAACATTTCAAAGTTCATCATATATAAAACAATAATTTATTATGTCTCTCATTGTACAAGACTCAAATTGTGAGGCTAACTAGGGATTTGTTAAGCTGGTTTCTCTGCCCAATACATAAAATCCTACAAAAGCAAGAGCATCTATATGTGTGCGCATAAAATAAAACATCCTCAACGGTGTGAGAAACACCTTACACTAAATGTCACATCTATACACACATCAGTATCAACGTTCTCTGCGTGTCAAAGCAGATGGTAAAGCCGCTGGTGGTCTTCAGCTTTGGGAAATCAGCACCTTTTGGGAGAAAAAAAAATTAAAAATTCTTACAAAAAGTATATTTCTTTAATTCACCAAAATCCTTTTAGAAAGGATTTCTATTCTAGATTTTTTTGGGGGGAAAAATAGCATTATCTCCATAAAAGTGTAACGGTAAAATACTGATAAGAGATATATATCTATAACAATATAGTACAAACAAAATGTAAATAGCGTAAATGCTGGCTGGTGAAGTATGGCACACGTTTTTTGCACACTTTCAAAACCTTCCAAAAAGTCAAATATTGCAGTTTTGTTTCCAAAAAAATATCCAAAAGAGCACAAACGTAGAAAAGGTTACTGAAAAAATTATTTTACAGTAGCAGAGTCCTATTCATTGAAGCCCAGTCGTCTTTTAATGGACCCCCTCACTGCAGTGAATGAAAGAGTTCCTCCCGAACAGCTTTCCTAATTTCCTATTTACACCAGGACACCACATGTTAGTGGACACTCTCTCTGTCCCAGGTGGTACCGCCGTATGTACACCACCGCTCCACTGGTGCAGGACTCACACTGTGGTCACAGACAGAAGCGAGTTATAAACCCTGGTCCCGTCTGGTGACTTGGTTCCGTGGGTCAGCAGTTCCTGGATGGTCATCCAGTTGTCGAAAATTTTCTTGTTCCTCTTTTTCATCATCTTTTTGTGGCTGAGTTCGATGATGTTGGGCTCCTTCTTGTCCTCTGCGGCGCTCTGCTCCTTCAGGCAGTCCACTCGGCTCTGCTTCATGAACTCGCGGCGCTGCTTCTGCTCCTTGGCCCGCACGGCATGCTGCTTCCGCTCCTCCTTGCTCCAGTAGCGGCCCATCTTCAGCTCGCTGATGGCGTCGTCGTCCGTGGTCATGCCGCTGCGCTCCTCGTGGATGCGGAGAGCGCGCTCCCTCAGCAGCCGGTCCCGGACGGGCCGCTTCGTGATGTATCTCGTGCCGTCGCTGCGGATCTTCACCTTCCACTCCATCCTGGCCTCGTGGTCGCCGGGGCTGACCGCGTCCCGGCACATGCTCACCAGACTCATCTGGCTCTGGGCGTATTCCACAGCAGATTTCTGCTGGATCAGCTGCATGTAGCTTTGGTAGTGCTGGGCGTGGGCCGGGATGTGAGCGTGCTTGTAAGGGGAATGCGGCTGAAAGCTTCGTCCAGCCTTGCTCGACTCTCCCAGCTTCCTATCCTTGCTCTCGGCCTGCGGCTCTCCATCTGGGTCCTTAGAGGAGCCTCTGCTCCGGCTGGGGCCACAGGCTTCCTGCACAGGGGACAGGAGGGGCTTATGTATCTTGCCGTTAGAGCTGCTGGACCCGGATGGTCCGGCCACACCCTGATTCTCCGCTCCTCGATGGAGGGAATTATCTGGAGACAGTTCCAGAGTGAGAGGAGTGCTGCGGCAGCTCTCGCCGGTGTTGTAGGCGCTCGAGCTGTCCTTATCCGATTTCTCAGGCAGCTCCGTGATATCCGACAGCTCGTGGCGGTGAGCGTCTATGCTTGTGTTGTAGTTGCGGAAGCCGCTGTTGTGGAGCATCCACGACTCTCGGCACTGCTCCCTCAGCTGCTGCATCTTGTGGGCACGGACGATGTTCAGGCACTCCAGCTCGATGCTGCGCAGCTCCTCGTTGAGCAGCTCCAGTTCCTTGTCCACACCCTCCTCTGTCTGACCCTCAGCCCCCCCCGAGGCCAGGCTGAACAGGCCCTGGGCTCCGCCGCTCCTCATCTGACACTTTAGCTCCAGGAGCTCTCTGAAGCGCTCACACTCGTCGGCTGGGATGCCCAGGAAGTCGGCGTCGGGATAGTCTGCAGAGATGAAGGACTCGCCGGTGAAGGGCAGGTCGGCACTGCCGAGGGTGTCTTGGCTGTAGGTCAGCTTCCTGCTGCTGCCCAGCGTGTTGGAGGCTGTGGTCGTCTGGTCGTCGCCGAGGTTCTCTTGCTCGGAGCTCTCGTCGTTCCGGGTGCTCTCGTCCGTGCGGCCGACGCCGCTGTCCTTTTCGTGGTGGTTGGAGAGCAGCGTGGCTGTGTCTGTGGTGCCGCCGTCCTCCTCATGCTTCTTCTGCAAAGGCAAACAGCAAAAAGAGATTTTGAAAGTCCTACACTTAGAGGAACAAAAACTCAGACGCACACCAACATCCACACTCTAAATGAACTGTTAACTCTAAATGACTGAATTAAGATATTATATGTTGTAGAATCACATCAAGCGGCAACACCTTCAACTAATTCATTCTTTTTTTTTTTGTTCTGGGCTATTTGTTTATGTAGACGCTCTATGTTCCGACTTCCAACTATTCAGTTTTTAACCGTTCTGTTGTAGATTTGCTGAAAGTCTTTGGATCGACGCCCTATTGGATGACCATATTAAGGCCAAGCTTCAGTTATCACCGAAGACTCTAGAACACTTTGGTTTACAGTTGAATTCATGGCCGCCTTGATGACTGCAATGTGCCCAGGCCCCGTGGCTTCTGAAAAAGCCCAAAAAATCACCCTCACCGGGCTCATCTCTGAGGGGGATGAGTCCGCCTATAGATGGGAGGTTGACCATCTGCTTAGGTGTTGTGACGACAACAACTTAGAGCTTAACGCTAATAGGGCAGTGGAGATGGTTGTAGAGAAGGTGATAGGATGCTTGCTGTCTGCCCTACCTGCAGGAGCTCCAAGTCTCCTGGATATAGAGGTAGGTAGCAAGGCTTGTACCTGATTCTTCTCACCCAGGACATGGACTCTTGGCATTTGCAGGTCATAGCTGATGCCTTTCCACTATGGGTGTGTGTTAACACACATTGGACCGCTCCAGACTAGTAAACTAAGAAATTCGGCTGTTGTGTTAAATGCTCTTTTTTGTCAAAGATACAGAATGAATAGTCTGACTGGAATTGCTTTTTTTCTGTCAGGTACTGTAAAGATCCTGTGAAACAAATGTATATGATGCATAGAATACAAGGTGTTTGTTTTACCTACAAGTATCAATGTGTGAAGCTAGTTTTAGTTTTAAAAGCTTTATTTATGAGCCCAATGTTTTTATTTTTTTATTTAACTTTTATTTTGCTATGATCCTATTAAGATTAAAATATATTTTACAAAGTAGTCCTACTCCTCACCAGGACAGCAGCCGAAGCAATTTAAAACTAAAGAAGTAAAATATAAAAACAGACAATATACAACAAACACAAACAGTTTAACATCATTTCAACAATAAATCATAAATCATCATCATTTCAACTCAGTTAAAACACATGTGCATCTGGTGATGAAATAGTCTTTGATCCTAACTTTGAATTGTGTCTTTGTTGGTAAATGATCTAATTTGAAATGACTTTGGCAATTTAAACCAAGAAAAAGGTGCAAAAGTTTTGAAAGCACTTTCACCAAAGACCCCAATGTTCCCCATGTCTCCTTCTGTTAACAACATAAACTCAGATTGATTGTGTGTCTTCCCGTGTGCATGCTGTGAACCAGTGTGTGTGAGGGTGTGTGTGTGTGTGTGTGTGTGAGTGAGTACCTGCTCCAACATGCTGGCAGTGAACTGCATGGCCTGATGGTGTTGCTGCTCCAGCATGTCCATGTGAAGGTCATCCAGGAAGTCATTCCTATCATCATCCATCCAGCCCCCGTCCAGCTGGGATGCCACAAACAGTAGAAGAGAGAGAAAGAGACACGCCTCATTAGACACAAATTGGAAACTGAATATATATATAAATATATAAAACAATCACACAACAACAACAAAAATCCAGAAGGAGCAGACAGCCTCCTTCTGATATTCACGGCCTATTTGTCGACACAAAAGCGTTATACGTTTCAATCATTAACAGCTATCGGTCAAAAGCTTCATTTTTACTTGAGATATACTGGTCAGAATTTAATGGTGGATTTTAGATCTCTGGTTTTTCTAAAGCTGTGCCTCCCAATATTGGTTTAAGACACAACCCTGAAACATAAAGGATCAAGAGTTCCTGTGAGAGGTACCTCAGGAACAGAGGCGATGTCACACTGTGTGTGTGGGAAAGACCAATCTCTGTAAAACAGGGGTTTACTATTTTCAAAGATAAAATGATTACAGACCTTTGTGTTTAGCTTATATAAGCGATTAGTGTGGTTAGCCTGGCTAGCATTACAGCAGTCTGTACTGAAGAGGTCCAGCATGTTAACAGAGGTTACAACTGAGCAACTTTCCTGTTATCTTCAAAAAATATTGCTCTTATTCCTGCAGTTTCCTTATAAATGGTTAAAAACAGGCAACTTTTGAGTTGTTTTTTCCTCAGAAACAACGTCCACAGTGAAGAGGATTGCTCCCTTCGCAAACTGGGAAGTGCTTGGGTCAAAGGCATCTACTGGTAAAAGCTTCAGATTTTCTGGTTCAACTAGTCAACAGTCAGGGTTGATCAAACTGACTATTTCTGGTCCCCAGACGGTTTCTCGGTGCAACTTTAGGTTTAACATTAGACTTACCTGCATCACAAACAGCACACACATTCTGACGTGTTTATTACCTGGATCTCTGGTCGGGCCACCAACAGGGAGATGTTCTGGTTGCTCTCACTAGTCAGCAGAGTCACCGCATCCTCTCGATTCTGGATTTCAACTCCATTGATCTGGAAGAACAAAAAAAAAGAAGAAGCTATTTTTCGGTTTTCAACACATGTTATTTGCAGTTTTACCCCAAACCAACTAAAACTTCAAGCATTAGTGTGTGTAACTCTTGCCTGTATGATTTTGTCTCCTTCTCTAATCCTTCCATCCTTTGCGGCGATGCTGTTCGGATCAATCTAAAGGAACAGGTTTGTTAAATTGTGAGTTAAGCCGAACATCGTTCCTGCTGACAAGCCCAGTTTGTTGTCAGTCACTAAGCGTTAAAGCAGATCTGAGCACGACCCTGGAACATTTACCTCGCTTATGTAGATCCCAGCCTCATCCTCATCATCAGTCCTGTAACAGATGGTCAGGCCCAGTTTGTCTTGTATGTTTGCTCTGTACAGATCCACCTCCTAGTTAGACACAAATGAAACTTGAAATCACTTTCTTTCTTCTCCCCCCAAAAGAATAAGCAAAAAAACAAAATAGCTGGGAGCTTCTGCGAGTGTGTTTCTGGCCAAAGTAAATGTATTGACCCCAAAATGGGGCCAGAGAGCAACACAAATCTATCAATCACTGTAATTAATCTTTCAGTTGGACGCGGGGAGGCCATTGGCTTTTCTTAGAGGCCCACTGACAGCATGAGAAATGATCCAGTGAGCTGCAGCGGGCCAAAGCGCCGTTTTTCACTTGTCAACAACTGTAATCTCATAGATTCAGATAAAGTTAAGAACAACACTGGTCCCTGAGACCAAAGGGCAAGCTCTGGCAGGGGTAGCCCCTAGAAAACTAAGCAGCAGCTGAATGCGCCGATATATCTGAAGTGACACTCTGGGTTTGGCCCAGAGTTGGACGTAATGTTTCATGTTATCTCAGACTTCGGCTACGTAAATGACGTTGAACCAATCTTAACTTGGCACCCCATGCAAATCCTAGAAGAAAGGGGATATGCTAATATGTACAATACTATGAGCGCCACCTTTTTATTGAGATACAGTGCATCATTACTCCAGATAAGCAGTTTATAACTTTAGCTTTTCAACTTCGGAGTTCAGGAATGTAGAGGAAAGTCAGGACTTCCTATTTGAAGGGAATTACAATCGTTGTTTCCTACTTGGAACATTTTTTTAAATACCTTTCTCATCTTCAAACATTAGGACACAACCAGCAGCAAATCTTTTGGGGCATGCCAACCAGCGTTGCACATTTGCATCTGAGAATATCAATTTTGAAGCTTTGCCATACATTTTCTGTTTGTCTGAACTGTGACTAGGCTAAGGATGTGCCTTGTTCAACACCATTCCATTTTAGCGCCCTCCATCTTCCCAGGTTCCCGACCCAGCTGAGAACATGCATTCCTACAGCATGTTGCCTCAACGACTATGTTTCATGGTGGCAATGGTGCATTGAAGGGTTAATGCTCAGTGTTCGTTTTCTGTAGGCCAAGGCAAAGACTTTCCTCTTGCCACTTTTCCACGGAGGGCAGATTTGTGGACTGCACGACTAATCATTGTCCTGTCAGACTCTCTCACCTGAGCCGCAGATCTTTACAGCATTTCCAGAGTCACCAATGGCCTCTTAGCTCCTTCTCTGATTCTTCACTTTTAGGGTTAGCTAAACGGCCACGTCCCGTTAGGTTTGCACTAGTGCCACACCCTTTATATTTTGAATGATGGGTTATTTAGGGGTATTAGAGAAAATGAGGCTAAACACAATACACACTAAACTTCTTTTTAATTGTAAAAAAGCATGTACAATGGACCCTTACTTATTTGCGGTTCAGTATTTGTGGATTATTCTGTGGAAAGTGACTCCAATGGATTTTTTTGATAGTACATATCTAAAAGAGTTGAAAGAAAATGTAGCTGGGAAAGCTGAAAGAACTAGACGCAATGCTACTTGACACGCTATTGGCTGACATTTGCAAAGCGGCCAATACAAGAGCATCATTCATTTCCCCTGCCACTGATTGGCTGTACGCCCAGGAGCAGAAGTAAGGAAGACCGTGAATGTTAGCCTCTGCAGTAGTGCCAAGACAGTTTCCACTGTGTGTATTAACGCATATTTAGGTATTTTTGGTGTTTGAACTAGGAGAACAGGCAGTTATAAATGTTTTTAGAGGGAGTCTCAAGCATTCACAAAATTCAGCCATTCATAGGGGGCTGTGGTCCCTAACCCCAATAAATTCCAGGGTTCCACTGTATCATCTTCTTATAACTTCAAAATTTTATTCCAGTTTGTGTTGGTCTATCACATGAAATCCCAATGAAGCACATTCATTTCTATGGCCGTAGCCTAACTTTTTAAACGCTCGAGCTTGAGCAGAAGATTGAGAGGAAAACAGGAGTGCAGTCTACAGCAAGTCCTCATGTCCTTAACATAATCTTTGGTACGACCATAACACATAAAAAATATAACTGTCGTTGCAGAAGCTTTTAAAAAGTAATCGTTTTCGTCAACGATAAGAAACAAGCTCAGTTTCAGCAATGCTCATTTTTTCTGGATTTTTAGCTTGTTTCGGTGGTAAAAATTTAGCTTTTTTGGGGGGGGGGTTTACCCGAAGCAGCACAAAATCAAACAGATCATGATGGATCAAAACACTAAATATCAGGGTTCACCCGTTCAAGGATTCTATGAGGGAGAGCTCAGTGTGTGTGACGGAGCAGCTGTTAGCCACCTCTGAGTCTTATTAGTCCTCCATGGACGGGATTAAAGTCAGGCAGTAGGTGGCTGAGGCTTAACTAGACGGGGTCAACATTGTCGAAGGTCACCAAAGGTGAACAGCAGGAGTTATATCATAGACTCATCCAACAACTGTTAGCGCCATCAGATCCATCATTGCCGCCCTGTTATCTGTGCCGTCTAATTATCTGACGAGCCTCTTCTTCTTCAGGTTCCTGTCGCTAATAAGCAACGATGTCACTGCTGGGTGTTTGTTGAATTGAAAAAAAGGAAAAGAAAAGAAAAAGAAACCCAGCATTTCCATTCCCGTCATCGATGACTAGCAGCGACCGCACCGGGACACGTGGTCGCCACTCAAACGTCGTTTTCAGCTGGGTTGTTTGATCTCGGCTCCACCTCTGCCCTCATGTCTCCACCCTGATAAATAAATGGAGAGGATGTTTTACCTCATACTCCAGCTCCTCACGCTCCATCTCCTGTTGGATGCCCTCCAGGAAATCGTTGGGGTCAAAGTACGTGTGCTCCAGAGGAGGCCTGAGAATAGACAGAGGGATTGCGTGTGTGTGAGATAAATTCAAAAAGAGTGAAAAAAATTAATTGGGGACACACTTTACAAAAGGAGCCAAAACATAGAAAACCCTCTGTTTCGATTTCATTTTACCCCAGGGTCTGAAAATGGAACGACACATGGAGGGAGAACAATAAGAAGGAAATCACTCTCAGATCAGATATGCTGAAGCTACACCCAGAGGCTAATCACAAATGAGCATGCTGTGTCGTTCATTTGACTCTAATCAATTAAAGAAATCACTATTATTCATTAAAAGCCCTTTTCCTGCCGCCACAGTGCATGGGTCTTGGAGCTGTGATGTCTCACACACGCACAATCAGAAAAAGCAAATGGGGAATAAGCAATTATAACAGAGCAGAACCGTCATTTTAATGTGCCCTGGGGCCGCCGTCGTCTCCAGTGATTGGCAGGAGCTGTAGCGCTCACTCTCCGTGATCATGATTTCCTCTAGAGGCGAGACAAGCCATCATTCACTGGATGTAAGAGGGCGAATCCAAAAATCAGCGGACCTCATTTTTTGGGCACATAATGTTGCTGAACCTGGACCTGACCAACCCCAGATCATTGCACTGCCCCCACAAGCTGGTACAGTGAGCACAAGGGATGTGGGTGCATTGCTTCAGCTGCCTCTCTTGATGTGCCCATTATTCTGAAGCAACAATGGAGGGAGGTCATGTGATGTGAGGAGGTCAGACTCGTCCAAAGTTCAAAGTTGAGGCTACCCAGCAAACTGAAGCCTTTTCTTTTCAACCAGCCTCTCTTATCTGTAGTTTTAGGCTACACATCTGTTCGGTTCCAGAGTTACCTTCAAATTGTCCTCGTGCTCTTACTTTCACTACTGGTCGTGAGTTCTACTTTTGCCTTTTAATGATTTCATTTCAGGAAATGTTTCAGGTAATCGCCGATCATTCAAGATTTATTTTCCCAACCACATTTATGGCTCTAAGATACACTCGGTTGCCAGCTGAAACATAACTATTCATGCAGCAATTATCCACTGGGAGGTTCTTACCGGTTTGCTTTGTTAAATCCAGAGGGTGACTTTTTTCTGGATGAAGTGTCTATCCCCCCCCATAGGTAGAATCATTTTTGTAACTCTAGAACAGTTACTTTTAAGGCCAGGCTTAAAACTTTCCTTTTTGATAAAGCTTATAGTTAGAGTGGCTTAGGTCATCCTGAGCTAGCTCTGAAGTTATGCTGCTATAGGCTTAGACTGCTGGAGGACAGACTTACTAATTTTCTTCAATCTGCTATTTCCTTTTCTCCTACGACTCTCCAGTTGTATTACAGTACATTCTGTTATTTCAACTGTTAACTTTGTTTTCTCTCAGTGTTTTTCTCTCCATAGAAGATATACCTGGTCTGTTATCCTGCTTGGCTGCAATGCCCTGTTGGACGGGGGGCATCGACTGGGATGATCCTCCCAGTAACTTTACATCCACTGTGTCCTATTATCAACTTTTACTTTATGTAACATAGAAAGTTCTCTTATATCAGATCTTCTGTTCCTTCTGTGTCTCTGCTCTGTCTTCTCAAACCCCCAGACGGTCGTCGCAGATGGCCGCTCCTACGGAGCCTGGTTCTGTTGGAGGTTTCTTCCTGTTAAAGGGGAGTTTTTCCTCTCCACTGTCGCTACATGCTTGCTCAGTATGAGGGATTGCTGAAGGATTGCTGTGGTTAGAAAGTCTGCGTCAAAGGGGCCCAACCTTGTTGAAATGACTTGTTAAGTGCCTTGAGATGATATCTGTTGTGAAGCGGCGCTATATAAATAAACTGAATTGAAATTGAAGTGAATTGGTGCCCAATGTTGGGTCTCAAGAGCCGGTGTCCTCCATGTTTTAGACGTCACCCTGGGTCAATACACTTGAATCAAATGATTGGTTTATTATCAGGCCTCTGGTAAACTTGAAGACATGTAAAGGAGGTTGTTTAGCCATTTAAATTAACTATGTTGGAACAAGGCCACATTTAAAACCTGCAGCAGACCGGCCCTTGAGGACTGGAGTTGACGCCCCAGATTGAGAAATTTGTTATTTATTTTGTGCATCAACATAAAGTTTTGCACCCCTGAAGCAGATTTCAATTATATACAGGTCCTTCTAAAAATTTTTGCATATTGTGATAAAGTTCATTATTTTCCATAATGTAATGATAAAAATTTTACTTTCATATATTTTAGATTCATTGCACACCAACTGAAATATTTCAGGTCTTTTATTGTTTTAAAACTGATGATTTTGGCATACAGCTCATGAAAACCCAAAATTCCTATCTAAAAAAATTACCATATCATGAAAAGGTTCTCTAAACGAGCTATTAACCTAATCATCTGAATCAACTAATTAACTCTGAACACCAGCAAAAGATTCCTGAGGCTTTTAAAAACTCCCAGCCTGGTTCGTTACTCAAAACCGCAATAATGGGTAAGACTGCCGACCTGACTGCTGCCCAGAAGGCCATCATTGACACCCTCAAGCAAGAGGGTAAGACACAGAAAGAAATTTCTGAACGAACAGGCTGTTCCCAGAGTGCTGTATCAAGGCACCTCAGTGGGAAGTCTGTGGGAAGGAAAAAGTGTGGCAGAAAAAGCTGCACAACGAGAAGAGGTGACCGGACCCTGAGGAAGATTGTGGAGAAGGACCGATTCCAGACCTTGGGGGACCTGCGGAAGCAGTGGACTGAGTCTGGAGTAGAAACATCCAGAGCCACCGTGCACAGGCGTGTGCAGGAAATGGGCTACAGGTGCCGCATTCCCCAGGTCAAGCCACTTTTGAACCAGAAACAGCGGCAGAAGCGCCTGACCTGGGCTACAGAGAAGCAGCACTGGACTGTTGCTCAGTGGTCCAAAGTACTTTTTTCCGATGAAAGCAAATTTTGCATGTCATTCGGAAATCAAGGTGCCAGAGTCTGGAGGAAGACTGGGGAGAAGGAAATGCCAAAATGCCTGAAGTCCAGTGTCAAGTACCCACAGTCAGTGAGGGTCTGGGGTGCCATGTCAGCTGCTGGTGTTGGTCCACTGTGTTTGATCAAGGGCAGGGTCAATGCAGCTAGCTATCAGGAGATTTTGGAGCACTTCATGCTTCCATCTGCTGAAAAGCTTTATGGAGATGAAGATTTCATTTTTCAGCACGACCTGGCACCTGCTCACAGTGCCAAAACCACTGGTAAATGGTTTACTGACCATGGTATTACTGTGCTCCATTGGCCTGCCAACTCTCCTGACCTGAACCCCATAGAGAATCTGTGGGATATTGTGAAAAGGAAGTTGAGAGACGCAAGACCCAACACTCTGGATGAGCTTAAGGCCGCTATCGAAGCATCCTTGTTTTCATCCCCCTTTGCTCTAACACCCATGAATAAAATCCTAAATGCTTGCACATACTCCTTAGAAGGACTTCTGGGCACCTGTAAACATCAGTTTTCAGATCTTTCGATAAACTCTTGTTTGGATTGAGATCTGGATATTCACCGAGTCATGAACATGTTTTGATCTAAACCACATACAGCTCTAGCTGTATGGCTGTATTTACAGTTTTTTGCAGTCTGACAGGTTTTCAGATTCCAGGTTTGGCCCTCAGTTGTATTAGCCATTTCCTCTGATCAGCTTTCCCATCCTTGATGAACAAAAGCAACCCCACATCATGATGCTGTGATCACCGTGCTTCAACCATGGTGTGCTCAGGGTGTTTTCCATGAAGACCAAAAAGTCCCAGAGCCGTTTCTGCTATGTTTTGCTGTTTCCCTAGGTCTGCGAGATATGGCTTAAAAATAAAATCTGTGATTATCTTTTAATCTAAATTTGATTTTGGATTTTGATTGATTCCTTTTTTTGTGTGTGTCTCTCCCTTGCTTTTCTTAAAACTAAATTACAAATGACAGAAACAATTTTCACAAACTTGCTTTTATGTTCAGGAAATAAAGGAATCAGGATCTTCGTCCTGTTTGTATTGTTACCATATTTTACACACAGAACAGAATTTAAGCTGGACATACAGCCTCTAAGACTCCTAATTTTGCACAGAAATAAAGATGATTAACTGAGAGGAAGATTAATCTAAGCCAAGGCTAAGACTGCATGCGGTCTTTGATCATTCTGAGGTTCCCACGAAACTGCGATGCAGAGCTATCAGCTACTCTACTCACTCCTCCGGCAGCAGATACTCCTCCAGCTCCGTCATCGGGGGCGATGAGGGAGGCAGCTTGGTGAGAGCCACGATGTGCTGGAGAGTGATGTCTGTCTGGGTGCTGATGTCTGACACCTGGGTGTCTGCGACGGGGGCCACCAGTTGGGGGTAAGGGGCCCGGCGTAGAACCTGAACCATGATGGGCTCTTTGGCGGTGCGGAATGCCTCCACTGCTTGCTCATGTGTGGCTTTTGAGAGGTCCTTCCCATTAACCTGGAGGATAAAGACAGAAATTACATCATTGCCTGAACAGATGATATTTTAGGGTTTTCCTCTTTCCATAGAACCAAACTAATGTAATCACTCTCCAATTAAGATGCTATCAAACAAATCAAGCAAATGGAGCTCTGACCTCATCTTTGGTAAATGTACTGCCACAGTTTGCATCCTTTTTTTTCTTTTACAGGGTCATAGTTGGATCAACCAGAATACGACCTTAATTAGGAAGAGCCCCCCTTTAATTAATGAAGTTCATTAGCTGTGGCTGTGTACAGGATTCCTCTTTTAGCTAACTAAACTCCCTCCTGTCAGAGATGCTGGAGGGAGCGCCGGGCATTAACCTGAGAAGATTAATTTGAGCAAAAGGCTGCGGTGTGCCACAGAGATGAGGCTAATTAAGTGTGGTTGAGCCACTTAAATGAAAAGTACAAAGCCTCTAAATACCCCACTCTGAGGAATTCATAGAGATCCAAAAGGTCTGAAAGCAGATCTATGCAGATCTAATCAAACAGCAGGGATTGGAATCAGATGATTTTCCGCTGACTGGCTCTGGTTGACGATCAGCCAGTCAGATGCTGAGAAATCTTTTTTCGCAAAATGCTATAAAACTAAAATCTCAGACCCTTTTAGGTCTCTCAACCGGCAAACCAACATGGTGAACTTAGATGGACCTTTTTCAGTTGGTGACAACTGATACGGTGCATCGATGGGAATAGTTTTGAGATTCCTTTTTCGTGTTAGAATCAAAGACTCCTCGGTCAAAGAACCTGCACCACATTTTTTGTTCTCATTTTCCTGTTACAGTTATTCAGATGCCTTCTAAATTGTGATGGGCAGGTCCGACCTTAAAGTAGTCCTAGATTTCAAAACCTGACCCACTTCAACGTCAACGATATATAACTGATGGTGGTGGTAATGCACCACACAGATGTGTGCAAACCGCAGAACAACGCTAGCCTAAGCTACTGCTAGTGTTCTTGTTGTATGAAAGAAAAAGGCCTGTACACAGAGTTTCTAGCGTCAGAGTCATTGGTGTAAATCAGCCAATCAGCATGCAGCTCATTTAATATCCATGTCCTGGCTGAGTGGATCACTGCATTGAAGGGATTTATATTTGGGCGGTATTTGGCCAATTATCAGGACTCCAGGGCCATTTTTAGCCCCAACAAAGTTTGTATGCTATACAGGGGCTAAAAGAACAGTTTCCAATTGTCAACAAACATTGCTCTAGAACCCCTTTAAAGCAAACCAGAAATAAGTATGGGCCTGAAATAATTCTGATTGGAGCATCTCTAGATCTAACATTAAGGTTTTTATGGCCAAAAAGCCCCTAGGCCTATAGTAGTTCTAAAATAAAAAAACTACTTTAAACCACCTGAAGAAGTCCACTCCAGTCCGAAGAACTAATACCCAGCGATGATTAATGCTAATCAGAGGATGGCTGGATCATCTCAGCAGATGTAAAAATTCTACTTATCCAACTTTAAATCCAGGCTAGAATTTATAAACCCATCAATTTGCAGTATCTCCAATTCTGATACAAGAAATAAAATTCAGTGCAACAAATAGCTCTCAAAAAAATCCAATTAGTAAATAGAGTTTACCTACATGTAATTTAGGGCAAATGTGAGTTCAGTTCTGTGAAGGCAGTCCTCCTAAACTAATAAACTGGAATCTGAGAGGAAGCCAACAAACCTATGGCAACTCTGCAGAAGTTGCAAGGATCCACAGCTCAGGTGGGAGAATATGTTGTCAAGACAACTACTAGCTATACCATCAAGGAACCTGGCATTTATGGAAGAGTGGAGAGAGGTATGCGACTGTTGAAGGAAAGCCGTAAAGTCCCATTTGTCTCAAACTGCCAAAGAGCGGCCACAGCAAACATGTGGAATAAGGAGATGAGGCCAAAACATAAAGTTTTTGGGCTACGTGCATAATGCTATGGGCGGTCACAAACTAACACAACACACAGTGAAACATGGTGGTGGCACCATCATTCTGTAGAAATGTTTTCTTTAGCAAGGACAGGGAAGTCCGACTTGAAACTGGGGTGGAGGTTCACCTTCCAGCAGGATAAGCACCCTACACATACAACCAGGGATACAGTGAAATGGTTTAGCTCAGAGATGTCCGATATCATCAGCCTACCATTATTATCGACCGACATTGGCATTAAAATGCAATATTGGAAATGATCAGTATCAGCATTTACTGTTTTAATGACACATTTTATACCATACACATATTATACATTAAACTCTTCAGCCACTTCTCCTGTCACTCAAAATTTCAAAAACGGGACAGATCCGAGGCAAAGTATTTTTTAGATAATTTTGTTTGGCAAAACTCGGAATATATCCTGTAGCTTCTGGATTTCTGAGACAACCTCGGAAGTCTATCAGCGGTATCGGAACATCCCTAGATGATGCATTTTCATGGATTAGAATGGCCCAGTCAAAGTCCTGACCTATATTCAACTGAGAATTTGTGGCAAGTTTTGAAAGTGATATTCAAAATCTCACTGAGCTTGAGCCATTTCACAAAGAAGAATGCTTTTAAAGGTTTTTAACACTAAAAGGAACACCATTTCACATTTTCCTTCCACTTCTTTGTATGAAAAAGTTAAAAGGGGAATAAATAGTTTTGCAAGGCAACATAAATTAGAAGACGCAGGTTATTATTGCACAGTATTGAAAAGTAGGAAGTCCAGCAGGAAAAAAAAATCCAACTATTTCTTGATTATGAGTTGAAATAACACTGAAAGAAATGCTGGCACACAACATAAGCAGAAAAGATGTCCTCTGAGAGCCTTTATCTTCCATAAGCTGCTTAAATTTGCCCAGGATTTGACATCCACAGTTCCTTTGTCTCCCACAGCGAGGTGTGATGTTGCACATCGGCTGAGGAACACAGGCGGCTTTGTGCTGCCCTCTCACCGCACGGAGGCCCCAACCAGTCCAACACGGTTGCCTGGAATCTCGGGACTCCTAGAAGGCAGTAAAGCAGAGACAAAGCCTTTAGCCCCCTGCCTGATGAGCCTGGGGGCGTTCTGCATCAGTGCTTTTAATGAGGGGGGAGGAGTTCTCTATGTTGTCCACAGTTCAGCGGCCCGAGAACCTCACACGGCTCTGTTTGCACGGACTCCATGGGGCCAAAGAAAGTGGACCCTTGCAGGTTTGCTGCTCCCAAATCCTCCAACAGAAGGTTCGGTTCGCATACACAGAACACTCTGGTTTCTGTTCGTGGCAACACAGATGAATGACACTCTGAAGGATTTCTGTGAACCCCTGATGCATCCTCGAGATGGGTTGATGTTAATTCTACTTTAAACAGCAGGAGGGCAGCCATTCCCCACTTAAAGGAATACTAATTAGGTCGAAATCAAACGTCTTCTGTTCCAGAGTCAGGAGAGGAATTTACACCGCTGTGGCTTTTGTTATTCACAGCCTATTTTCTTTCATTAAAATGTCACATTTGACCTCTAAGGCAACACTGAAAAAGAGTACCTTCTCTGGATTTTATTCCCCCAGCTAATTTAGGATTTCATTTCTCCCCAATGCGCCATATGACAGCTTATATGGCTCTTCAGCCTGTTGGGTAATAATTAGGGGCAGCAGGGGTCAGTTGTGCTTTGAACTGGGATGTCAGCTCATCTCTGCAAAGCAAATCAAGTTGGACTGAGACGTCAGTGTGGGAGTTTGTGTGTTTTCCCGTGTGGGTCTCTTCCGAGGCTGCAAACAAACACAACAGAAAATGGCTCAACTGCCAGGCAGCTGGCTCTAGATTTTCCATTATTGTCTTTGCATTACTGTGGATCGAGTGAGGCTGCAACAGCTTTATTAGCTCTTTATTTAATCTTGCACTGTCTGTGAAATCAAAATTCATTTATTCGGGAGTTGTAAGAATTCTGAAAGGGGGGAAAATAACAGATTATTTTCATAAATAAAGCAATAAATAGAATTTAACTGACGCTACTCTGAAGCTTTTAGTCACTGTTGCTCTGGGGGTCACATTTACAGCTGGAAAAGCATCGGTTTTGATATATTATTTGCAATTTTTGTTTCGGATATGCTAAAACATGTGTTGGTGACTTCTTGACCATTTTTGATCTCATGAGCCTTAGCAGCTAATAAATAAATAATACATAACAGACACTTTTGCTCAGCTTTGATTTGATCTGTCTTGCTTTGAGCTAAAATTATCTCCATGGAATGGTTAGCTTGGGTGCATTATTGCGGCTGGCAAAAAAATATGACAAACGATAAAGCTACTGTTGGCAAAGATTTCATTAGATGTGAATTCTGATTAGTCTTGGGCCTGGTTCACACGGCAAGATAATTGTGCGGATTTCTGACCATGCCGTGCATGGTGTACTCCGAGTGCTCCGATCACAAATTGTTGGATTGTCTTGGCCAGATATCGCAGCGTGTGGTGGTTTGCGAGGACAAACCAGCATGCAGTCTGTTGAATGTGACGTTAGCCAATCAGAAAGCGAGGTGATGACCAGCGATAAGCCTTGCTCCCCGCTCTCTCCACCCCGTTTAACCACCGCCTTTTCTCGTTATATAGTTTATCTCTCCGTTAAAACTAGTCCACAAAACTGTCGCCAATGCCTCTTCCTCGTCTGCCAAGTTGATTTACTCCAAAGCCATGTTTAATCCCGTGAGTTTTTGCAAGATTTCCTGTCTGACGTTTGTGTGTGGTGCATCATCATTGCGGTGTGGCCGAACACCACACACTGTTGGACAAAAAGTGTTGAATCCAAGATATTTTTATAGCCATGTGTGACGTCTCAGGTTTTCAAAATCTTACAACAATTCTGTAATCTTGCCGTAGAAGTCAGAAAAATTGCTCGCGCTAGATCATTTCATTTACTAAACATCCGTTTGAAAAAAGGATATAGAGGATAAAACACTAAACATTTACAGTACATGTCTTGAAACAAATGATACCTACAGACAGACAAGGAGGACTAATAGTCGGATTGATTACTGCAATAGCATCTTCACAGGTCTGCCTAAAAAGTCAATCAGACAGCTGCTGCTGATCCAGAACGCTGCCGCTCGCATCCTCACTAGAACCAGGAAAGTAGAGCACATCACCCAGTTCTAAAGTCCTT
This sequence comes from Valencia hispanica, assembly GCA_963556495.2. NCBI lineage: Eukaryota > Metazoa > Chordata > Actinopteri > Cyprinodontiformes > Valenciidae > Valencia > Valencia hispanica. The sequence goes on from OY747708.1 coordinate 45,944,074, forward strand.
ACACTGGCTCCCTGTAGCTCAGAGAATAGACTTCAAAATACTCCTACTGGTTTATAAATCATTACATGACTTAGCACCAAAATATGTTGAAGACCTGTTGTCATGGTACCAACCACCAAGACCACACAGGTCCTCCAACTCTAGCCTACTAAACATCCCTAGACTCAGAACTAAACATGGAGAAGCAGCTTTCAGTTTCTATGCTCCCCTTATCTGGAACAGACTTCCTGATGAGTGTAGAGCTGCTGAAACTCTGAACTGCCTTAAATCGAGACTAAAAATCCGTCTGTTTAGAATTGCATTCGAGTAAATGCTTGATGTCATATGTATGAAATGTGTTCATGCTCTCTTGCTTTATTGATTTTTCTCTTGCTTTATTGTGTATCATGTGCAATGTGTGTTTCTTTTACTTTTAATTTCCAATGTTTTTTGTTTTTTAAATCACCAAATCATGTAAAGCACCTTGAATTACCCTGCTGTTGAAAGTGTGCTATACAAATAAAATTGCCTTGCCTTGCCTAATACGGTCACTGATGCTTAAAAATATTGGGTTTTTATAAATAAATTTCTGCTTAGCCTAATGAGCTACAGATAGCTTCATAAAATGGTTAGTTCTGGTGTTTAGTAGCAGCTGTTACGTTGGATACATTTTAACTTGAAAAGTACTACAAATGATGAGGCTACTGTGAACAAAACCTTCATTAGCTATGAATTTTGGCCTTAGGAGTCAGAAAAATGACCAACACTGCTAATGATAGCTGTTCACTGTTGCTAAACATCCGTTTAAAATGGAACTAGAAGAGATTAAACACTAAACATTACACGTCCTTTCCTGTAAACCTTTAGTTGTCAAAAGATTTCGCCGTTTAATCCATCCTGAAAACAGATTTTTTTTTTCTAATCATCGTTATTCGTTGAGAAATCAGAATCATGTAAAATCGGTATCGATAGGTCAGAACTTTGAAAAAAACAATGGTTGATTGGAAATTAGCCACCTAGAGCTAGAACTCTGGTCAGTGTATCTCAATATTAGGAGATTGGGCCTTCTTGCATTTTAGCATTGTACTGCCAAATCCACCTTTCACAAAGGACAAACCAACCTTCAACGCCACACATAGAAGTAGCATCTGCTCATTTTATAGGTAAAATCTAACAGAAAAAGGCTTTGATAGATGTTAACAGGAGTTTACAATACAGCCTTCTAATCCCCACATAATCCTTTAATAAAGAGGAGTGTTATTAAAGAGCCCGTGTCTCACTTCCTTGGGGATGTGCAGTGAGATGAACAGAGGGGAAACTGGCAGGAAAACGAGGCCTTTCAGTGTGGCAGGGCGGAACCCCTGGGAACCTCACGCCACAGTCAAGCATTTAAAAGAGGCATGGAGAGCCAGGGCGTTCTGCTCTGCTTTCTGGTCCAATACACCTTCAAGAAAAAAAACAAATCCTCAAAACCTTCATGTCAGAACAGGGAGGAGTGCTGACATGATAGAGAGCATGAACACTTGAAGGCTTATTTTGAGGGGGGGGGTCTAATATGGAGGTTTGAGTGGCAGTCAGAATGTAGGTCATTCCTCCTGCAAAGCAGTGTTAATCCCTCCTTTATTTCACTTTAATCATTCTCATAAAACCAAATAAATAAATAAAAGACTTTAAGCAGAATAGAGGATTTCTCCATGTGGATGTTCAGTCTTAAAAGTGCATTCTTAAAAAAAAAAGAAAATCCAAACATATTGTTGGTTAAACTGAACAGAAATAAGACCCTCCACAGTGTGAGGCTGAAAAACACAGCAGTCTTTATTTACAGCAGCGCTCCAGCTTACTGAGGATTACAGAACAAACAGCTAAAAACTCCGCGCAGGCTCAGAGAAACAGCCTTGTTTTCTTTCACCTAATCAGATTTAAGAATAGGATGTTGTGTCATCCACAGATGGTCAATTAACAACCCAAATTCCTCCCAGTATGCCGTCTGTTGCCTCCCCGAGAGTCTGATGAACACAGATGAAGGTATAAAGTGTCTCTCAGAGAGCTTAACCCGACTTTATTGCCAGACTTTTTGGCAACAGAAAAGACTTCAGATAAAAACACTTGATTATCTTGTCACGATTATGGTTTGACATGAAAATTTGACACTGTCTGCTCACAAAGCCTGAAAGAGCAAGGAGCATTCAGCGGAGAGCATCGTTCTCTTGCCTGGTGGCACGAAACGCTGACACGGAGCGGGGTGCAGGGTGGGCTTCACAGGAAAGCCAATATGTGCAACTGGACTGAAACCCAGGGTTGTGTCATGCTTCATTAACACCGTTATCTCACACCGCTGCCCCAGGCTTCCCTTTCTCCAGACACAGGGCCACACAACAAACAGAGCAATTCCCTGTGAAGTCTATAGCTGCACATCAAGTTCAATACCAAGGCCAAGTCTGTTTGTCTAAGTCACTCAAGTCAAATTTGCTCCTGTACAGGAGAACAGTAAAGGTGAGACCGTCGCTTCTTCAAGCCCCTCTTAAGCTTTTCCTCATTCTATCGTGTTACAACCATGAATGTGTTTCATTAAGAGTTCATGTAGCTGTTGCTGTTGTGTCTAAGATGTAACAGGTGTCCCTGCTTGCAGCTTTAGAAAACAATCTGAGTGCGTTTAATTTTGTTGTTCTAAACTCAGAATTTTGAGAGAAAGCATCTTCAAAATGCCTGTGCTTGCTCCCATAAAGTCGTTTCTAACTGGAAACCTTTATCATAGCTTCAGTGGCTTGCAAAAGTATTCGGCCCCCTTGAACTTTTCCACATTTTGTCACATTACAGCCACAAACATGAATCAATTTTATTGGAATTCCACGTGAAAGACCAATACAAAGTGGTGTACACATGAGAAGTGGAACGAAAATCATACATGATTCCAAACATTTTTTACAAATAAATAACTGAAAAGTGGGGTGTGCGTAATTATTCAGCCCCCTTTGGTCTGAGTGCAGTCAGTTGCCCATAGACATTGCCTGATGAGTGCTAATGACTAAATAGAGTGCACCTGTGTGTAATCTAATGTCAGTACAAATACAGCTGCCCTGTGACGGCCTCAGAGGTTGTCTAAGAGAATGTTGGGAGCAACAACACAATGAAGTCCAAAGAACACACCAGACAGGTCAGGGATAAAGTTATTGAGAAATTTAAAGCAGGCTTAGGCTACAAAAAGATTTCCCAAGCCTTGAACATCCCACGGAGCGCTGTTCAAGTGATCATTCAGAAATGGAAGGAGTATGGCACAACTGTAAACCTACCAAGACAAGGCCGTCCACCTAAACTCACAGGCCGAACAAGGAGAGCGCTGATCAGAAATGCAGCCAAGAGGGCCATGGTGACTCTGGAGGAGCTGCAGAGATCTACAGCTCAGGTGGGGGAATCTGTCCATAGGACAACTATTAGTGGTGCACTGCACAAAGTTGGCCTTTATGGAAGAGTGGGAAGAAGAAAGCCATTGTTAAAGGAAAACCATAAGAAGTCCCGTTTGCAGTTTGCCACAAGCCATGTGGGGGACACAGCAAACATGTGGAAGAAGGTGCTCTGGTCAGATGAGACCAAAATGCAAAACGCTATGTGTGGCGGAAAACTAACACTGCACATCACTCTGAACACACCATCCCCACTGTCAAATATGGTGGTGGCAGCATCATCCTCTGGGGGTGCTTCTATTCAGCAGGGACCGGGAAGCTGGTCAGAGTTGATGGGAAGATGGATGGAGCCAAATACAGGGCAATCTTGGAAGAAAACCTCTTGGAGTCTGCAAAAGACTTGAGACTGGGGGGAAGGTTCACCTTCCAGCAGGACAACGACCCTAAACATAAAGCCAGGGCAACAATGGAATGGTTTAAAACAAAACATATCCATGTGTTAGAATGGCCCAGTCAAAGTCCAGATCTAAATCCAATCGAGAATCTGTGGCAAGATCTGAAAGCTGCTGTTCACAAACGCTGTCCATCTAATCTGACTGAGCTGGAGCTGTTTTGCAAAGAAGAATGGGCAAGAATTTCAGTCTCTAGATGTGCAAAGCTGGTAGAGACATACCCTAAAAGACTAGCAGCTGGAATTGCAGCAAAAGGTGGTTCTGCAAAGTATTGACTCAGGGGGCTGAATAATTACGCACACCCCACTTTTCAGTTATTCATTTGTAAAAAATGTTTGGAATCATGTATGATTTTCGTTCCACTTCTCACGTGTACACCACTTTGTATTGGTCTTTCATGTGGAATTCCAATAAAATTGATTCATGTTTGTGGCTGTAATGTGACAAAATGTGGAAAAGTTCAAGGGGGCCGAATACTTTTGCAAGCCACTGTATGTCTCCGGGCTAGTTAAGGACATCAGTCTAGTGCTGGTTAAAGGGAGATTGTTCTGATTGATTGTTCATCTTTAAAACTAGAAGTTTCACTGTCCACTAGGACTGGGCAAAATATAGATATATTGATTTATCAAATTTTTCTATTGATTAAGAATTTTTGGAATATCGAGAAAAATAATTTCCCCAATGCACCTCTTGGGTTTCCATAGTTCAAAGTGATGTCGGCCCACCAAAGGCCTTCCATTACGTTTTACAGCGTATATTTATTTATATGTTTTTCCCAAAAATGGATGATTGAAATAAATGCAAGCTTTGAAAAATATTTGTCATTTGTAATTTCTTTTGAAGAATAGATGGAGAAAAAACTGACAAATGTGACATGAAAAAAAAGATCTTCAATTTAAGAAAAATCCATATTGGCCAGCCCTAATCTCCTTTAAGTTTTCTGAAACAGCTGTATAATGTCCGATGACGTGATCAACTTTTATAAAATAAATCTTTAAAGAGGCTATATGCAACTTTTTCCCCAAAATAAATGTAACAATAGCCTTTTTATTTGACCATTTATGACTCAAACATCTCCTGATGATCATACTGACACCTTGTCAGCTCACAGTGGGTGCACCTATAAGCCTGTATCCAATTTTTTCTATTTTCTGTCGGGTCGGATTTTCCCGCGCTGTCTGCGGATGTGACGTCAAGCGCGTTCATACTAAATGTTTCAGATCACTCTGCCACCACCGCTAGTCAGCACTCGCAAGCAGTTCAATGGATTGTGTGAATACACAGAAGAGACCAAGGACAACTTTGACACCAACAGTAACTCCACATAAGACTAAGAAAGTTAAACCGCTGTTGTAACTATTAATAATAAAAAGTTGTCTGGTTTTCTGAGCATCAATAATTATAATCAATAATTTAATATTAATATAATTATTGATGACGTTCGAGTTTAACCTGTTTATTAAAGATATAGGGGCACCAATCTCATAAATGAGATAATTTTAATTAAACCAGACAGTCAGTCAGTCTCTCTGAAAAGGCGGAGTTCGTCCGCTGGGTTAAAACAAACTTTGCAGCACACACTGAAATAGCACAGAAAACTTCTCGTTACTTAAGGGAATTTATTAATGAAATAGGTCAACCTTACAGATTACATTTCATTCATAATTTCCATCTTTTCTAACGCATGCAAAAATATAGAACAAAGTTAACGTCGAGGGAAGGGGGGCGTGTGTGTGCGGTTGTGTGTGTGGGAGACAGCGAGCGAATGAGGGGGGGGGGGAGGGGGGGGGTTCAGCTAAACCCCTCAATGTGATCAATAACTCAAGCCTTATCAATTGGCGCGATCGGTTCACAAAGGGAGACAAAGAAAGACCGCGTGGCGACTCAACAAAGGTTAGTTTCATTAGCAATGGTGGCTTGGACAAAGGAAACGGGGGCGACGGAGAAAGGGGATCTACTGAGTCCACGCGACCGGTCTAAACAGACACGCGCCGACCGCAGCGGACAATAAAACAAGCCGGGAAATAATACAATATAGTAAACTGCTTCTGGTTGCAACCAAAGTCAAATAATAAAACACAAAAAGCATGCACATTCAGGGTCGGTGTACAGCGACAGACGACCAAGAATAACAGTGGTTAACAAGTTGACAGACTTATTTTTAACCACAGAAAAATGGATATTATATATATATATATATATATATATATATATATATATATATATAAATCCTAGACCTAATTCTCCTCTACCAAGATATAAACCAGGTGGATCCTACTTGTACTTGGTGATGAAGCTCTCCACAGTCCACGACAAAATGACTTGAAAATGTCCAGTTTAAAAGGAGCGGTTTGCGCAAAACCGAGGTCGGAAAGCGGACGTCCGACTTTAGGCGCTGAGGGACTCAGGCCGGTTTAAATTGAGCTCAGATGGCCAGCGGACTCCCTGGTTGCCCGTACAGGGAAGTCTGTTTGCTCGGCCGATTCACTTCGAAGCTTGAAAGGGAAGTTCTTCCTGGTCCAGCAGGTTTGAACGAAAAAGGGAAAAATGCTAGCAATAGATTAAAGCGTCTCCTTGCGGCACCGCTGGGGAACCAAAAGACGAAGCTTTCAATATTCGCGCTGACTTTTATCAACCCTGTGATGTCATCATTGGCCACAGACAAATGAGAATGGGTTGAGGGCAGCGCAACGGATGCTGGGAGATGCAGTTTGTTCAGTAAAAGGCCATAGCCTCAACACCCCTGACAAGTGCCCGAAAAAGATAGAAGATTCAGAGCAACCGGCGCACGAGCGCGCGCTGCGAGAGCGAGCAGAAAGGAAGAGCAGTTCCGTTTTTGGCCACATGGGGTCAGTCGCGAGTTTAAATTTCAGAAAAATTACATATAGCCCCTTTAAACAAAAGATAACCTTCTGATATATTCAAATAGTACCAGGGACTGTTTAAAATGGACAAATATAGTGATTTGTTTGATATATCTATTCATATACATCGACTGATTTGAAAGATATTACCATGATATTTTTGATAATTTTATTTTTTCCCCATACAGCCCTACTGTCCACTTTTGCTTTTGCAGTGAATTTGGAATACAAAATTTTTTCCCCCTAATCTAGGCTCCGACTGCCAGGGAAAGTATCTGGCGAACTACTCCGAAAGTGAAAGTAAAAACGTGCCGCTTGCGCTACGGCAGTAATGTCTAATTTCAACTGGGTGGCACGGCACGGGTTGATGTGTTCAGCAAGCTATTTTACGGTCCGGCATATTTCCACCCCCAGTTGGGACTCTCACTGGGCAGCCAGTGTCAAAGCCAAACGCCTAACATGGTGTGATATTAGTGCGACGACAAATGGGACGCACTGGTATGTCTCGTGCTTTTCTCAATCAATGGACCGTGTTGTGTGACGCCAGTAGCTCTAACAGTGCCATACCCTACCATTGTCCTACGGACCTAAAGCTGAAAGGGCACCAGCAGTGGAGCGGTATGGGTCGGTTGTCGGTTGCTTTTATAATGGAAACAGACCAAATAGTTTACTCAACCTCACTGACCTGTGTTGTACCACTTAAATACAAATAAATGCACATTTCAGATTATCATTCTCCTTCCCTTTCACAATTATGCGCTAGTTTGTCGAGGTCTATCACAATAAAATCTCAGAGATTTTGTGGTCGTAATGAGACAAGATAGGGAAAGAGTTCAAACACTTAAGATAAGGCACTGCACAATCTGGCACCAAAGATGAGGTTATTATACATTTACTAAGACAGTGAGTCAGGGTACAAACATTTTCTGGTACATGAACAATGATGACTTTTAATCATTAGGTGTAATTCAAGGGCAGTATACCTTCAAGGGCTTTTTGTCGAGCTATATTCACACCCTAGATAAAAGTATTGGAATAACACAGTGGTCATCCGTTTGCCGATGGATTAAAATAACCCAACAACAAACTCACCCACCCAAACAGGGTCATGACCTCAAAGCTATATGCAATTTTCTGAAATTTAAACTCACGACTGACACTTGTGGCCAAAAAAACAGAACTGCTCTTCCTTTCAGCTCGCTCTCGCAACGCGCGCTCGTACGGCGGTCGTTCTCAATTTTCGATCTTTTTCAGGCACTTGTCAGGGGTTTAACTTTTTTAGTCTTATGTGGAGTTACTGTTGGTGTCAAAGTTGTCCTTGGTCTCTTCTGTGTATTCGCACAATCCATTGAACTGCTTGCGAGTGCTGACTACTGGTGGTGGCAGAGTGATCTGAAATGTTTAACATGAACGCGCTTGACGTCACATCCGCAGACAGCGCGGGAAAAGCCGACCCGACAGAAAATAGAAAAAATAGGATACAGGCTTATAGGTGCACCCACTGTGAGCTGACAAGGTGTCAGTATGCTCAACAGGAGATGTTTGAGTCATAAATGGTCAAAGAAAAAGGCTATTGTTATTGTTATTTTGGGGGAAAAGTTGCAAATAGCCTCTTTAAACTACAAATCTGTCCTTTTGGCAACACAAGCATGAGAAAATGATGGCTTTTTCAACAGCTCTGATGAAAAAAAAAACAATGGCAAAGATCTTGATGGTCAAGAAAATTTGAATATTCATGTTGTTATTATGGAGCAATCAACATCTGTTGTGTAGGATTACTTCTTTTTTTTGTAACAAACTAAACTGTATCAGATTTGTAGGGCAGACCCAGAACTCTCTTGGAGGACTATATGTCTAGGTACTGTAGGATCTCCTTGAATGAGCTGGATCTTTTGAACCCATCACTTTCTTGGCTTTGCATAATGGATGGATGGATGGATGGAGGTGTTCATCTTACATATAGTTGCCTATGACACAAGGTTTGACTGTTTAGTTGTATTACTTATGTACACAGTATAAACTAAAATGATGAACACCATGAAAAAGTTTAGAGTGCTCGGAAATCACCTTCCTTACATCTGGACATTTATAAACTATCACCAATGTGGTCAACCCAAATATCGTCCCGGGTCAGTGTTTAGATCATCCCAGCCCTCTTCATCCTGCTCTTGTTGTGGGGATCTTGTTAAGTCAGTTATCGCGCTGATTATCGCCTGTCATTTGCTGTAGAACAACGGGACGACTTCCTGCGAGTCCTTCTTCGTGGAAGCCACCTGCTCCAGGGTTTACCAGATGTGACCGCTCAGCAGGGCCGATCTTAGCGGTTATTAAAAACACACAGTGTCAAGTGGTTGCGCTCGGCGCTGCTGGTCCCTGCATTGTCTCCTTATGCAGTCCGTGTCAGACCTCATTACTGGACCCGGGGTCAATCTGGCCAGGCTGCCTGGCAAGTCCTCCCCCACCCTTGTGTTTTGGAACTGGCATTAATGATGGCAGAGTCTCCGACAGCGGGATCGACTGGATGAAGGACGGTCCTGTGAAAATATTTCCATTTCATTTTTCAGTCAATCTGGTCCAGAAGATGCCATACTGAGACCGTCTGGCCCTGTGACAACTTGGCTCCTTGAACTAAAGTGTGACATATTTGCAGCGTTCAATCAGAAATGTGGCTAATTAAGCAGCTTCCTACAGGAAATGTTCCAGCCGGCTCATTTGTAAACCTTTTGCTCTGCAGATCAGTTGCTTTTCTATTCATCTGCAGAGTTCAGAAAACAGAGGCAATCAGACAAATAAAAGAAAAAAAAGCAAAGGACTTAGCAGATACACTAACCCAGACCAGTCCAGCATGGATCACAGACTGAACTGGCAGCTTGTGCTCAGGCTCTAATTAAGCTCAGAGTCTTGGAAGACCTGCAGTGAGGCGCCACAGCCATTACAGGGTGCTTCTAGTCAGATTAACTGACCTGTGACTGTCAAATAGAGTTTCCAAGGCATCTGCACTGAGGTCCCTGACAAAGGAAAGTGAGCCTACTTCTCCACATGGTGCTTACTGTGAGCTTTGAAGTGAGGACTGAGGGATCCACGGCTGTCAAATAGGTCAAGTTTAAAAAAAGAAAAAGAATAACACCACGGCTCGAGACTCTAATGATCAAAATAAATATGGAACATGTTTATGTAAATCTATCGAGACAGCTACCTTTTAATAACCTTAAGCATGCCCAATTCCAATTTTGGATACAATCAAGGTCATAAGAAGACAAATAAAAACAACAACTAGCCCTTCCAGACTGTAATGTGCTGAAGTATTCAGGAAACTTATTTTTCACATTTCGTCAGATTACAACCACAAAATTCAATACACTGTATAGAACTCTTATGTAATAAACCACCAGAAAGGATTCATAACTGTGAAGTGGAAGGAAAATGATTATACATGCTCTTTAAGATTTTTTACAAAAGCCCCCCCAAGACAATACTTTGTCTTTAAGGGTACGTCTCTACCAGCTCAACACATCTACACACTCAACTGTCCCAGTTCGCTACATATCCCGGTTTTAAAGTCACACTTCAGTAGATTTTTGATATGCTTTAATCAAGAAAAGGTATTTTAAAAAATTACGTTTTTTAAATATTTAATTTACATTGTTTTCAGGTTCTAAAAATTGTATTTTATTATATACTGGGCACCCGGTATTCATGGGGGTTAAGGACCAAAGCTGCTGCGAATACTTAAAGTCAGCAAATACTTCCTCTAAAAACACTTATAACAGCGTATATTAACCGTTCACATACCATAAATGCATTAATACGCTCAGTGAAAATCGTCTCAGCACCACCGCAGAAGTTAATGTCTTCCTTATTTCTGCTCTTGGGAGTACAGAAAACAGCGGCATGGAAACATAAATGACGCTCCTGGACTGGCTGCTTTGCAAATGCCAGCCAATAGTGAGTCCATTAGCATTGCACCTAGAAACTGCAACTTCCCAAGCTGCAATTTCTTTGGAATATTTTGAATATGCACTACCAAAAAAAAAAAATCTGCGAATCGGCAGATTTTCTACAAATAACTTGGAAACACATTCCAGAGAATGGGTGGGGGTCCACTGGATTGTAAAACCTAAAAAAGTAATGTTTAGAACTTACTGGAGAAGGATTTTTCCCATCCGTTTTATTTTGGTGTCACCTTTAAAAGCTGCACCTCAGAACGTTACATAGTGGATTTAGTTCCACAAAAATATTCCGCATGTTTTCAGGTATAAAACAATGCTCTACTGCACTGAGAGGGCTGTACCAGATATTTTCTGTACGAATATCTGTGGCGTTAGACCCCTGGTAAGGACCAATATTTAAGTCGGACACAGGTTTTCAACTGAAGTTCTACCACAAACTTAGGGTTTTTGCAGCCTACAATAGGATTTCTTTCAATATCGCCCAGTATGTAGTTCAGTTTATCTTTCCACGAACTCTGACCTTTTGAAATGAAGCACTCTCATAGCATAATGCTGGCATCAACTTGTATTTAGGACAGAGGTCGCGCTACAATTTATTGTTGTCACTTCCCATTCTTACTGATGGGGTCAAAAAATAAATAAATAGGGTTATAATCTATTTTTACCCATCAATTTCAAAAATGATAATGACATTCAGTAGTATTTCATTTGAATCCATCTTAACTAATAGTTAATCCGATCAAACTGAACAGAGAATCCACATGTTATCATGCATCGAGCAGATTAATAGCCTACCTGTATGAATTCTGAACGTTTCACCTGCTGGGGTCTGAACTTGTGCGTATCGGAGGCTGAATCCACGCTCTGTTGTCAGACTGGAGACTGGAGTGACGAGCGCCACTTCAGCCAAAGTTTTGAAATAAGCGACCCCTGATTTAGGGTGATGTGCAGCCCAATAGACAGTATTTTGAACGGAAACCAAAAAATATATAATTTTGGTCTCATTTGACCAAAGCACCTTCTTCCTTGCTGGGTTCCTTCATGGCTTGTAACAAACTCTAAACAGGACTTTTTGCTGTTTTTCTGTTTTGTTTTTCCAACAATGGCTTTAATTCCCACTCTTCAAGGAAGTCCATATTCGCATGACGACTAGTTGTCCAACTAACCGGAATTGTGGATCTCTGCAGCTCCTCCAGAGTTATCACAGCTAGCTCTCTAGTAATACTGGTCTTCATGAGGCTGCTTACTCACTAATGCTCTCTAACAAACCTCAGAGGCCACCAAAGAACACCTGGTTTTATACTGAGGTAAAATAAATTCAAATGCTGAAGGCATTTGGTTTTACTTAATTTTGTTTCGGTGTATTAAGAGTAGAAAAGAAATGCATGCAAAATTTTTCAGAGTTTTTTCACAAAAAAAGTTGAAAACAGGGTATCCTTCTTAGCTATACACTACTTCGTTTTGATCTATTACACAAACACTCAATGAAGCGCACTGAAGTTTGTAAGACAAAATGTAAAAAAAGACTAGACGGTTACAAAAGCTCTCAACGAATAGTATTTAAACAGACAAGTAAACAGTGAAGTAACTGCTTCTAATACTGCCAAGTCTGCAAAAACAACTGCAGGTGAAGGACGACACGCGTGCTGTTGACTTTTAGAAAACCATATTACTCATGCTACCAACATGGGAGCCGCGGCTTAACACCTAAATGAACTGGAAAGACTTCAAGTGTTCATGGATTATTGGATATTAAGACCCCTAGAGAGATGATGAGAAGAGCAGAGCAGAGTGGGCGCTTTGCCAAGCTCTCTGATCTACATGATCTGTATGTAATAACAGCAAGACGGGGGAAGAAAGAACTTCCCAGAATCCCCCACTTTCAGGACGACCAAATCAGAGATTTGCTTACACAGCTTTTATGTATCATAGACAGAAACATGCTTCACATGGTAATTTAACCAAATAGTTTACGTAGGAAAGTCACCACCTGAGAACAAACACAGATTAGGATTTGACTTTAAACATGGAACATAAAAAAGAGGGGGTTCGGTTAAAAAAATGATAGAACATGAAAAATCAGAGGACAGATCAGGGAGATATTACATATATGCTTGTGGAGAGATGACACAACAAGGATATGACTGTTCTTAGAGAAGTTTCCCCGAGACATCATGGACTCTCATCCTACTGAATCACGAATCAGAGCCGAAGCAGACTGAGTCATCATGGGTTTGGTTAGACGAGGTTTCATTGCTCATAATATGTGACCCTTAAGGCTCTTTCATCACTTTCTACGCACTACTTAACTCCTGCAAGTTAAAATGTTCCAGGAAAAGACCTTAATCGTGTTTAAACACTTATTAATCCAAGTTTTGTTGAACATAGTACAGCAGCACCTTGTTCTATACTCTAAACTAAAATCTGCTGTTGTGAGAGCTTCAAAGCAAGACAACGGATTCTAGTAAAACGCCTTTAAGAGCCAACAAAAAACAAAGCAAGGTGCGACTGAACCTGGTCATCATTAACTTTTCCTAGAAAAAAGTCTATGGATCCAGAGTGTAGCAGATGTAATGATTAAAGGGATATTCTACCCCTAAAAGACATTTAGTCTGTTGCCATCTTGCCAAGAGTTAGATAAATGAAAAAAAGCATTTTGTAACCAGCCCAGTCATTTGCCTAATCTGGTAGCAGTCCGTTTGCTTTAGCTTAGCATAAGCAATATAAGTGAATGGTAACAGCTAGCATTTTGTGTGCTAAAATCGCAAAAATGACTCAATAATGATCCTAATTATTCCTGGTGACCTCAATAATCATATCGACTGCAAATGAAAATAAGTAACACGAAGGAACTACATTACGACACAGCACTGCTGCAAGCCGCCGCTACAAGGTGCAAGGACATGACACAGCACCCACAAGAGACACGTACTTCCATAAACTGCACTGAGTTTTTACTGCCGTAGTAAGTATGTTATAGTATGAGTATGTTTATAAGGCTAATGTAAGAAAATGGTTCTGGCTTGTGTAGCAAAGGGTTTTGAAAACAAGCTGAAGACCTAGAGCAACACGATGTTTCACAGAATTCCATCTAATGTGGAACGAATAAGACAATAGCTTGCTGTTACTTATTATCTTCATTTGCAATTGATATCATTTTTAAGGTCACCATGAATACTTAGGATCATTACTGAGTAATTTTCATGACTTTTCCACACGAAATGCTAGCTGTTACCATTCACTTTCATTGTTTATGCTAAACGGCCAGATTAGGAAAATTCCTGGGTTGGTGACAAAATGCTTTTTCTCACTTATCTAACACTGGGGAATAAGGCAACAGTCTAAATTTCACTTAAGGGTGGAAATCCCTTTAAAGATGCAAAGTGTGTCAGACGGCTGCAGGACCAATATTTGTCATTATTTCTAATCAAAAGTAAAGCTGCCTTATGTCAAATGATGCGTCCATCCATCCTTTGTCTAAATGTGCCTATACATGCCGGGTCCAAAGTGCAGGTGTCTATGCTAAAGGTAAATTTATATAGACCAGTTAATGTTTTTTCTTTGTTTTTTTAAAGGGTGAAAAAAACAAAGAAAAAACAAAAGAGAGACCAGTTAATCCAAGGTCCATGTTTTTGGACTGTTGGAGGAAGCTGGAGGTACTTGGAGAGAACCCACCCATTTCACCAGGAGAATAAAAAGAATCCATGCAGAAAGTCCCCAGGTCAGGGTTCAATTTGACCACTATGATCCCTCTGACTCAAAGTAATATAAACATTTTGGAGTGGCCGAGCAGAGGCACGACTTAAATACAATAGAATATCTGAGGATGGACATTTGGATTAGGGTGATGGCGATCAAGCCGGTCAGCATAAGAAAGGTTTGGTGGCTGTAATCCCAATTTATTCTGCCGCTGATTACGGAGAATTTTTGACGTGCCAGCTTTCGATAAAAAGAAAATAAAAACAAATCACTTTTTCTTCAGAGTCGGTTTTCTTTATACTTCGTTTTGCTATTCCCGCCTCATTTTCCTTTCAGAAACAAATTTTTAGGTTCAATGAAAATTATTTAAAATATTTCAAGAAAGACGTGAGAAGAGAGAAAACAGACAAAAACTGAGTGGAGCCTGTCAGAGGAACCAATGCTCTGCAAGAGACTGGAACTTTAGTAAACTGGTATTGTGGGGTTGTGTTTATTCCAAAATGAAATATTTGGGTTCAGAGAACAGATTTAGAGAAAAGGGGGTTTTACCTTGGGGTTTCACGAACAAGGAGATCTCACAAAGTTTAAATGGCGTGATATTTCTTATTTTAAGCGCTATCCATGCGCTGTCAGACTAACTCTAGTAATGTAAGTTCGTGCTATTATCGCGAGCACCGGATAAAAAAGGTAAGTGTTTGTTGCCCAGCACCCAGTATCTGTGTTTGAGACTTTTATTTTTGGGGTAAAAACTGAATTAGTTCTTTAGTGTTGACAGAGCGGGCTAATATAAGCTGCTCTACAGGCTACCAACCTACACTTTTACGATTTCCTGTAGCGGTCTGTATTGCAGCGAAACTGAAGAAGCCTCCGACTGAAGACGCTCTGTTGATGTATGACAGTCTCATGAAGAGGATGCTCAGGGTTGTCCATATTTTTTTTTTTGATTTTATGAAGAATCCTTCTTTGCATTATCATCTCCAGATGTTCCACAGTTGTCCCAAGAACAGAACCAGCCTTCTTTATCAGGTTGTTTAGCCTATTTAAATCCCTGGCTCTGATGCTGCTACCCCAACAGATGATGGCTGAAGAGATTACACTCTCCACAACAGACTTGTAGAAGATCTGCAGCATCTTGCTGCAAACCTTGAAGGACCTAAGCTTCCTCAAGAAGTACAGTCTGCTCTGTCCCTTCTTGTAGACGGTTTTACTGTTGCGCCTCCAGTCCAGTCTGTTGTCAAGGTGAACTCCGAGGTATTTATACTCCTCAACCACCTCCACTTCTTCTCCCATGATGGAAAGTGTTTGACTTATCCCTGTTTCTTCTGAAATCTACAATCATCTCCTTTGTTTTGTTCACATTCAAGGTGAGACGATTGTTTCCACAGCATGTCACAAAGCGGTCCACCAGCTCTCTGTATTCAGCTTCTTGTCCATCCCTGATACACCCGACAATTGCAGAGTCACCTGAGTATTTCTGCAGATGACAGGTCTCTGATTTGTACTGGAAATCTGAGGTGTACAGAGTGAAAAGGAATGGTGAGAGTACGGTCCCCTGTGGAGTTCCTGTGCTGCTGACCACCTGGTTTGACACACAATTCTTCAGTCTCACAAACTGTGGTCTGTTGGTCAGGTGGTCATTGAGATATATATATATATCTCAGAGTATATATATATATGGTACATTCCATTTACCTTGGAAGTAGGGACTCGGAGGTGGGTTTGACGTCACGCCAGAGTAAACAGCATTCCGTTTAACCTAAGTTGGGATTCCAATATGGCGTTGCACAGTTAGTCATTGTTAGCAGTACCTCTTACGAACATCGTTTTAAGCGAGACTTTCCATATGCAAAGCAGTGTTGTTTTTGACAACCATCTTAGATTTAGTCTTTTGGACTAAAATGCTTATTAGTTTTAGTCAAATTTTAGTCACTTCTATATGTGATAGTTTTAGTCCAATTTTAGTCGACGAAAAGTCAAAAAGGTTTTAGTCTAGGTTTAGTCAAAAAAAGGGAGAAAAAGTAGTCTTAACAAATTAATGTAGGTCAATAAGTATTTTGCTGTTGGGCAGTGTCACTCATAAGTTGTGAAAATAGCAGCAGATCTACAGTTCAACACATTGTAAGCTTGCAGATCGACTATTTTCACCAATAATTACAATAATGAAGGAATGGTTTTAGACATAAAAGGTTTCCACCCAACTGCATATACTTTCTGATCTAAGGATTGTGCATTACACAGAGATAAATTGGTAACAGTGGAATCAATGTATTACAATAATTCCACCTGTCTAACATAGCAAGTTACGTGCTGACAGAACATAAACACACAAAGAGATTACCATAACGTCACCGAATGTAAACATGGCTAAACATGCTGCTAAAGTAACACATAATGAATTGATGTTAGCGTAACAAAAGCTAACTTTAGCCTGAAGTTAGCAGCCCATTTGTGCCAGGAGTATGTGGAAAACGTAATATTTTTAAAGCTTACTATGAAATTACTCACGAGCCGATTGTCGAATAACATTGTAACGTTATGTGTAGGCTTTATGTAACTTACCTCCAACAAAATATCCTTGTGGCGAGCCTTCAGATGCTGCTTAAGGCTGGTCGTAGTGACAACAATGTGACGTGTTGAGCACGTTGTGCGCTGCACGCCAGGTAGTGGGCGTAACCAATCAAGGATAGAATGCAGCGGCAGATACTTTTTAGGTTTTAATTGGCACGCACAATAAGTAGAAATGTCATGCATTTTAAACGTCTGACAGACCACCCACTAACATTTTCGTCCACTCTCGTCTCGTCAACGAAAACTCACACAAGGCTTGTCATGTTTTAGTCATCAAAGAGCCAAGTTTATCTCGTCACTGTCTCGTTAGAGTCATGAAAAAAAGTGGCGTCAACAAAATGATTTCGTCATCGTTATCGTTGACGAAAACAACACTGATGCAAAGACCACTTTTACTTTGTTACTTTTAGATTCGCAGGTTCTTTATGTTACATTGATTTTGATTGTAGTTTCAGAGTTCCGACTACAATTGGAACGCACCATATGAAACACTTGCACCATTTGTGGAAACAACAAAACAGGGGAATTCTTAGTTCTTTTTTTTAAATCCTGCTAACGTCTTGTCTTGTTTTATTTTCGCAAAACCAGCTTTGTGTACAGTCTCGTCCCGTCAGCTGTGCCGTTGCCAACTTAGTATATGCTGAGCATGATTTAAGTGCAAGAAACGTGAATGACCAAAACATTGCAAAATTAAGCTTGCGCATGTTGGTAGGTGGGTGCGGAGGGGTGGAAATCTTCTATTTTTAAAGTGTGAGACGCATCAGTCGGAGTTAAGGAGTTTTGTGGGATCTATGATGTGAGCAAACCCTACAGCGAAAAACATTCAGTGAAACCAATCAAATGTTTCCGTCTATAACCAGGGCAATGCTCGGCCACTGCTTGGAAGCCAGTGAAGAATGCGAAAAGAAGAATGCCAAATCCAGCTCTGGTCTCGGGTGTGAGAACACTCTGCCCGCGTGTTAATGATGCATCTGTTACGCGCCTGCTCTGTTTTCTTTGCTGCAAAGAGAATGTGCAAAACAAGCCCTTGAGTGTTAAATATAAACTTTGGTAAAAGTCAGGCGGGGGTTACAGCGCGGAAAACCGCGAGTCAGCGTTCAGACGACAATGAGGAGGTGGGCTGCGATCGGCACACACCAGCAGACGCATTGAGAGAGCTGTCACCTCTTCATCACCACCCCACCAACACCACCTCCTTTAAAGCACAGCATGCCACCTCTCGCTGACCCCCTTGGCCAGAGTTCAGACCTCTTTAGCTGCAAGGTCTCGAGCTGGCAACAGTTCCACTCCACTTCGTTGCACTTAACTCTACGCCCACTCAACCTGTGACCCCCGGGAGACACGGACAACAAGTCAGGGATGACAAATGGCTAAGGACCACAGCAGAGAGGTGCCACGAAGCATGCTAACAATCAACAGAAAACTCCTCTCGAAGTGTGAAGACACATGGTCACGGTACCTGGCAGACTTCGTAGAGTAGTTTATATTGCTCCTTAGGCTTCCTCAGGGTACAGAGGCTGCATCCCATGGTGGAGAAGATCACGGCATCCAGGCTCAACCCCCCCCCCCCACCTTCCAGCCACACAGACAGGAACAGACCAGGAGCAGATATCTCGTTCCCCCCTGCCCCTCACTGAGCACAACTCTCTTCTGTCCGGGCTGTCTTTCTTCCACGCCTGCAAGACGACTTTGGCTGACAGTACAGACTTCCCCACCCAAGCTTGTGGCTGTATCTCTGCGCTCGACTTACACACATGCCGCCCTCCCACCTTCCTCTCTCTCTCTCTCTCTCCTTTTCCGCGGCTCTCCAGCCCACTGCTGAGCTCTCCGAGGCCAGATCTCTTCTGTTCACACCCCTTCATGTATATTAAGCAACTGCTCATTGAGAATTTATAGAAGGATGAGGAGAGGGGAGAGGGGGGCTAGTTCATTAATTAGTTTTGCAAAAAAAAAAAAAAAAGGGTCGGGGGTTGTAGTTGTTTTAATAACCAAGCGCCATTAGCGCGAATGTGAGAAAACAAGTTGAGCAACAGAGAGGCTTTTCATTTCATGACAAGGCAAATATATGTTTCCTCAGAGACCCTCTGGATGCTTTGTCTGCTGCAGACCCTCGACTTTTAATTTGATATTCAAAGAAGCCCCCCCCCCCCCATCTCTGACACCAGAAAAAGGGACTACATGCTTGTGATGGTACATTTAAAGCTCTGCAGCTTCAGTAAAGCATTTCACTGCCCCAGTTAAATTAGCACTTGGTGACCTCTGGTATGCTAATCCAGCAGAGAGACACAGAGCGCCCCACCCCTCCACCGAGTGTATTTTACTCCAAACACGCAGGCTTAAAGCCAGTAGGAACAAATAAAGCGGATACATATTTATGCTGGACCCTCTCCTGTGCGACGAGGCAAAGTTTACCCAGCGGGACATCTGAAGCGAATCGACACACCGCTCTCTGGGTCGTTCCCAATGCCTGGCTTACCAACAAAGGGCACGGCTCCATACGCCAGATTTGGCTTTTTATTATGATAGATCAACACAAAGTAGTGCATAATTGTAAAATGGAAAGAGAACATGACATGTTTTTCAGGTTTTTTCACAAATAAAATGTGCAGAGTTACTAAACCGCGGCCGTGCACCTGAACCGACAGGGCAGCCAAAGAGAGCTTTAGTCAAAGGGGCAGCCAAGAGGGTCATGGTAACTCTGGAGGAGCAGCAGCAAAGATCCACAACTCAGGTGGGATCTGTCAACAAGACAACTATTAGTGGTGCACTACACTAATCTATCCATCTCTCTAAGTAATGGCGAGAAAAAGAGCATTCCTTAAAAGATAAATAAATCTAAAAAAAAAAACCAAATCTCATTTGCAGTTTGCCACAAGCCATGTAGTGGACAGCAAATATGTGGAGAGGTGGTGCTCGAATTTGATGGGCCCAAAATGGAACTTTATGACCAACATGTCAAGTGCAAAGACAAAGACAACCTCCGCACTGCAAAACACGGTAGTGGCAGCATCATGCTGTGGGGAAGATTTTCTTCAGCAGCTGCTCTGAGATGATGGAAAGCCAGTCCTAAAATAAACCTCGTTAGAGGTCGCACAGCCTGCCCTACAGGAGAAATAAGTGGCAAGACTTAAAATTGACATTCTTCCAGTCTGACTAAGCCTGAGGTATTTTTGTTAAGAACATGGGCAGAAATGTCCGTCTGAATATGTGTGGAGCTGGAGGAGACACAACTCTCAAGACTTGCAGCTTGCACTCCTCACTCAAGCTTTCCTTCCACTGTAATGCACTGCTTTGGTCTATCCCATAAAGTCCAAATAGAATACACTGAAGTGTGTGTGATTGTCCCACGACAAACTTCTGCAAAGTTCAAGGGGAATGAAATTCTCCGCTCTGTGAATGCCATCAGCAGGAGAGAGTACCCGACCTGACCACATGTATACCTGACAGAGGGAAACCCATGCAACCCTGCATGGTAGAAGCTGTGATTAAAAGGCCCCCAACTCCTCACAATCTGATTCCACTCCTCACGTGCGACACAAGGGATTGATTCAGTTCACTCCCAGGTGCTAAGCCACTTACCTGGATCAATTTCACGGCAGGAGGTGGATAGGGTGGCTCTGAAAGCTGGTGATAGTGATATTTCCTCATGCCAGATGTGTCCCCTGATCCATATCTATCTTTGAAAATCTCCAAGAGGCAGCAGCGCTAAAAGCTAAGTGCGAAGCATTTTGGAAAATTTTTAACACAAATCACTATAGTCTGTACACGGAAAATATCAGAATGCAATATTCTATAGTTTCTTTCTCTCTAAAACTGTCAGTTTTTGTCAAAAACCTTTATAATTATGCATGTGAGGGATTTCGGTTGGTTTCTCTTTCCCACTTAATCTCCATGTCTGTCTTCAAATAAATCCTCATCCATTTGCTCCCACAACAACAACTGTAGACCACAATGGAAGCTCTGCCAGGAAAGATCTTAAAAATAAGATCTGCATCGTAGAAGAAGTGATGGAGGCCAAAAAGCTGCCTCGGGCAAACACTGAAGGTGTCTGTGTGAACTCAACAATCACTCATTATTACAGTGGGCTTTGCTCGTCTGGCTCCTAAAGGCTCCGACTTTCATCCGGAGCAGCGTGGAAACTAATTCTCCGCTCACATTAGCTGCACTGTTGTGCCCGGGGGCTGGGATCAGTGGCGAGTTTAAGCCGGCGCTCTTCCAGGGCTAATCTTTCTTTCACGCCGACATTATCCCATTCACAAAGTCAGGAAGAGCGAGGCACCATTTCGATATGAACAACTGCACAGGAGGGTTACGACGGCCGTAGCAGAACGAACACATGTATAAATGAACAAATAGGAGCGCAGAGGAGCTGTTGCAGCGGGTCCCATCACTGTTGTTGGAGATTTAATGAATATTAGTACAAGCTTGTGCTGCCATAGATTTGATCTGTGACCTCGTCAGAGGGAAACACATATGGCCCTATCCTTTATAGACGTGACATCAACAGAGGCTTCCATCTCTGTGGGCATGACAAAATGATGACAGCCAGACGGGTTATCATAATAAATATTCATATTCAAATATTCATTGCTTTTGTCTCACAGATAAAAGATGGCTGGAGGTGACCATACTCTGACCCAATTATCAGCATGGTGCTTTCAGAGTGTGTGTATCCCAAACCCAGTCTCAAGCCTGTTTCAAAAGACAGACCGTGGGTAATACAGCCACCACAGTGTGTCCTTTGAATGCCCCATGGCTGCATGGCGACGCGAAAATATTGTGCCATTCGTTCTGCCAAGCTTGATAGCAACATTACCGCAACACTGGACTTGACCACTTACAAATGACCAAAGGTTCCCTGATGTTAGTACCGCTTTGCGGCAAAGTGGTGCCATTGTCTTTTGAAACAGGCTTAGGAGTCATGACTTAATGTACAATAAATCATTTCCCCCCCATTTTGGCTGATTTATTACTCTAACATAAACCTTATAAGCAGTTAAATGTGAAACAGTACTTTATGGCTGCTTGTTTTAGCTCCTCTGGTTTGTTGTAGCCATCCAGGAACTTTATCCACACGGCCATATTTAGCACCATCTCCACATCTATAGCCATGCAGTTAACCATCTTTTAGTCTTTCTTTGCAAAGGCACTGAAAGTAATGATGATTTGGACCATAGATAAGCCAAATCTAATATCAGCACCACAGGAAACACTTTCAAACTCTTGGATCAGATTTCAAGGTAAGAGCTCTGATTTCTCTGAAAGTTTAAGCTTGCAGCCAAAAGATTGTTGCTCACTTAATGGATTGCACAAAACCTGATGTTTCAAATATGTTAAGGCATGTAATTTTTTGGAACTGGCAGAGTATACTTACTTAATTTCCTTAATTTAACTTGAGAAGAACACATGATGTATGAGTATTAGGTTGCTCAGCGGGTTGAAGAGAGCAGGGAGGCAGACGATGTCGGACACGAGGAAAGAGACTGAATAGAAGTAATTATCTGGCCATTGTATTGAGTTGACCATGGAGAAAAGAAAAACATAAATTTGGGCATTTTGAACTTTGGAATGACATGGCATTTAAAACAATGACAGGAGTTTCGCACACTTCCAAACAAAGGATGCCCATGGTATTCATTTGTTCTGTTTTCATCAACTGTCTCAGGTTAGACAGTATCTCTCTTATTTATACACACAGCAGTCACAATGGGTCTTGCACTTGCCATGGATTGAAGACCTCTGACTTTGGCGACTGGTCCATTTGAATTTACTTTTTCTGACTTTTATTTAAAAAAATTCTAACATTCCAATAGAAATCAAATAGAGCACTAGGAAATTTCAAACCAACTAAAGAGATTTCTGATATCTCAGAGCCTCTGAGAAAAATTGTAGTAGTGTTGTGAGCAAGACTGGAGATTCATTTAATTAGAAGCTTTGCTTAATGCCAAAACATGAAGTATATGGAAAGTCAATCTGAAGTACCCTGATGGGGATACTACCGTTCGCTTAATGGCAAACGAAGTCACGCTGGCACAGCAGAATATTGGCACAGCATTGCCTTTCTCCACATTTGTTAAGGTAGCAATGTGCAGTTTGATCTCCAGCTAAGCCAAGCTGCGACAGATGTTTTGAAAGTGTTGAAAAATCCCACCGGATGAACGCCCCGGCTGTTCGCCGCAATGTATCATACACGTCGCTGCTATAAAATCAAGACAACTGCACCTCAAATATTCATCTTCATCTCACACTACGATTTACAGACACTTCACTCAACTCGGCATACTGGATGCCTGAAAGTGAAATTGAAGCTAACAGTATGAATTGCTTTCTCTCTATATATAAATATAAAAGTTGGAATATTTTAGTTTTTTTTTTGGAACACCCTGGCGGAAAATTCCACATACACATGCAGTATTCAAAAATGGAGAGCACCAAAAGTGACACACATGCCCCTATGACGTGACAAGACATGCTGTTTAAAACAAGATCCAATTAACTTCCTCACACTGCGACCGATGTTACCTTTTTTATTGTAATACGCCATGACCATGACAGCACCAGGCATTGGAAGAAATTGAGATACCAATAAAACAGCTTACACTAAACAGGAAATTGACAGGTTCTTTTAATAAATAAAAAAAGACTATTGCTCTATGATCAGATATTACCTTCTGCTGAGTTGCGTTTGACCATAACTTAATCTCCAGAAATGCGGATGTTGCTCTAAGCCCTAAAATCAGCCCTTTAAAGTCCCAAGAGGATATGACAGGAGAAATGATCTGTACTGTCAGAGCAGTAATGGAGATGCCAGATGAGCAAACATTAGTGGCAAGAGGGAGTGAGAGCTAACACAGGGGATGTTAAAAGAAGGTGTGAAGAAGGAAGAGACAAGAGACAGAAACCTCAGAGGAAGCGGGACAGAGGTACAAACTAAAATGTGTGGAGGAGTTTAATGAGTCTCCAGTTCCATCTCAACTGTACCATTGGGGCATGACAATCTCTGTGTGTGCGTGTGTGAGTGTGTATGTGCACTCTAAAAACACTGGGCTATGCATAATTTATCAGACAGCTGTCAGCTTTGTACTCCTATTTACTGTGCAAGGCAGATTCTAGGCCAACAGGGACCCCAGCCAGGAGGAATGACAGCCACTGAAACGGTTTAATTGGAGAGTCAAAGCACTAATAATGCCATCAGTATCCCTCTAACGTAATTGCTTGAGAATGATGAGACGTTAATATGACGGATATTTTGTGATATACTTCAGCAGAAGAAATACATTACCTGGTTTTTCCACTCTCTGAGGTTATTTCAATGTACAAGCACCAGATAAATAAAAGGCTGCAATATTTTGCTCTAGGCTTTACAAAATAACTTAATTTTTCATACTCTTGGGGGGAAAAAAAGAGCTTCATGTATTTGTTTTGTTGTGGAACACTGTGGTGGTTTCCTTAAACTTTTAGACCACTAAGCAATTAGGAATTTATGGGTGAGCTTTCTGAGTTGTTCTTTTCTGCTTAGATCTGAAAAAGATTTGATCGTTTCATCACAAAGATCTTCAGGGTTTAAAACAGATCTTTTCTCCAAAATAATTGTTCTGGCCATCTAAACAAGCCTGTGTGGATGCCAAGTTAACATAGGCCTTACTGGTAATTAACTGATTAATTGGTTTTAATGCACAGGGATTAGCCCTGGCAGTGAGTGTCCTGACTTGGCCCTCATGCAGACTGCCCTGTAAACTATTACCGCCGGCATTTAGCTCCATAACAGAACTGAGACAATTACCCCCTAACCTTTGCTCCGTTGAAACCATCTCCACTACACTGTTTTGACGTAGTATAACAAAATGCCATTTACGTAATAATAATTCAAATGCCATGGCATTTCTCCAGAAGGTAAGTCATGGTTCTTGTCAACACAGTTATTAGGTGGGATATTAA
The DNA here is from genome assembly GCA_963556495.2 of Valencia hispanica. Classification (NCBI taxonomy): domain Eukaryota; kingdom Metazoa; phylum Chordata; class Actinopteri; order Cyprinodontiformes; family Valenciidae; genus Valencia; species Valencia hispanica. The sequence continues at coordinate 45,968,925 of OY747708.1, forward strand.
ATGGAGTTCATATTTCATCCAGTCTCTCCTGTACCGAGAATACGGGACTCCATTCTGAAGCTCTAAATAGGGCCCTGCCATCCCGTCAAGTCCGCACAGTTTCTGTCGCCAGCCTCCACCACTCCCCGTTGCTTCAGCACGTTGGCAGCCGAAGTCATCGGCGAAAGCCTCCAGCTAGTCTAGATGCAGAGGGGGAAAGTGTGCAAAGATAAAAAGCTGATATGGTAGACTGGGCAAAGCTAGGAGCTTATAGTGTGAAATTACTGTGGATTGAGATACAAAGGAGGGATCACCAGCTGAATATATGGAGGCTCAGGGAGAGGATAGCTAGGGTCATCCTCCGTTAGGCCCCTTCTTTCATCTCCCAATACGGCTAAGACAGTCTATGTGAGGGTTGCTAAGTCCAACACGGTGACCATTTCTGGAGGTTAGTGTGTTGCGAAGTGCAATGAGAGGCAAAGTGTTTAGTTATTAATTCTCCCATTCAAACCTACTCAGGATTGTTTTTTTAGGGGAAGAAGAATCTGGAGGTAGGAGTGGTTATTATCCAAAATGATTAATTAGAAGCTGATACAAAGGCAAGGAAAAATATTATCTGAAAGGGTTTATAGCTCAAGGTATGTAGGTAAGAGATATAACTATTGTCACTTGATGTAATTATTTCTTTTTAAGTATCTACATTACCACACTTACTTGGGAATGTACGCAGACTGCTGTTTGAAAAATGCTAGCTGCGTTATTCGCTAAGCTAAGATTCAAAAGCCAGTTTAAAATATGACATCTGTGATCACTTTATCTGTGTTTGGAACTAATAGCTAAAGGTCTCGATCACTGAGAAACCTTGTAATATTTGTGCTTTCTGAAATACAATCGGTCACTCCGAGTTGCATATATGCATGCTGCACGTGAACATTTTCTCCAACCCACAATGTCTGTGTTAGCCACAGACATCACAGAGAAAATTTGTATTCGTGACCTCGCCCACCTTGGTTTACAACCGGTCACAGGAAGGCTGTTTTGATTTTGTGGCCAGGAGAGAGCAGAGAACATTTCTGATAGTAGAAGTTAAATCAAATCAAAGTTAATTTATAAAGCGCTTTTCATACAAGAAGTTGCATCACAAAGTGCTTTACAGATTAAAATGACCCCACATAAAACCACCTTCCCTTCTCTCCCCCATAGATTTAAAAGCAAGGTCATAGTTATACCCCCCTCCCCCCAACCCATCTCCCATGCACACACACTGTTAAAAGCAAAAGTAATAAAGGAAATTGGGCCGAGTATAGATGAACCATGCAAGGAAACGCCATCAGAGGAGCCATCTGCCCCGGCAGCGGTAGATTTAACAGCAGTAGCCGAGGCACCGACACAGGGCACCCAGTGGAGGCAAGGCCAAGACCCCCACCTCCACCCAAGCTCCACCTGGAGAGCACCCAGGCAGCCACAGCCGACCACCGCTCCCAGGGCAGAGGTCTCCCACAGAGGAAACACTGGAACGGGGATTAAGATAAATTAAAGTATAAAAACCATTAGCAACTCCACAACATGGCGGAATACTTTCGATTTTTTGTTATTTCTGGAGATAACACATCAACGTTGCATTTATTTGACCCAAGAAAGAAAAACTGAGGAAGAAATGGTTTCAATTCGTCTTTGGAACACCACCACCGAAGTAAGTCAACTTAGTTATTAGTTCAAAAGCAGCATAAGAGTCACGTCACTGTTAGCCAATCAGAGGTGAGACATTTGCATAGTATGAATATTAATGAGTAAGACTAGTAATCCCGTCGTTTCCCCCCACCCCATCCTCCGACAAACTTTAACCTCCTGAAACAGAAGCGCGACAGCATTTTTTTCCACAGAAAACGACTCAACGCATTCATTCATGCTAAAGAACACAGCAAATTTATTAAAAACAAACAAAAAAAACCGAGTGAATGAGACGTTTAAATCCTGTTGTAGTGCTCTCTCATCCCTCTGATGCCAATATAAATTCCTGACCACTCACAAAGGAAGAGTAGAAATGTAAAGATGTCTCTTTGTTTTGGTGTTGTAGTACTTGAACAAAGTTCAGAAGCAGAGAAAGTTGGTATCGACAGGTCAAAGCTTTAGAAAAATTGGATATCGACCACAAAATCGTGATTAAATCTACATTAGCTACCAACTGGTAGCAACAAAAACGGGTGTTAAGAATGAAATCAACATGTGTGGTTGCTGTGAAATTTGCTCAATGTGTTAAGTGACTCATGACTTGAAAAGACTGAAATGTCTGCATGTTAAAGTGTCAGAGAGGGTTTAGTATTTGAATCCATTTCAACACTTTGACTCCCCTGCTGACAGTCAAAGCAGGTGCTCAACTCACTCAACTCCTAAGATGAAATGAAAAGACGGGAAATGGAGACAGTAGCTGTGATGTGAACTGTTTGTGGGGAAATTGGTTTGGTTCCATATGTGAAATGGAAGAATGAGTCAACCTGTTTGACTGAAGGGTCTTGAATAGTGACTTACAGCCTAATCCCATTGCAAATACTAAATGAGACCCGCAGAGTGAGAGCTGAGGTCACTGAAAGTTAAGTGACAGACATGTTGGTTGACATCACTCAGATGTTTTAATGTCTTGATGGACAGCTGAGTTTGACTGCTTGAAGCCCCCTGTGACGAATGAGCCCACTGCCCAAGAGTGTGTGTGTGTGGGGGGGATGTTGAGTTTTGCACAGATCCCCGTCTTTAGCACTCCACAGAAAATTGGATGAAATCACTAGTGATGCTAACTGGATGTATTGACCAGTCTGTAAATCTTTTTACCGTGTGATTAGTTGGTCTGAGGCAGTGACCTCAAAGGGGTTCTGGCCAGGGAAAACTGAATCGCAGCCTTTCTGTTGTTGTTTTTTGCTGAAGCAGTGAGCTATTTCAAAGAGAGATGTCCATTCCTCTTCTGAGCTGTCAGGCTGCCAGATGCCACATTCCAAACATAACGTTTAAACATGGCTCGCTCATCAAATGTAGCTGAAGAAACCACTGCACAAAAGCAAAAGCAGTTTCATATCTAAAAAGAAAAAGTCTCAAACAGTAGCGAGCTTGAGGACTACCTCTTTAGCGCTTCTACAACTTTTAAGAGGTGTGAAATTACAAGTTGTACAAGGAACATATTCATTAACGCAGACATCCCTTCGGATAACTGAGGCAATCTGGTCAGAGGATAAGGGCCGGGCTTTGGGATTAGATAAAGCAAAACTTTAATGTTTCTTGTCCCTGACCCTTTAAAGTTAACAAAAATATAAACGCAACACCTTTGTTTCTGCTCCCATTTTTCATAAGATGGACTTAAAGATCTAAAATTCATTCCAGATACACAATATTACCATTTCTCTCTAACATTGTTCACAAATCAGTCTAATGTGTGATAGTGAGCACTTCTGCTTTGCTGAGATAATCCATCCCACCTCACAGGTGTGCCACATCAAGATGCTGATCTGACATCATGATTAGTGCACAGGTGTACCTTATACTGCCCACAATAAAAGGCCACCCTGGAATGTGCAGTTTTTGGCTTTATTGGGGGTCTGGGGACTCAGAACCGGTCAGTATCTTGGTTGACCACCATTTGCCTCATGCAGTGCAACACATCTTCTTCACATAGAGTTTATCAGATTGTCAATTGTGGCCTGTGGAATGTTGGTCCACTCCTCTTCAATGGCTGTGCGAAGTTGTCGGATATTAGTGGGAACTGGTACACGCTGTCGTATACGCCGGTCAAGCACATCCCAAACATGCTCAATGGGTGACATGTCCGGTGAGTATGCTGGCCATGCAAGAACTGGGACATTTTTAGCTTCCAAGAATTGTGTACAGATCCTTGCAACATGGGGCCGTGCATTATCTTGCTGAAACATGAGGTGATGTTCATGGATGTATGGCACAACAATGGGCCTCAGGATCTCATCACGGTATCTCTGTGCATTCAAAATGCCATCAATAAAATGCACCTGTGTTCTTCGTCCATAACAGATGCCTGCCCATACCATAACCCCACCACCACCATGGGCCACTAGATCCACAACATTGACATCAGCAAAGCGCTCACCCACACGACGCCACACACGCTGTCTGCCATCTGCCCTGAACAATGTAAACCGAGATTCATCCATGAAGAGAACACCTCTCCAACGTGCCAGACGCCATCGAATGTGAGCATTTGCCCACTCAAGTCTGTTACGGCGACGAGCTGGAGTCAGGTCAAGACCCCGATGAGGACGACGAGCATGCAGTTAAGGTTCCCTGAGACGGTTTCTGACAGTTTGTGCAGACATTTTTTGGTTATGCAAACCAATTGTTTCAGCAGCTGTCTGAGTGGCTGGTCTCAGACGATCTTGGAGGTGAACCTGCTGGATGTGGAGGTCCTGGGCTGGTGTGGTTACACGTGGTCTGCGGTTGTGAGGCCGGTTGGATGTACTGCCATATTCTCTGAAACGCCTTTGGAGACGGCTTATGGTGGAGAAATGAACATTCAATGCACGAGCAACAGATCTGGTTGACATTCCTGCTGTCAGCATGCCAATTGCACGCTCCCTCAATGCTTGTGGCATCTGTGGGATTTTGCTGTGAGACAAAACTGCACATTCCAGGGTGGCCTTTTATTGTGGGCAGTATAAGGTACACCCCAAGCAGAAGTGCTCACTATCACACATTTAGACTGATTTGTGAACAATGTTTGAGAGAAATGGTAATATTGTGTATCTGGAATGAATTTTAGATCTTTAAGTCCATCTCATGAAAAATGGGAGCAGAAACAAAGGTGTTGCGTTTATATTTTTGTTGAGTGTATATATATCCGATATTAGGATTGGATATCGGCCACGATACTGACAAAATAGCTGGATCGGGGATCGGAAAAATTATGAGAATCCACTGGCCGATCCAGGTTTTTTCCCCCGCAGCAGAACGTATTTCATGCGTCAGCTTCACGTGTGTCGCATGCTAGAAGGAACATGGAGCGAGCCAGAGGGTCGGCTGTGTGGAGATATTTCACGCTTGCCGCTCCAACTAGTTCGTCGGCTGTTTGCAATGTCTGCAAAGTAAATGTTTCGAGGGGAGGTGGTATTACTGCAAAGTACAACACTACCACTTTAATCAAGGTCATCCAGAAACACTATGCTAAGGAGCACGCTGAATTCTTGCACCTCAACAAAACAAAAGCAGCGGGGTCAAAAAGGAAAAAATAAGTCTTACCTCTCCTTTCCACCAGACGCGTAAGCAGCACGTTACAGGAGCAGCACGTCATATGCAGCTGATAGCCACCACTGTAGTCAATAGAACCCTTTCCACCAGAGGCGAAAGCAGCACGAGTCTGCCGCGTCTCAGAAGCGTCATGTCGCAGCACTTTTCAAAATATACGCGGCAGTCCTATTTTCTACGCGGTACGCCTCTGAAACACGTACATTTCTACATTTTGGATAGGGGAAGACAGGAAATATGATGGCTCGGCATCTGGAAATTTTCTAAATAAAAGAAACGTGCTGCTTTGCAGTTGCTTTAAAAAACTCACTACCTGTGCGGCCTGGTTAGAAGTCAGTACCTCCCAGGAGGGTCTCATTTGGGTGTCATCACACAAATGAGTGATTTTGGATATTCCCTGACATAACATTAAGTTGTTGGCGAATCTAAAACGGACATAAAATAAAACAAACCTTTTGGAGCCATGTTGTTGTTTTTTCCTGGTTATTGTTGTCATAGACGTTTATATACGTCTATGGTTGTGGTGTTTACTGCCGAAACCACGCGTGATTTCTCATACGCACCCGGTGGAAAGGCCCAAGCAGCAGAATACGCAAGTTAAACCTGCTGCTCCTGCAACATGCCTCTTACGCGTCCGGTGGAAAGGAGGGGTTAGTTATGTTTAGTTAGTAAAGTCTGGTACCTTTAGTCTCTTCAAGTGAGGTATAAGGTGAAGGGTATGCAGGTAATTATTAATTCAACAACAGTATCGGATCGGTATCGGGTATCGACAGATACACAACGCCCAGGCATCGGTATCGGAACTGAAAAAGTGGGATCGGTGCACCCCTAATATATATATATATATATATATATATATATATATATATATATATATATATATATATATATATATATATATATATATATATATATATATATATATATATATATATATATATATATATATATATATATATATATATATATAGCAGTGCAACTCGATGACTTGAAAAGAAAATATTTTCTCACATTACTGTACTGTGCAAATGTTTTAGGCATATGAGAAAAATCATCCGTGTCACGCGTGGGTTGAAACACAGTCATTAACTGAAACAGAAACAGCTGTGTAGGAGACTTTAAACTGGGTGAGGAACAGCCAAACTCTGTTACCAAGGTGAGGTTGTGGAAGATCGTTTCATGTCATGGCAAGAGTGAGCACAGCAACAAGAGAGAAGGTAGTTATACTGCATCCGCAAGGTCTCTCCCAGACAAAGATTCAAAGCAGACTGGGGTTTTAAGATGTGCCGTTCAAGCTTTTTTGAAGAAGCACAAAGAAACGGGCAATGTTGAGGATTGTAGACATAGTGGTGATGGATCAACACAAAATAAGTGGAGGCAAAATGATCAATGCTTTACACTTTTCTTTCTAAGTAAATCTTGGAACAGTGAGTACATTTGTATTCAATCTTTTAAGACATTCTCACAACATGATGTACCACCATGTCGTCTCATTTGGAATAGTTGATTAGCTTCTTTCCAAACATACCCATTGGCATATAGGTCACAAAGTTCCATTGTGCTCTTATTTGAACCAAGGCACCTTCTTCCATGTGTTTGCCGTGCTTGTGTCACAATGCAAACAGTTCTTATGGCTTTTATTCAACAATGATTGAAGTTTTGTGGAGTCCATAACCAAGTCCACAACCAATTCCATTCTCAAATGATGGACTGAAGAGTGCTCTGCAACACCTTCAAATCTAAGGCTGTTATTTCATAACATAATTCCTACACTAAACGTCTCCACAGCTATAAAACTGATCTGTCTGTTGTGTTCCTAGGTTCTCCAACAAACCTCTGAGGTCTTCACAGAACAGCTGAATTTAAAACGAGGCCAAGTTCCACACTGCCAGAGTCAGTTCACAATTTGTGACTTCTGAAGGCAGTGGATTGAAAAAAATTTTGTTTAGGGGTGTCAGAGTAAACTGGGGTGATTGTACTGCAATGTAAAACACACTTTAAAGATTCTGAAAGCCAAGTGTCATTTTCCTTCCTTTTCTCAAAACGTTGAAGCTTGAGGACGCAGCATGGCAAAATGGGAGGCAATACATTTGCAAAGCAATGTACATGCAAGAGGACCAGGTTAAACTGTGGCAATTGACCTTTTATGTTACCATCTTTTTACTTTGCCATCCCTGATTATGCAAATTATCACAAGTGGCTTGTGATGAATTTGATTTGCTCTATGAATGTCTTGCTAATGCGTCCCGTGACACGTGAGCTCATGACAATACAAACCAGGTTTGCCTGAAGTTAATTCAATTATCATCCACCAGGGATTCTATGTGTGCACAATGCTCCCATTATCTGTCGCTCATCCAGTGATTCCCCTCTAAACAGAGAGGCTTTTAACAAAGGACATGCAAATGACACCAGTCAAATGGAAAACTCATTTGGGACATATGTCAATAGATGTCCTGATGTGATTGTGCAAAGCAGTTCTTGGGAGTGCAAATAAAAACATTTAGAGTGTTGATGTGATATTCAGCAAATCTCATTGGTGCATGAACGAGGAAAGTCGGGCAGCAACAGGTTCTTTATCATGTTATAAAAGAAACTAATGTCAAAGAATGTCGCAGTTTAGGATGCTCATCCTAAAGAAATCTTTAATGGTAAACTGTACACTGCCATTATATTGATGCACTTACCAGCCAGGACAAAGGTAAAACACAGCTGTTAATATGTAGTGAAGGTTGAAAACATCACTTTTTTGACTTCCCCAGTGCGCTCAATGCACTTTACATCAACATGGGAAGTGGAAATTGGTCAAAAAACACAAGTCTGAACATCATTAACCCAAATATAATTAATGAACACTTTTTCCACTAAAACACCTTCAGATGGAGTGTAATTGATTGGAAAAATGTGCGCGCACACACCCAGACCCCCACACACACACACACACACCAACACACTCTGCCTCTTGGTACCTACATTCACATCCCATTCCCTTCCGAATGGAAAAGAAAAGAATGCTTTTAAGGAACTCAAGCCTGTAATTTCCATCTCGTTCCAGCCTAATTCGCAGCGAAGCACCCAGCAAATGCTGCCTCCACAGGCGAGTGCCAAGAAGAGGAGCTGGCCCATTAACTGGGAGTGAGACAAAACCATCCTGTGTGTGCAGAAACGTAAAAGGTCCAAGTGGACACACCAACAGGACAAAAGAGCAGCAGGTCGAAAGGAACGATGGTTAGATGGGGCATAGATGGAAGGAGACAGTGATTACAGGAGGTAGTGGGGAGGGGGGTGGTTTGATCTTTGACCTATCAGATCCCTTGGTACATGTGACAGGCATGAGTTTGGAGGGGGGATTAAGAGAATCAGAGGTAGTAATGTGAACCGAACACAGATTCATGAGACCCAACACTCCCAGAAAGCAACAGTTAGTCTGTGTGCCTGTACCTGGACATTGTCTTTGCCTGTGCAGGCTTACGTCGGATGACATAAAGACCCAACTACACAGATAGAAAGGCGTTAAAAATAATCTTAAAGAATAAACCAGTGCTTGTATTAATGGGACATTACTTTACAAGATACAGTGTTCTTTTGGGAAACTTTGAATTGAACAAAGCTGGACTACAAGGAGTGAGAGAAAAGTACTGATTTGACATGAAATAAATCATTCCTAACCATGATTAGTCTCCAGTTATTCTTCAAACCCAGATTAATCACTGCAGCAATTTTCAAAAACCATCCCCAAAATAATCAAACTCGGAATACAGTCACTTTTCTTGATGACGGTTAAAATGTCAAACATTATACATCTCCTGCGGTCTCTGACTGTATCTCAAAATCACAACAAAGGTCACCCAAAGATGTTTCTGGAATCAACCCTAGACTGGAAAGTGCTGGAACTTTGGCGTTACTCTCCGCAGCAACGCAAATCTTACACGAACATGGACTGAATGTAGCATGGATGTTGGCACCAGACAGGCTGCTCTGAATATTTCTAAAAACTTCTCAACCATTTTCAGGCACATAATCACTTGGTTGACAGAGAATGTTTTGGAAAAGATAAGCTATCCCGTTAGGTGCAGTTGTGTGGTTGACAACACCTCAGAGGTCAGAGGTGAATTGGAAGAGACGTACCAATACCACTAAGACCAACTTTTACATCCAAAGCATGCAGAGTACCGAAAGCACAACATGTGAAACCTTAAAGCATGGGCTGCATTGGCTACAGCAGCAGAAGACCCGACCGGGTACCACTCTTTTCAGCTAATAACAGAAAGCTCTGGCTATAATTTGGGAAAGCATGCTGACATTCTAAAATACTGGATTGGAAAATGTTGCCCGATCTGATTCGTCTCGATTTTAGCAACAGCATTCAGATGGTAGGGTCAGAATTTGTTAAAAACTACATCAAATCCTGAAGGATAATTCCAACATCTAATTGAATCTATGCCAAAAAGAATCAAGGCATTCAACTGTGTACTAACAGGTAATACCAAATAAAGTGCCCAGTGAGTGTATAATTAAACAACATAACCTTAAAAAGAGAAATGCAGATTAAAATTAATACTTTAATACTACCAATATGAGCCACTGTTGTAATTTCAGTTTACATATTTTTGAGCTTCCTAAAATGTGATTTACAGAGCATTTAAAAACCTCAGGGATTAACTATAATCAGATCAAAGACCCTAAATACACTGCAACTGAGGAAAATTAAGCCGCTGTTTTTTAATTCACAAAAGGTAGAATAAAGTGGCTGAGTGAGGAACACGGTGACATCTAGAAGAGAAGTTGTGGATTTCAACCAACTGAACACTCATTCCGTACTTTCCAGGATGTTTTAAACAACTCCAGTCTGTACTAAAAACAGAAACCCACCAGAGGAAAGCTCCTGCGCCAGAGTGTGCAAAATGGATGACTCCAGAGTGGTCTGTAATAACAAGACAAATCAAAAACCCAATCACATGATTCAACACCACTGTAGACAAACCTATGAAAATTCTATTGTTTTTTTCCCAGAAGATATCCCAAAACAGCACATTTTGCAGCTTTGAAGATGAAATATTTTAGACATCTTTCTTCAGTGGGAAGGAGGAGGAGTAAAATCCCCCAGTATACCGGTGGACACCCTGACAATGCCAAGAGTGAGGAGGTACCTTAAAGTGTCACGCTCCATCTGCTGCAGACAAGAACATGACTTCATCCTGAGGTCAGCACAATCCTTTTCATCCACTTCAAAAGCCCTTCAGTCTGGCTTAACACCTACATAGAGACATTTAAGCCCTCGTAATGAGGATGCCACATGTCGATATCACCTTTCACAGGCTCCACTTGACCGCCGCTCCAGTTGGATGGAGTAACATTCATCGGAGCATGTCGCTGCTTCCTTTTCTTTCTTTTTTTTCCCCCTTTTAAATCACATGTTTGCAATTACCTCAAGAGTTCATAGAACCGGCTTTTTGCTGTAATTCAATGAGGACACACCGTGGTAGGTCAGACGGCTTGAGGAGGTTGGGGAAGCGGGGCATTGTCCGTAGACGACTGAGTGACAGGGGTGAGATTAGGACCTCAGGGCACGCAGCGGTTACTTTGTACCTGTCAGTCAAGCGCTGACACTGGCAACCTGCTGGGAGGCTGGGGGGGCCGTGCATGTAGAGGCAAGTGAGGTGAGAGGTCCTCGACCACAGGGCAGATCCCTCACCACCAGATGACCCTTACTCACTGCTCTGAAATAGAAAAAAAGCCTTGCATAACAATAGCTGGTGCAGAGCAGCTGGTTACTGCAAAACTAACTTAATTATTCTGTAGTGACTGAAAATATGTTTGCTGAGTTAAGGATAGAGAGAGAGATCAACCAATCAGTCTTTTGGACAGTTTCCGACCTTTTGCATTTTGCAAATCTTTGACCCGCTGCTACTGACTTTAACTGTTTCAAATGACTCTTTTCTGTCTTTTAAATTTGCAGCCCTGTAATAAATAACCTATTTATTGGTACCAGCTCAATTGTTGTGGACATCTGGCTTACAGTATAATTGCCGGAGCTAGAGCAGACGAACCATATGCAGCTGATCCAGTGGATCGATTCAGCCGGTAGGCTCAAGTCAAGCCTGATTTACAATGTGCTTTTTGGCCGTCGTAGAGAAATGTTATGTGGTGATGAAAAACGGTGCGCGTGAGTCGCAGGTCTGTGGCCGTCCAGAGTGACGGGCCCTCTGACAGCTTATTGAGCACTTTCACGGCCAAATCCAGCCTCCGACAGTATTCAAGCGGTGTCAGAAAATCTACAACTTCAGTCTGCAATCGACCAATGAAAACACATCCAGGAAGCGATGAGAAAAACAAGTGACAAGAGTACAAAGCAACAGTAGAAGTATCAATATTAGAAACATATTAGAACATGTGGAGAAACAAGTCAAATTTAATGGGCATTAGCAACAAAGAGAATATATGACATTTTATTGTTGCCATCTTGGGTATTTGTCGGCTATTAGTGACGTATGCTTTTCAGGGACATATGCTTCAGACACTGTGCAGTTTGACCCACTGAAATATTGGGCCATACACTGTGCCATATCTCGAGAGCTTGCACAGTGTGACATGAAGCGGCCCTTTGCGACGGTTGAAAAACGCACAGTTTAAGACAGGCATAAAGTAATTTCACATAGAAACACGAACATTACAGAACACCACCAAATGAAGCAACATCTTTTTTTGTAAGATTGTAGGCTGTTCATATCTGCAAAAATAATCTATTCTTATTGACTTCCCAAAGAAATCATGGTGATATGACAGTAACTTCAGAACGAACCCTTTAAAGACCTTCACATACTCTGCAAGAACAGAGAGATTTGTTTTCACTTCCAGGGATGCAAGAAAAATAAATCAAATCATTCTTTCCTTGCATGGGTCAGAAATTTGAAGTAGGTGTGCTCCAGAGGGAGGTTACTATGGAGACTTTTCAGAAGCTCCTCAGATGCTGTTGAGATTCTTGTGAAGGATTTCATTTTCTTAACCTTGTTGTCGTTCTTGCTCCCTTGAAATTTCCCTGTTCTTACTCTGGCCTTTACCCAGAAATGGCAGCATTTCTAAATCCAGGATGTTCCAGGACACACAGTGACTGTGAGCTGAAATGATCAAACAAAGCAACATTAGGCACGTTTCCACTATCCGAACCCCAGGGTAATTTTACTAGACTTTCCTCTATTTGGGTAAATATGTTGGCCCGCTCCTCTCAGCTGTAGTCTCTCCTCATACAAGTTCGTCCCTTTAGGGACCAGCTAAGACGACCGCGTATCACGACCGTTTCGGCAGTGAGTAGAGTCACTTGTCATTGCAAAATGGCGGCAACGGCAGCAGAGAATGACGAGAAATCAACAATGGAAGAAGCAGTGATGGTTCCCGTGTTTCTATTTGCTGTTCTTATAAACTGCTACCTGATGTGGCACTGAAAAAAGGGCCTGTCGGCCCGGCCGGTTGAAGTGGAGACACACGCATACCAAGAAGTTCCGGTAAAATTAGCCTGAAGTTTTGATAGTGGAAATGCACCTGTTGCAGTACTCTGTTTAGACTTCCTGCTATCTACTGAAAGTATCACTCTCTCTCACAGCCTGACTGAAGATCACCCATGTCCCTACACGTCAGAATACGTTTTAAACAGTTTCTTACACAACTGGCCAACTTTGAGTCATCTTCATTTAGTACTAACTTTCACATCAAAGACTGAGCTGGTAGCGCTGATATATGGGGCATTTACTGATTGGAAAAAGATTGGATTCCTAAGCTTCCTGAAAGCAGGTCCCAATACCAAAGCTAGTCAAGCTGAAATCTGGCCAGTTCCATTCAATACTCCGTTCTCTGTGCGTCTCCAGTATAACGTCTACCAGATGCAGATAACAAAGCAAACAACATATTTTATTCTCTTTCAGTTTGCATCTTTTTTTAAACTGTTTGTGCCAAATTCATCACTTGGTGCCAGGGGAGCCTGAGCTCCCTCTTCCACTGAAGGTAAAACTCCTTCAACCTCATCCATCTCTGTCACAGAGTCTCACTACAAAGTGCTCCCTCCTCAGTCCACTATTGAGTATACTTCCTTATCTGCTGCTCTCAGCCACCAGCCCATCATTCAGACTGCTTCCGAGTGCAAGACAAGAGGCAGGGAAAACAAAAATGGATTTTCCTTTTGTCTTTTAGTGGCTGACTTTTGGAGGTGAGGAGGTACTTTGTGCCGGTCACAGCTGGTGGATCCGTTAGACACCAGCAGTTCTCAGTGGTAACATCCAAAACCCAGATCAACATGTTTATTTTATGTGTCTACAAGTCAATATCTCTAATATCTACGGACTTACATGTATATAAACAGTAACAACATAAAGTTAAAAGCTGCTTAAAAAAAACAAACTGCGTTTTTCTCAAATGTGAAAGATCAAGTTTGATAGATAAGGTTGCACAGAAGTTCATTGTGGTGAATTTATCCCTAAAAAAAGCTTTAATGATATTCGGATTAGATTCTGGTAACAAACTGACTGCATGGACTCAGACTGTGTTGGTGTATTATCCAGATCTGAGGTAGCCGACGCAGGGCTTGCAGGTACCAGGTCACCATCAGCGACCACATGAGTTGCCCACAGATCAGGTTCTAAAATAGCCCTTTTCAACATGGAACTTAGTTCAAATAAAAGTTATATTAGTATTTTTCTATGGAACCTTGTAAAAGTATTCCATACGCTTGAATCTCATCACACTTTGTCACATTGAATGGGATTTGATGCGACAGACCAACAAAAAAAAAAACAAGCTAGGAAGGGGGAAAAGAAATGTGTAAAAAAAAAAAGTGACATCCATTTTTTTCCGGCCCCCTTTACTACGACACCTCTAAACAAAATCCAGTAAAAATCAAAGGGCCTCTTATCATTATTGAGAACATGTAATGCAATCTTAGTGTAAAAAGCCATGGTGTCTCTAGAGCAGCTGCTGAGATCGAAAGCTCAGGTGGAAATATCTGTTGGCAGGACATTAGTTGTGAACTTCATGAATCTGGCCTTAACGTAAGAGCGGGGCAAAAAGAGAGCCACAAGATGTTCAGTTTGCAGTTCGTCACAAGCTATAAAGAGAAACACAGCAAACATGGAAGAAGGCGGTCCCGTTCCAACACAGCTGAATCCAGTGGTTGATTTACCTCTTCAGCATGCCATTAAGTTAGGTAATTAACCATTCATCCGATTCAGGTGTGTTGGAGTTGGACACCCCTGTTCTACATGGTCAAAACTGATAGTGGCAGCATCATGTTGTGGGGATGCTTTACTTTAGAAGAGATGGGGAAAGCTGGTTAGAGTTGATGGCGCAGGGATGGAGAGAAATATGGGCCAATACCGAAGAAAAACCAGTTGGAGGCTGCCAAAGACATAAGGCGCGTTTCCACTTGACGAGTCCAAGGACACTTTTTGGAGGAAGAGGACAGGGTAAATCATCTGGCCCGGTCATCACAGCCATAGTGTCTCTATACAAAATTGGACCTTCAAGGAATTTGCTAAGATGTTGGCATATCGTGACCGTTTCGGCAGTGAGTGAGTCTTGGCAAATGTCTCTCCATTAATGCGCCAATCAACTCTGATCAGCTTTCTCCATCTCTTCTGAAGTAAAGCCTCCCCACAGCATGACGCTGCCACTACCAATTTTCACCATCTCGAACAGGTTTCTCCAACTAATCACAAATGACAAAAGGTCAACAATGGAAAAAACAGAGAGGGTTGCCGTGTCTCTGTCTGTTGTGTTGTTTTACACTGCTTTGGCAACAACTCTCGCAATTTTATAAATGGTTGTTTGGCGACGCATACCAATTATTGTTTCCCACTGAGTTACAATCAATAAGCATTAGTTACCCACAAGCCCCGCCCAGCGACCGTACCGGGTCATTTCTGAGCACATACCCCAAGGCAGGTTGGTTCCTGAAATGGCCTGGAAATTGGCCCTGTCGGGTTGGCTCGGTGAAGTGGAAACACCGCATACCGTGAAGGTCCAGTAAAATGACCCAGTATTTCCGATAGTGGAAATATAGAACACATTTCTGGGGGTAAACAATCTTTAGACAGATACAGACACTATCCAGACTGATGAAATGTCATTTTGATGTATTTCAGGCTCTGAAAGACAGCTCTACAAAAAAAAAAAAAAAAAAAAAAAGGAACTTCGTATTATCAGCCTTAGGATTCCCTAAAGTGTTGCCCTCCTTTGACTGTCAGCTCCCAGTGGGTCATACACAGCTGTCAAACGGTAATATTCCTCCTCCCTAAGAGAGAGAGAGAGCCACGTGTTTACAAGCTGGCCAACTAACACGTTCACTTTGATGCGGTTTGTTTCACTTGGCAGAAGAACCTTTGGCGAGAAACCTGCTGACCGCTCCAAGCCCAACAAAGAGATGATGTGGTATAACCTGCAACAGACTGGATATGGATAAAGACCTCTCCAGTGCACCAGTAATAAGGCTGCTGAAGGTATGTTCAGTCTAGACACACGTCTCTCCATCCGTCTGTGTGTGTGTTTGTAGATGAGATGCTCGGCCTGTCTAAGAGGCATCTGGGAGGACAATGAAACTAACACTGGTCCAAATCCTAGTCACCAAGGAAACAACTGGTTTTCTGACTGTTACTATGGTAACCTGCATCCAAAAAAAGTGTCAAACGCTTTTGACTTCTTCAGCGTACAATGTCCAGTTTGGCAAAAATGTATCTTTGAACAAGCTGAAGTTACATGGACCCAATACACCCTTTGTTCTGCAAAACATACATGATAATCTCCCTGAAATGGCAGCACCAAGGTCAGCAATGCTAATGTTTATTGGCAGATCAACAGTTCGCTGTTTAAAAGAGGCTTGGCCTTCAGCTCTGTTGGCTGTTTACCCAGCTCAGCTGCACACAGTCGCGTTACGCAACCAAATGTGGAATCGGAATGGGTTCTGATGGTGCTCTCACACAGCAAAGAGCACGAGGGTTCAGGTGAACCTCTACCGTTCTCAAACTCTCTCAATGCTTTCTTTGGTAATGATCTTGCTAGTTCAGATGGGCTAAAGGACGGCAGCGGAGCCGACGCATGATGAACAGATTTTGTAAAAGGGGGCGTACATGTTGCCCAGCATGCCCTGTTGGTACCACTCCACACGCAGCGGGACAGATTAATTCCTGGTTACATCACAAATCTGCCACCCGTGGCTGATACACACTACACTGAGATTTGGATTCCAGAACCCAAGCTTGATGACATAAAACAAGGAAAAACATGCGGCGGGAGAAAATAAAGCTCGTGTCGAGCACAACATGACAACTAAGAAAGCCAAAGGTCGCTCAAAGTTCAGCCGCCAAGTCACAGTTCAGACTAAACAACAGAGCTGTGATCACCCTTGCCAACCTCTGTTTGTTTCTATCCATATGGCAGGACAGAGATTTAAAGGGGAGTGGCAAAAGCAAATCAGGTGGATTAGCAGTGCCTGCCAACAACTGATGGTGTCACCAAGGACATATTACTGAGAAATATCATCTCTGCTGTCCTACAGCGACAGTTTTCAGTCTTCATTCTATGCAGATTGGTTGCGAAACTGACCTGGCCTGGAGATCCTTTCTGCCCACAGCATCACCATCCGCAACTCATCGAAGATAATTGGATGATATGAGTAAAGAGATTTAATCTTGCTTTGGGATATATAAACTATTTCTGAATTGAATTGAGATTTATAGTAACATGGAAAAATATAACATCTGAACTTTTCCACATTTGTCACGTTAATACCACGAGCCTCGGTGTATTTCATTGGGATTTTCTGAGATAAACCAATGTAGTAGTACATGAAGTGAAAAAATATGAAGTGAAAGTCTTTGACTAGGCCATTCTAACACATGAATGATAGTTTGATCTAAACCATTCCATAGTGGCTCTGATTTGTTCAGGGGTCATTGTCCTGCTGGACAACAAGAGTTCCAGTCCCAAATCTCTCCAAAGCTTTGTTTCTGATTGCTCCGTATTCAGCTTCACCCATCCTTCAAATCAACTCTGACCAGATTCCTTACCTTATTAAAGCTGCTATACCGAGTCTGCAAAACAAGCGAGCTTTTCAACATAAACACAGTCACAGAACTCTCACCCATCCCGTCGCCTATCATCTTTAGGCCACGCCGCCCTGAAATGGGAACACTCATTGCCACAGTAATGCAAAAACACCAGTCGCTGCCTTTCGTAAAGTAACATGGCGGAATCACCTGTAAGTGAAAAATTAACAATATAAACACAAGCAACTCATACAAATCATTCACTTTGGTAGCAGCTGGCTCTTTCTCCTTCTCCAACATTATTGAGCGGAGAACCTCTCACACCAGTGGTGTTCTGTTTGCAAAATGCGGGAGTCTGTAATGACTGGAGGACCCAGGTAAATGTGTAAGTCCACTTGACCGGTGAGACAGACAACCGGACGGTCCAATCGTTGGTTCTGCACCAAGCTAAGGTTTTTAGACAAATGCTACAGAACCACTTAAGTTTTCTTACGTTTTTTTTTTTTTTCAACTCCACAAAGTATTTATAGCTACACTACATTAGAACGTTAAGAGGTATGAAAAAACATGATTTAAGCTAGCTTGTTTTGCAGATTGGCCATAGCAGCTTTAGGAGAAGCATTCCCACATCATGATACCACCACCACCATATGTCACTGAAGAGCGGGCATGCCCAGTGTGATGTGTTGTGTTTTTTTTTTCACCTTTCACACAGTTTTGCATGAAGAGTTCCCATTTCTTCTCATCTTATCAGAGTACTTTTTTGCACCGTTTCCTACACGCATCATGTTAAACTGTAAACATGCAGCAGTTACTGCCTTTATCCCACGTTGGATGCATTTTATTGAAGTGCAAGAAAAAACATAAAAGGTCACAGATTTTAGGCATTCAAAGAATTACTAGAGGTGTCAAGAATACTGAATAGTATAGGTCTGATAAACCTAGCTGGGCGCTGCGTCTAGGAGCATCAGCCGCTTGGCCTCAATGCTCTCCTTGCCCAACCATTCAGTTTAGGTGCAACGGTTTGCATCACGTAAACCATTACCCTGTAGCTCTGGCTGGATTCATACGCTCGCTTCCTGCTGAATGGTAAAACTCCACACAGCTTCTAACTGTTGACTTCAAGGATTGCTCTGTATTTCGCTTCGTCAACTTCCAACCAACTCTGTCCCGTATCTGTGTCCCTGATAAAGAAATGCCCCACCATAGCTTGATGCTGAAACCACCTTTTTACTGTGAGTTTTGTGTGTTAAAGTTTGTGTGTATGGGTAGTTTCCTGTCATACAGGACTATGCATGAGAAAGATAGCTGATGAGAAAGCCAGCAAGAGTCTTTTTTTATTATCAAACACACCTCTGCAGATTGCTTATAAGATTTGAAATAATGCAGGAAATTACCGTGTGGTCAACTTTTTGACTTCTTCAGGTAGAAAAAGGGCTTCTTCTCTGTAAGTGAAACCCACAATGTGGAAATACTGTCCTCTCAAGAGTAACTAAGGAGGATTTTGGCATCTCATTTCAAGGAGAAATGAGAAAACTGGCAGCTAGTGGGTCAGTTCAGATGCCTTTAGGGCCCCTTTTACCTTAATAATCACAGAAGTACATGAAACGATAGGTGCTGCTGAAAACGGAGGAGGGCTGCAATGATGAGAAAGAACTGAGCTCTGGAGGAACTTCTGTAGAGCCACATCGCCACCTACTGGTTGTACCTATAAACCTGGCTAAGGAACATGTAAACACTGAGTAACAAAGAAAACCTTTTTCAAAGCATGCTCTTCAGCTGTTAGATAAGAAAATTGGTAATGATCAGAGCTTCTCGGCTGTCATAAAAGCAAGAAGCATTGCTTGGATCAAAAGTAGACACGCGAGCCTTTTAGCAAACAGTAAATTTGTAGAACCAGCTTCAACCAGTGGCTCAGTCCTGGAGTGCAGGGGAGGAGCTACCCTGGTGTTTACCTGCTAAATTCTACAGCAGCTCATCAGTCTCAACCTGGGCCTCTCACCAAAAGCTCCTGCTGGCACCTCATCACTCCAACCCTCCCTCCCTCCCCTCCGCTCGTATCAAGGAGCTCTCCAACATGTGCGAGTGCGTGAGCATGTCTGTGTTTGGATGTTTCGGTAGCTCAGCCGGTTGTATCCACAGCGGGAGGAGAGGGAAGAGAGGGAAAGAGAGGAGAAGAAGCTCAGCGAGCTGGAGCCCAGGCTCCAGTCTGGCATGACTAACATGTCTGGTTGCATCCATGGCCCTGGAGCAACAAAATAATATATGGAACGTGTACCATAACATCGTGTTCTCCCACCTCCACCCCACTCCAGAATCCACCAAGCTAATTAGCATGTCCCCGTCTCTGAGCCCAGCTGCTTGCCAACAGTAATAACAGGAGTGACAGGAGGGTAGCTGGAAAGCATTAAAGAGGAATCAGTTTGGAGCGAGTCGAAAAGACTGATCTGAACGCAGCTCTTCCTGCCGTGCTGAAGAATGCAAAGCCCAAACAGCAAACTGGACAACGTGGGGGTGGGGGGGGGGGGGCAGCCCACCTGTTCAAACAGTCAGAGCTGTCCAGAGGAAATGAAACCGTCCATCTCTCTGCAGAGCTCTGCAGTTTCTGCACGCCAAATCCCTTCTTTCACTTCCTCGCCGGCTTGGTCACCATCTTCTATTTCCAGCCGGGATACGAGAACGTCTCTCTCGGCTCTTATCTGAAACATCTGTACGCCCAAATCCAGCGAGGAACCCAACACGAATCGCTTTGCTAATCCGAAAGGAAAACTGAATTCTTTAAAGAAAGAAAGAAAAAAATCATGGTTTCCTGAAGCAAGACATTAATATTTACATTGCAAAACTTTATCACATTTGTGTCGCATTAGATCCAAAAACTGATTTACAGCAAGTTCTGGTAGTATGTTTAGGGTTGTGGTTCTCAAGTCTTTACTCAAGTCTGTATTTTTGGCACCGTATTTTTCATTCTGCACTTGGGCAAAAAAAAACTAAGTTCCATTTGGTGTTTTGGTGGAAAGGTTCAAGAGGTATGCAACGTTCCTAAAGGTACATTTAGGTAGGCTCCGCGAAGCAGCTCAACACAAATGTCGACATACCATCAAGTATTCCCCCACGTCGTCACTCTCACAGTAGGACAACAGAGCTTTAAATTGACAGACCCCACACAGGTCAGAGTGCTGCGGGCAGGTGTCTGAAAGGATGACAGGAGCTTGGCCGGTCGCTGCACGGGTCAGTGCCCGCGATGAGCCGCCAGATGACTGTGAGGGTATATAACCTATCTGACCTAAACGGGCTGGGCCAGATTTAGACAGTAAAGAGTAACCTGAGTGGGGAGAGGTTACAAAGCTGTCTTGTCTGGATTTTAATATCAACAGACAAGCAAAACTTTAAAGCTTTGAGTGTTGTGAAGGCTTTGGTACTTTCAATCTGTCATTCAGACAGTACCTCTGCTTGTGTGGTTTAAAGAGTTGTTGGGAAATACAGTAATTCACTTCAGATGAATTTAATTGCCTCACAGACAAAGGGTTTTAACCTCGAGTCTCTATCTGCTCCTGCTCAGTCTCGGCCTCATCATCAGACTCTCGGCGTCCGACGAAAGGCAGACTGCTGTACCTGGAAATAAACACCACCTTAACTGCACCCATCGCCATGGCAATGCCTTCAGGGCGGGGGTTAAGGCCAACAGCACAGAACAATCTGCCGGCGAGAGCCATCAGCCTCTCTTACGGGCGGTTAATGTAATCTCGTGCATCTGTCAGCCCTGTTATTACCGCCGCACAGCGGCCCCCTCGAACACAGACTCATCGGATGATTCATACGACGGCGCGAGAGGAGGGCGAGCAGGTGCTAATGTATTCTGCCACCCAATCACTACACCGCAGGTGGAAAAGTCTGATCCTCTGAGCGTCAGATGGAGAGGAGCAGTGCGATTGAGGACGCCGGTTGGTCCCTGCAAGATATGACAACAGGGAGACTTTTTTTATTTCCTCCACCCTGAACCTTCCACCAGAAAAACCTCAAATTACACCTTTCAGAGGTGCCATAAATCAGAGGCTGTTGGTTAAATGCTTTCTTGTCAGACGTAAAACATGAGCTTGACAGGTGGGGGGGGACGAAGCTTGTAAAAAAGGAAGACACTGAAAGTAAGTGCGGTGGATAATCATCAGGCAGAACATTCTCAAGACTGCGACTGACATGTTTCTGTGGGTGGGAAATATTGTTTTCGACGGCTGGCTTTGAGAAGGGAAAGAAGTTGTAGGAGCACACACTGCCCACCAGGGGTCACTCCTTGCCTCTGGTGTTTTTTTTTCTTTTTTTTTCTTTTTACTTGGAGCTTAGGAGTTAGGTGCAGAAGAACCAAGGTCTGATCCAGATTTAAAAGGCAGCCCTGCAGGTTGACCCGCTCTCCCCCCAGCAGAAAACAGATCCACTTACACATAAAATGCACATTTTAAAAGGAGCATTTAAACATTCCATTCAGCCGCCACAGCTGCCCTCCAAAACTTGCCAATCCCCTTTCATTTTTGATTTTACAAAAAAAATGAAAGAAAAAAAATCTGCTAAAATATTTCTTTGTTTTGGGATTAATCGCCCTCCCGAGTACAGCTTTAGGAATTATTTCAGAGAACAATGCAAAAAGTAAGGTGAGCACACACTTTTGGACTGAATTAGTATTTAAACCTGAAATCTGCTTGTTTTGGCAATGCAGAGGGACCACACAGCCGAGGAGGGGTGGAACACAGACGGTTTAGAGTTTAATTGTCTTTGCAGACGCTTGTGGAAAAGTTGTCCTTTATTGGTTTGGAAAAATAAAAAAAGACTAAAGAAGTTGGAGAAGAGAAATAAAGCACTGGTTAGCTGGTCCCACTGGTTGGCATCACCCATCTTGTACCCATTCCTGCTTTTCCAACAGGCAGACAGGAAGCATCTGCCCCCCCTCCCTTCAGCCCCCCCAATGCAACACATCAGCCTGACCGGAGGGGTCCTGTGCAGCCTCCGTAACGCTGAACAAGACTCCCCCGGCTGCCTGGGTGTAAACAAACAGTATCTTAGTGTTGGGGGCACCAAGGGAGTACGCCGTTTCATCCCACTTCCACCCCGAAGGCAGAGAAAACAGAGGGAAAGGCAGCATGTGGGGGAACTGCTGGCTTGGAGATCTGCCTCTTCACACTAAAGCCTTCAGCACATTTCAAACGCTCTTCCCTTAGCTAGGCCGGAAAAAAGCAGACCGGAGAGAGCCGCCACTGAAAAAACGTAAAAAGAAAAAAAAAAAAGGAGGAGGAGCTCGGTGTTTGTTAACAGAGCTCACAGCGGCTGGGTGGGGGCCCTGATGGGGCGCTGGGTGGCGTTTTGGTTACTGCACGGCTGAACGACAGCCAGAGGCGAGCGGCCAGAAGTAAACGAGTCATTCTGGCGTTGGAGGCTGAGGAGATGGTGTAATTACTGCTGCTCATGAGAAGATGAGGAGAGACTTTTGAGAAGGAGGAGGAGCAGTGGAGCATGAGGGTGGGAGCAGAGGGCTTGGGCGTGGGGTGGGTGGTGTGGCGGGGGCATAGTTCCAACCCCTCACATCGATCTTTATCTATAACAGATTCCCAGGGAAAGAACGCCCGAGGACAGAGAAGGCAAGGAGGGCAGCTTACAGCAGCGCTGTGCTCTGAGGTCAAACACTTTATGCTGTATTCTCTGTTCTGCAGACCGGCACCAAACCATCTCCTGTGTAACAGAACCAGAACCCTGAAAGATGAAGTCAAAGGAAACTGGGTTTTGGATTAAAAATGAGAAATTAAATTCCTTTCCAAGCTGTTCTGACCCAAAGCAGTCCTCCTATAGTATGGATTCATAGAATCTACAAGGAAAGATCCCCTGAGGGGGGAAATGTAGCTGGTAAAGGGAAGATAAAATGAACAAGGTATAAAGCATGTATTGACAGTGTTTTCTAATAAAGCCAAAAGTGGCCTATCTGGTTGGTAGAAAAAAAGGAAAGTTAGGAAGTGTGGAAAAAAATGGAAAGAAGGTAGGAAAGAAGAAATGTAGGCAGGGAGAATGCGTTGTAGTTAGGTAGGCCAAAAAAAGCAGGGTACCCAAGTAAAGTTAAAATGATGAAAGGAAAGTAGTACGGAGGACATAAGGATGCTACAACAGATGGAAGGCAGAAAGAATGGCCAGAATTAAGAAAAACTTATGAAGACAATGAAAGAGTGAAGGTGAGAGAGAAAAACGAGGGTAGGAAGGAAAGATGGAAGAAAGGTGCGTAGCCAGGTAGAAAGGCTGTGTAAGGGGAAAAAGTAGGCAATGTGGGAGGAAAGGATAGGATGGAAAGAATGTGGGAAGGATGGATGGACGGACAGATAAATGATACATCAAAATATAGATACATATCAATTATACAAATGTAGAAAAAAAAGAACATTTTTATGTAATCAAGGCCTCCTGTATCACAGGCTATTTGTATTTAGTTACCAAATTTGAACATCTTTGCCCGTGTTAATAACGATCTCCAGCCAACAACAATCAATAGATTTGACAGCTGAACTAGCTTAGTTTACCAACTATGTCTCTGTTCCAATAATTCACAACTACATTAGTCTTTGCATCCTATATCCCCTAAGAGGCCAACTCCTCCGAGGAGGGACATCCTCTGATCTCCACTGGAGTTGCCATTTGACTGCCAAATTAGCAAGATTGGAAACCTATCCAGCTCACGACGAGCATTGTATGAATACGCGACATGACTGTTTGGGATAAAGGCGCTTTTATGCCTGGATTACACAGCATTTAACACCCCCTGCAGATAGACGAGTGCGAGGGACAGTGTGGGGATTTGAAAAGAGGAGGATGGCCAGGTGTGCACTCGAAGATTAGAGAAAAGCTTCTGGTAATGGAAGAAAAGATGACCGCCGTCACCTTTGAAGTCCGACCAGATGAAGGATGGTGGGGGGAAGTAAAGAAACCCACCTCCACTTCCGCTTCAAAGAGAAGGAGGCTCTTGGGGAATAAGATCTGCACACAGCTTCCCAGAGGTCAGGAGTGATAAGAAAAATCTGGATTAAACCCATCATGCCAAAATAACTCCCGTCCTCCATGTTGCTCGACTAATTGAATGTGATTTCTTGGACTGAAGCAAAAAAAATTCTCCCGCAATAGCCAAGGAAAGTCTTGCTCTTAACTTCCTTCATCCCTTATTGAATTTCCTCATTTCAAAACATCAGATTTGGCAATCATCATTTAGCAATTCAAAAAGAAAAGTGAAACGGCAAGATAGGATATCCTTCGATGTATACTCACCCCCATTATCTAGAACTTAGAAAAACGTATTTTTCAAAACACAAGGCAAACATAGGAGATCCAAGAAATCAACGCTCTAAGGATGGAAAACCTGAAGATTGAATGAAAAGAAGAAGCCGAGAGCCGAGCAGGGGAAGGATGAGTGAGGGGTGAGGAGGTAAACATGGAGAGAGGGGTGAAATGTGAGTCAGAGCTGTGGCTGTGGGCCCCGTCTGCTGAGCGGCAAGGGATGGACATATATGACATTGCGCTAACAAGCCACCTCTGTGTGCTATGCAGTTTGGGTCGACATTGGTGTGTGGTTTAATCTGTACAGACACTTAAACAATGCTGCAAAACGGTCCTTGTGAGAACCCATTACTTCTTACAGTTTTTACACCCATCTGGCTTTGACAGAGACTAAAAATGTTGGACGCTGAGCTAAGCTTGAGGACTTGCAATGCTAAGTTTTCTTTGGGATGGGCCGATTCGACTGGATTTCAGCAAGCCAGACAGGTCTTTGGTTAAATAATGCACAGTGGTGTTACAAGAAGGGTTAGGGCTGGGTCTTTGATAGTAACACATACACACTAGCCAGCAGCTTTATCAGATACACCTGTTCAGTTGCCTGTTAACTCAAATAGGGAATCAACCAATGAAATGGCAGCAACTGAATGCATTCATCCATGTGGTGAAGATGACTCACTTAGGTTCAAACTGAACATTGGAACGGTAAAGGAAGGGGTTTTAAAAGACTTTAAAAGTAGCATCGTTGTTTGTGCCAGATGGGCTGGTGGGAGTATTTCAGAAACTCCAGATCTATTGGAATTTTCAAGCAACTGTTTCCTCTGTGGATGAGAAAATATTCATATGTATAACATGTCAGAGCTCAGAGAATGGATAGACTGGTTTGAGATAAAGGAAAGGCAGCGGAAGCTCAAATAGCCACTCGTTATGACCAAAGTATCCAAAAGACCGTCTCTGAAGCTTGAAGCTGATGGGCTAGAGCAGCAGAAGATCACACCGGGTGACACCACTAGTGTCAGCTGTGAACAGGAGACTGAGGCTAAAAGTCCCACGGGCTGACCAAAACTGGACAACAACAGATTGGAAAGGTATTGCCTGGTTTGACAAATCTTAATTCCAGCTGCAACATTGAGATGATCAGGTCAGATTTGGCATAAACAACATGAAAGCATGGATTCTTTCTGCCCTGTATCAATTCAGTTCAAGCTTCCTTCCTTCCTTCCTTCCTTCCTTCCTTCCTTCCTTCCTTCCTTCCTTCCTTCCTTCCTTCCTTCCTTCCTTCGAGTCATTGGGCAGGAGACGGAGATAGATGCTTATGTGACAAATCTGCAACAAATGCATAACCCTATCATGTCAACATAGGAATGTTTCTGACACATTGTTGAATCTATGCCATAAAGGTTTCTGAAATCAGTGGTGGGTGAGGGAATTTCCTTAAACATAGGGGGAATTGGGAATATACTTTTATACAAATTGTCAAATGTTTCCTAATCTGAAAAGAAAGCAACTAAAAACACAGAGTGACAGAATTTTACTAAAAGCAAAATCTATCTACCTAAGACTAATTTCAGTTTCTATATTTAAAGTACTTTTTAACAGGATTTGAATAAGGTGAAGGATTCTCATGCCAATCCCCACAGGGTGAAAGTTAGGAATGCACCCTAGTGTGCTAGTTGCTCTGGAGGGGGTCTACACAATAGCAGCGGAGGATTTTTATCCAGTCGAAAGAGCTTCCCTCCAGCTGTGCAGCACTCCAATGGGGTTAAATTAAAGGCAATCTACACAGCTCGCTATGCTGGCACTCCAGTTAAACCCACAATCTCTCTGTAACACAAAATCTGGCTCATATTCTCCTTTATCTCTTCAAAAAATGTCAGTGACCCTGTATTAAATTCAAAAGGACTAATTAAGGACGCTTCACTGCCTCCTCAGGCTACAGTCGCCAGTTTTGAAGGGTGATGTGGCATTCGAGCCAGCAAATGTCATCGTGCTGCCAGCGAGTTTATTGCGGCGCTCACGACCCCGCTTCCAAACAGATGCCAAGGCGAAGCGATCACGGACCCCGATGGGCTGGACCTGCTAAACCCATCATGATCCAGAGCTGTAATTCCAGTGTACTTCTGACCTCCCGCGTAAATCCTCAGCCCCATCAGCGAACGCTGCTCCCCCATAAGCCTCTTCATAAACTTTGGAATGACTGAGAAGATTGGGATTCAGAAGGAAAGAAACTGACGATGAACGTGTATTTATGCACAGAGACAACCTGGAGGAGAGGGCTGCCAGGATGTTAGTCTCCTCACAGCAGCAGATGGTACTGATAGCACGGAAGTGTTGGGGAGGAGGGAATGTGGGAGGGTAAGACAAGGCTCATTATCACCTCTTTCTGCATCACATGGCACACCAACCCCCCCCCCACCACCACCACCTCTTGTTTCTGCTATGATAACAGTGATTTGCAAGAACAGCACGGCCTCTGGGCTTTCAAGGTGAGCGAGAGAAACCAGCTATTGTGTTGACTGACCCTTTCAGGAACACAACCGTTTGGTAATTATGTTACCATTTGGACTGGGTGACTATGTATCAGCTACTGCCTAATTTTCACAGCAGCAGACTCCAGCTAAAACATACCTATTAACTGTGATCTTGTTAGCCGCTCATCAAAAACAGGTCTGGATTCGACAGTTCTACCATTGTCATACTGCGTACCTAAACCGGCTGCCTGCACGATGTTTTACAGCAGTCAGGCCAAAGTCCAGACCGCAGAAAGGGAGCGAGTTCAGAACATGCAGTGCAAATCCAGTTGGCTCGTCAGCTGCGTCTCTGTTGACCTTCCAGAGAAATACTAATTTCAGATCCTTTCATTGAGCAAATGCAATCATAACTGTTTATAAATGCTGAGGGGTACCTCAACCTCTGCTGGGTTGTAAACCCAAAATGCAACTGAGGGCAGTTAGCAGCCAAGCGAGGCTGAATGTGATCCCTATCTGAGGTCGTGACTGCGTGGTTGAGTGTGAGGGAGAATGCGAGCAAGCCAGCAGAGCTATCAACATTTGGGGATGTGTGGTCTGGCCAAAGTGGATGAAGGTTTGGAAAGGCAATGAGGGTGAATGTGAGACTGCACAGCACTAACTGCGCTCCAGTCCCACGGGTCGGGTTGGCTGGTCCTGCGAAGAATCGAGCTCAAATGTTCTATACAACCAAAGACCTAAAATACACCCTGAACGTGGATTTCGGATGACGCAGCCGTTTTTCCTTGAACACAGGCCAAATTAATGCGGGGAAACATTGATGATGTCAACTGTAGCTGGTAATGCAAAAGGATTTTGGCCATGAAGCAATGTCTAAGGGTTTGAGAAGGGTTAAGATAAGAGGCAACATGCCCAATAAAACACTGCTTACCAGCACGTGGACATAAAAAGTCTACACACCCCTGGTAAAATGCCAGGTTTTTATGCAAAATAATGAAACTAAACTAATTGGTGAACTTCATAATTTTTTAACCTGTAACTTGCACAGTAAAATGGAAAGAAACATGAAAATGTTTTAGGATAACAAAAACACCCCCCAAGAACAACCCTTAAGTAACATGGTTGCAAACGCATGAACAACCTTAGCTGCATTCTTTTTTAAACACCTTTTGGATTTAGAACTTTGTCGTTCAAATACAAGTCTATCTGCATGGCATGTCTAGGCTCGGCAAAAACACCTTTTAACAAAAACACGCTCCACGTCTGTCACTGATAGATTGCGACGGCATATCCAGCGCCACTGCCCCTGTAGATTCAGGTCTAGACTCTGGTTCTGCCATTCCAAAACTTAAATCTTCTCCTGGTGAGGACGTCTTGCTGTTGATTTGTATGTATGCTTTAGGCTGTTGTTGGGCTAAAACATGAAAATCCTCTTCACCTTCATCTTTCTAGCAGAAGCATGAAGGTGTGGTGCCAACACTGACCTCTATTTGCTACTTCACTGGACCTTGACTAAGTTTCCACTTCTGTTGTAAAACAACCCCAAAGCAGGATGCTCCCAACGCCATGCTTTACTGTGGGTATGGAGAAGTGCTGTTTTACAGTTATGGCCAACAAATTCAACCTTAGTTTTATCAGACAAGATATTTTAAATTTACCTTTGCTAAAATGTTGGAGGGTTTACCTATTTTTCTATGTAAGAAAAATCTTCCATCTTTCCCATCATCCCATAGTGCAGATTTATGAATAATATGGAAGACATTTACATTTACTGCAAGGACAGCAAGACATTTCTGCAACTCCTTTAATGTTACTGTAGGCCTCTTGGCAGCCTCCCTGAAGAGACATTCAGTTCTTAGTAATGCCAGTGTTGTGCCAGATTTTCTCCTCTTGATGATGACTTTCTTCACTGTGTTCCATGGTATATCTAATGCCTCAGAAATTCTTTTTTTTACCCTTCTCCTGGCGAATACCTTCCAACAATGAGATTCCCCTGCTGCTTAGGAAGCTCTCCATGGACCATGTCTTTTGCTGTGAGATGCCACTTAAGGAAAAGGACACTAGAACACCTCAACTTCATCTGCGGTTAATCGGAAGGTTTTTAATTGTACTCACTCCTCTGAAAAATGAGTTTGAATGTGGTGATTAATTCGAATTACAGTTCAATTCCTAGTTAAAGAGGGTGTGCACACACCCTTAAAAGCTTTTAGCGTTTCAATTCAATTGCACAGGGCATGGGCTCGCCTGAAAGCTGGAATTTATTTTTCGGGGTATTGCGTTTTTTATTTTCTTTATTTTATTTTTTTAAATCAATTTTAACTTGATAATAATCTGCAATTACTGCACAAGATGTTAATGCAGTTTTTGCTATAAGACAACCATAAAAGTTTTTTGTTTTTTTTACTTTTGGGTTGGTTCCCCATTTCTTCCAACACCTTTGTCTTTGTCAGATTCTTGAAAGTGCTGCTGATGCCGAGCAAATCTATTGTTGACTTTGTTCATTCAGCGTGATAAGGATGTCTACAACTTCCCCACAATGTTAGAGTAAACGCTCTTATCTTTAACAGCCCCTTGTCATGCAGCCCTCCTCCGCTCCCCGTTGCTTCCAGGATGTGTCTGGGTGTCGAGGGAAGGCAGGTGGGTTAGGGAAGCAGAAAGTTATGGGTTTAGGGTGAAGTGAGCAGATGTGTGTGTGTGTGTGTGTGTGTGTCTGTGCTATGGGAGGAGTGTTTTTCTCTGGGATATTTGGTAGTCTTTTCCCCTCAGATGCATCCCCAAAGACCTCCCTTCCTTCTGGGCTCTTTCTGGATCTTTCAGAATTCATCAGCCAACACTTTTGTCTGAGATCAACAATAAAAATGAGAGTTGCAATGAAATAGTTATATTGATAAAACAAACAGCCAGAGTAACTCATCCGTTTTTTTTTTTTCTTGATTATCACTTAGAAATAAATTCCAGACTCTAGTAGCAAACAAGTAAGTCAATACAGGTTAAGTCTCCATTATCACGTAACCAATATTCTTCCTCCTGACGCAAAACCGGCAACGGTAAGTGGCTTCTTTTGTGGCGCCTGCACCGTAGAATGAAGAGAGATAGCATCGGCTTGCGTCTGCAATCCGGGGCCAACTTTTGACTGACGCGCGGCATTATTAGCGTGACACAGGCTGAGGAATGGGAGCTCCCAGATTACAATTTGCACATTATCTTCGAACGCTGCTCAAGTCAAGAGCCTGTCACAACAACAGGTACCCTGGGGATATCACACAGACACACTCCCATACACACACGGCCAATAAACACACAGCCAAGACATGGGCTGTCAGGAAGCAGCGTGGAGAATCAGGTAAAGAACACGAAACTGTGACATTTGTACTTACGTGGAACATCAGAATAGACTTTTTTTAGAAGCGGAGGAAAACTTTCTTACCTGCAGAGACAAAGAGAGACAAAGGACAAGAATGTTTAGTGTGTTTTAGATGCATGTCACTTCTCACCTATATGGATTCATATTCCCGTCTCACAGGGTGAAACAGAGGGACTGAATGTCCATATTTGGTCATGTGGGTGCTCTTCTTGTTGCTCTTTGTTTAATGACACAGTGGCTGGTTCCAGCTGGTTCAGTTGATGGGGAAAATTCCTCTGACTGCAGTTGACTCTTATTCTCACATCATGCACTCCAAAACAGTCATTTTACACACATAGACCTATTTAGTACTAATCACGGTTCCCCAGTATTTAAAAAAATATTTATTTAATCATAAATAGCATACAATGAGAAAATAACAAAACAAAAACACAATAAGAACGCAAGTGTGTGATTTGTGCAAAAACTGTTAAACCTACTGTTTATATTAGAGATGCTTAAAAAAAAAGCAGCAGATGACCAGAATCGTTGGATTATTTATTTTATTTTCCGGCATGCCTGGTGGCAGAAATGTGAAAAAAAACCTAGCCTTTTCCGACCGCTGAACTGGTGGTGCACGCATATGCTACACTGCATCATACTGACGAGCACTCTTCGGTGTGAACGCCGTTACCGAGGGAAAAAGTCATGAGCGTTTTGAGCATTTTTCAATATAAAAGATTCTTAAAATGAGGTCAAAGTAAGCACAGAGATGGAAGAAGCTGCTTAAAACTGTTTTCTACGATGATGTGAAGTTCAATCAAGCTGAGAGAGAAAGAGAAAGATTTTGAGCAGATAAGAGGAAGGCTAAATAAGTTGGAAATCTAGGAGTTAAGGTGATGATATGTATTCTCTAGGGAATGCCCACAAAAAATGTAGCTTCTGGTTATTGAAATAACTTCAGCTGCAGTTTTACTGCTACAGCATTAATCTCCATCTATATTTTTTTCTTCTTCAAAAGATTTGCAGGATTGCCTCTACCAACAACTGTACTTTTCTAACTGCACTTTGAATAAATAATATAGAATCCAAGTGGTTTCTTTCATTTCAACCCAAATAACAGCATGAGACTGCTACATGTTGATTGTCTTTTCTGTAACACCAGAGATGTAAATGAATAATGCTTTTATTGGGAGCACAGATTTAAGGTGTCATTTGAAAAATAAAGTAAGTGTTTTTTGCAGGTATTTTGAGCAGTTTTAAATTCAACGGAAAATAAAAAGGATTACAAGATTATCCTAGATTCAACTCTAAACCATATGTCCCCAAGTATTATCTGACTTTTTCTAAGCTACAGACAAAACTCCATCAACAAACATGCTGTTTGAACATGTACTCGCAGACTGAAGTTTCCCATGCATGTAGATTTTAATCAAGCAAAAACTACCCTACTAATTGGTTCATCACTTACAAATTAGCCCCTTTACAAAACAATGTAGGGCAGGAGTGAGATCTTGTGGTCATCTTAACGGGATTTCTAAAAGGATCAAGGCAACATGCAGGGCTTACAAAGAATCCATGGGTGTTACACCTCTGAGCTGCCTAGTTAGCTGGTGACAGGACTGTAGGAGTCAACTTTTGAAACGCTAGGGCAGCTATGCAGTATGATGGCCTGTGTGAGCAGCCAGATGCATCATTTTTAACGGGATGCCCAACACATAGCTATAGTAAAACTTTTTAGTGAAAGATTCCATAGGAGGCATTGGGCGAGATTGCTTAAGAAGCGATTGGAATGAGCAGATGATTGAAAATGCAACAATCGGCAGCAATCACTTCATATCAAGTAAGCCTTGGCCAGAGGTTGTGCTACAATTTTTTGTTGTTGGTCATTGTTGGTAAAAAAAATAAAAATAAATCAGGTCAGAATCTAGGCAGAATCCGTGCTCTGTTGCCACATTTCTGTTGAACATGTCTAATGGAAGTGATCAGAATTCGACAAGACTCTCTGAATGGCGGCTTTTCTGATCGCTTCAACGGGAGGAAATCCCCACATGCGCTCCTTCTGCATCAGTGGTTAAGCTGCAGCGATCCGTCACCACCAGTCTGCGTCTGGTGCACTCACAGATACGCTCCAGGCCTCCGTAACTCTTCAATCCGCTGTCAACCCCTGGATAGCAAGATGCGGTGGTGTTCTAATGGGAATCTTTTTTCTGATTGATTAGTTACATTAACCCCAGTGTTTCCCCTACATACACTTAGCTGTGGCGCTGCGCCACGGCTACATTTTCAGCGCCACGGGAACAAAATGCTAAAAATAAATTCTTTTACGGGGACAAGGTGATTATTTCTTAATTGAACCTGTGCTGCCACCTCCTGAGGAAGCAGTGGTTCTCTACGTGATCAAAGCTTGCCGAGAGGCGCGGGAGGGGGCATAACTGATCCTCGTTCAGTCTCGTTAAGCGAATGTCGAGCGCATCATACAAACGTAAAAGGACAAGAGAGAATGTAGCTGTGGTTAAATTGCTTTTTTGATTTTACAAGTTAAACAGGCATTTCGTTAAAGATATTGATGAGCAGGGCTCACGATTGTATTTTTAAGTAATTGGCCGTACCCATTGACTGGTACGGCCATAGCTAGTGTTGCCAGCCGTCCCGTAAAAAACGGAATCGTCCCGTATTCAGAGAAAATATTATGCGTTCCGTATTGAGGTGAGAAGGAACGCGTTTTTTCCAGTATGCAAACAATGAAAAAAAGACACAAAGGTAGAGTTATTCTGTGTCTTTAAGCTGTGCAGCTGTCTTTTCTTCTCTCATTTTCTCATCCTCCCTCTCCTGTTGCTCATTCAATCATGAAACTGATCAATGATCAGCTGATCGACTTTTCTGTCACCAGTCCCGTCTCTCGCTCGTTTGTTTATCGCCCACTTTGCGCAGAAAGAGGAAACCAGCGGATGTTGCGCTAAACAACAGCAGCACGTTTAATAACCTCTTGTTAGAATTAATTTAATATGACTTTCTAGTATCAGCTGATGTTTGCTGGAGCCACACCTGTAAAAGCTGCTGGTCATATCAGTTTGGATATGTGGTGAGATGGAAACATGAAGATGAAACCAGGAGATGTTCTTACTGAATCATCAGAGCTGAACAGGTGATGGAGAAACAGGTTTACCTTTTAGGTGACATGAATGAGTTGAAGGGAAGTTATGACCAGTTTCTGAGAGACAGATAACACCAGAATCCTTTTCTACGTAGCTGACAGCTGGTAGCTGTGCAGGTGCGGCTCTAGCAAAGTTTTGCCCGGGGGTCAGTTAGGGCATTAACAGGGAAAGGGGGGCACAAATACATACTTTTCTTTCTTATTCTCATTTAAAATGTCTAGCTTTTAATAAAAAAATATATGAATCTTACAACTAAAGTGGTCATCTGTTAAATGTATAGAAATCCATTATCTTATATAGTAAATATTGTTGAGTCTAATATATACCATAGTAAGCTATAGTACTTTTTCCTTTGGGAAGGTACCATCTTCGCAGTCTGCAATTCTGTCGAAGAAAGATGTTGAATCCATTTCATTATTGTAGAAAAATTTTTCATTTCTGTGTATTTGTTTTACACGTGCATTAAATTAAAGTCAATTAGGTCGATTAAGCATCATGAGGCAGCGGGTGGGGGGTGGTTCCTTATTTTATTTGCTGGGAGTTGGCCACCCATCCAAGGAAGAGAGCTCTAGTCAGGTAAAAGAACACTAGGGTCATGCCGGATACTTCAACAATATCAACAGTTCTGTTATGTACCTTTTTTTTTTTTAGATATATTTTTGTTGTATGCTGTTTAAGCTGAGAAGATTGGTGCGTTCATAATAAAACATTGACATCAAGTGGACGTAAGTGTCATAACTCCTCGCATACACATCCGCGGTGCAGCAGCCCCGGTCGGTATCAACCCCCCTCAACCCCCCCACCCTCGCCGGTGTAGCACCACAGCTACAAAAACTTCTAGGGGAAACACTGAACCCTGTGCATAAAGTTGAAAATGTCTGCACCAAGGGGGCCGGGTGCGTGAATATCAATTGTCCAAATGACCGATGGCCTTCAGATTTCTCCATTGTCGTTTAAACTGAAAAATATTCGGTTAACGTGACCTCTGGCATGGGCTAACAAACAAGCCAACATTACTAACCAGCACTGCCTACTGCAAGATAACCACAAATAATAACAATGGGAACCGGAGCTCTGTAAAGGGTCGGCATCTCTTTCTGCACCCAAATTGCACTCGCATCTGCTGTGTTGATAAAAAATCTCTCTATAAAACAGGAGACATTGCTTGTCTGTGTTGTCAGCTTGCTCAACAGCATCAATAAATGCCTGGTAAGCGATGCGTTGTCAAAAAACCTCACAGACAACCTATAATTGACTTTACGTAGCATTATCAGAATCATTCATTTGTAAACAGAACGGAAAGTCAGAGAACAGAACGTCATTCACACATATAGTTCACCCTAATCGGCCTACTTTCACTTCTGGGTTCATGAGATAAAGATTGCCCATAATACTCGAGTCTCAGACATAGACTGTATATATAAGACGGACAGAGCCTCCGTGAAGTCACCCATAGTTTTCTGAAGAGCTGAATTGAAGCCCAATGGGCGGTTCCCACCACCGCCATCTTGGCCGCGTCACGTGTCTCGTCACTCCCGGAAAAAAATACAAAAAGCGGGGTGGAGCTGAGAGTGGGGCTGTGAGGGTCGGGGCGGATGATAGACACCCATCAAACTCTGAGTCCATGTAGCTACAAGCTCACTGAGCAAACCTGGAGCCAACTGAAGCTAATTAGCGGGAGCTTTTAGCCATAAAACCGCGGTTGAGCGACTCTGCTACCCCTCTGCCTTCTAAGCAGATTCAATCATTTGTCTAATAAAAGTATGAAGCCTTGTTGGTCCATTACTTTCACTAAAACTAGATACATTTTAAATAAAACTAGTTTTAAGAATGAATATGTAAAGTAAAGAAGAAACTTTTTTGACCAGGCAGCGTTATCTTTAATGCACAGCAGAAATCTAATTTTACTTATCGAAAAAAATGGAGCAGAGACTTCTTGGACAGTCTGTTTGTCCAATCAACACCACAGCAAGTCATCTTTGTCCAAGAATTGCACGATTAACATATGAACACGAATAAACATTGCGTACGCAACCGATGGTCAAGTTCAGAGAAACGAAATGGCCTAGACTGTTAACGTTGGGCCGAGGTTGCCGCCTTCCCTGGAGGGTGGGGGTTTAGTTGCCAACAACCAGCACTGACGGCTCATCTGAGACCTGACAATCACAAACGCGCCCCTTTTATTCATAATCTCAAGCTTCAATTTCATCTAAATTGTACAAGTTATAAAAAAAATCTTCAGCCCCCCCGTCATAACGGTAAACTTGACCAATTAAACCTAAAATGTTTTTTTGAACCAGGCTGTAAACATGTTTATTTCTGCCGTGAAGTTGGCATTTTTAACATGAGAGTCAATGGGAAATTGCTCCTTTCTGGAGCCACCCTCTAGCGGATGAGGGGGGAACTGCAATTTTTGGGACTTCCAGATTGGCTTCACATTTGGCCGGCGGAGTTTGCCCCTTGGTCTCAGACTACGGGTCTTGAGTCTTTAGAGTTTGAGTCTAAGGCAAGTCAGAAACCTACGCTCAACTTAAATCCAAGTTGCAGACTCGAGCCTCCATCTCTGTCCTGGGGTAGAGTTATTGGAAGCAGAATCAACCCAAGATATCCCAAGTTCAATTATTTTCCCCACACCACTCCTAGTTTTTCAATGTGAGGCTGTAAAATAACAACATTAAAGCAGGCTTACAGTTCATGAGAGAGACATGAGAGAGGGGCTGGGCTTCCTCCTAATTCCCTGTCTAATTACTCGTCCCGGCTCACCCAGGGTCAAAGACCCTGTAGGTCCCACTCTAATCCATCTCCTCGGCGCACTTCAAAGAGCACTGATTACAGGGAGGAGAAGAATGAAGCAAGAAGAAGAGAAGACGAGAGACAAGGCAGGATGGGAAAGACGGCGAGATAAAAAGGAGAAAGGGAGGAAAGAAGGTGGACCGAGCCAGAATTGAAACATATCTTGTGTGGCTTGTGTGGTCTGTTTAGATCCCAGCTGACTGTTCTTGCCTATAGCTCAGCATTGGAGGGTACAAACCATATGGGGCTCTGCTTACATGTGCTGCAGCTGAAGCACACTCAGGAGTATAAACTAAAATCCCCCCCCGTCCTTTTGTCACATAAACGGCAGACTGATTCTCAGAGCGGCAATAAAACCAAGCAGACAAACACGGCACAATGGCAGCACTGTTTCAGCGAACATCTGCAATTTTTTTTGCATTTCCATTTTTCCACAGACACCGCATGAACTCTAGCTATTAGACAAGTTGAGAGGAAAATTCTTTCAGAGAGAAGATAAGAGGAGATGGCACAAGAACATCAGTGAGCGTGAGCCAAAATTTCCAGAACAGCCGACTGCCGTTATCGCACTCCCAGACCAGTATGTCCAGTGCAAGCCATCTGCCGAACTGAGGTTTACGTTAATATTAAAAAGACAAGCCGAATGTTTGATGATCTGTAGAGCAACTGTCAACTCTTTCCTCCAACAGATGTGGCATATATTTCCTGCTTCTTCATAAACCCATCGCCTCCAACATGCCTGAGGTTTGCTTTTTGAAGGGGGAGGGTGGGGGTTCTGATTCCATACACCCTGAATAGTAAGTGAATCCTGACGCCGTGCTTAACGTCACCTCAACGGTTCCCTAAGTACTCTAATATACACCGTTTATGGAGGGTCTGGAAGCTGAAGATGTTGTAAAGAGCAATTTCAAAGTCAGAGTTTGACAAAGAGGTGAGGAAGAAAACAGATGAGGGGAATGAAGGAAGTAGGACAGAGTTAAAAGGCCCGGGGCAGGCTGACTGGCCTTTTTTTTGACTGGCTGTATCCCTTTCTCCGTACCATGGATTTATCCGGGCCTGGAATGAGGCCGCCCACTGGCTAGACTTGTCTGTCTACAGGTTTAAATTTAGGACGGATCAGGCGCCTAGACCAGCTTCGCTGACCGCTTCATTGTTGTCTTAGTCTTACCTCTCGCAGAGAAGTACCCGACCACCCAAAAAGTGGTCGAGTCTTGATGCTCGCACAGGCTCAGGAGTTAAGAAGCTCATTCCTATTTGGTAAAAGTGCAAGTACAGTATCTTGGACAAAACCTTTCCACATTTAGTCACATTAAAAACCACAAACTTTCATGTATTAATTCAGGATTTCTTGTGATAGACCAAGACAAAGTAGAATATATTGTGAAGTGGAAGGAAAATGATAGACTCACCCTGCCTGAGTGAAAACTTCATAGAACCTTTATTAAAGCCTTTTTGAGTAAGCAGAGCATTTCGAGACATATTGTTATCTGGATTTTTTTCTTGAACAACACAATGTTTACAAACCCCACAAACTAAACATAATGCTGTGATTGTTTTTGTTAACTAGTTTTTTACTACTGATGCATGAGAGCAACAATAAAGATCAATATTTTAATAAAATCAGATTACATGAAGTTATGTGCTGTTTATCGATAAAGTTGCATTACTTAATGTAATGTCATCCAGAAGAAACTACATCGATAAAGTTTCAATTTTCTAAATTGGCACTATTTGTGATTTGGGGTTTTAGCTGCAGTTATGTGCACTCACTGAAATATAATCTATTGGCAGAAAACTATTCAATGGATTTCTCTGTTTATTTAATAATCGATTTTATCGTTCTCAAACTAGACGATATCATGATAAACTCGACAAACAAAAGTCTCTATTCCCGACTGCTGAATAAAAACGCACTTTTCAGATTTTTCTTTCAAATTCACCACCATGCCTTACTTTTACCTTCTCGTCCGTCACATCCCATCCCAGTAAAACACGATGAGTTTATTTTCGTAACGTAAGACATGTAGAAAAGTTCCAAGGCTGGGAATAGTTTTTCAAGCCACTAAACATTTGTAATCTTTATTCCTCGGTTTTAGGTTTACTGAAAAAAAAAAAGATAAATTTTACAGGAGCAACAAAATATCTAGTATTAGCTTCTTCATTTGGTGCTTCATCAGTCTGACAAAGGTGAAAAAACACGAGGACGAGTGCTTCGCCATTGTCCAGCAAGCGGTTTGCTCTCTTTCGGTTTCAGCAGTGTGTGCAAACAGCAGCTCAGGCGGCAGTAATGATCATGGTGAGATGTCTTATCGGCGCTTGTGATGTGGAAAGTCTAACTGGCATTCAAATCGGCAAATAACGCATAATTGTTGTGGTTGGCGAGGGGGCTTGTTCACGTCTCCTTCCATCAAAGAGCAGCGACCCTGAGAGAGAGAATCCTCTCCGTTTACCAGCCATTACTCACTTCCCCATGCCGCCCGCCCGCCCGCTTGTAGGCCCACGTCGTGCTATCTTTTTCTGTAATTGTGTCTTTATTTCGCCACCGCGATAAGGGAATGATGAAACTGGAGGGAGAAGGGGGGGGCACCGCCTGCCGTGTAAACATTTTAATGTTATTTTGGCTCCCGTGGTATCTTAGCCGTTTTCTCTCTATGTCTAATAAGTGTCTACGTTGGGTTTTCGGGGAAGGGGCGTGTGGGGGTTTAGTCGTCCGAGAGGAGACGAGCCGCAATCTTTTTTTCGACGGCAACTAAGGAAAAGAGAATGGGATGGAGTACGTGAAGCTGTTTCAATTTGACCTTGGCCGTAGACACAAACACGGGGTGGTTTGTGTAGGTTAAAAGGAGGTGGAGATGAAGACAGCCCTACTGCCTCATCCCCACAATCGCCTCTCTCCCTCCTCTTGTTCAGCCAGCGCATCATACGCCTCTAATTACAAGCCATGGGAAAGAAGGGAAAACAACAGCCTTTTACAACAACGAAACACTGATGTGCTCAGATCAAGCTGCAACATCCGCTGAGTCTGAAATCAAATTAGGGAGCACAAGCGAGAGCTTAAAAAAAAACAACAAAAACAAGGGAAAAGAGAAAAAAAGGAAGGCTCTGCAATGTAACGAGCAGTCGGGGCAGACACGTGAGGCAGACGCTTCGTGTGCGCTCTGGCTACATTACAAGGCCTGTGTATGTATTCAAACAGCTGTGACCGTGTGATCACTGCCGGCTGGATGAGGGGAATGATGACGTGCCCCCCCCCAACCGGGCTCAGAAGAGGCTCAGTGGAAAACATTGCATGAGGAGTGGATGGAAATCCGACAGGGTCATTTTTTGATTCACTAACTCGGAGTGTCTCTGGTACTGGCATATGGCTTCCATTTCTGCTCTGCTGTAGGTACAGGGGGGATAAATGAAAGCTGGGACACTGAGATAACTCTGCTTCCATCACTGACTTTCTTTCTGGATCTAATGAGCCCACTGGAAGGATGCCTCCTCAAACTGCTCAGCTGACTTGCATGTGCTGGTAATGAGCGCACGCAACGCAGCCAACAACCAGTTGTGCTCGCTTCCTTCCTGAAAACGTGGGACTGTTTAATGCCACGATGAGACCAGTTTGTTGTTGTAGCAACCCCACGCCCCCTTCTGTGCACATGTGCGCACAGAAAGGCACGCACTTAACAACACAAACGCAGGCAAACAGGCAGCGGGAATGCGAGTTTTGTGTACCCATCCGTGAAAAGCACACACAGTTGGCGCTCCTCCGCACCGCCGGGCCCTGAGACAGAGCGCCTTTTAACAAAAAAAAAAAAAAAAAACAATAAAAAAAACAGACAGCACTAACTCATGGGTCTGCTGTTAAACCGCCCCAGGCCGTGGCGGCGGTGTGAGGGCCAAAGGCATGTAAACGCCAGACGACAATGAGGAGACTGACCAGAGTGCGGGCTTGTGTCATTCAAGCCAGCTTTACGAGCCTGTTCCCACAAGCCACAGAGCAAAGCTGCAAAACAATACGTTTGCTTTGGATCACTCACATTCTCTCAAGTAGGCACGGGCCAGACCAGTATCAAGGTATACCTAGGACTAGGAAAAGGTACAGTTCCAAAAAAAGTCAAAATTTTATGTCAAACCTTCTGATACGGTTTAAAGTCCCAGTGAGAGATATCAGAGAAACTTCCTGGAATTACCACTGTTTTCTTTGGCCGTGGGTTAAGGCAGCACTTCCCCCTCCCCCACGCGATGCTGACTGAAAGAAGCTACCATCTGATTCTTAGCTTGACTGGCCCTGATCGGTGACAGGCTAGTTGAAAAGGAAAAAAACGGATCTTTTTCAAACAGTGTACACACCATAGTAAATGCTACCAGGTTGCATTGACAGCATCACTCTTCAGTGGGGAAGCTGTAACTGAGTAAAAAAGTGACCCATTAGGTCAGAGGAAGCACAAAAGCTGTAGGAAGTTGAGATGAGGCTGCAGATCATTCAGGCTGCAGTAAAGTGAGTGTAAGAGAGTGCAAGACTTACACTGGATAACAGGACGCCTGAAAGAAGTACCCCCAAAAGACTTACTTTATACACAAGTGTTTACACGGAGGCTGAACATCCCCCGTCTCCTGTTATCAACTTTTCACTTTCTTTAACACAGAAAGCACTTATATCAGATCTTCTGTTCTTTATGTGTCTCTGCTCTGTCTTCTCAAACCCCAGATGGTCGAGCCAGGTTCTGCTGGAGGTTTCTTCCTGTTAAAGGGGAGTTTTTCCTCTCCACTGTTGCCACATACTTTCTCAGTATGAGGGATTGCTGTGGTTGGAATCTGCATCAACGGGACACAAACTCAAGCCAATAACTTGATGCAATCTGCTGGGATTCCTTACATAGGAAACTAACTCAAACTTTACACTAATTGGAAAGTTTGTATGATTGTATTGTAATGACTTTTCTTGTAAAGTGCCTTGAGATGACATCTGTTGTGAATCGGCAATATATAAATAAACTGAATGCAATTGAAATTTTAGCAATGCTATTTGCACAAAATCTGCAAATAGTTAACATGAGATGCTAAAGCAATTTAAATGTTTACCCATTTTGTCTTTGTTTTAAAAGATCATCCTTTTTACAGTGACTGCTATCTCACATGCTGTAACATTGCTTCTGTGATTACATAAAGAGTTAATTAAAAATCCTTTAAATGCATCTCAAAGACCAATCAGAATTGGCTAAAACTAGTATCGGTAGGTCAAACCTTTACAAAAAGTTTAAAAATGGAAAAGTGCAGATTGGTGCATCGATGCTCACCTGGCAACCAATCAAACGCAGACTGGCACATAGTCAAACCAGCTAATGAATAATGATTGAACTTGTGTCACCAGAGGTTTAGCAATGATGCATCCAGTACAAAAAAAAACATTAATAAAATTTTTTAATAAAATAAAACAATGGTGTACATGACATTATTGTAGGCGTGGGCAGGTTTAAGCTTCTTACTGTGTCTTGACCTTGGGTAAAAACACCAAAGATGTATAATATGATCTACATGCCTTTATAGGAAACAGCCTGCAAACCAACAGGTAGCTTACAAACTTACTGTATGGAAGGGTAGAAGCAGCCTTTTTTTTTCAGCCAGCTGACCAGCACCAGAAGTCTCCACTCACTCTTGCACATTCTAAGGCATGTCAAGTAAAAGACAGACTAAAAATTGTGTCGTTTTTAAAAAGGTACTTTTACACAAAATGTCAGCATAGCTTAACATCAGTAACAGGTCTATGTCTGTTGTAATATTCAACATATATTATTTTAGCTGCAGTAGAGAATTTTTTTTGTGTGTACATACCGTGATACAGTAATACTGCGGTCACAACCTCATACCTGCCCATGCCTACTGTTATTATAGCTTCTCAGAAAGAGAGAGAGAGAGAGAGAGAGAGAGAGAGAGAGAGAGACAGAGAGAGACAGAGAGACAGAGAGAGAATGTAAGTATCTCAAAAGCCTT
Organism: Valencia hispanica; assembly: GCA_963556495.2. NCBI lineage: Eukaryota > Metazoa > Chordata > Actinopteri > Cyprinodontiformes > Valenciidae > Valencia > Valencia hispanica. The sequence continues at coordinate 46,011,223 of OY747708.1, forward strand.
GTGAGGCATTTATTTGGATCCGTTTCAAATTTCATCTGGAGATGTTTAAATGTCATTAAAATATGTGCTGGCTGAACGGCTCTGGCTCAAATTACGGCCCCTGAAATGGCTGAAGAAGCACGCAATTCCAGCACCGCTAAACACCCCCCCCCCCAGTCACATGAGTGCAAAAGTGAACAGAAAGGGATAGACCAGGATGGTGGGTGGAAATGGATAGAAGCCTCAGTTCTGCAGCCCGTGCCAAAAACAACAAGGCCTGTGCGACTCTGGGATCTGATTTCAGCAAAGAGCCAAGTCAGGAAACGGGTTTTTCTCAGAGACGTATGGGGGGTGGGGGGCTGGGGTCAAACTTCATGTCCTCTCTGAGGGGAAAAGACAAAGAGATTTTTAAATCCTCACCAACTGTCTCCACCTCCCGTTAACCTACACCGCCTTATGTGTTGTCAGCATTTGCGTAGGTGGGTGCGTATTAACCCATATGGTCCGATAACGCAAACCGCCATCGCCAGCGACACGTTCGCAGTAATCACAGAACTGGGCTTGAGTCCTCAATGCTGATACTTATGCCACAGAGAGGTCAGCTAAGTTCAGAGCCTTGTATCTGCATCTGGATCACAACTCCACTGCTGTGGAGCCGGAGGGGGATAACTCAGCACATATGTCCTAAATTAGTTCTGGCTACACAATGTTCAGAGCCTTAAAAACCCTTGTGTTACTCAGGCCTTATGCAACATGCTACACTGCATGTGCACCACATTCTTTATCTTATTTGTCACCAGATTCGTTCTTTAGTGCTTCTAGGCAGCTTCCCCAATGAAGCCAACTCCAACTGCGCTCTGTTGTAACAGCAGGTTAGCTGGCACTTTGCCACAGGGGCCCGAGTTCAATTGCAAGTGTACGAAAAGGTCGGGGGGGGGGGTTAGGGTGGTGGAGGAAAACAGAGCTTCTGTGTCTCAACAGGTGAGAGGTATAATGAGGTTTTATTTTTATTTTAGAAATGAAGGAACTCTTCTGAGAATAGACTTCCGTCAAGAGAACGTCATTTCTGACTTAAAAAACAGCTAGCAGCCTTTTGCTTTCGTGTTTTGGTTGAATCAGTTATCTACAATCACACAGAATGAGGACATTATTTTCTAAAGCACGGCAACTTATTCATACCCTCGACTGTTTTCTCTCACGTAACAACCGCAAACTTTAATGTTATTTTATTGAGATGTTATGTGATACACCAGGACAAAGTAGTACATACTTGTGAAGCAAAAGGAAAATAACTTTTGGCTTTGAATTGTATTTGGTCTCTTTTACTCTGCTACCCCTAAATAAAATCCAGCTCAACCACTAGCTGAATCAACATCAGTACCTTTCGCTGCCATTACAACCGCAAGTTCTTTGGGAGATGTATCTATGAGGTTTGCATATACAGAGTGAGCTCCATACCTATTATTTGCAAACTAGCTCAACCTCTATCAGGTTGAAGGGGATTATTATACAATTATTATAAATATTATTATAATTATTCGTCTAGCTACAAATTGTTATATAGAATAGGTTTGGACTTTGACTGGCCCATTCTATCACATGAATACTCTTTGATTGAACCAATTTGTCCCAGGCTAAAGAAACACTGTCCCCTTTTGCTGTTTCTGCAGAAAAAAGCATCCCTGTAGCAAATTCCTGTCATTAGCATTTTGGATCATGGGGATGTTGCATTCTTGACTGTATTCCATGAAGGCCAGATATGTGGAATGCACAACTAACTGTTGTACTGTTGACAGATTCTCCGACCAGAATTGCAGTTGGCGGCTCTGTTTTGGTAGGTCTGTGATTGTGCCATACTCTTTCCATTTGAGCATGGTGCTCAAGGTGTTTGAATATTTGGGTATCGTTTTAGAACTTAACCCTGCATTACACTTGACCCATCTGCTGTGTTCCTTGGTCTTCCTGATGCTAGCCGTTTACTAATGCTAGATATATGGAGATAACGGTCGTTTTCACACCTGATAGTCCAGTAGACTTGGTTGGTTGGGGACCAAAATTGCAACAGTGTTGCTTTTTTTGGCTGGTGCAGTTCGAATTCACACTGCACTTTGTCAAACCAACCGAACCTTTTGAACAACACCTCCTCGCCTGTGGCGGAACTGCACCAAGAAGCACTGAACCACGGTTGTAATCATTGACGAAAACCAACGCGTGTCATCAGCAGAAAGAGACGCGATCATGTCTTGTTGTGCTGTTGGTTGCATAAATTGCTTTGTGAAAAACAATAAAACACACAAGTTCAATAGAACTCCATCGACTCGCACCCCTTTCAAGGCAAACTGAAGATTTCTTTGGTTGCAAGCAATCAGAAGAAGCGACAGAAGAAACAAGCAGATTATTAGAAATGCAACAATCTGCAGCGATCACTTAATATCAGATGTAACCAACAATGTAACTGCAAGAGAACCTGCAGGTAATAACAGTAAGAACCGGTGCTAAGTAAAGGGTTAGCGTAGGTTGTGTGCGCATCCGCTGTGTTCATAAACAAATAATACCTCTCTAGTTTCCAGGTTGTTGCTTTTTGTACTCGCTGTACTGCATTATGGCAACACATGGCAGATACATTAGTCAACTCGTCTGTGTCAGTCAACACCTAGCGTCATGGCAGCAAAGGTTGGGAGAAAGCACCAGAGTCCAATTCGGGATTGCTTACTACCAGAATATGTGCAAAAATGATCAAAAGCATTTTTTGTACTCATGAAAAGCTTTGTGACTTGGCAGTCAATTTCAGTGTTTTGTTTCTCCAAAACTGTAACACCTGCATTTATTGCTGGGCTTTCTAATGTACAGGTGTTTTTATTGTTATTATGGAATTTTATAAAGTTACTCTGCCATATGTCTTTTATACTTGCCTGCTATGTATGGTTGTTCATCTACCCCGAGTCAATACATATAAAAAAATAACTTTCATTTTCTGAGATCTTGTTACACATTTCTTTTCTTTTTTTCATATTGCCCCTGATATGTAACTTGCATTGCTAAAAAACTAAAAGTGTAACGGAAATTAATAAAAAGTTAAATGAAACTAAGCATTTTTTTTAAACTAAACTAACAAATGGTAGAAACTAATTAAATTAAATTGAAAATCTAAAGTTGAAACTAAATAAAAATAAATGGACATTTTAAAACTATTAAAACCTTGCACTGAGCACAGGGACACTTCCTGCATGAAGTGGCTTCAACTTTTTGTGGTTTTAGGATCGCTCTGTTGTCTTCTGCAAATCTGCCAGACAAAAAAACTCAGCAAAAAAAAGAAACGTCCTCTGACTTTCAACTGTTTTTACTTTCAGTAAACTTAATGTGTGTAAATATTTGTATGAACACTAAAAGAGTCAACACCATAAGACATGAACTAAAAATGTTTTCAGACATGTGACTAACAGAAATAGAATAATGTGTCCTTGAATGAAGGGAGGCTCAAAATCAAAAGTACCAGTCAGTATCTGGTGTGGCCACCAGCTGCTTGAAGTACTGCAGTGCATCTCCTCCTCGTGGACTGGACCAGATTTGTCAGTTCTTGCTGTGAGATGTTACCCCACTCTTCCACCAAGGCACTTGCAAGTTCCTGGACATTTCTGGGGGGAATGGCCCTAGCCCTCACCCTGCGATCCAACAGGTCCCAGACGTGCTCAATGGGATTGAGATCCGGGCTCTTCGCTGGCCATGGCAGAACACTGACATTGCTGTCATGCAGAAACTCATGCACAGAACGAGCAGTATGGCTGGTGGCATTGTCCTGCTGGAGGATCATGTCTGGATGAGCATGCATAAAGGGTACCACATGAGGGAGGAGGATGTCTTCCCTGTACCGCAAGGCATTGAGATGGCCTGCAATGACAACAAGTTCAGTTCGATGGTGATGTGATATACCGCCCCAGACCATGACGGACCCACCACCTCCAAATCGATCCCGCTCCAAGGTACAGGCCTCGGTGTAACGGTCATTCCTTCAACAATAAACACGAATCCATCCATTACCCCTGATGAGACAAAACCGTGACTTTGCCACTCCTGTCTGGTCCAGCGAAGTTTGGTTTGTGCCCATAGGTGGCGTTGTTGCTGGTGATGTCTGGTAAGGACCTGGCTTACAACAGGCCTACAAGCCCTCAGTCCAGCCTCTCTCAGCCTATTGCGGACAGTCTGAGCACTGATGGAGGGACTGTGTGTTCCTGGTGTGACTCGGGCAGTTGTTGTGGCCATCCTGTACCTGTCACGCAGGTGTGATATTCGGATGTACCGATCCTGTGCAGGTGTTGTTACACGTGGTCTTCCACTGCGAGGATGATCAGTTCTCCTTCCTGTCTCCCTGTAGCGCTGTCTTAGGTGTCTCACAGTGCGGACATGGCAATTTATTGCCCTAGCCACATCAGCAGTCCTCATGCCTCCCTGCAGCATGCCTAATGCACGTTCACGCAGATGAGCAGGGACCCTGGGCATCTTTCTTTGGGTGTTTTTCACAGTCGGTAGACAAGTCTCTTTAGTGTCCTGCGTTTTTAGAACTGTGACCTTAAATGCCTACTTTCTGTAAGCTGTTAAGGTCTTAACGACCATTCCACAGGTGCATGTTAATTAATTGATTATGGTTAATTGAACATGCATGGAAAACATTGTTTAAACCCTTTACAATGAAGATCTGTAGAGTTATTTGGATTTTTACAACATTATTGTTAATATACACAGTCCTGAAAAAGGGATGTTTCTTTTTTTGCTGAGTTTATGTTGCAGCAATGGGCTCAGCATGATGCAGAGAACGAGGCAAAGTTGTTGTGTGATTGTTTTGGTTGCATTTACTGGGAATGCCCTGCGCTATAGTCCACTTCCTGCTTTTGGAAAGTCACCTGGCCTTATCATTCACATACTGCACCAGAGTTCACTGAGACTAAAGCCTAGTTTATACTTCTCAATCAGGTCGACGGCGAGGCACATCCACCCAAGGAGCAATGGCCGACAGAGAGTGAGTTTTGATTGAGCAGGAAAGCTTTTTAATACAAGTGCAGCTCATGGAATTCTCTAAACAAACATGTAAACACATGTAAACAAACACAGCGGTCTGTTATGCTTACTTATTAGGTGACTTCTAACTTTTTTTGCAATCGGTCTTAATTTAGGGGTATCCAAAAAAGTGGACAAAATACATGGGCACACCACATTTTTCAGATTTCTTTAGTAAACGAGGCAGAAAATCTTTTATGCCCAGACTTTGCAATTATACTTCGCCTCATATTGGTGTATCACATGAAATCCCAATAAAATACACTGAAGATTGTGGCTGCAATGTGACAAAACGTCAAAATTCAGAAGGTATACAAATCTGATCATTGTTTTTTCTTTTAATGTACAGGTTGTTTTTTTTGCAGCAACAATGTTAAGATCCTCAATGTGGGACAATGATTATCCTGTTCTTATATTAGCCACAGCCCTGTGATTTATCACTCAACAGGCAGAACAACTGGCAGCTTTCCCTCCAAACCCTGTGTACTCCGACTACAAAAAAAACGATACAAGAAGCAAGACTGCACTGACAAGAAACCTTTGGCTCGGCGTGCTTAAAGCCCTCGAGGGTACAGACAGTAAAAACAAACAAGGCGGCCCGGCCGGCAAACACAAACGGAGCCATGTCGCTTCTAGATGAACCCTCTCAGTACCCAGGGGCCTCTTAGGCCACCAGTATCCTACCTCGGTTCTCCGATCTCTGCATCCGACTGGACAACCCGAAGGTAGAGGTAATGGCACCAGATGTGACCAATGGAGCTGATAAAAAGCAGGGTGTGCTGTGGCGAGCTGCACAGCTGTGGCTGCAGCTGTTCTCAATGCCAGTTCCCAGAGCCAGACGCAGATAAAGGAGAGAAAGAACCAGAATAATAGAGAGGTGGGGGGAGATGAAACAGATGCGCGGTCCTAAAATTATCTGCCAAGATCAAAGCAGCGACATCGCCAACTGATGCATCTTCCTCACTCTTGTCACTTTAAACCTTCCCCCCAAAAAAGAAAGGGGGCCTTCCAGATCTTTATATGTTTTGTTCCCTTTCTCTCTCTCCGACTGCTCGACACATTAGCTTAATGTCTCGCTCTGACAGCAGCTTTAGCACAAATCCACCCATCGTGAAGAGTTACGCTATAGAACCGAGCTGTGGATTGGGGAGATATAAGATGGATCAAATCTAGGGAGACCAGTTGGAAAAAGACGTGGGGGAAATATGGGCTCTTGTGAAAAACGGCGAGGAAGGCGGAAAACTGTCAGGGCTCTGAGGCCGCACGTCTGACATGCCGACTACATTCAGATCCCTTGATCGTAGGCCTGATTAAAAGGTTGAGGCAACACTGCTCTGAATTATGCAGAGGTTTGTGGAGTTTAAGGATGTGATATGCACCGCGTTAATCTTTTGTAAAATTAATGACTTCTTATAGTTTGACAGATTCTTGCAGAATAAACGCCCGATTTTTCTACTTTGACTAATTGGGTGCGCCTTGTTCCACAGAGTTTCTGCCACCGAGGATGCTGAAAACGAGGCAGAAGCAGTATCTTCGACAAAAACTGATATCTATATATAGATTCAGAAAGTTCTTTAAAAGAGCCTGCAGCCAGGACCCTTTAAATGGAAACATTCCCGATTGCTTGATTGACAGGAAAACTTCTAAGGTCATCTTGCAGCGCGTCTGTATCTCTCCCCTGCCAAGACGGAAAGCAGCAGACGGCTTGCTTACTTTTTCTCTCATGTTTATTCTCCTCTTGCATCTGTCCATCAGACCCCCCCATCCATCCATCCCCCACCCCGGGAATGCATTCCCTTCCTGCCCACGGGGTTTCGGCCATCTTACAAGAGATCTGGCCAAATTAAGAGATAACAGCAGCAGACTGACACAAACAACAACATGTTGCAACACATTTTAGATAAAGTCTTGTGACGTTGCCTGAGGGAGAGCAAAGGCAAACATTGACGTTTTCTATTTTATTTATTTTTAGGTTGACCAAATCCTGAGATATATCAGATGTACCTCGGCAGATGCACATCTGCAAACTCGGCACAAATTTAAATTGACCCAGACTTCATTTTGAAAAGCTGACTTTTACAAAAGGTGTTTCTGTCTAAGGGTGGCCCAGATCTGGTCCAAAATAAACTCTTATTTGGATTCAAAGAATGTTACTCTAAGCTACGTGGATGACCCGGCCTTTAAGATTCTCACTGTAACTGATGGCAGGAGTCCATGGGCTAGCTGTTTCCCAAAATGATCTCAAATTATGATCCAAGAATGACCAAGAATGCATGCAAAAAGCAGAATCTGTCGTTCTTTAAAGCGAGGGATAAGCCTAGAGGCCGCCTTTCACCTAACTGACTGGCAGAGTGCAGCAACAGGTGGGGGAGGGTCAGAAAGGCTTTACTCTGCTCCCATACAACAATAGAAATCTCTGGTCACTCCTGCATTTTCTCTGACATCGGTTTAAAAGGGAATTTAACTGTAGCAGTTGTATCCAGATAGTGTATAAAGTATATGTTATCGTTTCCTCATGTAGGTACAGTTACAGCCAAAATTATTCAAACTTTTTTTTTATTTTACCAGAGTCACGGCTTGAATCTGGTAGGAACTGAGTTGAAGATTAGGGTGATCGCGAGGAGGCCTTCCAACCTCAAAGATTCAGAGCTCAAAGATAACTCCCTAAAAAACCAGAGAAAACATACAATTACACTCAGCAATTATATTAGGGTTTGATAAACTGTGATGCCGATAGGGTATATATACACATGTTTATATGTTTAAGATTTTTTTTATTTATTTTCTGATAAAGGGAAATATAAAGCCCGGATAATCTATTGACTTCTACACAGCTGGTTTTTATTGAAGTCAAAACTTACATGTTAGCATTGATGCACCATCTGTCTCAAAAAGGTTTCTCAATGGATTTTCAATCTGTTAAATCATTTAATAAATTCAAAGTAGAATAATCTGGGCAAAATTTGAGGAAAAACATGCATCAACATCTTTCTAGGGTTTATAAATCTCTGCGGTGCCAGTCTCCATGAGGTAGTGCATGGGCATTGCACATTGCGTCGTGACCGTTTGGCAACCTTTCTAGAAATGTGTCCACACCGAAAAACCCCTCCAAAAAAGGACCAAAAACAACCGAAACACTACAGTAAAAACACCTGAAACAGAGAAGAACTTGACGTATGACATCATTGTTCAAAAAAGTTCCATATTAGCTGTCCTTGCAATCGGTTTTTGTAAATTATTGTTTTGGGGCCTATAAAAACAAAAATTTACAGATGGACACATGGCCGAAGCTATAAAACGTCAAATAACAAATTTTTAATCAGCATGACACCACAAAAGACAATGAAAGGAGAGGTTAAGTTAGTAAATATAAGATAATCATTTTTGTCTCTAAAAATAGAGTTTAGATGAAAGATAAGGGGCTTAATCCAGAAAACATAGACTTTTAAGTGGTTGTTCCTTGTGAAGTTGGGTTAAGAGAGTTTGCCTTCATATCACCAAAGTGAACTTTGAGTTTAGTAATAAAAACATTCCATTCTTTAAATGAGAAAAACTACTTTGAGCAAACCTCTCTACACTAATTATTGACCCCTGCCCTTGTGTGATGTTTTCAGCATCTTATTTACATAAAAGATGCTGATGTGCTGCTACTTCTAGCCAATTACACTGATTGTCATGTTTTTGCTTCAATCCCAGTCATTATCAGTGCAAACACAAGTTGATTAAAAGCCACTCTCCTTCCTTCGCAGCTTCTCAGAGCAAATGCTTGGATTTATTCAGCTTTCGCTTATTATTGATAACACAAGTGGTTACAACAAAGCTAATGAAGAAGAAAAAAGATTAATTACAAGTTTAGACCTATTTAAACAGCTTTTGAAGCTCCTAAGAACAACAAACAGAAATTGTATGCTGGTAATCTAATTAGTCACAGTGATGACAGCAATGGGGACATGCGGCTTTACTTGGTTAATCAGTTGTTCTTCCTGTTCTACTACACACACAAAAAAACTGCAGGGTTATTTCTTTAACCCAAACAACGGGGTTTAAGCTGTTTGGACACAAGCCGGGTAGTTTTAAACACAGTTATGACCCAGTTTTAAATGTTCGACAAGAGGCTAGGAGGAGCCTCATCGTTTTTCACAGGCAGCCATTTTGCACAATACGAACTCCTGAAACTCAAAAAATAAAAAATAAAGGGAGATGGTCAAATGATGAGTTTAGTAATGTAGCATTAGGTTATGACTTTAGTTTACAGTAGAGAAAGAGTTCAGTGAGGATTAGCCTTTTAGTTTCTAAACGGTCAGCGCAAGCTAGTGCTAGCTATGCCAAGCACTCACTTTGACCAAAGAATTGGTCAAAAAAAGTTGACATAGAGCCCCACTAGTGGGGCGCAGAGGTATTGCAGGTGGGGCGTGACATCAATGGGATTTAAATAGTTTTTCCCCCCTAGATTCTGTCGTTGTGAAGGTTTCACTGCACTGTAAATTAAATCAGCCAACTCCCCCCTCTCACAAAATTAAACACACTCAAATAAATTAGCAATTGTGATCATCACTGTAAACAGAACCGGGACCTGGAACATCGGGCTGGGAGTTTGATGTTGGAATATATCGCAGCAGAACAAAACAAGCTGAAGTAGCCGCATTATCAGAGATTCCATCTACAAAATGTACAAACATCTAAAAAGATCAAGGAACGTTTCAGAGTCAGAGAAGTCACACGGTCAACCACGGAGGAAATACATGGATGAGTGGCTTGCTCTTTATTTATTTAATTTTTTTCATTTTATTTTGTATTTTTGAAAGCTTTGCATTTGTGATAAAACTACAACTTTTATTTTCTCCAACTGTGAGCGTTCTACATGTAGCAACTACTGACAGCATATATTTCTGAGTCGGTTTTGGACCAGTGCGCAAACCCTTTTTTCAAACTAATTTATACCCTTAAAAATTTGTAGACTAACTCGGCTATTTCAATAAATAAAACACTTTAAAATTCAGGCGTGGTCAGCATTCTGTTGGGGCGATAAAAGCAGGGGGGGGCTTGTGTATGCTCCTTTGTCCAAAGTGGGGAATGATAAAAAAAAAGTTTGAGAAACACTGACATAGGCTAAGACATTTTTTTTTAGCTATGCTAATTTAATAACTATGTTAAGATCAGAGTTTGGGCTATATTCAACGCTCACACTTTGACCTAAAAGGCTGTTTTATTCTAGGCATGGTGCAGGTTCCTTTATCAAGGTTTTAAAGGGTAAATGATTTCAAATCCAGGACTTTGAACCTTATAGTATAAATGAAACGCCAATGAAAATACTGAGGTAGCACTCCCATTCGCTAAGGTACCGCTCTTTTAATACTAAGCCTGGAAAGCTACAACCAGGATGCCTGAAAAGCAGCTGACTTCTTCTGATTTGTTGCAAGACTGACTGCTACTGGAGATCCTTACTGCCCAAAGCATCAACCATCCACAACGACTCTTTTTAGATATTTGGTGGATATCAGTTATGACATTCCTTTTTCCTTTTGGGATGAATAAAAATATTATTGAGGTAAATTCTCAGTTGACTTGAATAGTCAGTAATGTGACCAAGATAGTGTTGTTTCTAACCCAGCAGTTTTTAGAGTGTACCGTGTATTGGCAGATGTCACAAGGTTAAACGCTTTCTTTCCTAGAAAAAAAACTTTAAAGAGAAGCAGCGCTGTTTTTCTTGAGGCTTTTTCATTTATAATCAATGCCAGTCAGTTTACCCTCTGTTGACTCATCATATCATCACGATCCAGGTTGTGGACAGACTGAACGCTGATGACAAATCAGGTGCTCGACCGAAGCTTTCCTCCTGGCGTCTCTCTAGAAGCAGCTGACGCAGCTTCAGACCAATCACACAACGGGGCGCTCTGTTCTGCGCCTGGCGAGCTTCTAGCCACCGCCGGGCCTTCCTGGATGAATGTGGACCTTTAAGGCCAAACCACACGCTCACATTTATATGTGTATTCACACAGAAGGGAGTGAATGAAGGAATGAAGGTAGGGAGGAAAACAGCGCCCACATACAAAAAAATACAGCACTAACTTTTTACAATTAGAAACTCGTGTCACAGAGAGGATGTCTGGATGTGAGCGGCTCTCCACTCATGACTGTTACCTAAACAAGCAGCACAAGGTGAGACCTGAGCCGTGATCTGAGAGCGCAGCCGAACTCTGTCACCCGTGTTAGCAACCTGAAGGTAAATAATGTTCCATTTAGACAGAGGCCCCCTCTCACCTTCAGACTTGCTGTTAAAAGCCGGCCCCAAGCGCGTAAGGATACACACGACCTTATCCAGGATAAACACACAGCTGGGCGGTGTGTATGTCTGCGCTGCAGGACGAACAGCACGCCAGTGTTTAAAGGGACCATGTTCTGCAAACAGAACATCAGCATCAGGAAAGCGGCGGCCATTAATAAAAAAGGCGGTTTACGAAGCCTTAGCCCTGTCGCTTGGATATATATGTATGTATTTGTATGCTCTCAGCGCTGGTTTATGCTCCTAGTTAACAGTTTAAAGTCGCACAGAGGCACGCAGAGGGTGGAGATGGAGTTACACGCCTGCATGATCATCAGAGCTATTCGCTTACAACGACGCAGATTGCTTTGACACCTTGCTCTGTCAGAGCATGGAGATAAATCGGATCCTTTTCTTGCGTGCCAAATTGAAGACTAATATACAGCTCGCAAGTCGAAGCGAGGCGACGATGCCAAGCTCGGAGCGTATAAAGTATCCGCAGATGGGTCATTTCAGAATCCGAAGGAGACGGCTGAACAGGACAAATAAAAAAGACAATAAATAACAGAGTTCTGCAGTTATACGCAAGGCTGATTGTGACGGTGGAGCGTAAGCTGAAAATAGCAGCGGCACCTGTCGCTGGGTGGGAATGAACCGCTGGTCATGCAAGAAGTGAGCAGCTGCAGCCAGGTGTCACATTAATGTGACCCAAACAGCCGTGAGCTGGTATGATCTGATGGTATGGTAACCTTGAAAAAAGGAAATACTCAAGCTTCCGGTTAGTATCGCATTGAAAGCAGCATGATGAGTGGGGCTGGACGATGACTCAATAACAACATTGATTGATAAAAAAAGAAGAAGAAAAAAAAAAAGACTCGTTAAAAAGTTCAATTAGAAAAAATACGTTTACCTTCCTTCTTCATTATAGCAGGTATCAGGCAGCTTATTACTACAATCATTACTCACTACAAACCAATCACAAACCCAGACCCAGGCATGCTCAGTCACCGAGTCATCGCTCCTCTCCAACACTAAAGGAGAGCAAATGACTTGAGCTGCAAAAGATTTCACAGCAAGGAGCGGCCATTAATATAATAAAGTGTCATAAAACGTTTAAAAGACAAAAAAAGCATCAAAAAAAGCCTACAATTTAAATTATTAACATATTTTTAAAAAATTATAATATAATGGTTAATAACGTTACTCTTTTCTTCAGGTTTGTCAGTATTTACTGACATCACTCAGATCTCTTGATTTTTTGTTTTGTTTTTGTTACAAACTTTTAGTTAAGCTAAAAAAAAGATGTTTGAATAAAGGGCTGAACTGAATTTTTATTAAAATGAGTTAATTAGAGAATAGCATAAAATAACCAGGGCTGCACTTAATTTTCAACATTTTCTGATAGTTATGAATAATTATGGATATCGATCAATATGGTTTATTTATTGATTTGCTCTTTTTCTATAATTGTCCAGTCCTATGCTGTAGTCATTTTTTATCCAAAAACAGATACATAAATAATACAGCCAACTGGGATATTGACACTCCCAGTCAGAGGGTGGCCCCAGACACACAGCAGATAGAGAAAACAAAATGTCCGGTCTTGAGTTTGCTGCTTCTCTACAATGTGGCGTGCCACAGGGCTCAGTTTTTAGGCCCTCTTTTTTCTCTCTACATTTTTCTGAGTTTCTTTCTGTTACTGTGATGACGACTCCCGGATTTATCTCTGTCTTCAAAAGAAAAAAGTTCTCAGTTGCCCAACTGTTCAAATATCTTGATGACATAAAGGCCAGGATGGCTTTGCACGTCTTACATTTTAACATGCAAAAACCAGAAGTGATGGTTTTTGGTGGGACCTTAACTATAGATGTTGGTTCTTTGGCACATTATGTTAGACCACTAAACATCATCACTAAACAGGGAGTTAAAATGAATATAGATCTTGAACTTGAAGACCAAAATAGGGCTGATGTAAGATATAGCTTTTTTCATACCATAATTGTTTGATGTAATAAAAAACCAGGTAAATCACAATCCCCACCAAAAACCTAACCATAAAACAGTATTTATTGACAACTTTTTCTCATGTGTAACTTTGTTGCACAGCAAATCCACCAAATGCACCAAATGCACAATGTTTGAAACTTTAAAGTGAAACTATTCAAATTTTTTGGGTGAATGAACAGATTATACATTCAGGAGTCAAACCTTCATTGGAAAGATTTAACGAGGAATCACCTGGTGAGCGTAATTGGACGATTTTATGCTCGACTGGCTTGCAAAAAATTAAATTCCAATCTTTTTTTTCCATATCAGTAAATGCACCACAGATAAGCGGTACAAGGATGTGCTTACAACGCTTCAAAAATACGGAAATTACCCAGAGGAAAAAAAAACATCCAACAATGAGGTGTTTAATTGAGAGGTTCATTTAAGGCCAAGGAACCCTACAGAGCACAGCCATAGCCAATGAGGTGTATTTACTTAAGACCAAAATTTATCGTACCCCCGACAGATTTAGATTAGGGCTGACAAAATTAATGTGGTAACGCAAAATGCAGCAATCTGATGGAAAGAATAGTCGGAACCGGAGCTATGTAAAGGGCCAGTGTCGAACCATTTGTGCGGGTATCCGTTGTGTTGATAAACAAATGATGTTCAGAAGAAATGGTCAGCTTTACATTCAGAAAAATGTTAACCAGTTAGTTTGCCTTGGCAACTGGCTAAAAGATTAATAGGTTAGTAGGTTGACATGTAAATGTGATAGTGGAGTTCAAATAAAAGTTCCATGTATCTCTCCTGTATTTTGTAAAAAAAAAAAAAAAAAGAGCAAAAGAATTCAGTTTTGTCTTTTATTTACACCAAAATGGTACTTTTTCAGTCATATTTAGAAATGTTGATTAATTGTGATTAAACTTGATGAATTCACAGCTACTCTGTGATTAATTAGATTTTAAAAAATCGTAGTCGTTTGACAGCCCTAATTTAGTTTTAAGATTATTTTTATTCAACCAAGAAGTCAAAAGGCAAAAAATGGCAAAGCCATCTCAGAAAACATAGGCAGTCTGAAAAATAGGAACTGGTTATATTTACATTACATTAAAATTACATCTACATTTGTACCCTTCTCAGTTATCAATATAGAAACATTTTTCGATGATCCTGGATAGTTTTTACTGGTATTTTCATGAATAACCTGTAGTGATGAGCCCCAATTCTTTGATTTTTTGCAAATCAACCAATACAGTTTTTACAATAATCATTGTAATCATGAAGGCCAAGGAACACAGCAGACAGGCCAAGAAGAAAGTTGAGGAGAAATTTAAAGCAGAGTTAGGTTATAAAACAATATCTCATGCTTTGGAAATCTCATGGATGCAAGCGATCATCTAATGTCTCTACATGCTCGTTCAGGAGGAGTGAAGGCTGTAAATCAACGACTCCATACAATCTGTTGGGGTTAGATTGAAAACTTTTAAACAAAATTCAATAATAAACTGAACATGATGGCTTAATAACTAGGATCAATTGGAATGTATGCATGATTGGACTGAATTGAGATGACATGTGAATTGGCTCTACGAAAATTAACTGAATTGAAATTGAGTGGAGACCAGTTGAATTTTTCATCCACAACATGGAGTACTGGACCACTGCAAACCAACCAAGACATGGCTGTCCACCTAAACAGACAGGCCAGGCAAGGGCAGCCTTAATCAGAGAAGCAGTCAAGAGGCCCAAATGTTGTCTTTACGACAGATCGGCAAGAAGAAAGACATTATTGAGTCACACAACTCTACATGTACTGGTAAACCCTGCACATTATCCTGGAAACGCCATCCCCGACCATAAAACATGGTGGTTGCAGCATCATGCAGGGCGATGTTCTTCTTTAGCAGGGATGTTGGTCAGGAAGGGTGGATGGATGTAGCTAAATACAGCGGAATCCAGGAGGAAGGCCTCATTCTTCAACAGGGCAACTATGCTAAACATATAGCCAGAGCTACAACCGGGAGGGTTTAGACCAAACCATACTAATGTGAGAATGACCCAGTCAAAGTGCAGACCCAAGTCTAGTTGAGAATCTAGGGCAAGACTTGAGTTTGCAAAGACAAATTTTAAAGATAGCGACAACTCCAAAAAGATTGCAGCAAAAGGTGTTTCTACAAAGACTAAATGGTTTTGCAAGAAGCTGGCGGAAAAAAAAGGTTTCAATAGTTTTCCTAACTCCCCTTTTTTCATTTACAAAAGCACTGAAGTATATATACTGTATATATTATTTTTGCAAAGCTATGAGCATAATTCGAAGAGACAGTCTGATAAACTCTTAAAGACATTCAGGTCACTACTAGAGCCGCTAATCATCACTCTCCCTGATTGGACCGATGACGTCCGACTCCAGCTATTCGACCACAGGGCGGCCAAATATTAATAAGGCCTGTGAATGTACCTCTCGCCATTTCAAGCCCACACAGACGCGCACACAAACACATCATCTGTTTCTCCACTCAGCCCTGAGTCAGACCAGGGGGAATGAGCTCAGCTCCAGCTGGATGCTGAGGCAAGCTTTACCTCAGGCGGCCGTTCTCCCGGCACAGATCAGTGCTGCCAAGTTTAACATGGCCGCCTCCTGCAGCGGCCCGATCACAGCGGAGCAGCTCTGAATCAGCAACGCTCCTGAAATGCTGCGGTGTATCATTCGCCTCTTGATTTTAGCTGGGGTTGGCTTGAACTGCAAACAGGGGCTGCATATGTAGTCTGTTGGTGAGATCAGAGCGGTCCGTCTGAGCAGACGCTTGGAGTTCTCGGGAGGTGCTGGGCGATTTTTAACCGGACCGTCTTTAGGCACATTTATGATCTCCAATGGGAGAACGGGGGGATTTAAAAAATAGATTTTTTTTATTTATTTATTTGAACCTAAATCAAGACTGAAGAACTAATTAGGAGAACAGTGCAGCAGCACCCCAGGAGATGTGACGGTGGTCTCATAAGGCTTTTTTTTTTCTTTTTTTTTTTTATATTAGCAGAAAACTGAAAACCATCCTGAGTTTCTGTTTGGAACTCATCTGCTGAGCCACCTTTACCGAAGCAGCCGACTGGGCGCCTTTCAGGAGGCCCAGGGACTTCGGGGTGGCTAGCTGCTCACGGCTTTGACAAATGTGGAATGTGAATTGGGACTCATACCTACATAATGCATAATAATAGCAGTGGACCTCTCCTGAGCTCTGCTGTTCTATTGAGAGGTGCAGAAAACTGCTTTTGAGAGCAGTGCAGCACATCTTAACTCACAGGGCCTCGAAACAATGTTCATAACCCTTTATCCCCCCCCACACCCTTTTATACACACTAATAACACAAACATTGTTGTGATTTATGTGAAAACCTAACACAATGTACAGTGCACCTCCGGTATTAGTGGGGGTTAGGGACCACAACCATCTGTGCATAGCAAGAACCTGAATACCTGAGACCCCCTCTAATGCTTAGAACCGCATATGTTAATAGTTCAATCGTATGCATTAATACGCAGAGTGGAAACCATGTTGGCACAACTGCAGAAGCCAACATCTACAGTGTTCCTTATTTCCACTCTTGGTGGTACAGCCGATCAATGGCAAGGAAAATTTCTGTTTTTCGCTCCTGGTTTGGCTGCTTTGCAAACAAAGTCTCAAGTCATGTTTTCTTTAGAATATTTTAGATATGTTCCACGAAAGAATTCTGCAAATACACAGATTTTCCACAAATAATTTGGAGTTGCGTCCAAATGATTCAAATTAAATTTTAAACTTCTTTGCAACTTTCTCCCAGACCCGTCTGCTGTGGTCCTTGTCAACAGAACAGCTGGATTTATTCTGAGATTAAACTAAACACAAGTGAGACTGTATTCAAATGCACACCACAATTTTCTTTTCTTTTTCTATTTTTTTAAGTGAAACAATTCTGAATAACCAACTGGATTTAATTTGTAGTATCAGAGTAAAGGAGGGCTGAATGCAAATGTATGCCACCCTCATTTTTTTATTTTTATGTTGTCTTCTGAGCGGTGAATTGGATTTTATTTAGTTATTGGAGTAAAGAGCGAAGTATTCAAATGCATGACACACTTTTCCGATATTTACCTGAATAATGGGTGCTGTTGCTTCAACTTCACAACCACACGCCATTTTTGCTGCTTTATCACACGGAATCCCAATGAAATAAATCGAAGCTTGTGGTTTCGATGTGAAAAGCTTACTGCTCAGGATATTTGCTCTCGTTTTCCATGTTTAACTAACAGCGGGAAGCTCGACCGCCTTGGAATGTCTGAATTTCTATGTGCAGAGAAGTGTCTATAATTAGAACAAATGGATGAGGACGGCTGATTTATCCACACCAGTCAGTCCTCATTTACAGCATCAACCACCGGCCCACACCCCACGCTGCTAACCAGGCAGCATGTGTGGCTAATTTGCAAGCAGTCGATGTTGATTAGCTGGGTTATGACACCCTGCGACCTTGGCAACAGTTTACTACATAGACGTGCGTCCTCCAATTAGCCCCGTGGCGTAAAGACTATCAGGCTTTACGAGGCTGCGAGGCGAGAGTGACGAGTCCACACATCTCCGCGGGCCTTAAATGCAAAAATTCACATGCATCAGAAACACGGCTGCGATTGAATTCCACTGCACACTGAATAATCCATGAAAGAAGGCCTTTTTGGCGAAACACAAACTTCACCCGAAACTCCGGCCAAGCACCCGCACGGCTAATGATAGGAGCGGCTCACAGAGTTCACAGTGTTCTTCTTTCATTACATGTTTCACAGCTCCCAGCTGAACCGCTTTTATCCCCCATGTGAATGAAATATGAACTCATAAAAGCAAAATTGCTCTTTGGGAACTTTGTTTTTTCAGGCATACTGTTGCTGGGAGGGTGAAGTAATTTAATCTGCCAGTCAAGGAAACAGTGTGAAACAACAAGAGCACATGGTCCAGCACTACCTGACACCACCACTTCATTTCACCACAGCTTTTTTTTGTTTGTTTGTCAAGTGCCAAACGATCTCCATGCGATCACTTTCGGATAATAACATATGATAATTTCCAATTTAAGCTCACCTTAATTAAACTGTGGTGCAGCATCATTAACGCATATTCTTTTAAAAATGCATAATGTCAACTTCTAGCTGAAATTTCACTCACTCTGCAGCCTTAGGGGTGGGTCTGTTTAGCTAATTGTGCTGTGTTCTATTTACCTTTAAAGTGGAACGACGGCACACACAACTGTACTGTGTTTCAGCTGCAAGTTAGAATACCAGTGGACTCTACTTGCTATTACTACTAGCAACCAAGCTAACAACTATTAGCGATTAGGGATGCACCGATATGAGAACTTGGGCCAATTTCACTATCCGATATTATTATTAATATTTCTGTCACGGCCGATAACTGATCCATCCATCGTCTATACACATCTCTCCTTGCAGGGCCCGCGGGGGGGGGGCGAGGGCCGCTGGTGCCTGTCTCCAGCAGTCATTGGGCATTACAGGGCAACAAAGAGACATAAAGGCATGCACACACTTGCTAAAGACAAATTAGTGAGACCAATTGACCTAACTATCATGTTTCTGGACTGTGGGAGCAAGCAGGAGAACCTACGCATGCACAGGGAGAACATGCAAACTCCATGCAGAAAGACCCCAGGTTGGGATTTGAACCCAGAACCTTCTTGCTACAAAGCAGCAACCAAATAAATACCACATTGTCAACCGATAAGGAATGACTAACATCGGCCGATGGAGACATTTCGTGCATCTCTACTAGCAATTCATGCTAATAAGAATGTATTTCTTTGTTATAAATGCATTTTAACATCAAAAAGCCTGTTTGCAAACATACACGTTTGCAAACAGGTAAACGTGAGCCACGGGATTTATTAGATACAAACCTTAACCCACCCTGACAAATTTAAAAGTTGACTTACTTACTTATTGAACAAAACAGATAATAATCAGGCAGACCTAAATTATCTCCATCATTCTTTAAAGTTGATCTAGAATGGCTTAAGTACAAGGGTATGAAATAGTGGGTTTCTAAGTATTAAATTGAAATTTGGAACGAATGAAATGATAACACGTGGGTAAACTGACCCAGAGTCATTACATTATGTGATGAATTATCCTATTTCAAACATGTTACCATCATTTCCATTTTGAACCTACAGGTCTCCTGTTAAGGCCATCTTTTCTACCAATCAGCTAATCGCAGATGTTTAATATAGTCTATCAGAACTGTGTTTTTCCAAATCGGTAACTCATTCATACATGTGTAACTGTGCAGGAAAGCCAACAACGTAACTTCACGAGACTCAATAAAATCTTCCATGATAAGTTAAAAACAACTGCCCTGACTTGAAGAAATAATATTTTAGGCACACAACAACAACAACAACAACAACAAAAAAGCTGGACAAACATCCAAGAGATGTGATACCACATATTTTTGCCAGAAGCTGTCCTTGATGAAGCATGACACACAAAGTAAAAGCAGATCACACATGAAGGCATGCAAGAAAACAACAACCAGATCTGGCTGGCTAACAAACCCACACTGCTTAGGCCAGCGGCACCTTCCTCGCCTTGAATCGCATCCTCAGAACGACTCAGTAACCGTGGAACACGGCAATACTGCGTCCGACAAAGATCGGTGCTTTCTTGGCATCTTTTGCAGGCAGGCGACAGATTTAAAGCTGATCTTATGAGGCTAAAATAACTTAATGAAGTGAAGCTGACATTTTGAGTACCAGAGTGGAAATGTGAAGTTGAGAGGTTAAAGCGGGGATCCCAGCTCCTGATCTACAACAGCGCATGCAGTAACTGTCTGGATCCGTATTTTACTGGAAGGGGACATGAGCTTCCAATGAGCTACTATGGAGACAGTTCAAGCAACTGCAACAGCTATAAAGGAGTCTACGGGTGGGAAGTACAGAGCGACCAAGAAAAATAGGAGAAAGATGAGACAGCTTTCCATATGAGCCCCCCAGTAATTCTGAATCTTAAATAAATCATGATGTACCCTTTTCTGATTCAACATTCAGATGATTAGTAACTAAGTAACTATGATTAGATGTTTTGAAAACAATGATAGTCAATTCCTTGTTCATGCACTCAGAAAACTTCCTGATGCTGAATGTCCACAGCTCAAACTGGCACTCACATGTATGAAAATAGAAAGAATAAACAAAGACATAACTCACACACCATCAAAGTTTAACTTAGAGATGCACCGATCAAGGATATCGGGCCGATTTTTAAAAAATCTTTTCATATAAAGCCCAAACACAAGTGAGTGCCTTCTGATTTCTCTTTCAGATCTATAAACAATAACCTTCAAAATATTATTTTTCTATCTGAGGCGCTGTCACACTGTGTGGGAAACAAAAGCTGCTGTAAAATAAGGTATTACTATTTTAGCATTAGCCAATTAGCGTCGTTGACATTGGGAGCACAAAATGCTTTGAGTTTTGTAATTAGGTAGAAGAATGAATTTTATCCTACATCTTAAACAAGTCATCTGTGGACATTGGAGGGTCATCCAGACCGCGCCGCTGCTGTCTTTGCTCTGATTTTTACCTCAAGTATGTCTTAGGGCCACAACTCATGGTCGTTACGGTTTTGCGACTACGTCCCGACGTAGAACAGTACTTGTATAACACTTTATCTAGTCCAAAGGACCCCAAAGCGCTTCACATTACATTCAGTCATTCACCCACTGGTGATGGTACACTGGAGCAACAGCTGCCCTGGGGCACACTGACAGAAGCAAGGCACCACAGAGGCCTCTGACCATCACCAGGTGAGTGAAATGCCTTGCCCAAGGACACAACGATCAAGACGGACAGAGTAGAGGTTTGATCGAGCAACCCTCCGGTTACAATGCCCCACCTCCTGAGCCACAGTCGCCCCAGGGTGGGATTTTTGGACTTTTCACCTCTCTGGTCAGGATTTATCTAGCTGAAAACTTGCCAACTTCTGTCATCTGCTGATGTCTTGTTGCATCTCAAGTTTAACTCCAAAGAGTTACACACTCAGGGTCCAGTCCAACAAAACGGAGAGTCCTGCGAGCTTTCTGAGCTAGCCAACCAGTTCTTTTGAGTGTGGGTATGAATCTTTAGTGCTTAAGTGGAAGGCAAGTGGACTTCTCTAGTTTCTTGAAGACATTTCGCGTCTCATCAAAAAGGTTTCGTTAGTTGGCTAAAAGTAACAGGCTTATAAGTTGAAATCAGAACAATAACACTAATAAGGACATAGGACCACTGTGTGTATGAATGTATGTGGACCGCTGTGTGAGAACCCCCCCATCCCACCACTCTCTCCCTCCTAGAGATGCTCCGATAGAGAGATAAGTTGAAGGTCATTCTGCAAGAACAGAGCCTCCACTGAGGAATGTGCGGAATGACACTCTCTTGTTCTGTGGACTTAAAGCATATCAGAGGCCGCTCTGGTGTCATGTAGGCCCATGTCATCACCATGGCCAGTACGAGCCCACAGATGATGGCTTGATTTTAGAGAGCATGGAGGGGGAAACAGTACAGTCAGCACACATAGCAAATAAATAAAAGAATGATCTTTGATTATCCCATTTTGTGATGTTTAACTATGAAAGAAAGTCCAACTCATGCGCCAGATAAGAGAAAATGTGAGGGTTATTTTACAAGACTGGCAAATCTTCAACCCAAAAAACAATCTCTCATGTGCAGCTGTTATTCCAACCGAAGGACTTTTTCATGCAACAACAGAAAAAGAAAAAGCGCTCTGAAAAGTTGTAGGACGCAGACTAGTAAATAAAACTGCAGAGAAACTTCTGGAAAGCAGATCTCCTTTAAAAACTCTTGTAAAAATGGTTATCCTTTAGCTTCGTGCCAAGCAATTCTTTTCCAAAAAGAAAAAGAAAAAGTGAATTCTTGATCCCTTGTATCACATGAACTTATCAAGACAAACCGACATCAAACGGATGAAATATGACCAGCTTATCTAGTGGAAAACTGGTGTTTGGATAGGCAACAGAACATACCCCCACCCCACCACCCCTGACTACATCCATTAGTCCCAGGCTCATTTCTCAAAACTATAAAGAGATCCAGCTGATACATCAAGGGTACGGACACAGCGATAACCGAGATCTCTACTGGCAACACGAGTCGTGCTCTGCTCGCACACATTAATAATGTGCCTGGGACATGCGAGCCTCCCAGCTGCTTCCCTTCCAGAGCCGCGGAGGCCGGGTGAGTCAGCATGTGAGCTGGAGGAAAACGAATATGGCTGCAGATCTGTTGGAGAGCATGGGAGCATAACCTCGCCAAGTTCACCGCTCACATATTAAGATCCAATAACCACCGAAAAGCACATGGACCTTTTAATGCATAAATAGGTTTTATTGTTATGGAAATCAAGAGTGGCTGGCTTTAGGCTTTGGAAGGAAAAACACGAGATGTCACAGATAATCTCCAGCGTTTCCATTAGCAGGGATGAGATGCTTCTTTTCTAGAGAGTCAGGTTTGATTTATGATGAAAGTGGTTTATTTTAATGACTTTTTAATAGTCTCTAGTGTGCCTTAAAGGAACCCTGAAGAATTTTTGCAGGCCTGTTTATTACATGCATCCCATTGAATGCAGGAAACAATAAAGCTAAATGAACTTTACCTTGACAGACTTTACGTTTTAGGAGAACCTCTTCTTTCTGTCGGTTTAAAAACATCAGAAGCATATGAAGCGAAGCAACCCCGCAACCGTTGGCGCATAGAGCATAAAGAAACAAAACCACTGTGGAGCAGTGGCTAGTTACGTGTTGAAGTTACTTAGCGCAACATGTGACATGCATCAAAATGTCCACACACGTACACAGGGCTAATCTGAAGTCTGTTTTCTTGGCCTACAGAGTAAAAACATCTGTAAAAAGCCTCGTCTGTGCACAGGACTATGGGAAGTAATGCTGCTGGGATCACTGGCTGGAAAGCAAAGTGAGCTGAGAAAAGACGCATTTTTGTGTGATATTTCATATAGATTTAGTGTGTTATGACAATATAAGATAACACACCAGCTTTGGACAACTAGACATCGACATTGCCCATTTTACTTTGCCAACCAGTTTAAGATCAGCCAGACTGGCTGTAGAGTGTCTGAAGATCAATTTTCATGTCTTGCCACGGATTCTCATCTCGGTTAATATCTGTTTTTTTCTGGACCATTCAACTAAATGAATGTGCAGCTCTGATCTAATGGTTCGGGTCGTTGTCCTGCTGGGAGTTGAACCTCGACCCCAGTCTCAAGTAATTAGCATCCTATAGTTTCTTCTTCAAGAGAAGTATCCCCACGGTATGAAGCTGCTATTGCAGTGGACCGCCTATTTGTCGATTTTTCTGTGGAAAATAACCTGAAATTATTTGAAAAACCCACCTATTTGCTGACTTTTTTTTATCAACATATCTAAAATATTCAAAAGAAAACGCAAATATACCTATACTACTTGAAAGGCTATTGGCTGCTGTTTGCAAAGCAGCCAATCTTGGAGTGCCATCCATTTTCCTTGGTGCTGACTGGCTGTACTTCTGAAAGCAGACATAAGAAAAACTGTAGATATTAGGTTCTGTGGTTGTGCTGAGATGATTTTCATTGTGCGTATTAATGCATATTAAGGTATATTTGCTGTTTTAACTACTAAAATAGGCAGTTATACGCGCTTTTAGAGGGGCCTCCAGTATTTAATGGATTTTAGCTATTCGTGGACAGCTGTGGTCCCTCACGCAAATGAATACCGAAGGTGCACTGTTGCCTTTTTTATGGTAAGAATGGTGTGTTCAAGGTGCTGTACAATGCTAGTTTTCTGGCATCCATGGCATTTTGAATGTATAAAATTCAGCTTTTGTCCCATCTGATCAAAGAACAGTCCATCACATGTTTGCCATGTCCCCTACAATCTACAAAAGGGACTTCTGGAGGCGTTCCTTTTTGTTGCAAAAGTATCTTTCTTCCGTTCTCGCCACTCTTTCATATTGGCCAAATTTGATGTGTAAATTTCACACTTGAGTCGTAAATTTCTGCAGCTGCTTTAAACTTACCAGGGGCTTCTTCTTTCTTGAGTGATGTTTTTCCAATGTGAAATAGAGTTCATTTCAAAAGAAGACTTTTGCAGATTTGACCTGCCTCCAGCAGGCAAAGATTCAATGGTAAATGGCCTGTACTTGTATAGCGCTTTATTTAGTCACAGTACATTTAGTCATTCACCCATTCACGCACTGGTGATGGCAAGCTGGTAGCTACAGCTGGGGCACACTGACAGCGAGGCTGCCGAATACTGGTGCCACCGGGCCCACCACCAGTAGGCAAGGCGGGTTAAGTGTCTTGCCCAAGAAAATGCCTGGGATGGATGGAGTGGGGGCACAACAACTGAGACGGACGGACTGGGGGCTCGAACCAGCAACCCTCCGGATACATGACGAACTCCCACGCCACAGTCGCCCGATGACCCTGTGCTGCTGTGATCTGCTGGTCAGTGACCAGCCTCCACTAGAATCCACAATCACGCCACAGTTTTCACAGCAAGAATCATAGTCAGGAGGAGCTGTAGACTACTCGTCAAATCCAGTCAAACCCTGGCTGCGTTTATCAACTGGAAAACGGGCTTCTAGGCATTTGTCCGTCTCATATCTGGGCAGATTGAAGCTCTAACACTAGTAACAGCAAAGCCCTGAAAAGTTGCATTTCAAAGGCCTCTGCCTGTGGTTTAAGATACATTTGAGTGAAATCCAGTAGCACCTTGATGTGCTCACTTTCTATAAGCAGCCAGTTTCCCATAACTAATCTTCCTAATCTAACCATGGCAATGGTGGTTTTCCCATAACAGGAGCTAAAAAGTGGATACCCTTGTGAGAGAAAGAAAATGTCTAATGTTTCTTGGCTCCATTAATACTTGATATCAGATACTTTAATTTCTGCCTGAGAAAGGAGGTGTAAATGGGATGAACATGTTCCCTAGATAAATGTGAGGGAGCGAAGAGGAAAACTCGCCAGGGGATCGTTGAAGCTACAAGGTACTAATGGAAAATCCACTCCATCGACAGAATACGGAGGACGGTACTAAATACTGAGACGTTCGGTTGCTGGTGCAGTCCTCAATCACTTTGGTGGTCCCTTTGGTCTTAGTCTTTTACCACTTTCACAATGGACCACACATACAGAGGAAAGATCAGGGCTGAGATTACATAAGCATTGGGTGAAAAAGTGCACCAGACCGGATGTGCTTAGATTAGTGGAAACTGGACGGATCTGCCCCTCAGAGCAAGGCAGCAGGCAGACCCTTGGGCACTGTAGCTTTTCAACAAACCAGCAGGAACGGAGACTTTTAATTCCACACCCTTCTTTGTCTCCTTCATATTTTTTTCACCTACAGGGCTCTGCCACCTTTTTTTTCCAGATGGGAATTCGAACTGGAATGTTTTTCTTGGCCTCTTCGAGGTGATAGCTTGTAGGCTATCCTCCTCTTTGTCTGTTTCTGCTTTACAGCAGACAAAAGTTTTTTCAGTGAAATAACAAAATCTCCGTGAAAAAGCCGGTGATGTCACACTTGCTAATCAGTGTACAACTCCACATTTAATACAACGGTTCACAGCAGAAGTGTTGCACCCAAAGAATAAATTAAAAAACACACACCAAAAACCTGTTCCTGTTCTTCTTCACAGTCACCATCTTCAGTCAACATCTTACGCCCCACAGAAGTTGTAAGCTCTCACTTTTAATCCTCTCTTTTTTTAAACCAATTTAGCTTCTTTTGAGCAGTTGAACAAAAACAAGCATGCTAACAAGTTGGCTGTCTATATTCTGCAAAAAACCCCAACAACCTTTCACTCCAGTTTTTGGCAAGAAAGAAATATTTACATTCCTAATGGGAAAGGGGGCAGCAGGGCAGAGTCTTTAAAGGCAGGTCAGGAGTATCGTCTATGGAAACAAAGACTCCTGGCTCCAATGGACCCCCAAAAGAAAAAGTTAAGTCTTTGTTCTATGACCAGAAATTGAAAAAAAACTTCAGTGATTCTTACAATAACACATAGAATCAAACAGACTATTTTTCCATTAAAACGATTAACATCCATTTAAGGGAGAAGTACAAGTAAATATTTGCCAGTTTATCTTGTAATCTTTCTAAATGGAACATTTCCGTCTGCAGATATGATGTTTCTGCAACAGAGGAAATCATTAATGTGGAGATGTCACATTTTCCCCACAATATGTGGCATTTGGTTGGCACAGTTGATAAAGCAGGCGCACCATGTAGGAATGGCTACAGTCCTTGATACAGCTGTCCTCTGTTCAACTCCTGGCTCGTTTATAACATGTTATCCTCTTCTCTCTCTAATCGTCTTTCCTGCAAAGCTACTATCTAATAAAAAGGCCACTCATAGGGTCCCACAATGTTAGCAAAACATGCAATATGGCTTTCGATAAATAACATCTTTCTGCTTTGGGATCATAGCAAACATAGACCCCAGATAATGAGTAGCCTATAAACCTAATTGAAAAAGATCATTATTGCAGTCTCAACAACAGGTTTTTATCAAAGAAGTTGCTCTGTCATTTCTTAATGACTTGCCAACCTTATAACCTCTCTTTCCCTCTAAAACATTTTGTTTTGATTTACAAAAAGACCCTTTGATGTCAAAGTGAAGACTAGTTTCTACATAATAAGGACAATCAAATAAAAATATGAGTATGCATAAATATTCACCCCCTTTAAAGTGACTAATCTAACAGAGGTCCAGCCAATTGGTACTAGTAGCCCCACAATGAGTGGAATGGAGTTGACCTGAGGGCAGTAAGTGTATGTGAGGTGATTGTAGTATAAAGACACCTGTGTCTGGAAGGTCCATTCACTGGTTAATCAGTATTCCTGGCTACCATTACAGCATGACGACTAAATAAGACTCCAAGCAAATCAGAGAAAAGGTTGTTGAAAAGTATAAGTCAGGGGATGGATTCAAAAAAATCTCTACAGCACTGAAAATCCTCTGGAGTTCAATTAAATCCATCATCAAGAAATGGAAAGAATATGGCCTATGTGTAAATCTGCCTAGTTCAGGTCGTCCTCACACACTGAGGAGTACGCTGAAGGAGTTACAAACTTCAGCAGCGGAGATGGGAGAGACTCTGGATACAACAAGTGTTGCCCGGGTTCCTCACCAGTTAAAGCTTTATGAGAGAGTGGCAATGAGAAAGCCACTGTTGAAGAAAACTCTGATCAAGGCTCTACTAGTTTGCCAAAAGCCATGTTGGGAATTCCATGTTCAGGTGGAAGAAAGTTCTTTGGTCTGATGAAGAATCCACATTTTGGATACAGGATGAAGTCAGTTGGTTTGATATTGAAGGATTTTAGCTATTCTAGAAATCAAACAAAAAACATGTCTGGAAATAAATTAGAATGTTAACTTCGTAGCTTCCAGACACTCTCGGATCTTTCCTCAGTTTTTTCCTCTTTCTTGAGCTTCTTGTTTATCTTCTTCTAACATCCCTCAGGCCCACAACCTTTCCCCAATACACTTGCTTGTAGTTTGCAGCCTGAGCTCTGGAATGAACAGCACAACAGCGGGGTATTTTTAAGGTTGTATAAAAAGCTTTTGTTGAGCGGACGCACTAATTGACTAAAGTGAATCATGTGTTTGTGGTTCAGCACTGGTCCTCTGGTTCCAGCTGAATGATTCTTGTTTCTTGTGGGGAGAGCAGCTTTGCGTGCTGACTTTTTCCTCTCTAATGTGTAGGAGCGAGACAAACAGCTCAGTCAGCTGTAAAAAGTTCGTTCAACGGTTTCCTTGTGAGACATGATGAGGAAACCATTGAACAATGAGGATAGGTGGGAGACAGTTCCAACCAGGTGGTGTAGAAAACTGTCATTGTTTGAGGGATGTGAAAGACTCAATCATGAGCGGTCTCCCAAAAATGAATCTAGTGTTTCTTTCCCACAATGTTTAAGTCTAAAGAGTTAGCCCACAGACATACACAAAATAATGCGAAACACAAGACATCACTTCACTAGCTAAGCGTATTTTTTACTTGCATGCCACGTGTTTGTCAAAATCCAACGCTAAACTGTTTGGATCTTTCGGGTTAATTTCATTAACACTGTCGGTGTACAGACCTTTTCAGAAAACGGTTGTGCAACATAGCCATAAAGAGAAGCCCCTCTTTAAGTCAGCTACACTACAACCTGCAATGAGTGCTCACAAAAGTGAAAAAAAGGGCAAGTTGGCCAAGTTGTTAATTATTTACACAGCCAACCACTTCACACAAACTCAGCTCTGTAAGTACAGGGCACAACAAAAAACCTCGAACATTTAATCACATTGCAACAACAAAAAACCTTGAAGTCTTTCAATCTGATTGGATGTGACAGACCACTGTAATTACCACTAAAATTACAAATTGTGTTATTTTTCGCTGCAGCCTGGTTCTAATCAATCCCTAAAAGGTACAAGTCCCATTGGTTGGAAGGGTATGTGATTGAGCCACTGTGGCGAAACAAGGTGGCGAGAGCATCATGGCGTGGAAATGTGTTTCGTCAGAAGGAACGGGGGCTAAACACATGGCAATCCTCAAAGTAAACCTGTTGGAGGTAGAAATTATGCAACAGGAATTAAGCAGCAATGACCCTTAACGAGCCGTTGAGTATTCAATTGAGAATCCGTGGCAAGACTTGAAAATTGATGTTGACACACCACACTTGTACACATAGTATGTGTTTGTTCATAAAACAAAATCCTTGGTTAAATACTTTGTTTGGAAACATAAAAAAAGTTCAAGAACAGTAAATTCTCCTGCGAGGTGCTGTAACCTCAGAAGTGTCACCTTCAACCTCTCATTCCAAATTAGGTCTTACACATCAAGCTATGTAGGACATGGCCAGATCGGGGTTTCTAACCCCCGATTTCCACTGCATGCGCTCCGCTCCGGTCTGCCACGCACTCCGTAGCTGTTCGCAATTTCCACTGCATGCGCTCTAGATCCGCTCCGCTCCGGTCCGCAGCCCAGAGGTGGTCAAAGAACCATGCGCGGGAATTGCGAGATCTCACGATAAAAGCCAGTAATAAATGCGGAAGTCAGAACTAAATTCTTCATTCCGTGGAAAACGAACAGAAAAGAACAGTTATTCTCTGTTATTCTGTGTCAAGATATTTTGCACAACATATGTATAAATATACGCGGGCTTACATTAATATAGCTATGCATACAAAAAATGTCTAGTCCGTCTTTATTGATTTATTTTGAAAAACACCTGGAAATGTGGTTGTTCTATATCCAGTTGGTGCTTAGTTATTTGTGTAGATTGACTGCGGACTTGATCCGGCGTCCGGCAAAAATAGACTCGATCCTATTTTTGCCAGATGGGAAACGGAGGCCGGCGCCCTGCGCCGCTCGGCGGTGGCGGTGGAAATGCTCTCATTGACTACAATGGGAGCGCTTTTGCTGCGGAGTGGGTGCCGGAGCGGAGCGCATGCAGTGGAAATTGGGGGTGAGTCTTTTCTCAAAGAAGATATGATTACAACAGCAGCACCCCCACCCTCCGAAGCCCTGACTTAATATTTAGCCACAAACGCACCATATTTGGATACACTGACAATAAAACTGAGGATCAAACTGACTAAGGTGCATTTTTCTCTCGGAGAGTCATACTTAATTAATCAGAGGATGGGGGGGAGAAAAGAGAAAGAGAATAAATGTGCAGTCAAGATGAGGAGAGAACCATCTGAGAAAACAGTGGAAGAGAAAGACAGTGCTGAGGGAGAGACTGCTTTTAAAGCCAGGAGCGCCTCTTGGTCATGTCAGCACGATGGCACCGAATCCTTGTGGAAGAGGTAAAACCTGGAGGAGCTCTTTCCCCTCTCTTCATCGCTGTGTGAGTGGAGCCTCCAGTCTGGCCCCCTAGAGATTCGGCATCGTGTAATTTAATTCACGGGGTGCAAAACAGAGCCGATAGAGGCTAGAGCAGGAGAGAGAAAGAGAGAGAGAGACAGACAGACAGAGACAGAGTGAGAGACACGCATACAACCACAGCAGCCGTTCAAGGATGACGGAGGATTTTTCTGCTTTTACTGCCAGACAAATGAGAGCAAAAACATCTGAGAAAACACTCTATTGGTTGAGTTAATCCCCTTTCTAGTCCGTAAACAAGCAGGTTATGGAAGAAAACTTGCCGTGAGAGCTCATATATAGCCATTGCCATACCTCTACCAGCGGTGGTAGGTTTACAGGCCTTTACTTCATAGTCTTGGTATGCTCTTTTAAAAACAAAAGGATGAAGTTTTACCTCATCTTGTATAACTGGGTAGCAGGGCTACTGAGCAAATTGGCAGAGAGGCCTAAAAAAAAAATCAAAAAAACCTTGCAAAACATTCAGGTATTGCATCAGAAACAAGTCAAAATCTTGTTCAATAATTGATTTAAAAAGGCTTTCACAGCCACATGGACAAATAAAGATTAGAACGTGATGGAAATCACATGTCTTCACTAGATTTCCACACTTTAGGCATTCCACACTCTGACTCCTTGTTTAGAATTTACCTTCAGTCATGCCAACTTTTCAGGGTAAGGTGATAATCGGATAGCCGATGGGAAACAGCCCCCATGTAATGAGCTGTGCTCAGATTTGCGACAAATAGCAAACTCAACGTCTGATTACCCCCACATTTCTTTGAGGCTTTCTGTAAGTCAAGTCAGAGGAAGGACAGAAATAAAAGAGTCATTTGATCAGAGCTGCAGTCTGCCTTTCCCTGAATATATAAACCAGAGTCTAAAGGGTAGATTTTCAAGGCCAGAGAAGAAGTCGAAGGATAGCAAAGAACTTTTCCTTGGGGCTTTGAACATGTTTGAGAAGGGTTGACTTTCACCACTTGACGAAGCGGCCGTTGATTTTAGAGATTCTGTGATCAAGAACAGTGTTTGCCCAGTGTGGACACTGTAGACTTCCGTGTTATACACCTGTTGAGCTCAGCATTTTTAATGTCGCTGCAAGGGAGATGAGAAACAAACTCTGACTTAATAGGAACGTTTCGACTATCGGAACTTCAGGACAATTTTATTGGACTTTCATCTATCGGGGTAAATCTGTTGGCCCACTCCTCTCAGCCGTCATGTCTCCATACAGAATTGACCCTTTAAGGACTAGGCTAAGACATCCGCATATCACAACTGTTTCAGCAGTGAGTAGGGTCACTGATCAATGCCAAAAGGTGCCCACACCAGCAGAGAATAATAAGAGATCGACATGGAAAAAGCAGGGATGTTGGCATGTTTAGGTTTGCTATGCTGTTAAACTGTTTCGCCAGCAACTCTTATTTTACCTTATGTTACAAAGCCTGTTGTTTGGCTTTATCTCTTCATTTCCCTCTGAGAAAAGGGAAAATAATTCCACACTTTTCCAAAGCCTAACCTTCCATATTTCTAAGTGACTTTTGGTCAATTTTTTAAAGTAATTTTCAAAAACAACTTTACGATAAACAGATGGCACATATTTCTACAGCGTTCACATTTTAAATATGAAACTACAAGCTGCAAAAAAAATATGAATGGGCAGGCATAAAAACAGACGAATGAACGGATTGTAGGATGGACTGATGTCTAAAGCCTAGTTTATACTTCTCTGTCTGCGGAGGTGTGGAGACACACAGCGCCATTATCTGTCGAAGCCAGGGGTGTCTGTCCCTCACGCAAGGACGCATGGAGTAGAGCCAAATCTTTTAACTATCCGATGAACGCAACGCAGCGTGCACGTCTGTGATTCGTCATCCCAACATCAGCCCCAGATCATTTCACCAGAAGGCCGCTCTATTCTTTTGGGCACTAGATGCTTTGTATTGCAAGGCCAGTTTATCTAATATGGTCTTTTGGCAATTTTGAACACCAGGAGGTGTAGAGAACAACAAAATAGATGGGTGTGTTTGTTTGTTTGTTTACATGTGTTTTTAGAGTATTCAAAGAGCTGCACTTCTAGTAAAAAGCTTTCCAGCTCAATCAAAACTCACTCGCTGTCATAAATTGCTCCTTGAGTGGAAATGCGTTTACAAGCTTAAGTAAATAAACTGTCGTCAAACAGAGACGCACACCTGCCAGAAAAGGTCTGCACCCTCTGCTGTCCTGACGGAGAATTGCTTTGCAACACTGACACCAACAGAGAAGTATAAAAGGAAAACATCTCTGTCGATACATATGCGTGTGGGTGCAAACTAGCTGATAGGGTAGAACAAACTAGGCATAAGTGTTGCTGTCACCTGGGTAACGCCTATTAACGACTTCCTAAAACAGAAGTTCCTCATCTTTTTTGTGCCACACACCGGTTTAATATCAGAGGTGCAGTAGATAAATGCAAAATAAATGATACTAAACTGGGGTCTTTTTTTAAAGTATAATTATAAATGTAAAGCCAATGTGTCCTTTCAACATTATTAGCAGCTTCCCCGTAACATTGCGCAAGCAACATAACATGACTAACATCTTCTTTGCCGCCTAACACTCCCTGTTTCTCTGTAATAAAAGGTCCCAACTAGTAGAGTTTTGAACGCTTTATTGCCTCATTAGAAAGCCAGTTACCATAGCAAGTTATATTTTAGAATAGCAAATCAAACAGACAATACAAAAAGGTAAAGTTCTATTTTCCATGCCTATCCAGAAAATGCCTACTCACACTCATCCACTTCTCAGACTAAAACATTTAACAAAGGTCACAAAGTGCAGCACATTTGGTCCAGATCATTGAGGTCATGACCCCCATGTGGGTTTATTTGGACCTTTGCACAAAAATAATCACAGAGCTCTGACTTCTGCTGAGACAGACATTAGCAGTCTGGAATCACTTTAGTTTCTGACTGCCGTACCTGAAACAAGAACTTGCAGGGCGAGTCATTTTCATGAACGTTTCCTAATTATATTTTGAATTATGAAAGCTTTGGACATGCTTCCTATAGGAGGTGAAGTGCTTTCTGTTGGAAGCAAAGCCTTAGAGTCTGTCTTTGTGGTTTGTCTGCAGGAGCGACTCGGCTGTTTGGAGGTAAGGGACTGGAAGAGGGGCCATATGAAGACAGAGAAGCTTTCATTTTGTAATTTTTTTTTACAGACAGACAGACGTGCACCTCTTATTTTCACAGCAATTTTAGCACACAGTGATAATGTTTTAAAAAACCCGCAAACCTCAACTCTAGTTAAATAAAGAAAATAAAGCAGGCAGGGAGATCCTGAGAGAGAAGCTGAAACGTTCCAGGATCTGTCCTGGGTGGCCATCCCTTTTGCATGTTGCGCAAGGCTCTTGTCACCAAACAGAGCAAGCTGCAGCCATGCAGTACAAACAAACTCTCTAAAAATCAGATAAAAGGCCTTGTCTTGCTGTGTCAAGGGACTGCTGTGAGAGTGCTCACAGTTTGTTGGCTCCATTTCAAGGAATTTTTAGCTAGAGAGTGAAAGGAGCAGCCTTTACCTGAGATACCTTGTTTAGGTCACCCAAATCAGGTTAAGCCAGGAGTTACGGAGCAAAGGAACTACTATGACTTCCTAGATTCTTGCAGTTGAAGGACACATTTCAATAACTGATTAGACTTCTTTCAAGAAGAGATTTCATTCTAAAAAAGAAATTAAGGCCTTCAGTTCAAAAATAAAGGAAGCCAAGCCCCAGCAGTCAAGATGCCTTTACTGAGAGAGACAGCAGATGTTGGCCTGATATTGCATGGCTAAAGACCAGAGGGGCTACAGTGTTAAAGATGGACCTCCCTCTTTATCCAAGAATGACTCCAGAGAGTAGGTTCTGAACATGCCTGAGGAAAATCAGGGAAATTCATCTTAGCGTTTGTCATTAGATCAGAACTCTAAACAACCATGCTAAACCGAGGTTCCATGAGCAGGCATTTGGAGACCAAACTGAGTGGTGCCTTTTCCCAATTCTGTCTTTATCTGCATCAGTCCCGCTTCAGGTGGCTGGATTCTTGAGCGTTGGTATTTTCCATGCTGTTTTTTGTTCCGTTATCGCTTAAAGTGCATGTCCTGGCAGACGAGGGATTGGGGATTTTGTGTGATAATGAATCCAAAGACAAATGGATATCTGCTGTAAATCTAGGTTGTGTCTGAGTGACGATGGCAACCTGTTTCTTTTTCAGTTTAACCCCAACCTTAACAGACAGGGAACAGCCCTTCACAGTTTGCACAACTAGACACAGAGGAATGTCCTTCCTAATGGTTTCTACATGGTAAATGCAAAGCACACCATGCAATTAAAACAAAAACGGAAAATTTACCAATTAGTGTTCCAGTGATCGGAATCAAAAGGAATTTTGTAGCCAACTAGAACAGGCACGGCGTTTGAGGCTTTAGATGTTTTGTTGCCCTTCCTTTTCTTGGTTAACTTTCTGCTTTGGTACTATTTTTTTCACATGAGAGTAAGGAAACACATTCTCTTTTAAGTTAGCTGAGAGCTGTTATTCAGCAGGGGAAATCCTTTACCACCTGCCCATATCAATCACCCTTCTGCTTGAGCATGGAGGAAAATCTGCTCAGTACAGGCAAAATGGCTGCCACCGGCATACCTCTCTGATTATGAGCTACTTGGTCTTGCTGAGGCTCTAATCAAAGCAGCTCTCTGTTAGCGAGGAGAAAAAGGTATCTTTATTGACACCTTGGTGTTGCCCTTGGCACCGTGCACCGTCCACTCAGCTGGTGGTCCTGGGGTTTTTCTCCTGGACTTGTCAGTTATTTTCTCTGAACAAGCACTATCGTATGTCTACAATCTGCAGGAATTTGGTGGACACAACCTATCTGACCCTTCGCCAGGAGGTGTACCGTTTTACAGAGTGGATGAAGGTATTAATTTGAGTTTTTTTCTACTTCGTGACTTAACAGCTATTCACCAAGCTCTGTATAGAGAAACTCTTTTAAGCTAAGCCCTTCAAATATTTACAAAAGGGAATAGAGAAAACAGTTTCCTTTTCATCTCAGTGGCTCAGAACATGTGGCATTTATCACTGAAAATGCACAGGTGGAATGAGAGTACAGAAAGGAGTGCACTTGAAGACAAGAGCACCTGTATTTTCTCAGAGAAAGCAGAGCTTGAAAGAGCAAAAGAGGGAGAGAAAGAGGGAAAGCACACTGTACTTCTCAACAAAAAATAACTCATCTACTGAAGAGAGAAAGAAGAAACAAAGACATAAGCAGGAATGTCTGAGGAAGGCGCTCTTTCCTCACCTTTCTCTCCAAAAAGCTTGCTCAGTGAGCCGACTCCAACCTTTCCACCGAGCTGTTTGTCAAAATGAGGGAGCAGGTCTTGATTGAGACAGAGAGGTAACACTTGTAAGAGAACATCTTTCTCAGGCCAACAAGAGGAAAGGTCAGAGATGGAGAAGCACGCAGATGAGTGGTGCCCACTATTCGCACACATTTGCATTAGAAAAAGAAGGGTAGGGAGAGTGCCGACAGTTTGGCAAATCGGCTGGCGACCTGATGGGATTTCAACAGGATCTCACGAGAGGCCTGTCGGAGAGGGAGAGCTGTGGGAGTAGATGGTAGAGTGGAGTGGGCAAAACATTTTCATAGGGGATGCCAGGCTTCCATTGCTTGAAGCTGTGGCCGATCACTGCCGATCCAATTGTGCTTTTGCACTGAAACCAACTGGTGAAAACAACAAAAAGATAGAACTCAGGTGTGCCAACTGTCCCACACTGCAAAGCTACTGTACATCAATATGTTAACTGCATGTGACAAATCTTTCAGTCAGTGTGTGTCGATTGCCTTCCAATTAGTCCGGATGCTACCGAACATCTGTCATTTACAGAAGGGACAATTTGTCTGGTGAAGTCAACCCTGTGTGCTGTGCATCTGTTGGGTACTAATAGAGTCCCAGCAAATAAAACTAACATCTGCTGGCAGCAGAATGAGCCAAGGCCACAGTGCTGCAGTCTGCGTCGCCTGATTAGGCAGCATCACACCCGCTTTGAGGCTCAGGCTGGCACAGAGGAGACACTTTTTGGAAATGTTACTATTTCTTGATAGTAAGCCTTGTAACCAGGCCTATGGGACGATTACTTTTCCTCAGGAGGACAAATGCAATTCATTCATGACTCTAAAATGTAATCTTAATGACTTTTCACAGACTTGCTTAGTCAACATAAGCACGTTATGAGTCATTGCCAGATGAATGTTTATCATCAAACACCAATCAGATTTAACATTATGACCACTTGCCTATTGATTCGATGCCCCCACCGCCTAAACAGAATCGTTAAGGCATGGACCCCACTAAACCCATGAAGGTGTGATGTGGTATTCGGCACCAATATGTCAGGAGCAGATCCTTTAAATCCTGTAAGTTGCCAGATGGGGCTTTAATGACCTAGACTTGTTTGTAAAGCACATCCCACACGTGCTTGATTGGCTCGAGATCTAGGCAACTTCAACACCTCAAACTAATTATTGTGCTCCTAAAATCATTAAAGCATTATCCTGATGAAAAAGACCATACAACTGGGAATATTGTGCTCTTGAAAGGGTGTAAATGGTCTGCAATGATACATAGGTGTGGTAAATGACAAAGCAAGATCCTCATGGATTGCAGGATCCAAGGTTTCCGAGCAGAATATTGCCCAAAACATCACACTGCATCCAGTGGATGGTCTATTGCCCATAGTAAATCCTAGCAGCATGTGTTTGCCATCACCTGTGTGTCTATATGATGTTAAAGAAATCATGATTCATCAGATAAGGCCACCTTCTCCCATTGATTTACAGTCCAGTTCTGATGCTCAGGCCGATTCTTGATGCTTTGGGTTGGTGAATGTGGTCAGCACTGGTACCCTGACTGATCTGTGGCTATGCAGCCCCATATGTAACACATATTTGCTATATTCTGACACCTTTCAATCAAAACCCACATTAATGCCTTGAGCAATCTGAGCTACACTAGCTCATCTGTTGGAATAAATCACATGGGCCAGCCTTTGCTCACGATCCACATCAGCAGGCCTTGGCTGCCTACGACCGTCTGTGGCTTACCACCGTTCTGTCCTTGAACAACTGATAGATACTGAGGCACGGCAGAATGGGAGCAACTCACAGGAACCGCAGTTTTGGAGGTGCCCTGACCCAGTCGTCTAGCCATCAAAATTTGTCAGACCCACTCAAATAGACAAGTTTGTTGATTTTCTTGGCTTTGAAAAACTTTTGGAGGCCTATATACCCCACTAACAGGTGATATAAATAACAGGTTTGTTTTTTCACATCACCTTTCATTGACCTTCATGACATGCCAGGTTGTGTAGGACTCATCTTTCTAATGGCTTTGTACAAGATAAAATGAAATTAACTCAGTTTAAATTTTTTTAAAAAATGTAAATCTTTGAAGCCAATGATACATTTCTAAGTTCTTGTAGAAACTAGGTGTGCTGCAGTGCTGCCACCGGCTTGAAGGGGGAAAAAAAGTAGAATAGAGTTTTGTTTTTAGACATTTTGTTTAGATTATTTTTGGCAAGGGGACTGCTGAGCAGTGGCTACTACCTGGCAACAACTAATGCGCCACAAATGTCTGTAGTGGTTTCTGAAAAGCCCTACAATAAAGGGCAACTGTCTATGGCACAGTGAGATAAAAAGTTCTTTCAAACCGAATTTATGTGATGATGTTGTCACTCGCCTAAAAGGAGCTATTTCTAATGGACTACATTAACAGCTATTACTTATTAAAGTCATGTGCAGTTGTGGGAAAGTAGAAAGTAGAGTCTGCTTCATCGACTCTCTGAAGAAGCAGCTGTAGTTGTTCCAAATGAAAGAATGACAGGGATACTCCTTAAGGTTTGATTGATGAGCAAAATATGTAGCCTATAATCTGAGGAAAGAGCAATGCTGGATCAGATGGTGCCACATGTTTAAATTACTGTTGGGATAGATAAATTTCCATAGAAACAACTACACGTATCGGGGTGTGCATGCTGCCAGTGAGCAGGACTTGGATTTGGTGTAGCAAAACAGGAAAGTCCCCTCTGTGTTTAATTGCACTGTTGCAAATGGTCTTAAAAGGCTCTCACGAGGATCCAGTAGTGGTGTCAGGCGGGATACAACTGCACGCATTGTTCAGCTGACTTTATTTGTCTAAAATATAATATAAATCACAAGATGTTGACTTGCATGTGTTTTGTTTTTGTGTTTTTTTACAAGTTGGCAGCCTGTTCCTGTCTTCAAGTGATTTCTCCGCCTGGGTTGTTCACTTACTCCCCACTCCCGGTTTAGTGTTTATGTTAGCCATAGCCATCAGCTCGTTCTACTCAGGCTCCATGTTAAACACTCTTGGACAGCAACCGCAATGACATATTTTACTTGTTTCAGTTATTTCTACTTTTTGCTCCTAAAGTTGACAGAAAAGAACAGAATGAATCCGCTGGCTCTTACGCAGAGAAAACCAAGCTGACAGATTTACAGCCTCCAAAATCTCGTAGCACAACATCTCTAACTGCGGTCTACACAGTAGAAGAATGTGGTGTAAACTGTCATCACTTTCATTAGGCTGATCACTCCTCGCCTTCGCCATCGTTTCCTATTTCACCCGTTTTTGTCTTGTGCGATTCCCTGCTGGATCATCTCAGATTTTGCTATGTTGGGTTATTTTGGGAGCAGTTACTGAGAATAATACAGGAGAACGACTGCTGTCGTCCAGCACATGTTAAAGCACGTTCTCCCCATTGCGTTTCTTGCCTGTAATCAATTAGTTATAAAAGGTCCCTGCTAAAATTCTCATTTCCAATGCGATCAGAAGCCTAAAACTTTACAAAACCAATTTCAGCTAGAGTGAATTGCAAAATTAATCACTTGCATTAAGCATTTTTCTTTTTTACATTTTGTCATGTTACAATCACAAAACTCAATGTATTTTAGTAGGATTAAATGTGGCAGAGCAATATAAAGTAATAAAACAATGTGAAGGAATACAATAAATGTTTTTTGTTTTTTTTACAAACAGGAGTCATCCAGTGACTAAAGGCTAAAATGCTTGCCCATTTTTCTTTGCAAAAGTTGCCTTGCTTGAAAGTGAACCTCCGCCCCAGTCTCAGTTCTTTGCAGCCTCCAGCTGCTTTTCTTCCTGGATTGCCCCGTGTCTAGTTACATTCATCTTCCCATCAACTTTAGCAAGCTTCCCTGTTCCCCGCAGCATGATACTGCCCCATGTCTGCTGTGTCCTGTACTTGAATAGTGGCGAACTGCTAAATGTTCTTGTGGGTTTCGCTCTAACAATGCTGTCTTCTTTCCACCCAAGTGTATTACTAATAGTTACCAGATTGTCCAACCCTGTGTAGTAACCCCATGCAGCTTGACCTCGTTTCTCTGATTAGTGGTCCCCTTGTCTGTCAGTTTTAGGTCAATATTAGTTTTGGCAGTAGGATTACGGTTAAGATGGTTATTGTCTTATGATCTAAGCCAGCTTTAAACATCTCCACAACATTCTCCCTGACCTGTCTGCTGTGTTCCTTGGTCTTCATGATGCATTTTTATTTCATCATTTTCCTTATACTGCTTTGTGTTTTACAACTAAAACTCATTGAGATCCAAATAATGTATTGCTGTAGTGAAACAAAACCTGAAAAAGTTAGAGGCTCTTTTGTATAAGGGGGGGGATCAAAAAACAAAAGAAATTACCAAGGGTTTACGTCATTTTGCAACAATAAAATGTCCCTTTTTCCATAAAAAAAACACCTTTCCATTACCTGGAAGCAGGGATCTTGATAGAGTTGGAAAAAAACATTGTATAAGCATGAGAATGTTTCAACCCTGTTAAGATCATCTATATCCTGCTAGTAAAAGACAGACTGAGTAGGCGGTGATTAGCAAACTAGAGTCAAGATGCATGTCTGAGGGGTGCTGGGAGGAAACAACGGGCCATTACAGCACAACTAAGGGTCTGTTAATCAGGCTATTAGGGTTTAATTGAGGGTAGTTAATTAGGAGTCAATGGGCAGTTTGTGCTTTGAGGTCAGCGGCCGATATGACAAGCAGCAACCTGAGCCGACTGTTGCTGATCCACTGGGCCAGTGATTGATTGGCAGAATAATTGGTCTTAATTATACCGGTCTATTTCTGTCTGTTTTAAGCCTTTTTTTTTTTTAGGGGCCGTAAATTAAGCCCGCAGCTGCAATGAACAAGAAGTCAACAGGGACGGTGCTAGAGCAGAGCAAACACGGTTACAGTACGCCCAGACTGGATGGCTCCACAAAAATCATCTAGCGCCGCCTCGCCTTTGAGCTCCCGAGCCATTTAAACTGAGTGGAAAACACAATAAAGAATCAAGAACGCACAGACAAGAGCAGCCCTCTGGCCGAGGCAAGACGCACACCATCTTCACACTGAGACAACTCCACATCCTGGACCCCCCCCCCCCATCACCCCACACACGCACACACACACCTCACATACGATGCAGTGGAAAACAAAGATGTGCTTGTCTTCGATGCCTGAAAGCCGCTCTGCATAGGGCAACGGCTACCACCAGAAGCTGATTAGGGACTCTTTAAAGTTAGATTTGATTTAATGTCCCGCTCGAGTCTCAGCTGGACCACGGGGCACAGGAATGTGGCTCACTGCGAGGATTGGCCCACTTAGCCTGGGGTATGGATTCATCTCGTCTACAGGCCAGTCAAGGGCAACACAGAAGGGGCCACATTCGACTCTCCCCATCAGGGGAATAAACACGCTGCATGCACAGAGGCCAACATCCAACAAAGGGCTAGACAAAGGCCTGTTTCTTCCCTCAGAATGCTAAACAACATGTGATCCCTTTAAGGGTTGATATGCTCCCCAAAGCATTTGGCATCCAAAATAACGCCTGGGCAACTTTTGGCACATAGTTGTTTGGCCATGCGCTGACAACATATTAGTATCAATTTGATTAAGCAACTTCAGCCGTTATATTACAGAGATGAGATTTCATTTCCAAGACAGATGACATGTCAAACACACTTTTAGACAAGATAGCAACAAAAATACTGATACAAAAGCAAGTTCAGACATGCCTTCAACGCAACTACAACTATTCTTCATTGGATAAAAGGTTAGTGACATGCATGCTACAGAACAACACAATGCTATCTACAGTAGATGGGTTTTATGAAGTACCAAGCCTGGTAATCCGATACATAAGAAGCTTTAGGATGGGTTTAAGGCTTTTTGTACTTATTACTCCAACACCAAGAGACAGAAAGAAAATGTTCAGTGCCTTAAAGCAGTGTTGTAGTCAAGTCACCATCTCTCTAGTCAACGTCACACTTGAGTCCTCAGTTTTCTAGTCCAAGTGCAAGTCCAAGTCACATAGGATTAGTCAAAGTCGAGTCCATGTCAAGTCGCTAGGTCCTACAGGCCAAATCAGGGTCCAGGTCCCAAAAAGAATCTCCCAGTTCAAGTCAAATCATTCTCACTTGAGAGCAAGTCGAAAATAACAGATAAGGGTGTAGATTATAAAACTAGAATAATGTCTGCCATACATGATTTACATTATTTACAAGTAAAATTGTACTCAATGCCCCCACACTATCACAAAGCTAACACAGTAGCGTGTGCAAAGTAATAAAATATGCTTGAA
Organism: Valencia hispanica; assembly: GCA_963556495.2. Taxonomy (NCBI): domain Eukaryota; kingdom Metazoa; phylum Chordata; class Actinopteri; order Cyprinodontiformes; family Valenciidae; genus Valencia; species Valencia hispanica. The sequence continues at coordinate 46,053,124 of OY747708.1, forward strand.
ATAATTCTGAAAACAATATATAAACGACATGCCAACTTTACACCTACAAAGGCTTTGAGAAGGAGTTATTAAATTTGTCCAGTAATCTGACCTACTGACAAACTAACATTAGCATCGACTACATGCTAATTCCAACAATAGCAATTTCACATGTCGGAGTCCAAATCTAAGTTTTAAGTTTTCAGTTCACCCGAGAGGTTTTCTGGATAATTGAGGTCTCCGGGCAAAAATGTTCATGAAATAAGGTTTGATTTGTGTTTGATGATGAATTTGATCATATGTTTTAGATCATGATATGCCAAATGTTTAAGATCATCATCAAGCTCAAAGGTCCAGTGCAGAGCCATTTTCAGTTCACCGGTAGATTCCCCCAGATTTCTATCAAGTTTCATCAAGTTTATGATGCCATACACTCTGATAAGGTTCCTAAGGCCTTGGGAAGAGAAACAGGCCCACAGCATCACAGATGGTGCATCATATTCAGTTTGATTGAGTTAACACCAAACCCACCAATAGGGTTCTGTCAACAGCACATGGTTCCAGTGAAAATTCGAGTAGAGCTTAAAACCCCGCTATGATTATGTTTGTGATGATTGGACAGAAAATATTTTCTTCTGGCATCACTCTCGAATTGGCAAGTTGGCTTGCAGAAAGCATCAACAGACGACCCCGGCATTCGGAGGTTAGGAACCACAGCTGCCCGTGAATGGCTAAAATCCGTAAATACCTAAGACGCCCTTTAAAAAGCTTATGACATCAAATTTACCTTAATATCCATTAACACGCACAGAGGAAACAGTCTCAGCTCTACAGCAGAAGCTAGTATCTACAGTCTCCCTTATTTCCGCTCTTGGGGGTACAACCAATCAGCTCTGAGGAAAATGAATGGCACTCCTGGATTGGCTGCTTTGCAAATGCCAGGCAATAGTGTCAAGTAGCATTGCACTGAGGTATTTCAACCTTCCAGCGGCATTTTCTTTTCAATGTTTTAGATAAGCTTTATGAAAAAAAACAACAACCTGCGAATATGTACATTTTTCACAAATAATTTGGAGTCTTGTCCACAGACAAATTTACGAATACTTGAATCCGTAAATACTGAACCGCAAATTCCCTGGGGTCCACTGTAATGGTTGTTATGGAGGCTTGGTAACTCCAAGAGGCCACTCCTTGCTGCAGTTCTCCAACAGTGAGATTTGGGAATTCTTTTTCACCTCTTTTTACAATCCTGCTTGTCGTGTGGTGGATAGAAAGATAAGGGTCCTCAACCACGCGGCCATTGGCTAAACAAAATGGACCTTTGTGTGACACCATATTTATACCCCACTGAAAAAGAAAGTTATGGATTACTAAATAATACATTTAGAATATTCTGATCAACTGAATTTCAAGGGTAACCCTGTATGTGCCAACTGTGATTTTGTTCATAACAAATATATCTTAACCTGGCACCCTAACCCTAAATGCACTGGGAAATGGTGGATTTTGAAACAAATTTCCGTATGAGATTATGGCATTGGAATAAAAGATGAATTTGTTTTAGACTTTTTACAGATTTTTGCAGGAGTGCAACTAAACGTGGCTGAGCCGTGTTTGACACGGTTTACTTCAGCCAAAGGTGGCACATAAATGAAGTTGACGCATCCTTCTCAAGTCATCTTCTCCATTACGATTGATATCACTGAAAAAGAAGCTGCATTTTAAAATGTTTCTGCTTTCATCTATATTGGACTGTGATGCCAGGTATCCTCCTACCCTTTTTTCCTGCTTCTTTTAACTTTTTGAATTTCTCCAACAGGTACGATGCAGAGGGTCTTTAAAAAAAAAACTGTGCGGTCACAGAGATCGCCTGCTATTTTCTTTTATCTACACCGTTATTCGGACCGGTTTTCCAAATCATTCAGTTTTTACGAAGCTCGGACACATTCCGGACAGTCTCTAAATGCTCATATAGCTGCGGCACCTCCACGGGTGCGTTTTTTTTTAAAGCAGTCGTTGCGATTTAAGAATGTTTGCTGAGGATTTACAAGGCGACATTTACAACAGAAACACAGGCGTCTCTGTTCTGATCCCATCTTCAGTCTTAGAAGGCCACACAGAAAACATCCTCATCGCTCAAACACGGACAATCTGGGAGCCTAAAATTGGTTTAGGCATCTCATTCATTTTTTTTTGTAGGACTCAGAAACTATAGAACTGTATGGTAATTTTAAAAAAATCTAATTAAAAAAATCAATCGGGTATCGAGAATACACGCTTGGAAAACAAGCCTGTTTGCAAGTGCAGAGCTGAAACAGAACTTTTTTTTTATGAAACCACAAAGTAAACAGTGGCAGCTCCTGACTTACGAGGCGAGAGCGAAAGCAAACACACCTCAAGGTTTCGTGAGAAAAAAAAAAATGTCTCTCTGAACAAGGCAGTATTCATGTGCTGATTCATACCAGCCTGCAGCTCAGCTAGGGGACGGCCATCTGCTCTCGCAGCCAACCCCCCCCCCCCCCCCCCCCCCGCCAAAAGGCTATCACAGAAGGAAGGGCAAGTCCATGTTACATCCATATATACTCACTGGAACTAACACCTACTACATGACGAGAAGATACCTTGGTCGCTGTTGAGAACATGATAGTTTTCTGCTTCTGGTTGGTTTTCTGATGAGTGAGCATTATGTTGTCGAAGCGATTGTCCTCTCTGCTATACCGTGTGGCTTGGTGTCAGATTTACCAGCTGTGTGTGCAAGTAAAGCGTACTCTAATGTAGAAGAAAAAATGTGGTGGTGGTGCACCCAAAAACTTAACTTCCATGGCTCTTTAGCGCATCTTGGTGACACCAGACTAGTTAGACATTTGAAACTCAAGAATATTTGATGTTATTTCTGGCTTTAAAATGATGGGCAGGCATATCTGATACCGCTCTAGATTGGTTTGCTTTGTTTGTTATTCTGTTCTTTACTTTATTTTACTTTTATTTGCTTATCTTATAGCAATAGCTTCGTTCGGGGAAATCCTGTATCACTTTTATGCAGATGTACCTCAGTCTGTCTCCAAACATTCAGTCAGTCAGTAAAATTTACTGTCTCTTTAAGGGTTCCGAAAGGTAAGGGCTGGAGGAGTTAATGGCAGTGAAGAACCGTTGTGCTGGCGTGTTGTTTTGGTGAATAAACGGCACGCTTGTTAGTGGAGCCAAAAAGAAAGGAAGTAGCAAAACTCCTTCCTTTCAAATTCACTACAAGGGACCAATTTATCCCCTTTGATCTTAAACTGGACATTTTTCTTCCTTATTACTTATATTTTTGCCAGATTTTTTTGTCTTTCATATTTTATTGTTTTTTAAAAATTGTATTACCTGCTATGTCAATGAAATATACTCCCATTTTAGGTTAGAAGCTTTGTTAATCAAAATGCATAAATCAAAGAATGGGGCGAATTTCCTGCTGCACAAAGATGTGCAAATATGTGGGGGGGGTTAAATCAGAAGAACACCAAAAATAGCTTCAAAAAAATCATTTTAACCTTTATTTAGCACTCATGTATTTCTTCTCCAGCTGCTAACTATGACTTTCTAGCAACCTTGTTTGTGGTTGCAGAAAGCAGCAGTTTACCACCAAACAGGAACAGTGAATTGTTAAAGAACACAGCGCAGCCTTCAGCAGCTACTAATCCAGATCTGTCAGATTGGATGTCAGACTTTTATTGTTGAACAATTGGTTACAAACACATCAATGCATGAAAGCTCATACTTCTTAGTTTCAACTAGATATGGCAACATTATGCGGTGAAAAAGTGTCTTTATTGCATTTTTAGGACATTTCTTTAGCCCTCAAAGAGTGAAAACGATGATTTGACCTTTTTTCGTTTTATATTTATGTAAGCAAACCATTTGGTACCTGGGTATTTTACCATTGCGTATCAGTTTGTTTTTACTGGTAAATTAGTATTTTCATACACTATAGAGATGGATCATAAATCCCGGTCGCTTGAAATTTTGTTCTTTTTTTTTATATTTGCACATTTTATTTTACACCCCATTTTCAATGACAATGCAACTCTTATCTAATCAAACCATGATAACTGTAAACCATTTCCTAACGGTAGACTGGGAACAGATTAAAGAAAATGATTTCAAATTATAGGGCGCCAAAGCCTGGGCAGGTACAACTTCATAAAGGGCCGATACTAAAATTTCTAAGGCAGACGAATCATTTTCATAGCCAAAATAGTAAGGTACGGTAAAGATGAGAACTAAAAAATGGTGAAGGCACTGGAGAGGGTGGAGGCGGGGGATCATCACTAAATGATGATTAGAAGTCTACATGAAACTTTAATTGCTACTTTTCAGCATTTAAGTGCTAAGTTCAGTCATCCCAATGACTGAATTCGAGTTATGTACCAAAATATAACTACACTGTAATAACAGATTGAGTCACATTCATCATTACAATGGCGTTCTCCACTAAAATAAATTACAGTTTACTCAGAGACCGACATGCTGTTCCAGCGTCCTGAATCAAGCATTACTTATGAAGCGGATTAAAAAGTCCAGAAACTGTCTGGATAAAAAAGAAAAGAAAAAAGAATCTGCAAATGGTGTATTAATATGGCATTCCTGCTCAGGAAAACACTTCTTAGCCCATGAGTTTGCTCCATCTATCTATCTATCTATCTATCTATCTATCTATCTATCTATCTATCTATCTATCTATCTATCTATCTATGTGAGAGGAAGGATAACTCTACACAGGTTACATTTGCATCATGATTTGAAATTGAAATTAATATTTTGGTAACATAATAAGGTCCTGTGTCATTGACATTTATACCGAGTAGGATGATCAAAAAACACGCTACACTCAGGGATAAAATAAATGGTCTCTTCTCAGGCTGATTCAGAATCAGAGAAAAAAAAACCCAACTAACTTTCTAGAAGGCAGGATGAGAAATGACATTAAAGGCTTCTGTGTTTCTCACACACCCCGCCTCCACATCCAATGTTAAATAGGACGCGGTTGTGGAGTGCTAGTTTCAGCACCACAAGTTCAAAACAGGAAAAAGAAACTACCTTTCGCTGACTGGGATCCATTTCCTTTGATTCAGATGTGCAAACCACACGTTTCAAAGACCAAATCACCTGAGGTTACAGATGCAACCTACACAACTGCAAACGGTGTCATGACATGGCATTTCTAACCACAAACAACAAAACGCTACAAGAGAGAGCTCTGCTTCGACCTGTCAACAACGAAGAATACTTAGAAATCCGAACCTTTTTCATTCTCAGATTTCACCTGAGGAAGTACAGGAAGAACACAGTGTAAAATACATCAACTCTGATCCCTTTGTGCATTTCCATTACAGTTGAGAAACCATTTATCTTGTTAGGTTTTTGTCTAATAACCCCTAACCTCTTGAGCGAACACTTGTCAGGAAGGTTCGCTACCTCCTCAGGCTCTCCGCATTCTCTCGACACTCAACTTCTCCTCCTCCGGAAAGGTTCCGTGACTTCCCCAACAATAGATCGAGAAACAAGACAAACACGAGTACAGCGTTATCTTGCAGCTAAATCTGCACTTTATTCTCCAAACTGCAAAGGGGTGAATGGTTCTGTCAGCAACAGGCTTTCTCAAGTAACCAAATGCACAAACAGTTCTGTACTTACATGCACAGATGCTCAAAGGAGGAGAGAAAGTAACATTTGTTGACATACTATAAACTACGCATGCACAAATATGAAAATGTGGGCAGATAATCAACATTTGCCGATATTATACATGTTACACACATTTCCATACTCTTTTGACACTGTGTAAACGCAACCACATTGCTTCTCCTCTGCGGTTAAACACCCCACAATCCTGCGCTGCGTCACTATCACATGGCCCAACAAATACCACATGACCAACCCCCTCCCGAAAAACATACACTAACGGCAACAAGATGGAAAGAAACAATGGTTGCTAATATTAGCCCAGAATTATTTATAAGACTGATATTGATCTGTTAAGAAATGACTACCGTACCTTATTCTCTTATCCGCTATGGTCTGCTGGTGTTCCAGCTATGCATTGGAACAAATGTACAAATTGAACTGCATTATATGAAAGCTCAAACAAGTCTCTTATTAAAAATTCTAATCTAATTAATAACAGGGTAGCTGTGAATTACTTAGAATTATTAAACGTTCCAAAATATAACTGAAAAAATACCATTTTGGGTGAAAATGAAAGGACAAAAACCAGATGCCGTTGCTCTTTTTTTTAAGGTAAGACAGGATACAGGCGTGGACATTTTTTGTTTACAAATTTACTGGTCAACCTTTTAATCTATTCATCATTTAGCCAGATTGCTGCATTTTTAATCCTCGTTCCAATAGCAACCAAAGACGTCTTTTGTTTGGCTTGTAAGGGGTGCGAGTTGATGGAGTTCTGTAGTATTTAAGACATGATCGTGTCTCTTTCTGCAGGCGACATGCGCAGTAGAGCAGGGAGTGACGGACACTGATCCCTCTATATGGCATGTGTCAATGCGTAAAAAAAAATGATTGTGTTAATTCTACAAATTAATCAACCTGCGTTAACACTGTAATTTTGTAAGAACCAATATTCAAACCCCATGAACTACTCCAGGTCATGTTACAACAGATTTCTATGTGTTTTCATTGGGAGACAAATATAAAGTCATGGAAGAAAAATAATAAATGGCTTCGCAAACTTTCTGCTATCAAGTTTCAGACAATTGTGGCATACATGTGTATTTAGCACACGCCCCAAATCAATACTCTGTAGAGCCACCAAACTAAATGTCTGTTCTCTTTTGAATGTTTTCTTTTAGCTCCATTTTCAAATCAACTTTAACTAGCTTCATTGTCCCTGCAACCCTACAGCATAATGGTGCCACGACAATGTTTGATCATCGAATGGTGTGTCCTATCCACATAGCATATGGGTCAAGAAGTTCAATTTAGGTTGTTCAAATTAAGCTTCATCCAACCAGAGCATCTTCTTCTACAAGTTTGTCTTTTTCCTGCATGGCCGGTAGCAAAACTTCATATGGCTTCCTTTCACCAATGGGAATCATCTTGCCACTCTACCATTAAAGCCGTAACAAAGCGTTACGCAAAATGATGCTGCCACCACCATGCTTCACCGAGGCTGGTGTGTTCTGGAATAAGTGCAGTGGTAGTTTTCCGCCACCCCTTCCATTTTCTGACGGCTGATTGAACAATGCTCAATGATGTGTCCAACGCTATGGATGCCGTTCATTATCCAATCCGGCTTTAAGCTTCTCCACGCTTGATCTCCTGTTGACCTTTCTGTTGTGTTCCTTGGTCTTTGTGATACACTAATGTTCTCTAACAAACCTCTGAGGCCTTCACAGAGCAGCTGGATTCATACGGAGATCAAATTAGACAAAGGTGGACAATCGGTACTAAAATGTGACTTCAAACAGTTGCCTTTGATTTTATTTAGGGGTATTGGGGCACTTTTCACACTTTTATAGGTTAAAAGTTCAGAAATGATTTTTCAACTTTTCAATTATGCACTACTATTCATAGGACTGTACACACCACAACCTGGCGGGATACCTTGACGAAATGTTGAAAAACCTCGAGGGGAATGATTACTTTTGCAAGGCATTTTATGTCTTTGCTGAATTTTCTATGATATTACATAAAACCATGCTGTGAGCCCTGAACCAGAGAAACTGTGGCATTTCTTTTGTATTTAGAACAACAGGATAGAGCGATCACCATGGCCCAGATGTTCTCTTTTCTCGTAAACACTTTCCACAAACATCTCTGTGAGCAATGTCACGCTGAAAGCGCTCTGGGGCAGTTTCACTGAGGTTTGACAATAAATCCTGCAACAAACCATATTTGTCATCTTGTGGCACGCGGTACTACACATTCACAATCCTCGCAGACCTCATCATTTCAATGCAGGCATTGTGTAGGAGTCTGGCTTCTTGGTTAAAGCAACCTTTGTAATGTTGAGTTGTTCAAATCATCCCTGAAGTTGACCTCAGGGTGAGCCGTCCTTTCCACACAAGATTCTGTTTAAAGGCGGAGGGGAGGATGCGACACGGCGGCTCTGTCAGAAGGAATTTGCCGACTGGGAAGCAAGACACAGGGCTCTCTCACTCAGTGAAACCGAAGGCAGGGAGCTCTCGCCTGAGGTTTATCTACGGCCATCTGCACGGATGCTCCATTTAACGGCGCCTCCAGCTGACTGTTGTTTTGTCGGAGTGTTTGTTGAAACAAAAGATGTCTGCAAAATGTACTTTCTCAAACTGAAAACAAAACCCCAAAATTGCAAATCTTCGTTTCATGAGTCACCCCTGTTGCCCTTGGCTGGAGATCGACAGGTTGCCAACACGTTCCTGAAGACATTTGGAGTACATCAACTTCTATCGACCCATTTGACATGAAACACCGCAGCGTTAGTCACATACCTCAATTATTCTGTCGTGGATTTGAAGGCCTCCCTCCTTGTCCGCTGGACCGTTCTCAACAATCTTGGACACAAAGATCCCTTCATTGGAAGTGCTGTCATTGTCGTCCTGTGGAATAGATTGCTGTTAATTCCCCCAAAACTGTGAAAACACATTTCTTACTTTGACTGAGAACAATGCATTCAAGGAATCCTTAAAAACTTGGCAAACAACCTTTGAAACATTCTGTAGAGAATATTTGTCCTGGAACGGGAAAGAGAAGAAGATTCATCAGCTTGTGGGATGTGTTTGATTTTTCTGGGCTGGTGACGCAACCAAGAATTTTTCAAATTCACCATTTAGCGAAGCAATTGTAGCTGTTTGTGCAGTAAAAGGAAAGACATTTCTTCATATTCTGAGATTAACAAAGACTTATGAAACTAAAATGCCATGATTCTTGTCAAGGTAAAATCTGTCTCACAAAGCTCTATCTGGTTACTGTTTCGTCTGACGAAGTTAGAGTAAATTATTATCAGCACCGGATATCAAGGTGTGTTTTATTCTTGGCAAACAGATGTGGGTAAGTTTCAGACACCTATTTTAAAATAAGAAAGGAAGTAGTTCTTGAGTTGACCTATATGTTGACGGAGTTGGCTAATGAAGACTTCTCATCAGGCTGGGCAGTTAAACTGGACTACAAAATGTATAAAGCCTCCACCACTTTTTAAGGACATTTTTTTCATTTGTTGGGGGAGGGGGGGGGTTGCCCAGCAGAAATAAGAAACAAAATACAGAAATGAGTTGTATGCAGTGTAAGAGTACTGCAACTAGCTTAACTAGCTAAAATTAGCAACCACTTTGGACCTATTACACATTTACTTGTCCATACTGCAGTCGATCAAACCTGAACTGGACTGTTCTAACCTTAACAGGAATATTGGATAAGATTGGGATTTATAAAACTGTAGTTTCATTTGTGATGCTTTTGGAATTGTTTAGAATTAGACCAAGCAAATAATATATGTTCAGATGAGGATCGTTTGTCAGATTAATGGTGCATTCACACCAGTCCCGTTTATCCCGCTTTAATCGAACTCTAGTTCGTTTGCCCCGAAGGTCCAGTTCGTATGGGAAACCTAGGTCTCGGTTCGGTTAAAATGAACCTTGTTGCGGTTTGATTGCATATGTGAATGCCAAGCCGGCCAGGACAGCTCCAAAAGCAGGAAGCGGACTATAGAAGGACTATAGCAGAGGGCAATCTGAATCAATAAAACCAAAACAACTGTGCAATAACAACTCTCCCTAGTTCTCTGTTCATGCTGAGCTCGTTGCTGCAACGTTTTTGTCTGGCACATTTGCCAAAGACAACAGAGCGATCCGAAAACTGCTCAAATCTGATGCTACTCCATGTTTGTTTACATATCACGGAAGAGGAAATGCGAGTATTCAGTGCCTCTTGGTGCACCACAGGCGAGGAGGTAAACGTGTTGCTCAAAAGCTTTGGTTCAGTGTGAAGGCAAACTGCACCAGTCGAAAAAAAAGTTACTATGTTGCAATTTTGGTCCCCAATCGAACCGACTCTACCGAACTATCAGGTGTATCAGCACCCTAAAAGTAGCTTTCGAAAATAACCTTTAAGCAGGTATTAAAGATATCTGTTATTAAGCCCATGTTCCTCAAGTAAAAATATATTTTTAAATCGGTCTGCTGTAATTTTCTTGTGTAATATGTCATGTTTTCATGAACTGTAGAATCGCCACCATTTACAGAAATAAAGGCTTGAAACAAAAACAAAAAAAAATCTCCTTGTGTGTAATTAATCTATATAATGTGCTTCACTTAGTGAATTGAGTTACTGAAATAAATAATCTTTCCAGTATTATCATTTATTAATGTGGCTGTGTGTATATAGAGCAGTCAAATCATACCCCTTAAGCATGGGGAGGAGTCTCACTGCATGACAACCTGGTGGTAAAAAAACTGCTGTTTTAATATATGTATAATATAATATAATTACTTTCCTTTATACCATTATGCCAGCTAAAATAATACAACATATTGGCTATCACAGTTATGATAATGTTATGTATAATGGTATTGGTATTTTTCAAATGCATATTACGCAGAATAATTTACATTGACAGTTTTCTCCTGATAGAGCATCTGGCAGCACAGTAAGTTAATATTACCTGATTAATTAGTTGGGCTATCTGCTCAGGTAGCTAGCCTGCAGTCAGCAGCTTTACAGACATGTAGCTTGGTAAGGAAACAGGGTTATGTTGATGCAAGTGGTGGGCGGTGCTCCTAGTGTCCACACTATGATCATCTATTTCTTTCACAAATGGAAATGTAGCTGCTGATCAGCAGTGCACAGCAAAAAAATGGAGAAGGGTCTGAGCTACTTAACCTGGACAATTTCTGTTCCACATTCCAGATTCATATCAAGATATCAAACTGTTGGAACTGTAGTGATTTTAAAATTGTAATTACAAAAAATTAAATCTGATATCAGTAAGCAGGTCATGCCTATTCTACGCTCCTTACAGAATCTTAAAAACTAAGTTTTATGTTGGTGTGTAAACAAACAAGTTAATTATCTTACAGATAAATTATGTCTTTAAAAGTCTGAACTTTTACATTTTCCAAACAGGATCAAAGTGCTGCAAAAACAGCAGACAAGGTAATTAGGGAAACATGAAAATATTATATATTTATTAGAACATATTAGTGTAGTCAAGAGCAAAAGAAAAACATATCGATATTTTTATTTTATTTTTTAGAATTTGAATGTAACCATTAATGATGACAGTGATTTTTGTAGTAAAATTAAAAGTATGACCGCTAGTTGGTGACGTTTTTTACCTTCTTCATTCCAGTGGATCAACTAGATCTAGTAATAAAACTGGATGTGTTAAAGTATGAAACAGGTTGGAGGGTTTAGAATGCAGAGAGTTTTTCCTAGTTAAATTCAGTTTTAAAAATCACAATATATAGTCTTATTCATAGTATCGGAATATATCGTATCGTCCCCCCCTGATATATATTGATTCTTGCCAATACACATCCCTCGTAGAAACTATCAATAATTCTCATACTAACTAATGTTATGAAGTGAGATAGTTTGAAAGTTGGAAATAAAAAAAATATCTGGTAAAATAAGTACTGATATGACAAAATGTGTCAAAACTTTTTCGTTTTTGGAGTGTGTTCACCCTGTAACCCTGCTTTTTAGCTGCTTCCTCGCCCTAAGGACTGACCCCAGACCAGTAAAATGCAACAAAAGAGTTGGCACGTTCAGGGGTAATAAGGAAGGTTGCATCCAGCACAGCTGTCCCAAACCCCCCACCCACCCACCCTCCCCCCAGTCAGAGCTAAATCTGACTGAACAACCCCTGTAGCAGTCTCTCAGAAAACACATGAAACGTGTCCCACACACCTGCTGAGCTGTTGCAGCATGACCACACTTTAATGAGTGAACTAAAGAAACCTCAGGGCAGGCAGTAATTAATAGTAATTGGTCTTCAGGAAATGCACAGTTCTCTTCTACAAGGCTTTGCTGTGTACTTTTAACAACTCTCCTAGCCACTTGTTTTCCCAGAAACCATCAACAGTTTACAGTGGTTTGCAAAAAGTCCCCCCCCCCAGATTTCTCACATTTTATCACGTAAAACCCACAAACTTCAAATCATCGTACTGGCATTTAAGATGTTAGGCCAACATGAAGTAGTGCATAGCCATGAAGGGGAAGGAAAATTAAACATGGTTTTCATGGTTTTACAAATAAAAATGTGTACTGAGTTGTACTAAGTTGTACTGAGCTGCCTTGGTGGAGGTCTGCGCTCTCCGAGACGGGTCAAAGAGAAAGTTGGGTTAGGTTGTAAAACAATATAGCTGTGAACATCTTAGAAACCTCTGTTGAATCGAACAACTGTACATGGAAGGTGTATGGCACAATGGGAAATCTACAAAGACCTAAACTGACCGGCCAGGTGAGAGGCCCATGGTCACTCTGGAGGAGATGCAGAGATCAACAGCTCTACAGGGAGAATCAGTTGACAGGACTACTGTCCAGGAACAAAGGCTGTGATAGACTTGGGAATAGAGTGGAGGTTCACCTTCCAGCAGGACAACGACTCCAAACATGCCACCAGAGCTAGAAATGTCCAAACCATCCAGGCCTACATCATATTCAGAATCTGTGGTGAGATTTAAAAACGGATGTTCACAGATGCCCTCAGTCCAATCGAACTAAACTCGCACAAAAGGAATGGTCAGCAAAGTAAACCTCTAGATTTGAACACAAATTCATGGTACACATTTCAGATGCTTTTTATAAAACTAACCGAAAACCATGTAACACGTTTATTCCACCGCAAATATTAGCTACTTTGTGTGAAATACACAAAATTGATAGATTAAACTTTTATTGTTGTAATGTCAAAATATAAAGTTCAAGGGATGTGAAGAGTCTTTGCAAAAGCACCCTATTTTAGTCTAAAGGCCACACAGATTGCTGATTAAATCAGCAAGCAAAACCAAGGCAATATACACAAGTGGGATATTTATCTCCCTACCAGAACCTTTTAAATAGTGAAAGTAGTTGGGAAAGTAAAAGTCAAACACTCTTCATAATTAATTGCAGTATTAGTATAACCGGTACACGGAGCAGAAAAAAACCACGTCTATGAATGGAAGACGAAGCGGAGACATTTTCAACCCTTCACTCAGCAGAGCGTGTGGCATCGTTAATACCTTTTACCTCATAGCCTGAGGGTAGGAAACACAGTGGCTGTGAAAAGTTCAGGCAGGGATAACAAGACAGTTTTCCTCTGTGTTTACCTCACCACCGAAATCCCCTCAATCAAAGACAAAACAACTGCGGGCATAACGGTAACCCCAGATTTAACTCTCATAAACGTAATTATAATTCTTTCCAATGTTTATTTTTTTATTTTTTCCATGTCAAATCCGCTAAACCAGACCAACAGATAAACACAATAATGCTTGGCGGTGAGGTCTATCTGTTCTCCAGCTACAAAACCCTAAGCTTGGCCAAGCGTCTCAACCCGTGTCAATCATTAAAGTCAGAGAGGGCTTGGGATTGTTCCAGTCTACTGTTCCTTCCTGGGTCGCTATAGGACACTGGCGTGGCCATCGGGGAGGGGGATGAAACATCCAAACACGCTCGGCTTTCAACCTACCGCGCATGGCCTTCCTCCTACGATGTTAAAACCCAGAGATCGGCCCTCACGAAGAAGGACAGCTGTCACACTTTTAGTGTTGTCTTCCTACGGAAAGACAGAAGAGAGACATGTGAGCCAGCAGGTTTCTGCAACAGTAACAGGACAACAACATACTATCTACTCGAAGTAAGAAGCTGACTGATTTTCTTCAAAAGAAAGAATCGGTCAGCCTTCAAAAAAGCTTAGATAATCCAATTTCTGCCTCAGACTGAGTTCTAGAATCACGGTGGTAGCTAATTGGAGTAGCTCTGTTTTGACTTTTGTTCATTTTCTGATTGAGGCGTTGCATGTTTTAACAATTATTCCCCCAGGTTTTGGATGCTGTGTAGCTTGAACAACTTTTCCACTTACGTTTTTACTTCTGGACAGTTGTTCTTATGCGTAATCGTGGTGACAAAGTATTGTTTTTACAACCAGGAGCAGCTGATTAGCATCTCAAAAGCTCAAATAATACCTGAACTACAACCCCAAATCCCAGAGGAGTTAAAAAAAAGGAGACTTCGATTATCCAGAGCGGGACAAAAGAGCAGAGAGAGAAGGTGGAAGTTCAAATCATCTCTTCTATTGATCATAATAAGCAAGTATCATATACTCCAACATCTCTCTGCCCAGCTTTCTAACCATACAGCTAGAAAGAGATTTGAAGAGGAACGGCTAAAGCAAATGAGGTGGACTAGCAGTGCTCGCAAACAACGGATGGTGTCACCCAGGACAACATGCTACTTCTCCCCTGATATTGAGCTGTAAGCATGTTATTGTGGAAAAATGTAATATTAAGAATGATCTGTTCTGTGTAGTTCACATACTGATAGTAACTGTGTGCCTTTTCTTTATGATATGGTAACCAATCTGATTATATGACACTGAATGAATTTAGGTTAGGACAAACCTGCTGATTCAGACTCTTACAGCCGGGATTGGCATGGCAACTCTCTTTTACGTCTAAGAACGGCCTGACATACATTGATTATGCTTTCGATATCAAATCTTCTACGCCTATGAGTCAAATGCTCTACCGACTGAGGAAATGTTGTCTGATTTGATATTGATATGCTCATGATTACTGAACCTATATAATCCTGTGTCTTGTTTTGGAAGGCAGGTCAGTATTGCATATTCTCTGTTAACGTTGTACCTCCTTGATTGATCAACCAAGTCTGTATTAAAACCTCTAATAAAGGAGATGAGAGAGATTCCTTCAGATATTTAAAGAACTTCGATAACAATGTCATAAGTCACGAGACTGTTATACAGCCACAGTGTCTTCAATCAGAGGCTTCTTCAGATTCGTTGCCAGACTGACTGCTACCGGAGATCCGTCTTACCCATCACATCTCCATCCACAATGGCTGTTTTAGGATCCTTGGATGATATGAGCTATGACAACATTTAATTTCCATTTGGGATAAATAATGTATTCTTGAATTGAATTAAATTGACTTGACTGATTTCAATTCAATTAAAAAATATGTTATTGATCCCAGAGAGAAATTAAGTGTTGTTGTAGCTCATACTATTTAATTCTTCGAGCCGTTGTAGATCCTGATGGCTGTAGGCAGGAAGGATCTCCTGTAGCGGGCTGTGTTGCAGCAAAACTGTAGAGGCCTCTGACTAAAGACACTCTGTTATAAGATAGTCTCATTAAGAGACTATTTTGGTCAGTTCATAGACCCGGAGTGTTTGAACACAACCACTGATTCCGTTACGTTTGATGTTAGGCCAGCAACAGTTAAAGACTGTCGAAGATTATAAGGGCTCCATCATTTATACAGCTAGAAAATACAACGAATCACAATCATTACTGCAATATCAATGTGTGCAACATCACAATCACAAGGGACTGCCTTGGAGGTAATTCTTGATAAGATTATATTTAATAGTGCCATGCATACAAATTCTGCATGCCAATAATATTTTTGACGGGTTGGAAATATTTCCACTGGTAGGGAGTGGTAGGAATTTTTTGAGATAAAACATTAGATGAAAAATGTGGATTAACCAACATCTTTATGACAATATTCAGCAAAAGTGTCAATAAAAGGCTTTCCAGACATCCTGCAGTGCTGCATACCATCATAAACATGTTTTATTGTTATCCCTATTATTAGCAGCACTCGCAAGGCTTTATCAAATGCCTTCACTTTGGTATTTTATGTGTCATCTAGCTGTTAGAGATGGCAAAATACTTCAGATTAAGGTCAAGGTTCACCTTCCGGTCTGAACGAGTGTGAACGTACAGCCAGAGCTATAATGGAATGGCTTAGATCAAAGCGTGTTCATGTTTCAGAATGGCCCAGTCAAAGTCCAGACCTAAATCCAATATGGAATCAGCGGCAGGACATGAAAATTACTGTTCAGGCACTCTCCATCTAATCTGAACGAGCTTGAGATATTTAGCAAAGAACAATTTCAGTCTCAAGCAGGGGTGGCATTAACCGAATATTTTCCGTATTTCACAGTATAGTTGGTTTTTTTAAGGTGACGGAAAAATCTGAAGGTCATCGGTCATTTTGACAGACTGCAATTCCCACCACTGACCACTTGTTGCAGACTTGCAGACATTTTCAACCTTTTACACAGAGTTGATTTAACTGATCAATCAAAAAAGATTCAGGCCACAGTAGGTGAAATGTTCATAAATAATACATGTAGTCTATTAATCTGCTCAATGTGTGATGGCACGATGTGGATTCTCGATTCAGTTTGTTCGGACTGAATATTAATCAAAACGAATGAAAATAAATACCACTGAATATCTCATCATTATCATTTTAAAAATTGAGAGGTAAAAATAGATTATGGACGGATTTTTTTTTTTACCCTGTCAGTCAAAATGACAGACAACAAAAATTATTAGTGCGACCTCTGATCTCAAGGTATGCAGATTTCTTATTTACACACTACTTTGTGTTAAACTGTAACATAAAATGCCATCGAAATACATGACATTAGTAAATGCAATGTGACAAAATGTGAAGACGAAGTTCAACGGCTACAACCACTTTGGCAAGGATCTATGTTTGGATAAGACAGCGGGAGCATATTGGGGTTGAACATATGCTCCATCACAAACAGCCCCATGTTCACACTGAAAGGAAATAGCAATTGGAAGATAGGTGAAGCTAATCTTGTTCTAATATCAGTCATGACCGAGATCCAAACTACACAGTCAGGAATCCCTCAACCAGCTTTTCTACATTTCATACAGTCTGTTTAAATGTCAGCAATGGTTCCGGTACTGTTCCTGCTATAACAAGCTGTTATGTCTGCTGTAGAAAGCATCTGTGAAAACTTGAAACACTTTTTTACATTTTTTATATAAGGAACTCTATGTGGGGCGTTAAGTTGATGGGTCTTGCTGGACTATCACAGGTAAATAATGTGTTTATTTTCCCAATAATAATGAAGACAAATCAACTGTAAACATGTTAATGGTACAGAAAGTACAGCATACCTCCAATCTCATCCAGTGCTCAGACGGGCTTAAAACCAGAGATCAAAACAATGTGAGGATTCATTTACCAAATATCAAGTCTAAATGCTAAAGCAGTGTGCAAAAATCTTATGTATATCATTCCAAGCCATAACTTGAAGACATTGTGTTTTATATAACCTTATAAATTTCTGACAATGTTGTGGGGGGAATTCCAGTCTTCTTGATGTTTTACACAACGCCATGCTGTAAATTTTTGTTTTACTGCATTCTAGTCTTGGAATGGGTTATTGCAAAATCTTGATCCAATTCCTTTTTAGCCTGTTGCAGAACGGCTTTAGGGCTTGTAATCACTGTCCTGCTTTGTCACCTAATCTTGCTAAAACTCTAGCTGTCAAAACAGATGGTTTCACATTGGAAATTCTAACACCTCCACTACTATGCTTGCCAGTAGGCATGAGTTATTCACATTGAAAATACCATGTCTGGTTACTGCCAATTGTGGCGTTTTGCAATATGATCAAACCACTCAAGCATGGTCAACTCAGTGTTTGTTCTGAAGCACCCTTACAAGCCAAGGTTTCATGTTTCCTGGCTTTCTCTTTCCAAACCTTTAAAACCAGTCAAACTTGCTGAGTCTGTTCTTACTTCTACTCTTGTGAACTTTAACATTTAACATGTTATCTGAGGTCTGTGAGTGACCTAGATGTTATCAGTTACTCTGATCTTTAAGCAATCTAAACCCAAGGTAAATTAGCTGCACCAGACCAACCAGGGTGCAACGATTTTTAGCTCCCAAGCCTAAAATCCTACTTTATCCTACTGTTTAAGTACACTTCGTTAGTTGCAACTGGAAATACTCAAGATGGACACACTGTTAGTGCATTCTAGCTTCAGTATATGAAATCGCTTTTGTTGTGTTTCCATTCTGAATAGTGCACATTTACTGGGATCAATGGTGTGGAATTCAGTGTTCTGCTGCGACCAGACCTAGAACTCTTGCAAAAAAACTTTTTCCATAATTAAGGATCAGTTGACCATCTGGGAATGGAATTTCATTGCTTAATGAGTGCACCTACTTGTTGGAATTAGACTTCAAACCAATATGGGTTTTTCTATTGCCAATGCCAATACCAATATGTAGAGGTCATGTTCAGCTGATATGTGCTGCCGATGTTTTGGGACGATTTTCATGGCCAATATCGTAAACGATTTTTTCCCCCTTATTTACTCTTAAAATGTCCCACTAATTAACAACACAGGATGCACAATCAGTTTTTGAACATTGAACTTAACCAATTCTTGAAATGTAACTTTGTTAACTGCTGAGAATTAAAATCAGACATTTAACTAAAGTTAATCAAAGAAATCAATAAACTAACAATAAAGTTTCAAATATACAAAACCAGTAGATAAAAAAAAAGCTGGTTGAGCCATCAGACTGCAATTACTAAATAGAAGAAACGGTTATTGTCAGTATTTTTGTAGTACATCCATCTTCAATTCAGGTTATGATAAATATTCTAGAAACATTTGATTCAACAATTTCATGTTGCACATGCAAGAATAGTTCAACATCCTTAGTGATTTCTGATTTTCTTTACTGTTAACGTTAGACAGTTTTAATGTGGAACTTAAGGCGATGAAAAGTAGAGCCTTTTGTCTGAATTTCCCATGTAATTAGGCAATTGTTATTCGCATTTCATAATGAACGAAAGAGTTTGTTCCTGACTTTGAATTGGCTCTACTAAAGAGGTATATAGGCAGATGCAGATATGTGGGAAAAAATTATTAAATATCGGCTCGATATATTTATCCCTAGTTGGAATATTATTTGTCTATTTAATCAGCAAAAACTCCAGTCATCAATTTCGAGTATCCAGCCTACTGAGGCGAGTGAACTGTGGGTAGCGTATCATGACATTCAATTATGATATTTTCGGGTAACCAAGTCACGTTGGTGTCATTGCTCTAACAGCGGTGCACGTATGATGTACATAATGCGTGAAAGCTACAGCACTCAATTGTTGGACATTTTTGGATATGTCAAACTTTAGCATCTCTCACTAAATTCTATATAAGGTGTAGACATAAATTGCTGGAAAAGTCCATCCAACTGGGTGAAAATACTGTTGTCATTTGCACAAAATGAGTGGGATTTGACTGTATATACTGTGATTTCCAACATTTAAATAGTATAATTCTTTAAAAGTGTCAAATAGGGCTGCACGATTAACCTTTATCGCATCGATATTGAGGTTTTAACTCCTGCGATAACCTAACCTCAGGAGGCGGAGGTTTTTTTCCCGCCCCTGACATTCGAGTGACAAACCTATTCTCCAATCAAAATGGTTGAGTCTTGCATTCCCGGGTTGCTGGCCAATCAGAAATGGTGATGGGAAACAAGCTTGTATGCAGAGCAGTGTTGCCAACTTGACGACTTTGTCACTATATTTAGCGACTTTTCCGACCCCCCTGGCAACGTTTTTTTTAAAAAAGTGACTAGTGACAGATCTAGCGCCTTTTCCATGTGTTGCTAGAGACTTTTGGTGACTTGTTCAATGTGAAAGCAGAATGTATTTCTCACTGTTCTCAGCGGGTAGCGGGAGAGGAACCTGGCTGCAGATCTCTGCTGTCAGTCTCTCTCTGCTGCCGCGCTCAGGTTGACAACCGTCCCGTAAAAAAACGGAATCGTCCCGTATTCAGAGAAAATATTACGCGTTCCGTATTGAGGTGAGAAGGAACGCGATTTGTCCCGTATTTCAGCTAGAATGAAAAGACACAAAGCTGGAGTTATTCTGTGTCTTTACGCTGCGCAGCTGTCTCGTCTTCTCTCATTCTCTCCCCTCCCTCTCCTGTTGCTCCTTCAATCATGAAACTGATCAATGATCAGCTTTTCTGCTGCAGTCCCGTTTCTGTTTGTTTATCGCAGACTTTTAGCAGATAGAGGAAACCAGCGGATGTCGCGCTAAACAACAGCAGCGTTTAAGCTTGATAACCTGTTGTTAGTATTGATTTAATATGACTTTCTGATGTTTGCTGGAGCCACAGCCGTAAAAGCTGCTGGTCATGATATCGGTTTGGATATGTGGTGAGATGGAAACATGAAGATGAAACCAGGAGATGTTCTTACTGAATCATAAAAGCTGAACAGGTGACGGAGAAACAGGTTTACCTTTTAGTTGACATGAATGAGTTGAAGGGAAGTTATAAACGGTTTCTGAGAGACAAATAACACAAGGATCCATTTATGTAGCTGACCGCTGGTAACTGTGCAGGGGCAGCTCTAGCAAAGTTTTGCCCGGGGGCCAGGTAGGGCATTAACAGGAAAAGGGGGGCACAAATACATACTTTTCTTTCTTATTCTCATTTAAAATGTCTAGCTTTTAATAAATAATTATCTGAATCTTACAACCAATTGGATATAGTGGTCATAAATCCTTTATCGTATACAGTAAATATTAAGTCTGATACAGTATCCTGGTAACCTATAGTACTTTTTCCTTCGGGAAGGTACCATCTGTGAAGTCTCCAGCTCGGTCAAAGAAAGATGTTTAATCTATTATTATTATTATTATTATAATCCTATATTATAGAAAAATAATTCATTTCTGTGCATTTGTTTTACACGTGCATTAAATTAAAGTCGATTAGGTCAATTAAGCATCATGAGGCGGAGGGTGGGGGGTGGTTCCTTATTCTTTTTGGCTGTGAGTTGGCAACCCTACTGTCAGGGTACTACGTCTCTTCTTGCAGAAGGCTGGATAAGGTCTTGTTTTTAATTGTTATTGTCATTTATTTTAAAATGTGTGCAATAGAACGGTTTCATGTTTAGTAAATGGCAGTTTTCTAATTGTAAATCTAAATTTAATGAGAGTTAATTTTCCATTTTTCAATGGCAAAGATTCGTCAATTTAAAAAATAAAAAACCAATTAGGCTACCTGTTTAAGTTAATTTTCATTATGTCTTATTATTCTTTGGTATTTAAGTTCAGGTATTGAATAATCATAAAGCATTGAAGAATCTCATTACCTCAATCACTATGTAGTTTATATTAGAGATTTTTCAGGTTCAACAGCAGACAAAAGCCAGAAGAGGGCCCTGGCCACATAAATATTTTTTAGGTTATTATATATTGTTTGCATTGTGTGTCAAGTTGTACAAGACTGTGTTGTAAAAGTAACAATATATTTCATTCATAATTTTAGTTTAATGCACTTAAAAGTATTGAAAGTAAAAATTGGAAATCGCATCGCAATCGCAATATTTGTCAGAAAAACCGCAATTAAGTTTTTTTTCAAAATCGTGCACCCCTAGTGTCAAACATTTAAAGTCCTCAACCACGGCACCAAAACCCAAAGTTTTATGTTGGTTAAAGCCAAGGAATTCATTTTCACAACTTGTTCTATGTAAACAAAAACACCAGGGGCTGTCTTTTTCACAAACAACATGACATGAAAACCTCTGGGAAATGAAAAGAGCCACTATTTAATCTGTTTGTTTTTCTTCTTAAAAAAAAAAAAAAGCAGCAGTAGTGATGAGGCAACATATTTTCAACTGCCAGCACGGCACGCTGTGACAAGGGCACTAAATATAAAGCAGATATTGTTGCCATGTACAGCGCCCTAACAGCCATGACGGCTAGAAAGGCCATCATGTGCATGTCAGGCTGTAGCGGAATGTGCGCTCCTGCACAATTTCACATCACCCCTAGTGACACATGCTTTCAAGTTACAGACGTTAGGGTCAACAGTTGGATGTTGCATCGAGTTCAGTTTCACACAAAAAAGGAAAAAAAAAAAAAAGTAGTAAAATACAGTCAACCCCTCAGTATACGTGAGGTTTAGGGAGCACAGCCACCCACAAATAATTACAATCAGCAAATACTTGAGACCTTCTCTGAAATGCTTATAACATAATCAATATTTTTGTTTTATATCGATACAATATTGGGAAATAAAATATCGCGATATATCGGTGTATCGATATTTTCTTACATCCCTACTTAAAATGCATTGATGCGCTGAATGAACATCGTCTAAGCACTACAACAGAGGCTAATCTTTACTGTCTTCCGTATTTCCGCTCTTGGGGGTACAGACAATCAGCACCAGGGGAAAATAAATGCCTCTCCAGGATTGGCTGCTTTGCAAACGGCAGCCGATAGCAAGTCAAGTAGCGTTGCAGCTAGATATTCCAGCTTCCCAAGCTGCATTTTCTTTAAAATATTTTACATATGTGCTACGAAAAATACGTCGAATAACTTGGAGTCCCGTTCCCCAGAGAATTCCGCGAAATATCAGGTCAATCTGCGAATACTGAATCGCAAATGGGTGAGGGTCCGCTGTATGCAACAGTTTTTTCACTACATCCTCAAAGGGTGGCAATAATGTCTTGGTAGTGCTGCAGAAGCTAATATATGCAGTGTTCCTTATCTCCTTATAACCTAGCGACATTGTCGCTATTTCTAACGACTTTTCAGACCCCCTTAACGACCTTTTTTCCAAAAAGCACCTAGCGACAAATCTAGCGACATTTCTGACCAGCCTTAGGTACTTTCTGTGAAACTTTGTCGCCGAAATTCCCCGCAGTTTAGAGACCCAGCTTGCTCCTTCCCGACTCTCAGAAAGGGAATGATCAGAGTATGTCGACTGACCAATCAAACCTTTTTCGGTTCATTTCATCCACTTACAAACGAAGTTGTTTAGTACTTCATGTTAGTTCAAAAGTAAAAAATAAATCTGCATGTATATAAAACCGATCTTTCAATGGGAATTAAGGCAGAAGCTTGTCTGTACTACGCTGCATCGGACACCTGTGGTGCATTCAGGGAACGTTTGAAATGTATGGTGAGTACAAAACCGTAGGAGATTTAAAACTTATGACAAAAAAACCCCAATGAAAATAATATAATAAGCAATAAACTTCTGTTTAATTGCAGTTGGCAAGAAACATTTGATGAATGCTAAATATGCCCAACTTATTTTTGCAAAGCACTAAAATACAAACAACAACGATATTCTCTCTAATAATTTCGTCTTCTTGAGATATCTCAGCAAATGTATTTTTTTTTCAGAACTTTAAGTTTTGTTTAAAAGGTCTTTGATTTCCAGTTACAATTTGATATCTTGGAAATTTTGTACCAGTTTTCTCAACAGTTTACTTCAGGCAAAATAATAGAACATGTTCCACAGTCTCTTCTTGAAGACAGAAGTCACATTTCCCTGTAGCATGTTTCCCCTGTTTAAATAATGTATTGTTTAACCCTGTATGACCAAATCCTAATCATAATACAATTATTTCCTCCTTTCTGTTTCATTCGTCATCACGTGATGACATCATCATTATGCAAATTAGCGTATGACATCATCTGACGTCATCTAGCGACTGTCGGAGACAGTTAGAGGTACAGAAAATCATCACCAAGGGATATGAATGCTGCCTCTGGATTGGGTGCTTTGCTTTGCAAATGCCAGCGTCTCAAGTAGCATTGCGCCTAGATAGTTTGGCCTCATAAGCGACATTTTCTTTAGAATATTTTCAATATGCTTTACGAATAAAATCAGCGAACAGGCAAAGTTCTTTCATGAATAATTTGCCACGTTCCGCCGAAAAGTTTGCAAACAAGTGAATCCGCGAATACTGAACCGTGAATAGGCGGGGGTGCAGTATAGATAAATAAATAGCATAAATCGTTTTTGACTTGCCATTTCCAAAATGTATTTCCCATTGTTTCCTCATATACCCAAAGGAAACAAGCGTCTTGGTTGAATATGAATCTTTTTAGGCTCAACTGTAGGGTTAATGGAAAAAGAAGCAAACAGTCTGCGACAAGAAGGTTTCGTCTGCCACTTTTTGGTGAGCTGACCCCCTCAAAACGCGTCACACTTTCCGAGTGTGACCACCATCAAGCTGCCTTTTCCCCTGTATACCTCTCAGCACAGAAGTTCTAATTATAGAGTAGCCACTGTCATGCCGAACAAAAAGGAACATATTGATTTACAAAGCACTGACACGTGAGCAAGAGCGACTCTGTAACCTTGTAATCTGGGGGCATTTAAGCTTGCTAAACATAGATTTTAGAACAGTTAAAGCAACCGTTACACAGCGACTGGGAGGCATACAAAGGAAGCAGAAGGCTGACAGGTTTATTTCTTTATTCTAATGAAACAAGTGTTTTATTAAAGCGTTAAAAGCTTTCATTATTGTCATCTCTGTCATAATTAAAAGACAATTAAGATCAGAAATTCCCAACAGGCTGCGATGTTTAATTAAATCATCTCATAGAGAAATGTAGTGAAATTAGTCAACAATCAGCCTAATTAGATAGAGTCCATGATTACTCTCATCACATTCAGTGGAAGCTAAGTAAGTTTGAAGCTTTGTGATTTAAAAATAAAAAATAAAAAGGAGATGCTTATAAAATTCATAGCAGTCCACGAAGAGTTGGGTTCAGATAGAAAGCAGAGCGGAAAATGTGACAGCTCTCCTCCGAGCGCTAAAGAGAGCCAGAAAAAGAAAAGATCAGAGGCTCTTTTTTTGTTGTTTGTTTTTGCTTTGTTTTATTGCTCTAGCTGGCTCGCTGAAGACGTGTAATATTAAGAACTGTCATAGGAAAGTGCAGTCACTTATTCCACATACTGGGGTCAGCTCGACTTCCCTCACAGTCTCCCTGCCTGGTTTATTAAAAAGAAGACATTAAAATCCTCCATCTGGGGCGGGGAAGCCTAAAGAAGAGCAGTGATGGGGTCTCAGAAAAACGCCACCCAAACGAGCCATGAAATTATTGAAAGAACTAATTGGCCATAAGGAATCTGCACTTGTGTTGCTCTTTTCTATTCTGCCATTCAATCGACCATGTTCACAAACTGAACCATCACATTTACTTCTTGACTGGTTGCAAAGAAAGCCTTTCCAAGCGGTGAAAAAGTCCAACATCATCATCCGCTGAGTGTTCTTTCCTCTAATTCCAGCCTTACATCAGGAGCTGAAATAAAACCAGCAATATGAAGAACCAACTATACTGTAGATAGTTATCAGATAACAAGAATCAAGTGGGACAGATACGATAAAGATAGATTACATGTGTTGTCAGTATAGTTTCATAAATGTAAGAAAACAAAAAACACTTTTCCAATCACTGAATACAATATTAGAGCTGCACAATATATCGCGTATGTATTGTCACCACAATATCAGCGTGTGCAATATTGATATTGCAAAGCACTGTTTCGAGTGCAATAAAACTTGCATTTCTAATTCTTATGTAACGTTTAGCCAGTTGGACGTAGCCACGCGGCAGCAGATGTTCACACCAGACACTAATGACATCGGCCAAAAAAGCCAAAGAAGAAAATAGGCATATACCGCGTATGACATTGCAATCACAATACTTACCAATATTGTCGCCATCGCAAAATGTCTAGTACCGTGCAGCCCTACGCAACATACAACATGCATTAAGTATTTAGGACAGGTTTTCTCGTTCTTGAACAAAAGCAAATAAGATAAACCTTTTAATTAGCTAGGAGCAAGTAGCAACGTTAGCATCATTTTGGTAAACAAGAAACTGTTTCGCCTAATACTTAAGTTGCCAAACTTGATTTGTTCTGAGTTCGAAATTGGAAAACACAGCCGAACGCCCAACAAATTCCTGACTTAACCTAAGTGTTAAATCCAACATGGCCGCCACTGGTTTCAAACAAGTAAATATAGAATGAACTGACAGTTTTGACAGTTTGCATGGCATTAAATGGGAGGCAAGCATAATATTTGTGAACATGTTTCTTTAGTGTTTGACTACCAAAAATGTATAGAAATAAACTGTACTCGGTTTGTGGTGATAATATTAATCAGTTTATTAATAACAAATTAGCCAAAACCCACCGTTTTCTGACATGTGTTCTCGCTGATGCAGTGAAAGACTAATTTCTAACGCCACAGCACAAAAGAACGGGGATCTGAAGAACCAGTATGTCAAAACAAATCTAGAACACACCTTTCTCTCCACCTATATGTTGATTTGTGAAACCCGCCTAGTAACGGATGTACTCCATTTAGCCGCTACAGGACCGTGGAACTGTGAATGATGGCCGACAGGAAGGCCTTTGTAGCCGGCGCACATGTTGTAGCCTGGGCTTTCCCTACCACGGCGAGTCAAAATATCTCCGATGACGGATGATTAATGACACACAGATGTAACTATAGGTGATAGGAATTCTATCTGTGAGATCGTGGATGGGAGATAAGACTGTGAAACTACCCCAAGGGCTAATTCAACACGTGTGACTCGGTGAGGTTCCCAAGCTAAACGACAGAGTTTTCTGCTCGAATTGATCCAATGAAAACCTTTGTGGGAGGAAAAACGCTTTTACACTAACCGCGTTGTTGTCAAATGTTGTTTCCTCAAATTCCAGCCTTGATTCTTTTTCCCTTCCTCCTTGGAGGGTGACCTCTGAAACAACTCCAGGCGCTTTTATGGATATTCAAGACATGCCTAAAGTGCTGATTTCCTGTTTATGTTATAATGAAAGAATAAGAGAGGGACACGAAGTATATCTCAGCGGCAGGCTGCCTCTGTAATATAAACTGTGACCCTGTATTAATAAGGGCCCAGAGAGCTTCGTCATATCACTGTGAGCGATTTCAACATTTGCCTGCCTCGGTGCCTCTGATGTGCAATTTGCCAGTCTACTGGGACACATCTGGCTTGGACCGAGTCCACCCAATGAGCAAATGAAGCCAGCAAGCGAAACAAATGAATAGAGAACGGAAAGGATAAAGGAGGAGTCCAACATAAAAATGGCTAAGGCAATGTAAAATTAGAGGACCATTTTGAAAACATTCATGTAACTGGGTCAGCTGTCTGTGTAAATTCCTTCCCGTCTCTGCTAAAGTTCCCAACTAAGCCCGATCGCATTCTGACCGCCCCTCTCAGCTGTTCCGAGCAGCAACAGCAGCCATCAAACACTCGTTTCAGTTCAAGTGTCAGGAAGATTTGCATCTTTCACAATCTAAACCATGAGGATCCTGTTCAAACTGTTTCTGCATGGTTTTTGGATTTTAAAAAAGGGATAGGTCAGGAATTCTGATGTCACGTTTTGCTTAACAGGCTGTAAGTAGGTCCTCCTCCTGAGTAAAATTCCACTCAGTAGACAAAGAGGACATTGCTTGAATCTAAACGACATGAAAATTTTGGTTAAAAAGGTGCATGGTGTCTAAATGTGGCACAAAGATGGTTTGGGTTGATGAAATGTTCTGGGCAAGCTCGACTCTCAATTTCTTTGCCTTGGCTAAGACTTATGGGCTAAATAAAACCTCAGGTTTAATAATAATAATAATAATAATAATGACGGGGCAAGGTGCAATAATGATCAAAATGTATGCAATTTTAATGCTTATGTCTTGATTAATGACTTCCACCATGTTTAATAAACTAACTTAAAGCTGCTGTCCCAACGTACCAAGGCCCCTCCCAAATTTCCCCCCCATAAAGTTTAGAGTAGGGATTGCAGCTACGGTAGCCCACACACATCTAAAAGGTAATATGTCATCAACGACTTCCAGCTTTCAGTCCAGGGATCGTATCC
The DNA here is from genome assembly GCA_963556495.2 of Valencia hispanica. Taxonomy (NCBI): domain Eukaryota; kingdom Metazoa; phylum Chordata; class Actinopteri; order Cyprinodontiformes; family Valenciidae; genus Valencia; species Valencia hispanica. The sequence goes on from OY747708.1 coordinate 46,080,813, forward strand.
GTTGTTTTAATCTGTATTCTTTTCTAATTCTTATCTAAATATGTGTTGAGTAAAAAAAACTGTTTTTATGTTGATATTATTTATGTTTGCTGTATTTCATGGCTAACAGCAACTACCAGATTTGCAATGACTCCAAGCTAATTTAACAAGCAAACTATATTGTTAAGTTTATTTTACATATTTGAGGGTATTTATTTGATTGTTTGCCATTTTGGATATATACAAGCTGGTGGAGTCTATAGGATTTTTCTCCCCCGTCTAAACGGACTCAGGTATCATCCGACGATTCAGAGTCAGTTGAGACAGGCAGAGGATACAGACACAGAGAGGCAGAGGAGTGTCACATACGTGGTTGAATCAGGGCAAGGAGCAGAATTTCCCCCAAACAAGGTCTTGGTGTAGAGAGCGAAGGTAGAGCAGTTTTCACCTTAAAGCTAGGGGTATCCAAAGTCAGTCGTCAAGGGTCGGTACCCTGCATGTTTTAGGGGCCGTTTACACGACAACGTTGCCGTTTTTGTTTGAATACGCGGGTGAAAACGCACTGCGTTTACGCGACAGGGCGCGCGGTGGAAAACGATGTAGTACATATGCCCGGCCTTTAGATGGCAGTACGCCCTGTGTATGCAGTGTTCCAAAGTTTCCCCCTCACAACCCGGAAAAGAAACATGATAACTAACAATGGCACTGACAACTGTGGTGTGGACTGATGAAGAAGTGGAATTACTGCTTGATTAAACACGGGACTGACTATACTACCTGGATCCGCCATTGTTGTTGTTTTTCTGTAGAAAGCCTGAGTGCGCAAGTCCAACATGGCAGTGACGTCATCATTTTCAAAAGTCTCCGGCTTGCGTTTACATGACAAACGAATCACCCGGCGTTTTCAGAACTCTCCACTCTGGAAGCCGATTTCGAAAAGCTGCGTTTTTCGCCCCCACCCCCGTTTTCCTGTTGTCGTGTAAACGAGAGGCCGAATCACAGAGAAAAATTTCAGTTTTGCTGAAAAACGTTGTCGTGTAAACAGCCCCTTAGTTCTTTCCCGAGCTCAACACACCGCTCGTTAGCAGGCCTTTCTCAGAACTTTCCCATGCTGAGAAGGTAGTGGAACCATTTGAATTAGCAGCGACTCATCTAAAAAATAAATATATCAGGACACCGACAGCCCTGCTTTAAAAGAAACACCGTTTCCAAAGCTACGACAAGCGACCTAGGAGCATTATGTCAGTTAAGGTATGCATCTCACCCAAGGCGACAGCCCGACTAGGTAAGCAGTTTACACACAAAACCCAATGTGTGGTGAATACACCATCTTCCATGGTGGAACACGGTGGAGGCAGTATCATGCTGACTTTTTTCGAAAGTCCAGACCTAAGTCCAAACAGCCGTTTTTGTCAGAATTGCAAAATAGATGTGAAACATTCTCCATGTCAGTTGGACTGGGGTAGAGCTATACGTTCAAAAGAAGAACGAACACACACTTCATCGAGTAGGTTTTCAATGCTGGCAGCAAGACATAAAGACCATAAACTCGGCCAAAAGACTCAATACGAATGCAGACCGCACTGATTTTTATACATCCCTCAGAAAAAACTAAAATGTATTCCTATGAAACCAATTGAACCAATTGGGGGGGGGGGGGGGGGGTAATTCAAAGGGTGTGAAGACTTTTTGAGGCACTGCATGCGTCGAACCCAGTAGCCTACTTGGTGTGTACAGAACTGCTGTAAATATTTGGCCCTCCCCCAACCCACCGACTCCCAGCTGGACAGAGGCACAGGTGACATCCATGTCACCAAGCAGACAGCCAAGGAACAAACTCCTTCAGGGTCCTGGAAACTGGACTTCTTTTTCCCGAAGGCCTGCCTGAGGATCCATTCTCAGCAGAGGTGGAGATGAACAGAGAAGCAGGATGGGGGGGGGGGGCAGATCTTTACGGGCTGCTAAAAGTGGTCGTGAAACCCTTATTTCAATTGCAATATTCCTCAACACTTTTATGGGTTGAATGAAAACATTATCAAAACAAAAAGGAAGTTTTCCCCTCAGTACAGAGAACAGAGGCGAAACTCTCAGGCCAGACGCTTTTTGTTTTGTTTTGTTGCGGTTTACCTTGCAGGAGAAAGCCACGGTCTTGGTGAGCGAGTCGATCCTCTCGCTGTACTCGGTGAATTTCTTCTGATACTTGAGCGCTGTCATCTGCAGCTCGCTGTGCACGGCGGAGAGCTGAGCCAGGAGCGCCTTCTCCCTCTGGTTGGCTTTGATCGCCTGCTTCTTCAGCTCCCTGTCCAGGATGAGCAGCTTGCACTGCAGCGCGCCGTTGTGCGCCTTCAGGGCTCTCACGCAGCAGTGGCCGTTGAACTTCTGCTCCCTGTGCGTGAGCGTCAGCCCGCAGCCGTTCTCGCAGGTCCCCGCCGCCCTGTGCTCGCACGCTTCCCGCATGTGCGCGTCCAGGTCCCGCGCGCTCAGCACCTCCTCGCAGCCTCTGTTCCCGCACTTGGCCGGGGAGAAGTCGCACATCTCGGCGTGCTCGGACAGATGCTGCAGCGTCACCACGGCGTCGCAGCCCCTGGAGTGGTTGTCGCATTTGATCTCCAGCTTCAGGATGAGGTTCTTCAGCGGCAGGACGTGGTTCAGCTCCTTGGCGGAGATGCGCTGGCACTTGACGGGGCAGCTGCTCTGCTGGACGACCCAGGGCAGCACGCAGCCGGAGCAGAAGACGTGGCCGCACGGAGTCGTCAGCGGGTCCTCCAGGACTTTGTTGCACAAGTTGCATTTAAAATCCGGGTCCACGGTCCCCTTGAAGCGGTCCAGCTCGAATCCCATGGCGCGTTCCCGAAAATCCGAACTAAAAAACTTGTGGCCTCCCCAACCCCCGCAAGTCTGTGTCGGAGCAGCGGGGCGTTCAGTTGGTCATTGGTGGAGCGCACCCACGGACCGACTACCAGATCTGTTCACTCCACAGCCTAAACTCTGCTAATTGAGTGAGACTTTTGGTGCCTTTAGGTGCGCCTCGGAAATAAAAAGTTGTCAAAGTTTTGTTTTTTTTTGCGCGTGGAAAAAAAGTAGTGCTGTCTTTACTTTATTAGACAGAAATGCACTTGTTGTCTCTCTGAAGACTAAGAAAAAGTTTAATGCAAAGGGAAGCGTTTTGTGTTTCAATTAAAACTCCGTAAGAGGAATAAGAAGTTGTTTTTATAAAAAATATATTCAAAAGAATTCTATGTGATTATTGACATTTAAAGTGTAAAAAGAAAAAAAAAGAAAAAAAGATTAAAGCCAGTCACCGCGAACTTGAATCAAAACTTCAGCTACTTACAACCAAAGTTCCAATAGACCTCTAAGGCAACACTGGTCGGAGGGAGAGTTGTACCGTATTAATCCAAATATAAACGCAAAAAATATTTATTGTTGGGGGGACAGAGTATGTCCTAATATAACAACAGGGCTTGTGAAAGCATAGACTTTTGCTAACACTTAAAGGTATATATATATGTATATATATATATATATATATATATTAAATTGTTTATAGTTTAACAACAGAATTCTACGAAAGCACCTTGAGATGTCCCATGGGTTGTACTTTTTTTGGTATCACAATTCAGCTTTTACAACCAAGTAATTATCAAAGGCAAAAAAATATATATAATAACATATGCACTATAGTAAATACTTCTAAAAACTCCATCCAGATCTGGTAAAAAGTGATTGGATTACTGTAAATAATTTAAGAAAACGTTAAAAACTAACAAATGTGTTTGAGTAAAAAATATATTTTTTAAATTCTGCATATAGCTATTTGCATAAACTACACTATTAAACCACACTCATTAAACACCATTAAGCTAATAGTTTATTGATGCACATTTTGATTCCATTTAAGTATTCATTCTGTTTGAGTTTACATCTCCTATCAAATACTATAGTGAGTACATTAATCATTTAGATAAAAACATATTATGCAGAGAGGGTGCAAATGATCAAACAGGGTTACAGATGTATACCATGGTGCAGTAAGGAAAGCTATCAAGGTTTAGGAAAAATATGGAATGAGAATAAGAAAAACTAGACATTAATCTAAAATAAATGAAAAAACAGGATTGAAACTGATCAGGAAGGATGCAAAGATGCTTTCTAGATGTGCCAAACATTTCCTGTACTCTCCATATGTGGAGAGCCTACACAGTAGCCTTGAAGACAAACGCTTTTTCTTTCCAAAGAAAACATCAAATAAAAAACTATCCTCAAAAAAACTTTTGGGCACGATTATAAGACATATGGTATGCATGTTTGACACAAACACAGTACTGCTTCTCATCACAAAGTCATGTATGGTGATGGCAGCATCATGCTCTGGGATGGCTTTTCTTTCGATGGACCTTTTGTCAGGGAGGATTAAATTAAGAATCACTCTAAATACCATTCTGTTTTGACCCGACACCTTCAGTTCTCTGGTAGAGTAAAAGATGAGGTTTGATTTGTATTTTTTGCATCACAGACAAAGGGCAAACTCCGCCGGCCAAATGTGAGGGTAACGCTTAAGTGAAAAAAATTGCAGTTCCCCCCTCATCCGCTAGGGGCTGGCTCCAGAAAGGAGCTAGTTTCCATTGACTCTCATGTTAAAAATGCAAACTTCACAGAAGAAATAAACCTGTTTACAGCCTGGTTCAAAAAAACAATTTCAGGTTTAATAGGTCATGTTTATGGCTGCACAGTGGCACAGTTGGTAGCACGGTTGCGTTGCAGCAAGAAGGTTCCCGGTTCTAGTCCGGTCTGGGGTCTTTCTGCATGGAGTTTGCATGTTCTCCCTGTGCATGTGTGGGTTCTCTCCTAGTACTCCGGCTTCCTCCCACAGTCCAAAAACATGACAGTTAGGTGAATTGGTCTCTCTAAATTGCCCTTAGGTATATTGTTTGTCCTGTGTGTCTCTGTGTTGCCCTGAGATGGACTGGTTACCTGTCCAGGGTGTACCTCGCCTCTCGCCTGATCAATGCTGGAGATAGGCACCAGCCCCCCTCAGGATAACAGTCTATGCCAAGGAAGCACAATTCCGGTCCTCAAGGTCCGGTCTCCTGCCAGTTTTAGACGTGTCTCTGCTCCAACACAGTTAATTGAAATAGTCCAACTACCTCCTCAGCATGTCAAAGTTCTGCAGAGGTTCTGCCGATGAGCTGTCATTTGATTCAGGTGTGCTGAACCAGGGAAAGAACTAAAACATGCAGGAGACCGGCCCTTGAGGACTGGAATTGGGCGCCCCTGGTCTAGCCATTTCGTTTCTCTGAGCTTGACCATCAGTTGCGCCCCCAATGTTAGTCGTGTTCAATCGTTCACTTATTGGACAAAGATGTCTTGCTGTGGTATTGATTACGCTGACACACCGTCCAAGAAGTATCTGCTCCATTTTCTTCAGTAAGTAATCATTACTTCTGCCGAACATTTAAGATATCGCTGTGTAGTCGAAAATGGGTTGAAATGGTATGATTTCTTCTTTACTTTATATATTGATAATTAAAACTTATTTTAATTAAAATTAATTTAGTTTTAGTGAAAATTATGGACCACTAAGGCTTCACGATTTTTTTTGCCAAAATTATTGAACCTGCCTAGAAGGCAGAGGGGCAGCAGAGTTGCTCAAGCGCTTTTTTCTGGGTAAAAGCGCCCGCTAACCTCCGTTAGATTTGGTTAGCTCAGTTAGCTCGTAGCTACATCGGCTCAGAGTTTGATGGGTGTCAATCATCCGCCCCCACCCTCACAGCACCACTCTCAGCTCCCCCTCTTTGCCCATTTTTTTATATTTTCCTGGAGTGAGAAGACATGTGATGCGGTCAAGATGGCGGTGGTGGGAACCGCCCATTGGGCTTCAATTCAGCTTTTCAGAAACCTACGGGTGACGTCACTGAGGCTCCGTTCATCTTATATATACAGTCTGTGGTCACAAAGAGTACAAGCATACATCCAAATAAATAACAGGAATGATTTACAGCAGTCTCAACCTTTACATTCCAAAGACCTTAAATTTTCTCTGATCACACGGTCTCAATATCTTTATGTTTTCTTCTATTACATGCACGTAATAATGTTTTTTCCTTAATTTAAATTTGCTTAGGGACGCGTTCAGACTTGCACAACCCTGGAAAAACCAAGGGATCTTGGAAAGACATTATAGGAATAACCACAGGTGAGACTTTCAAGTTCCAACAGACTTAGAGCGAGGAGCAGATCGTGTAAGAGTTATGAAGATCAGCGGGAACTGCAGTGTGTGGTATGAAAACGAGTATTCGGCGGCACCTCTGTGGAATTCATGTTTGAACACACCTGTCACCGCACTCTTTATGCACATGAAACTGTTCTGTGACACTGTGTTAACAACTGCACACTCTGATGAGAATGTATTCATCTTAGCAGGAGAGGAAGAGAGGATTTGCATTGGAAATGAAACTCTGTTGGACCTGCGGTGGATGTGCTCAGCGAAGGGAAAGAATAGCTGCTGGAGCAGAAAACACAAAGCCCCGTGTTGGTGCTGACCCTGACTTCATCAAGACCCCCCCCCCTTTTGTAAATCCAGTCTTATGCAATGCCATGCTCTATAAAACCTTTCCATGTGTGCATTATCCTGACTACAAACATGGGGCTTTTATAAAAGACTTCATAGTGAAAGTGTGATTGAAGGAGTGTGAGCTTGTTGGGGTGAGTGGGAGGTTGGGAAGGGTTGGGTGATCCTACACTGGTGTTATGGGGCGGGAGAAAGAATCCACAGTGAAGAATCCCTTAATGCGTGTACAGCACCTTGAAAAAGTATTCACACGGTTTAAAAATGTGCACATTCTGTCACGTTACAGCCGCAACCTTTAATGCATTCTATTGGGATTTCATGTAATGAATAAAAACAAAGTAGTGCACAAGTGGAAGAAGACTGAAACCTTTTTTGTTCTTTGTTTTTTACAAATAAGAGTTGGGAAGGAGTTGCATCCATTGGTATTCAGACCTTTTTCTCTGATCCCCCTAAACAGAATGCAAATCAACTAGTTGCCTGATTCGTAAAGCCTAGTTTATGCCTCTCCATCTGCGGAAGTGCGGAGACACGCAGCGCCAATATCCGTTGACGCGACGGCTCTCCGTCACTTACGCAAGGATCCACGGAGTAGTGCCCAATTTCTTAACTATCCGTCTAACACAACGGAGAACGCTACTCTGTGATCGGCCAGCCCAAGATCAGCCCCCGATCATTTCACCAGATTTGTGCTCTATAGTCGATGTAATTAGTATATTTCAGAGTATTAAATGAGCTGCACTTCTAGAGAAAGGCTTTCCAGCTCAATCAAAATCCACTCTCTGTCAGCCATTGCTCCTTGAGTGGAAATGTGTTTACAAGCTGAAGAAAATAAATTATCGTCAACCAGAGACATCACTGCAGTGGTAGGCTGACCAGCCAGAAAATGCCTGCACCCCCTGCTGAGAATTGCTTTGCAAACGTCCCGTCAATACGTGTGCGTGCAAACTTTCTAACGGAGAAGTATAAACAAGGGTTAACTATGGAGGAGCAGCAGCGATCCGAAGCTCATGTGAGAGTTTGTTGACAGCGCCACTATAAGATTTTCATTTTTTTTAATATATCTTGAAATAGATATCTCTTTTTCTAATATGTTGACTTGAACATTTTTGCCCATGTCACAATAAGATACCCCTGATGTACAGTATGTACTGTATCTCATAGGCTTCTTCCTATGGATGATATACCAACCTTTGGAAGACCGTAAACACGTTCAAGTTCTTTACAATCAACATTATTAGGCTCAAGTATCGACACTTAAGGGAATGGACATCAATGAACATGACATCTTTTAGATTTTTTACTTCCGCTTTGCAATAGTGCACTATTTTGTGTTGGTGCATCACATGAACTTCCAATTACATAGGAATACAGTAGACCCCTGATATTAAAATTAAATAGCTCAAATCCGCGAATACTCGGTACCCCTACTATAAATGCTTATATTTTAAACTGGGTTTGGATCGCGGGGGCAGCAGCCGATGCAGAAAGAACCAAACGTCCCTCTCTCCAGCCACTTGTGCCAGCTCCTCCTGGGAAATCCCAGGCGTTCCCAGGCTAGCCGAGAAACATTGTCCCTCCAGGGTGTCCTCTGGGTCTCTCCCCGGTGAGATGTGCCTGGAACACCTCACCTGGGAGGCATCCAGGAGGCATCCATAACAGATGACTGAGCCACCTTGGTGTTTGAAATCTGGTGTATTTCAAACACTAATCATACTTTAATATGCATTAATTTTCACAGTAGAAACCATCTTAGCACTACCACAGAAGCTAAAATGTACAGCCTTCCTTATTTCTGCTCTTGGAGGTACATTATTGAAGTTCATTAATGAAAACAAATGCATATGCTACGAGCTTTGTGGTAGACGCCCATCTAGCTTTGGATGTAACCTTTCTGTCAGACTTTACCCTCCAACCCCATCACCCATACGTGACCCTTAAAGTGAACAGATGATGTGGGGCAAGATGGATGATCTTTAGCGATGATGTTCTTAAAGATAAAAGCAGCCACTTTTATAAGTAAAGTGCATTTTTTTAGCCAACACAGTTCCACTGTTGTCCACAAATAGCTCAGAATAACTCGAATAACTCCTCAAATAGGCAATATTTAAGTTATAAATTTGGAATTATGTTCCACAGAAATATTTGCAAATAGGTAAATCTGTGAATTTTGTAATATGGAGGGATCCATCCTCTCTATATGTTGTGGCATATTTTTTTTCAAGTTAGGAGACCACTTTTCTATGGTACTGTACTGTAAAATCACATGAAGCCACATAATCCACAAAAGGTCGCAGAAGAGTCACTGCACATGAAAAACTCCTCCAGGTAAATGATCTTATTCATGATGCTTCACATAATCCTTAGATGACACAATGTTATTTGTCAGCTCAGAGCTTAAGGTTGCCATCAGATCTATGCTTTTGTTCTGGATACAGCAGAGTCCTGTGCTGGGATATCAAGCGTTGCAGAACCAATCCAGAAAACTACCAGCTATACTCAGCCTCTCGACCTCTGAACCAACCAGCCGCCTTTGATTTATTACTTCAGATCGGCAACTAACAGCCCGCATGTCTGTGTATGGCTGTTTACTGTGAGTTGGAGCTGTTTGGTCTTCTTCAGATGGGGGAATGTTTGCTCCCAAAGTGGAGACAGAATAAATAAACACTTGTTTTTCTTATAGGCTGTGCTGGAGACAGAGTAAACAGTAGGCCAAGGCTGAAGTTTTGAAAATTTCATGACTTATTTTGTTGTAGAAATGTGCAGCATCGCGCTGCTGAGGAATGTTTTGTGAACTCCAAGAGGCAGCGGGGGCAACCTTAAACAAGTCCATACTGGGTCTGGCCGAAAGACAGACCAGGTCCCAGTGGAGATAAGAGTTAATCCTACTCCTCCAAACTAAACTGTGAGTGAAGGATCAGGACAGGCTCCAACCAGATTTTCTCCAAACAGAAGTGGAACCTCGAAGCAAAAAATGGAATTGTACAACTCCTTGGCTGTGTGTTGTAGCCAGGGGTGTTGCTATACTTTAAACTCTGCAGGAGACCTGATCACATCTGCATTTTTAGGCACATTTTCTGCATTATATCTCCTAAATTCACTACTGGATGTTGTCAAGCTTCATCAGCTGAAGCTAAAAATGTATGACTAATGACATGTCAAGATGTCATGGCCTGAATTTGCAAACCAAACCAGTAATAGTTCTTAGATGTTTAATATACTGAAATTCAAAACAAGTTTGTTATATACCTTCTACCTTCCTTTGCTCTGTCACCTCCATGTAAAATCCAGTCACCCAATAAAAAACAACGTGCACTTATGTGTAGTGTAATCTCATTATAAATCCAGCTGTTCTGTGAAAGTCTATAAGTATGGGGTCAGATCAGTCTCATTAAGAATAAACTCATGCAGGGTTTTTCACAAATTCACATGCTCATTCACAAATGCACACGCTCTGGTTCACAAATATAATTTCAAAGAAACACTTGTAATATAACTTCACAAATGCACACGATCCGTTTCACAAATGCACACGATCCTTTTCACATCTGCATTTTTAGGCAAATTTTCTGCATTATATCTCCTATTATGTATGATTAAAATAACATATGTAGAATCATTGAAATTAAAGTACAAGGGACAAGAAAATCCCACCAAAACCTACTATATATATAGGTATTGAAGCTAATGTGGGTGGGGGGTTGTTTGTAAAAAAGAGATCAAGTTCCTCCATGGAAACGATCAAGGTGTTTGGTGGGGGCTTCCTTGTTGTGCTATCAGATGCTGTTTTGTATTGCTGGTTTTTGTTTGTCTTGTACTTCCAAGATGCCCAGTATTGGACAGCACTTTTTTTCTTTCTTATGGAAGATCTGTTTTGCTGCCATTTGTAGTCTCAGCCTGATGAATCTGCTGGTTTTTGGGGGTTTTGTTGCACATCATGACATACAGGGAGCACGCTTTCTAACAGACTTGCTTTTCTCTCTAAAGTGGTCACAGTATTTGGGAGCTCCATGAGAAATGCACCAGACCTTGTTCGGAAAAGCTCCTCCACTTGTTGGACCAGACCAAAGCCGTCATGTGATGGTCGACACAGCACAGCAGTCATCATTTTTGCTTTATTGAACTAGAGCATCCATCACAGATGTTGGAATATTTAATGATTTTGTTTGTATCCTTTAAGATGGTACAGAATATGTCCATGGTCAAGCATGTCTTTTGGATTGATCAAATTGTAGATGTTGCCATCACAATTCCTTTTTGCACTGGTTTCCAGCTACCTGTTTGACCAATCTTAAGTCCACAGAAGAGTGTTATCCTGTCTTGGAGGAATCTGATGGCTTTGTTGTACTATCCATCTAATGCCTAAGTGCCATCACAGGGTGGCGTGTAGAACCCTGATTGAAAATATTTGACAGTGCAGATTAAACTTATTGCACACAGCTTTCTGTTATTATGACCTCTGGCGATGGTGAGGTTTTTCCTGCTGACTTGAGCCAACCATTTCCTTCTTCTTTCTGTGTCTTTAGGGAAGCTGTACGTTCTGATCCCTTTCTTGGACCGATTGCTGCATCCAAATGCAGCACAGCCAGTCATGGTAAAGCAATTAACCTATAAAGGTATTATTTAAATATACATTTTATACATTTGAAATGTTGTACAAAACCAAATATAATTATATGTATAATTACACTTTAAACTTTTCTCTTGTTCCACCCTAAACATCTTGATTTGTAAAAAAAAAATTTCACCCACTAAGTCCTTCAAAGCAAAACATTTTACTAATGAACTGTTTCTCTATTGTTTTCAGGAAGGTCACCAGTGGTTGATATCAAAGGGAGCTGTTGTTAATGTTACCAAGGATGAACCTTCATTAGGACTTCAGCACATGTCCACATTGCCCAAATTTGATCCATGCAGTGAATTTGTATAGATGTAATGACTGTGAGAATGATAGTAAAAATACTTCATTAAAGCTTGTTTTACATTTTCCATAATATTGTTTAATACAAAGTTTGCGCATTGTTTTTTCCACAATTAACACTTTTTTTTTTTTTTACATATACTGGTTTTAACATTACTATTTTACTGTAGTCATGCTAGAAGCACAATCAACTGGGTTATAGATGCATGAGTTCATATGGTATGTTTTAAGTGTATAGGAGGACAAGGTATGGCTTTACCATTGCTATCATTCAGAAAACAGGCTATAAACTGGGTATTATTACTACAATTTAGGGTTTCTTGTGGCACATAAAGTTATTAAACATGACTTCATTGAGCAGTGCAGTGCATTAATTTATCAATAAATATGATCGGTGATCTACATGTATTCTACAATGTGTTAACGCTCTTGTTTCCCTATAAAATGTAGAACAGTGACAAATGTCTGTTCCTCTAGAAAATGCTTTGATGAAATGAATTTGCATAGGCTATTCAGTAAAAAGTAATCAATACACATTTTTAGTCAATAATCAAAAATCGCCAGGAGAAACTAGAAATTCGATTTTGCGTTCTGTCCCGCCAGAAGCTGCTCAGACTGACTGACAGCGCTGGGATGTTTGGAACTATTGAGGACTCCATGAACCACGTGACCGCGTGTCGGCTAGTTCAAAGTCTGTCGTAACTCTATGACGCTGCACTGGCAGAGCTGTTATGTGCGCATGCGCAGTGAAGTTTAACCGTGACACATGGCGATAAGTAGCGACCGTTATATACAATCTATGGTAGCGACATGCATCAGTCTCAAACGGTAAGTACCACATTTCGCCATGTGTCGCGGTTGAACTTCACGGCGCATGCGCACATAACAGCTCTGCTAGTGAGGAGAAAATGTAAGGAGCCATTAGATTGGCTGAAAACGAAGAAATTGGTTAGCTGACGAATCTGTCAATCAGAATCGTAAATTTGATTGAAAGATTCATTAGCCAATAGTGACGTTTGTTGACCAGCAACGTTACAACAGTCTCAAAATTCACCACACAGAATTCTCTCACAATACAGAGAGATTTGCGAATGAGAAGTGGTTCGTAAATGCACATTTAACGATTCGTATGATCTGTGAGTTTCATATTTGAAGCTTCCCTCAAAATTATATTTGTGAAACAGATCGTGTGCATTTGTGAAACGGATCGTGTGGATTTGTGAAACGGATCGTGTGCATTTGTGAAACGGATCGTGTGCATTTGTGAAACGGATCGTGTGCATTTGTGAAACGGATCGTGTGCATTTGTGAAAGGGATCGTGTGCATTTGTGAAACGGATCGTGTGGATTTGTGAAACGGATCGTGTGCATTTTCTTAAACGGATCGTGTGCATTTGTGAAACGGATCGTGTGGATTTGTGAAACGGATCGTGTGGATTTGTGAAACGGATCGTGTGCATTTGTGAAACGGATCGTGTGGATTTGTGAAGTTATACAAGTGGACACGATCCGTTTCACAAATGCACAGTTATACAAGTGTGAATAATGAACCTGGTTCTAGCTCCAAAGACTGAACAGTGCGCATTCTTTGGAACTAAAAGGGGGATGTTGAGGCTATGGCCTTTACTGAACGAACTGGATCTCCCATCATTCTTTCACTGAACGAACTGGATCTCCCATCATCCTTCCACTGAACGAACTGCATCTCCCAGCATCCTTCCACTGAACGAACTGCATCTCCCAGCACCCATTGCGCTGCCCTCAACCCATTCTCATTGGTCTGTGGCCAGTGATGACATCACAGAGTTGATAAAAGCAGCGCGTATATTGAAATAAGCGTCTCTATTGGTCTCTCTTGGTCCCAGAGCGGTGCCTGTGAGGAGACGCTTTAATCCACTGCTAGCATTTTCCCCTTTTTCCGTTCAAACCTGCTGGACCAGGAAGAACTTCCCTTTTAAACTTCGAAGTGAATCGGCCGAGCAAACAGACTTTCCTGTACCAGGTAGTACGCTGGCAATCTGAGCTCTATTGAAAACAGGCCTGAGTCCCTCAGCGCCTTAAAGTCGGACATCCGCTTTTCCGACTTCGGTTTTGCGCAAAAAACCGCTCCTTTAAACTGGACACTTTCTACGTTCTTCATCGTGGACTGTGGAGAGCTGCCCCCACCAAGTAGGATTAAACCGGTTCATATCTTTGGTCTGGGTATAGGAGAAGGTCTTGACGGTTAATATACGTTTTCTGTTGGTTAAAATAAGTTTGTCAACTTGTTAACCACTGTTATTCTTGGTCGTCTGTCGCCGTACACTGACCCTGAATGTGCATGCTTTTTGTGTTTTATTATGTGACTTTGGTTGCAACCAGAAGCAGTATATTATATTGTATTATTTCCTTGTTCGTTTATTGTCTGCTGCGGTCGGCGCGTGTCTGTTTAGACAGGTCGCGTGGCCTCAGTTGATCCCCTTTCTCCATCGCCCTCGTTTCCTTTGTCCAAGCCACCATTGCTAATGAAACTAACCTTTGTTGAATCGCCACGCGGTCTTCCTTTGTGAACCGATCGCGCCAATTGATAAGACTTGAGGTATTTATCGCATTGAGTGGCTAAACTGAACCCCCCTCATCCGCTCGCTGTCTCACACACACACACACACACAGCCGCGCACACACGCCCCCTTCCCTCGACGTTAACTTTGTTCTATAGTTTTGCATGCGTTAGAATAGATGGAAATTATGAATGAAATGTAATCTGTAAGGTTGACCTATTTCATTAATAAATTCCCTTAAGTATCGAGAAGTTTCCTGTGCTATTTCAGTGTGTGCTGTAAAGTTTGTTTTAACCCTGCGGACGAACTCTTCGCCTTTTCAGAGAGACTGACTGTCTGGTTTAATTAAAATTATCTCATTTATGAGATTGGTGCCCCGAAATCTTTAATAAACAGGTTAAACTCGAACGTCATCAATAATTATATTGATATAAAATTATTGATTATAATTATTGATGCTCAGAAAACCAGACAACAAATATTTATTATTAGTAGTTACAACAGCGACCACTTCGGCAGTAGGTGACATCACTGGTATAATTTCCCACTGAGTTACAACCAGTTAGCATGAGCTAACTACAAGTCCCACCATGCAACTCTTTCGGGCTATTTCCGAGTATATTCCCCAAGTTTTGTACTTGGTTGCTTCCTGAAATGGCCCAGAAAGCAGCCCTAACGGGGCGGCCCGGTGTAGTACAGACAGACACATACCTTGAGGGTCCGGCAAAATAACCCTGACAAGGTTAAAGCAAAGTTAACTAATATTAACTAACCTACCAAGACATTGCCATCCACCTGAACTGACAGACCAGGCTAAGAGAGCTTATGGCTACTCTAGAGGAGATGCAGAGATCTAAAGCTCTAGTGGGGTAGTGGGGGGCATCTGTTGACAGGACTACTGTCCAGAAAGAAAATCTGTGAAAGACTGCGACAGACCTGGGAAAGGGGCAAAGGCTCATTTTCTAGCAAGAAAAAAAACTCCAAGCATAGAGCCAGAGCTACAAATGAACGGTTTAGATCAAAGCACATCAAGACACATTAAGAATGACCTAGTCCAAGTCTAGGGCTTAATTTTATTGCGAATGTATGGCTATGTATGAGAATGTATGGTTGCTCTTAAAAATATTCACAGATGCTTTGTATCCGATCTGACTGAATTTGGGCTATTTACAAAGGGTGGGCAAAAATCTTAGTGCCAGTTTCCCTTTTCATCACCGAGGGTAGGGTTAGGGTACAGAGAGCTTCACCTAGCGGCACGACTCGACTCGGGTCAACTCTATTCTTCTCAGCTCGAGTGGTTTTTCATTACAATTGAGTAGCAGCTCTAGAGGCTGGGGTTGTCATATAGTTGGGTGGTCCCAGAGTCCATAAAGTAGCTCGACGTGATCTGTGCCCAACACAAAAACAGAGCAATGCAACAATGGAGGACATTAAAGCTATGTTGAACACTTTGCTCAGTCTGCCATTGCCCTTAAAACACTCCAAATATGCTCTGTTTTGGGTTTTGTCAAACGGCAGCTTCGAATAAGGTATGGGAGTTGCTCTTGAACACAAACAGTGTGTCAGTGTGATGTCATATTTTCACCCTGACTCCACACTCTTGTAACCCCAATGAAGCAGGTTCTAAAAAAGGGGCTGGTACCACGTCACCATTATTAGTGGGAAACCTGTATAACAGAGTCGAGCCGTGCTGAGTAGGCACGAGTGGGCAATGGCCATTAGTTCTCTTTTTTTGACTCAGAACATATAGGGATGGATACATAGACTTGTCATTTAAATAAGCAAAACCATACCAGAGTGACATTGACAAAGTAGAGTACCTTTTGGATTTCATTGTTGAAGTAACCCGCTTACTTGCAGCCTCTATCTAAAGCAACAGAGAGATGTCGGTTTCATGTGCAATGAGGGCGTTTGGAATTCAGCCATTCAGCAGTCATCGCCACTCTTCTCTTGATGTGTCAGAGATTTGAGGGAAATGGACGGGCGGTGCTGTGAAGACGCCTTTTCATGTTCAGCTGAAACATGTTCTCACAAAGGGAATGAACTATCCATCTCAGGAGTCAGTGATATTGTCGAAACTGAGCTTTGTGTGGTTTGTTTCTGCTCCAAACATCAGTGGCTTTTTTAAGGTTTTTGCGCATTCTGAGATGGGGTTAGGATGTCAGGTGTCAAGAAGGGAGAGATTTCAGCAAGCTCAGGGTGACCTTGTGAGAAGGCTTGGCTTATGACTCTTTGAGGCTTTGACCTTGTTGATTTGTTATGACAGAAAACATCAGACCAACTGTCAAACACCCTCACAGGAAAAAGGCGTATAATTGAGTGACGGGTGGTAAAAGTGCCACAAAGGTGTCAGCAGTGTTGTTAAATCAACTCCTAATAGTAGGATACCACCCAACTGATTATTAGCAACGTGAACTTCAGGAGCAGCTTCTCACTTGACATAACTGATAATCAAAGGGAGATAGTTAAAAATATCTATGGTGCAAAGTACATGTTATGTGTGAAGTTCTTACATTTTGCAGACATCTTTATCATAGCTGGCTTTGTTTAAATAAAAAAGAGGCTAATAAATGCTTGACTGTGCTTCTCACAGTTGTCTGTTCTGAATTTACTGACGGACGCTGGAGGCTGGATGTGGGTCAGCGCGTCCCAGATTTATCCAACGACGAACAGAGCGCGTTGAAGAAAATCCCTGTTTTATATGATATTCGTGAATGTCTCGGAACAATATCTGACCTAAATCTGCAGTCACACACAGGAGCTAATTACATTTTCATGGCAGAGACCTGAAGACATAATACTGTACATAGATTCCATGTCAATACCCTTTGTCGGAGAACTTTTGTGCGGAGTCATAGAAAATAAGGATTGCCATTATTACAGGTTGAATTGGCTGCTCCTAAGGGTTTTAAAATGATCAATGCAGCAAACTAAGCCGTCCAACACTTGGGGTGTGCTCTAAGGAACAAGAATCGTCCCCAACGTGTTCCTATAAACGTGCTTATGGTTTGCTGTGGCTGGCTTCGGTATTATTCTAGGACTCATATTGTAGTTATAAAGGCTTACTTAAAAATATGTACATTTGGATATTTACAAAACAAAAAAAGATTAACTGCTTAAAAAGAGAGTACAACTGCCTGGCTGATATAGCTCTTCCATAAATATTCATACTCTTCAAATTTATCCACATTTTGTCCCATTACAACTTCATTTTACTCTATTTCAATTTCATGTGATAAACCACTAATCTTGGCAAAAAATATGTAAATCTAACCTATTTGAAGCTTTTTTTCTGATTTTACAGTCTGGAGAGGAGCATCAGGTTGAATTCTGTTCCCTTTACTCTGAACCCCCTAAATGAAACCCAGTGCAATCAGAAGTTTTTCAGAGGTCCCCTAATTAGCAAATAGAGTCCCATCTGTGTGTAATCTGTTCTCAGTATAAATCCAGATGTTCTGTGAAGGCCTCAGAGGACATTAGCAAGAGAACATTAATGACTGACGCAATCTGCTGGGATTCCTTAAATAGGAAACTTTTTAACTGATTGGAATGTTTGTATAAATGTATTGAAATGACTTCTTGTTAAGTGCCTTGAGATGACATCTGTTGTGAATTGGCGCTATATAAATAAACTGAATTGAATTGAATTGAATTGAACATTAGTGAACAGACAGCATCATGGAGACCAAGTAACAATGCAGACATATCAAGGAGAAATGTAATGTAGCCCTCTACAAATCTGGCCTTTTTGAAGGAGTGGGAAGAAGAGAGTAGAGTTGACATGAATTCACATGAAGTCTTCTTTACAATTTGCCACAAGGGTGTAGGGGATGCAGCAATAATGTGGAAGAATTTGCTCCAGTCAGAGGAAACAGAAATGTAGCTTTCTGGCTTCTATAACAAATACGATATACAGTATGGAGGAAAACCAACACTGCACATTACCCTGAACACATCGTCCACATGGTGACAGACAGCCATCCTTAGACTTGATACTGGGGTGGAGGTTCACCCACCATAGCTACAGTTAAATGGTTAGGGTCAAAGCCTATTCATGTTAGAATAGCCAATTCAATTCAGTTTATTTATATAGCACCAGTTCACAAGTCATCTCAAGGCACTTTACAAGTCATTTCAATTCCATCATACATACATTCTAATGAATCCTTCAGCTCATTATTTCAGTCAGTTTAAAAGTTTTCTATCTAAGGAAGCCCAACAGATTGCATCGAGTCATTGACTTGTAGCATTCATTCCTGCTGGACCATCATATATCTCCTCAGTACGAGCGGAAATCTGCCACGACTGTCTGGGGGTTTGAGAAGACAGAGCAGAGACACAAAAATAAAAGAAAAAACTGAGGTAAGAGTAATTTCTATGTTAAAGAAAGTAAAATGTTCACAACAGGAGAGGGAGAACGTTCTGTTACAGCTGAGCAGAACGCCAGACCAGATATTGCTTCTGTGGAGAGAAAAACACTGAGAAAACACAAAGTTAACAGTTGAAACGACAGTAAAAATTGTAACTGGAGAGTAGTAGAAGAGAAAAGTATTGAGACGTCATCATGTTTTTTTTTTGTTTTTTTTTTTTACAGTGCAGTCACACTTGCCTTTACACCATGACATTTATAGTATAATAAATATCCATGTGTTGGAGTGGCCCAGTCTAGTTTTCAGTCTGTGGCAAGACTTAAAAACTGGTGTTCACAGTCAGATGTTTGCTATCCAGTCTGACTGAGTGTGAGCTATTTTATAAAGAAGAAAGAAGAAAAATTGCAGTGTGCAGATGTACAAAACTGGCAGAGACATAACCCTGAAATACTTGCAGCTGTGATTGCAACAGAAGGTGGTTCTGCAAACCTTTGACTGATGAAAGCTGAATACAAATGCACATCACTCAGTTCGGATGTTTTACCACTGAAAACCAAAAAAGAAATAATTCAATAAAATACACTGAAGTTTGCGGTTGCAAAACAAAAGGTAAAAATGTTCAGGGGTGTGAATACTTCTGCAAGCCACCGGATGTTAGAACTCTTACCAGCATCTTCATTTGCACAAATGCTTGAAACCACTATCCAGTTTGTGATTAAAAATCTGCTTCACTTTGGCTGTGATGAAAAGGACAAATGACTGAAAGTTTTTGTGATTATATCAACAGATGAATTTCTGGAAGGAGCGTGTTGTGTGTGACTGTTTCTTGCTTGGTTAACTTTAAATTCTGATGGGTTGTGAACCCAGGTGGATACACTGTTTACTCGTGAAGCGTTGGATAAATCAAACAGTGACCCATGGGTGCTGCGGTGAAACATATCTGCCAGTCTGATAAAGTTTGAGCTCTTTATTTTTACATTTTTAGAAAAGAAAGCAGTTTTCAGAACAACTTTGTAACATAACTCAATACATCCCCTGTCAGGAAAATACTGGTAGATGGAAGAAGGGGGCCAGTGGAGCAGCCAGCAAGTGGATGGATGAAGAACCAGGGCCTTTAATAAATGATAATGAATCAGAAGCAGGAACAACAGAAACAAAGATACTGTGGTTTTAAGGAGCATTTTCAGAACTTTGGCTGAAGTACACTAACAACACAAGGATCGGGAAAGGAACCTAAGTATTCACTCACCGGTCGCTCTATTAGGTATGCCTGTTCAATCACTGGTTTGCTCAAACAGCAAATTATCGGCACATGTCATGAAGAGGACGTTCTGACGTTAAGAGCAAGCATCACAACAAGGAACCAAGGGAATTTAACTAAGGCCTGGTCACAAATCGGGGATATTCAACATTTTGTGTTGTCTTGGCCCAATATCACTGCACGTGTGGTGTGTTCCGTGGACAAACAAGCATGCAGCCTGTCGACTGTGAGGAGTAGCCAATCAGAAAGCGAGGTGACGGTCAGCGAAATGACTCGGAAGCATCCAGTCCGCCTTCCTCCTCGTCCGCCATGTTTATTAAATCTTGGATGTCATTTACATGCAGAGGACTTCACCTGCTGCATTATTTGGGTTTCTTAGCTCGATTAACAGTAGTCCAGTTCGGTCCGACTTCATCCGGACTAAGTTGTATACATGCATTTCTAAAGTCGGAATTTAGTTGGATTGGGGCAATAATTTGGTTTTCTCTTATTGCATGTAAACCCACTGAGTATTCCAATAAAATACTTTGAAATTCCTGGATATGATTTAACAAAATGTGAAAAAAGTTCATATTAGATCAAGTTCAGGTGGATAGCTATGAATAATTTTTCATCTTTCCCAAGACTAAAGCATGTGACAGGACGTGCCAAATCTCACATACGGCATCAGAGCTCGTACACTCAAGCGATGATTATACTCAATACCTATGTTTTCTGCCTAAAACACTATCTGCACAGACTTCTCTCCTACAGATCTCTTACAAAGCCTTTAGCAATTTTTCAGGTGGACTAGCATAATGCATTAGCTCCAGAGGTTTCCACTGCAGAAGTGTGCAATATTAGGAACAGATGAATTGCTCAGCAGACGCTATGGGGAGGGGAGCAAAGGCGCCCGGGAATCTCCAATCAAAAGTTCCTTTCTGAAGCCTGTGAAGCACTGCTGATTTTCTGGAAGCTCTGTTCCCACTGAGTCCATAAATAACACTCAAAGTACACTTGGCACATCTTATCTCTGCGGCTTGTTAAAGCGAAAGTGCTTGAAGAGAGAGGATCAAATAAACCACGCACGGTTTAAACGGTTTGATTTCACACTCACATTGAGCATATTTAACGCCCAATACCTTTGATTTGGTTTGGACAAAGCAGGGCTTAATGGCTGAACAAAACAAACAAATCCTTCCTTTTTGCTTGTTTTGTCTGTCCGTCACTTTAATCCGAAACAGGATCTGCCAAGGATCCACAAGGATCAGAAGAACCGGAGTGCTGATTAGTCCCTTGCCATCTGACTGACTAACAGAGCTGGATCCTAGTGAGTTTTAACGGAGCAATCGTAGTGTTTTTTGTGCCACTATAAACACCCAACTGCACGTTCTGGTGCTGCATCACAGCGGCTGCTGGGTTTCGCAGGCCTCGATGAGTCAGCGAGTAGCGTGCGGCGTAGGAAAAGCTGTTCTCTGCTCTCGTCTAACACCCGAAGAAGGGCAACGGCGGAGCTAGAGCCGCAGATGAAAGCAGCTGCGCTGAATGCTTGTTGAAAATGAGCGAGACGGCCATGAACCAGCGAGCTGAGTTCACACTTCTGCGCGAACCGGACGTTTCCTGCATGGACCATCAGAAGCCACTCAAGACAAATAACAGAACGACTCCTGACCATCTTTTCCTTTGCATAGCCTTGCAAAAATCTTCATATATTATATTGGTGGTTTACGTAAGAGATCAGCACAAAGCAGTGCATGAGAGTGAAGAGGAATCGTTCTTCACTGCATTACTGCTACAAGTCCTTTGGCGGGTATGTCTCTACCAGGTTCAAACATCGAGTTGCTAACATTTGCAGAAATGAACAAGCTCAGTCAGACTGGATGGAGAGTTGTCTGCGAACAGCAATTTTCAAGTCCTGCCGCATATTCTCCACAGCATGATGCTACCACTACCACGTTTCAATTTTGCCATAGTTTTTAACGGCTTCAGTCATCCTCTCTCAACACTCTCCGTCCCTGCTGCAGAAAAGCATCCCCACAGCATGATGCCACCTCCACCACGTTTCATCCAGGGGCATGGTGTGTTCAGGGTTATGTGCAGTGTTATTTATCCCATGTAGTGTTTGGCACGTCAGCCAAAATGTGGATTACATATGTCATTTTTTACATGATGGATTCAATGGAACTCTGAAACGTTCAAAGTATGAGGTATTGTTTTATATCCTATTACCATGCTTTAAACCCGTCCACAACTCTACCCCGGTCTTCATGATGCCGTTTATTCTCCAGTGTTCTCTGACGAACCTCTCCGGCCTTCACAGAACAGCTGGATTTAGACCCATTAAAGACTGAGATTAGACTACACATCTACAGTATTTATGGATTAAGTGACCTCTAAAGGCAGTTGGTTGCACTGGATTTTAGTTTCAGAGTTTTATTTGTACAAATTTATCTACTATTTTGTGTTGGTCTGACCCATATACTCCCAATAAATTAACTAAATTGCAGTTTGTAATTGAAACGTATAACAAAATATGAAAAAGTGATATGAATGTTTTTCCAAGACACTTAAAATGTTGGAGCAGGACCCTGATACACGAAATCAGGACACAATGGAGAAATGGAGTTTTGTTCACTTTGGGAAAGAATGAAACTTTTGTTGCACCTTCAGCAAACTTTGACAACTCATAATTTTTTCGGTGCACTGTTGATACTTCTGCTCTTAATCGTGCATGTCTTAAAAAAAGCTTATTGGTTTTGTTGTGTTTGAAGTGTAAATTTAATAAGACAAAAACTCTGAATATAGACACTAACTCCAAGTTTCTGTTTATAAATGTTCTAGATATAAATCCCAGGTGGCCTACTCCTCCATCGGTTAGTAATATTGTCTCGCAGCAGGAAGAATGTGGGATTTATCTTGCTGTTCAGGTCAGCTCTTTCCATGTGGTGTTTGCTCGCTGTGTACAGCTGTTAAAATTGACTCGCATGACTTCGATGGACGTGCTGCGAGGTGTTTTTCAGCGGTCCAGGATGCAGCAGGAAGGAGGCTCGAGTCCCCTGCGACTCTATGCGGGAATATTCAACTCTCCTTCAGCTAAAAAAAGAAGCACAATAATTCCCTTCTGTACATTAAAAGCATGTCTTGGCTTGAGTTAGCTTCACATTTTCCTCTCTCCCTCGTGTAAAAAGTAATGATGCTCAAAATAGGTCAGCTGGAGATTAATATTTGGATCACAACGCAGAACAGTTTTCACAAAGCTGTAAGAGCAAATGAGGATCTAATCCTCCTGGGATCTTTGGCTCAAGGAGAGTCAAAGATATAGGAAACATTTGTCCACAAGCCCAACTAAGTGAGACTTTTGTTCAAGATAAATAATTCAGGATCATAAGATCCACAGTTATCCTTTCTTACTCCTGCTCCATCCGGCCGTCAGATAGTTCAACACTCCTGCTGGAGCCAGAGACTGATTCCTGACCTGGAGGGACCAGTGCAACTTTATTCCAAAAGAGCTGATTCTCAACCTGGCTGCTTCACACGTGGCTGTGAACCCCTCCAATGCATGCTTAAGGTCATTCACTGAAGTTGCTAAGAGAACCACGTCATCTGCAAAAAAAAAAGCGAAGATGACATCCCAAGCTTTTCAAGCCATACATCACACTCTGCATGACTATGCCTCGAGATCCCAGATACAACCATCGGAGACAGGATCGGAGATAAGGGGAAGCCCCGGCAGACATGTACAGTCAGTAAGAAATATCTTGTCAAACTTTGTTTTGTCAGTGTTGCATGTCGGTTGGCTGACTGTTTCCGGGTTGGCCCATCAAATTGGCTTAAAGGCCTGTTTAGTCCATTTTAATCGAACTCCAATTCATTTGCCCAGAAAGTCCAGTTCGTACGGGGAGGTGTGAATGCGCAATGGAACCCCGATGCGGACCAAAAAACGGAACTCTGGTCCGTCTAAAAACCTAGGTCTCAGGTCGGTTGAAGTGAACTCTGCTGTTGTTCAATTGGATATGTGAATGCCAAGCAGGCTGGGGACGCTACCAAAGCCACGCAACAACATCTCTCCCTCGTTCTCTGCTCATGCTGAGCCCATTGCTGCAACGTTTTTGTCTGGCACATTTGACAAAGACAACAGAGCAATCCTAAAACCGTGGAAATCTGATTCCGCTCAATGTTTTTTTGTTTTTTTTTTACTTATCATGGAGAAGGAAAGGCCTCAGTGTTCAGTGCCTCTTGGTGCAGCGCCACCACAGGCGAGGGGGTAAACATGCTGCTCAAAAGGTTCGGTTCGTTTGATAAAGTGCAGTGTGAAAGCAAACCACACAGGCTAAAAAAAAAAAAAGCAACAATGTTGCAGTTTTAGTCCCCAGTCGAACCGAGTCTACCGGACCATCAGGTGTGAAAACGACCCTAGATTCCTTCGGCCGCTATAAAACCCAGCTAAGAACTGGTTTGGTTCTCAACAGCCAGAAAGCCAAGATGGAGAAACATCCAAGAACATTTTAAGTAACCCTTTCTCCAACTCTTTGTGAAAGTAGTACTCCACTCTTGGAAAGTAAAGAGTTGGTGCTACTGTAGGATTGATTTTCCAGTGTGCAGTTGGTAGTGGAAATATAAAGAATGCATAGAAAGCAATGAATGGTCCTTCAGGTTCTTAAATTGATGTAAAGGGAAAAAAACCCTTTTGAGAACCAATCATAATTGTTTTTGGAATAGTGGAAAAATCCCATCAGTTTTTTTGCTTGTTGATTCTTTCATTTAATAGGTTTCATGGTTGTGATGAAGAAATTAAGCCGAAAATAGAATAATTAGAATAATATTTCAGTTAATAAAATAGCAGAGAAAAATTATTAGTAGAGTAGAATTATTCTACTGGTAAATCAGATCAAGGAGCCGACGCAATGCCATTTCTCTGATGAGGAATTTTATTACTTTAAGGACTTTTGTCTGTTCTTCATTAATTTGTGGTGGAAAATTGTTATGCAATTAGGAATTAAGTATATATTCTCTGTTTAGTGAATCCATCTAGGGTAAAATGACAAGGTTATTGCTCCAACTTAATGTTTATGATATATATGTGTCAGGTCACCAGAGAGACATACGCCGGGGCAGTAAGGTAACAGTCTGGCCTTCGGATGAGCTGTTTTATGCGTTGATATGAGACTCGTGTGAAGCAGTTCTCCGGAGGCGGGGCGTGAACGTTGGAGAAGACGTCTACAGAGATAAACAGTGATTGCTGAATACTATTTAAGCGGTTAGTTAGAAAGTTTGGATAGGGTGATGCACGAGTAACTCTGTCCCCTCCATGGTCTGGCCAGACATGTTTGAATTAAATCCCTAAACGCCTTCTGGGACTCAAGTCTTCTTTATTATGGAAACCCTGAGATACTTTTTTTTACCATAACATTTTTTTCTGAGAAGCAATCATAGGAGATCACTACATTAGGTAGCACATTTAGAGATGGAAAACCCCAGAATAAATGACTATCGCTGTTGTTGTGTTCACTATCAAGGACAAAAACAAACAGGCTTGATTGGAAATTTTTGTACAAGCTATTTGTGTGCAGCATCAGTGAAAGGGGGCTCACTGAGGGATAACTCAATATGCACGGAAACAAGGCAATGGTCTGTGTAAGTGACATTAGGAGCTAATCAGAAACAAGCCCCCTCTAATTAGCCATTACCAAAATAACACACTGAGGTCATAGTTATAGCTTTTCCTGACAGCAAACATCAGTCTGGGTTGGACTTGATTTGAACGACTGCTGAATGTAAAATGCTTTTACATAAGCGGCTCATGGATATATCTTTTTTTTTTTTTTTACCACCACGATCATTTCGTTTTCTGTATTTTTACCCATTTTGCCCTGGCCTGTCTCTAACTCAACTAAAACGTTTGGTATGTAATGCTGCTGAAAGTGTCTGTAAAAAATACAACTCATGTCTTCTTGCTTTGCTGTTCACAATGAAAATTGAATAAAAACGTGGGTGTTTCTAACCCTAACCCCTAGTGACCTGTCATTTTGCTGGTTTCGTAAAACAAGTTTTAGGATACACATCTTCCCGTTCACAAGAATTATCTCATGAAAGAATCTCTAGTCGGGTGTAACATGTGTAATTCATAATAAATCACATTTAACGATTGCCTTACGTTTTTTTGTTTTTTTTCTGTTTGGCAGTGTGTTCATGCTGCCAATGAAAAGGCTTGATTGCTGGAGCTGCTCACACAGCTGCACTCACCACCTCGCTTCACATGCCTGAGAGGCAAATACCTCAACTCGATTTGGTCCAAAGGAGTCTTCGCCTGCCAAAGCTGCTGCTCTTCCTGGCCAGATCAGATGGGGAATGGAGATAGCGTCTCTGCTTATATTCTTTGGAGCTGTGTGAAAACAAACACGCCTCCACTCCCCAGCTGAAGACAGCCTTGTTGTAAACACTGTCCAACAGTGGGGAGGGAGTCCACTCCTTTTATTTGACTGTTTTACCAGTAGCTCTTGTCTGGGTCACCATGCATGCAACATCAAGAAGTGGTGTGGGCTTGTCCAGAAATAACAACTCACTGGTTTGCCTCGTTCTATAAATTATTATGCAAGAAAATCCGTTAATTCTTTGTACGAGACAGAAATATATGCCTGGCGTTCCGGTTCCTGACCTTCTTGTTCCGTACAAACGCACTGGGCTCGAAAGACTTCTGGAAGAATATGAAAATATTAACCTTGAGGTCGTCCTGCCTTTTGTCAATAAACTCACAGAATGCAACTGGTTTTTGGCACAATATAGAGTAAACATGTCTGAAGTTCAGGGAGAGAAACATGTCAATGAGAGAAAAAAAAAACTGAACAGCTACACGTCAAAAGAATATTTAGGTTCCTTTTAAATTAAGCTCCAATATATTTCCAAGCTGGTTGTATTCATTAAAAGATAAAAAAGAAGATAAAACTAAGAGATGAAGTCTAAAAAGGTCACAGCTGTGGGTGTTCAAAAGAAACTATTGTTGAGAAGATTTCCATAATTACACTACACTATCTGCCAGTAACAATCCATTCCTGTTAAACAGAAATAGATGCCAGAGTCTAATTTTAGCATTTAACTCACTACAAACAAATGTCACCAATGTTAACGAGACTGTTAACACAACAGCAATATTAATGTCATACATTAAGCAATTAAACAGATTGTCATTTAATTGAAAACTTCTCATTCACCTGGTTCATAATAATATCAGTACTACAGTTCACTTTCACATAAACATTTCACTTCAGGGCACTTATGGAAACTGCCTGACCCAATCTGCTTCTTGGGAGAAATGTCTCCTTTCAGCCTCAAAAAGTGAGATTCCTAGATTTATTTTAAATACTTACAAGAAAAAAATGTGGATATTCTCTGATGTCGAAAAGTTGTACATTTGCAAGAACCCCCCCCCCCCCCCTCCCCCCAATCATTTTTTATGTTTAAAAGCAAAAGTGTAAGATATTTAAACTAGGATGTTATCTGACATTGTAAAATACATAAATTGAGCTTGAAATAAATTTGCAAGGAAAACAACACTACGCTTCATCAGTATTGGATGTTCTGTGTTAGCATAGTGTTTATAGCACCTAACATACTCACCAAAAAGGCTCACCATGTTATCATTTTTCTTCTTAGTGACCCATATATTGTTCCTAACTGGAGTTTCAGCCTGACAGCCATAATATGCTGATTCAACACAGAGTTAGCTAGGTCCAGAAAGCCATACTGTGAAACACGCATGACTTTCTCCTTAGCTTGTGAACAGGAATCTGATTTGATGCAGCTGTGGTAAAACTCACGTCTCTCTGGCTGATGAATTTACACCCAGACCAGTTCATTGGAGTGCTAGGCTAATGCTAGCATGCTTGGTTTCTGCTCTGATATGACTCGTTGATATTTTGACCTGTAAGGTATTTCAATTGACAAAACCTAAAAAAAAGCAACCTTTTCTTGCTTTACAAACTTTGCTTAAGACCAGTGCTTTAAGTGGGCCAGTAAGCAAGGGTTCGCAGTACCGGCGCTTGTCAATTTTACTCCTCAGCGTACACCGGGACTGATTTCCAGCGTGCGCTGCGTACCGGAACGTTTTTCCAGCATGTGTTGATGAGTACCTGGACTTTTCCTCAGCAGTCAATACCCTCCTTAGACTTCCCAACAGTTTACAGCTTCTATCTGTTTATAATAAAAATCGCCTCAAAATAAAACCATTGTTTATACGCATGAAGCTTGCTGTACTGCTGCCTTCATGTGGTATGGGAAACATGATACTTTCCGCTTGTGAAGTGGAAATTCCCATTGCGTTATGTTGAAGTGCTTTTGTTGTCGTAGTGAAGTGAAAGGAACGATGCCATGCGGCTGTATCAGCGGAGCCGAAGCGCTGTGATTCATCTGTGCCCTGCTCCTCCTGACCCTGTGTGTGTGTGTGTGTGTGTGAGTGTTTTTGAACTCCTGGCAAGATGGCAGAGAGCAGTAGCACAGCTTCGTGGAAGTACGAAGTACATTATTTTAATTTCGTCAACGAAAAAGAAAAGAATACAACGGTAAAATGCACGCTGCCTTGGGGAAAAGTTTCTGTCGACCGCAAAAAAATTCCACTTCAAATTTAAAAGATCTTGTATCCAAACACCACTCTATCAGGCTTCAAGCTACCCGGGCTGGATGAGTGTTTTCGATTCATAGGTTTTGTGATCAAAAAAATAATGAATAAAACCCTATGTGGAATAGCCTATTGCTGGCTGTCTTTCCTGTTGTTATCCTGCAGAGTTAATTTAGTTGCATGACTGACGTTATTTATCGTCACGACTTCTCGGTGCATTTAAAGGAGGCTGTGTCTGTCAATTAAGTTGCAGCACGTGTGAGGCGCTGCGAACTGCCTTTTAATTCTTGGTAACGCATAAGTACTCTAACGCGTTGCTTTTATGAATGGATAACGCTGTAACGTAAGTGATTACTTTTAATTGATGGTAACGCTGTAACCTAATTAACTACTTTCCAAAGTAACTATACCCAACACTGGTTAATACCAGAGTACAGGAGCCACAATAGTTTCTGACATTCCAGAGGTGTTTGTATCACCTGCATAGCATCTGAAATATTTAGACTTTAGAATCTAGAATTTAGATTTTTCATGTCCATGTTTACATTTGGCTTGATTCCGTGACACTTGCTCATTTGGCTCGTGGATTTGACTTAGAACTGGATTTATCCTTTTGTTCTTTGTAATTTCTGTACAATAAATCTATAGATCGATAGATTGATCTATATGTACATAAATATCACCCATGTTTTTGTCCCACATTTGTATCACAGACTGACGGCAGGTCACTGGGAGTATCGGCACTTATTTTTTTCAACTTAAAGCACTGCTTAAGACATTGTATAATGCCACGACAAGTGTTACATCCGCTCACCACTGAGGAGGGGAAACTTCGAACCATTGTGTTGAGCAGGTCACATGGCATAAACAGAGCAGGAGCGCAGCAGTCAATACAGTCTCTTTCGCTGTGAACGTCATTTTAAAGTGTGAAAACACATATCATTAGAAGAAAATGAAAAAAAACCAAAGTAAACACCCACCTGTTCGCAGATTTTTCTGTAGATCTTAACTCCAAATTACTTGCGGGAAACCCGCCTATTTGCTGATTTTTGTGTGTAGAGCGTAACTAAAATACTATAAAGAAAAGGCAACTTGAAA
Organism: Valencia hispanica; assembly: GCA_963556495.2. Taxonomy (NCBI): domain Eukaryota; kingdom Metazoa; phylum Chordata; class Actinopteri; order Cyprinodontiformes; family Valenciidae; genus Valencia; species Valencia hispanica. The sequence continues at coordinate 46,110,140 of OY747708.1, forward strand.
AGGTGAAATACCTAAACTAAGGGTGTCCAAAGTAGGTCCTCAAGGGCTGGTCTCCTGCATGTTTTAGTTTAGGTCTCAAGTATTCGCTGATTCTAGCTAGTCGCGGGCGGCTGTGGTCCCCAACCACCTGTACGTTGCTTGTGCTATATGCAGATTATCAATCTCTACTTAATTCAAACCCAACCTCCTCAAATTTTTATAAACTTTTGCAAATATACTCTAGGGAAGCCTTTACAATTAGCAACCTTCTTTTTTTAGAAAAAAATGGTCATCCATCTGGAGCATTGTACCATCACCAGAGCAGTTCCAGCCATAGCAGTGAAATAAAAGAAGTCCCAGAAACTGCAGGAGCAGAACTTTTACGATAAGTTTCTGGTTGACAGGTAGGAGCACAGAAGAAGAAGGCCCGTTGTCCTGATCTGCTGGAGTTATATGATAAGACAGCTTTAATGCTGAGCTCAGCTCAAGCAGAACTAACACTGCTCACACAATCACAAATCCATCGGGACATCATTAGTGACTTTGACAAAGGCAGCTAGAGTAACTGTGATGCTTATTAGAACCAGGCTTTTTTTAAACGACGTGCTCAGCACTAAATCAGTACCACATTTTTCCATAACGCTCCCAGATATATGACACCTTTTCGGACACATTTCTTTGTGCATAACTGTTCAACAGGTAGGGGGGAAACATGGATACATTCTGAGGTTGACAATGATCAGAAATGTAAGATTTTAATTAAATGTTAAAATGACTTTTTGACCCATTTGTGTTGTTCGTACAGTAAAGTTACTTCTGTGCAGGGGCTGTAATACAGAGTAGTAGTTGAAATCTTTGATGCATAGTTGGATGTTTCATTGCGTCATTACTTGTGTGAGTGAGCTGTCCATGTGTTGCGCCCTGATGCCCCCCCGGGTCAAATGTTGACTCTGTAGCGGGTCCAAATTCAGGGATCTTCAAGGATGTCTAAATACAGCCTTGTGCTGCAATCCTTTCATGCCACATGTAATAAAGCTGTGAGGCTGCATGCACAGTCCTCGCACCAGATGGGGCTTAAATGACTCGCATATCCTGCCACTTTTATCTGGACGTTCTCCAGCGAGGCTTTCAGTTAGCCCACAACGTCATGCTTCCTGGTGTCTTGGCCAGACATGAGATTTTATTGCACAGAAATATCATTTCTCAACATTCCCCAGTGAAACAATAAGAGTGGAATGTTTTGAGCAATAAAGAGGGTATATATATAAAAAAGAAGTAGAACAGCTACCCACTTAGGCTTTCCGATTAGTTAAAATTGCCTGAACCATGTAGTACCAAGTCAGAAAGTAACTTGACATTTCTTGGAGGTTGGAACATCTGTGGTAAAATTAAAATCATTCTGACTTCTAAACAATATTTTGGACTCCATAATTAGGGAATAGAGCCTTTGTGTACCACAGGCTGTGTGCAAGGGTGTCAGGAGCAGTTTCTCCATTTTCCTCATTATAACCGTTTTACTCGACAAGGGAAGCTGCACATTGAAAACAGTTGTGCATTGTATGCTTACAACACAAGAGGTATAGAATGAAAGAAACTATTGATTAGAAGACCAAAGTTAAGAGTCTGAACCTGGAACAAAGCTCTTTTATACAAGTCCTGCTCTCAGTAAGGGAGGATACAGGCTGTTGGTTGGTTTGTCACTTTGGTCAGCATTGAAACAGTTTGTCAGTAATCAATTATGGAGGTTTTCACTGAAGCTTTACTTTCAGTGTGGCATACCATAACATTCCATAAGAATATTAATAAAATGTTTGTTTATTTACGTCACTCAGTGCACTAAGGTAGACACATTATGTAGATGAATTACATGTGTGTGAATGTGTGCGTGAATGGGTGAATGACTGAATGTAGTGTGAAGCGCTTTGGGGTCCTCAGGGATTAAATAAGGCGCTATACAAGAACCGGCCATTCACCATTTACATACAGACTGATGTTTTCAAACCTTTATTTCTCTAGATTATTACAAATTCACCGGCTTCCTGTCCGTTTTAGATTTGACTTTCAGATTTTATTGCTGGTGTTTAAACTTTTAAATGGTCTATCTCCAGATTATATATAGATCTTTTAAACATTTACTCTCCAGCAAGAGAATTGAGGTCAACTAACCAGTTTCTCTTATCTGTTCTAGAAACAAAATGGAAATTTAAAGGTGATCAAGTTTCAGCAGTAGCAGCTCTCGTGACTTACCTGTTGATATACGGAGGGCTAAGACTATCGAGTGTTTTAAAAGAATGCTAGAGACTCATATTTTTTTAAATTTGGCTTTCAATTCAAGCTAATTGCATGAGGAATGTTTTATTCCCTGATTGTGAAGCACTTTGGTCAACTTCTGTTGTTTTTAATATGCTATATAAATAAAGTTGACACTGACATTCCACTTACAGTTAATAAAATCGCAACATTTAAGATTAGAATATTTTATCAAACCATTAAAAAAACATGTTTATTACAGAAATATGGTTTGATCAAAAATATGTTCGATAAGTGCTAAAAGGTTATTTTCAAAAGGTATTTTTAACAAGGTGTTCATGTATGTGGTTGAAATGGAATTAGTTTTTCACTTTCGTTTACTCAACTTTTAATGCGGACTACTTTAAAAAGTGTTCATGCCCTATGAACTTTTCCATTTCCCCCCCCACAGAAAATAAGGAGATGTATGTTTGGTCAGTTATTTCTTTATTGTGACTATGCTTCTTAGCATTAAGGCTTGCACCATTACAAAAGCCGATTTATTTTTCCGTAAATGGTGCAACATTCTGAAGGAAAATGCCTTTTGTGGGTTGAGCAGCAGAGATTAGTATGTGGGTTACACCCACGAAAAGCAGAATCCTTTCTGCCAGCGCTAAAACATTTCTAAAGGAGAAAGTATAATGGTGTGGGGTAGGATCTCACTGACTGGACAAACAGATATTATCGGAGACTAGCTCTAGAAGTGGTAAAGGGGACAGGACGGCATGACCTGCCTGAGGTTCTGTCCAGAACTCTGTTGAACGCTTGTGGGATCAGGTTGGACATGCTGATTGTACAAGAGTGACCAACACAAGCAACACAATGCTGGTTGCAAATGGTGGACACCATCCTACATCAGTGTCTGACCAAGTTGATCACTAGCATGACAAGGAAGTGCTAGCCTATTGTGACTGAAAACAGCTCTCCTACACACGATCAAGGCCCCATTGTTTATTAACTGAATAAATTGTTAAATTGCCAATAAGTCGAACTTCTAACCCAGTACATATCACCAAACAAGATTCAATAGCAAGATAAGCTGTTGGACAGATTTCACAACCCAGTAATGTACATTTTATGCAAATGTGGTACCATTTGAAGGGAAATAACAGGCTTTCCAACACTACGAGATTTATGGCCCCGACGCATTATCGAACAAACACAATTTCCTTCCTTAATTTTTTCATGCTTTATGCTTTTGGCACTTTATGTGATAGGCCAACTCAATAGGGCATACACATCTTGCCCCCATTGAATCATGAAAAAACCTGCTGTATGTATCCACATTGTCAGTAGGGACAGGTAAGCAGCTCAGACTTGATGGTTAGATGGATGAAGTTAAAAACAGGAATGTGTTGCAAGACAAACTGTTAGAAGACGCAAAAGATATACTACTGGGGTGAGTGTTCACCTTCCAGCAGGACAATGACTCTAGAGAAAACAACTCCAAATGACTCCAGCCAGAGCTACAACAGAAAGGTGTGGATAAAAGAAAGTCAATGCTTTAAATAGCCCAGTCATGGTCCAGACCTAATTCCAATTAAAGATGTGTTGCAAAACTTACATTTCACAAATTCTCTCCATCAAATGGAGAAATTAGAATCGGAGGTATTTCTATGTTAGATCAACACCTTGTATCCAAACACCTCTGACTTAGACTGAGCTACAATTTCAGTCTCTTGAGACAGACCCTTAAAGACTCACAGCTGTAATTGCTGTAAAAGATGGTTATACAAAGTGTTAAGTATCACAATGTAACAAAAAGTAAAAAGGTTAGAGGTATGAATATTTTTGTAGGGCACTGTACCAGTATAGCATTGTGATTAAATATGGAGTATCCTTCAAATGGTGAACTTCTTGTTGCTGGAAACATCCATTTTCACATAAGAAGTTCAAAGTAAAATCAGAAACTATCATACAAACGACAAATTTTTCAAAACAAATATACGATTTCTCATCACGGGTTTGGTTATTCTCTTTTCCTTGCCTCTTTGAACAAGTCAATATGACGAATGAGCTAGCCAAATATATAGAAGGGGCACATCTGCACATGAAAGTGAGCAGACAAAATGAGATATCTTGTGGTGTTTGAATTATTGATACCACTTCTAAAGTAGTCATTGTAATTCCAGGCCTGTGGCTTTCAATGATTCAGTTCATGGGGGGTTTCTTGACTGTGGACATTCGTGACCGTCTATTCATTGGAATGAAATACAAATTTAAGGGCTTTTACTGTGTCAAAACAACAGCTTGTATCCAAAGACATCTTTGCATTTCTGTCATGTTGCATTGCTTTGTTACATAAAGATTAAATAAAGACCAAATAAATGTTTTTGGTGCAAAATGGCCAGTGTTGGGGTAGTTACTCAAAAAAAGTAATCCATTACACATTACTCATTACTTCTCAAAAAAGTAATCCCTTACATTACTTAGTAACTTTTTTTGGAAAGTAACTTAGTTACATTACTAGTTACACTACTCTTGCATCGTTCTAAAACATCATACCTGAAATGAAAGCCGAGGGGACTAAAATAATATCATGACAGAAAAAGAGTTAGATAAAATAAAATAAAAAAAATAAAATAATAATATATATATAAATATATATATATATATATATATATATATATATATATATACACACAGAGAGAGAGAGAGAGAGAGAGAGAGAGAGAGAGAGAGAGAAACTACAAATACAACCCACAAATATATTTTAGACACATCTATGTACACATATCTACACAAATATCCATTATATATATATAGATATATGTCTATAGATATATAGATATATATATACACACGCACAAAAAGATGTGAACAAAAAAGTTTTTAAAAAATGTATATACACAAACATCTAAGAACACAAATAAGAAAGAAAGCATCTATATAAAATGGCTGACAGAGCTATTAGCGTTAGCTAGTTGGGACCTCCGGTAAAATCAGGTTTTCCTCTTCTGATGACGAGTCCTCAACACAAACCTCCGATGAACTATCATTCCAAATAATCGCCAGGGCTTCGTCAGTGATGATTCTCTTCTCTTGAAGCGCCATTTTTCGAACGCAAACAAAACAATCGAAGCTGAATCGTCACCTGCTCATCTGCTCACCTGATCACCTGCGCGTAACTGTGTCAAAGCGCTCGCCCCCGAGGTAAACAAAATATCTGTTTTTAGAATTACGCAGACCTGTAATTCCAGTTCTATTGGCGTTTTTTTTACTTTTTCTTTTCTAAATGCACACTGGGTATTTTAGTTATTCTGGAAATACAGTCATATCACGGTGGATCATTTTTTTCAGGAAGGAAAAAATAAAGGTAAGAAAGAATTTATGCTCTAGTTTTTTAAATGCTGTACGTATTTTTGGGCTTATTTTGCTGCTCATTTGCTGAAATTTGCACGTAGTGTGATGACACGTGCAGCTTTAGAATCTGTGAGATGCTGGCTTTCAGAGAAGGCAAAGTTTGCTCGGTTCTATCCGGCAGGGTGACCGACAGATTCGGTTGAATGTGTTCATGTAAAAATCGCAAAATAGCACAACTATTCCTTTAATTGCTTTTTATTTTTTCTGGTTTTGGAGGTCACAGAAAAGATTTATGAGTCTTTAGCTGAGATTCTGAGGTTTATAATGATAGGACATATTTAGCAATCAGTGACCACAGGTCAACTAAATTCGGACATTTCCCCGCCCTTCCCCCACAGTGACCCAGCGGCCGGGCTGTGGGGTGGAACAGGTTATGTAACGAGGAACGACATCATATTTTCGAAAGTAATTGTAATGTCATTACAGTGTTTGCCGCAGTAACGCGTTACACTACTACGTTACAAAAATAGTAATGTCATTACAGTAACTAGTTACTTTGTAACGCGTTACACCCAACACTGAAAATGGCATTGGTGAAATTAGTGGCTGCAGTCCACATTCTAGCCTAGACTGCTTCACCAGTTCCTAAACTAGTTTTGTTGTGTGTTTGAGATTATTGTACACTTGGGTCCAGGTTTAAATTACATGACCCACACAACAAACCGACAGACCTTTTGAACCGGCAACCCGCCGGTTACAGCATGAACTCCTACAACCTGATTCACCGTCGCTGAAGTACAAGTCTTGAACTGGAAGTTGCTGGACCACCAGTGTCACTGTTCTCAGGGAAGCAAATTGTGTGGATGGACACCTGAAACTTTCAGGTGTCCATGTGAACAGGCCTGGCGCCATACCTGAATGCCACATGCTCATTCAGGTATCGGGCCTGCCCAAGACAGATTGCAGATTAAGTTCAATCATGCAATGTATTGACTCTGGTCCACATTCCATACCTGTTGGTGGCAGTAATGCACCAATTCGTTGTTTGCAGGCTGTTTATAAACACAAAGAAGAAGAAGAAAAAGAATTGTGCTCTGTTATGCTAGTGGTGTGTTCCATTTACCTAGGCCAGGGGTTCTCAACCTTTTGCAAGCTGGGTCCCCCCAAAGCTGGTTCATTACAGTTGGGGCCCCAATGCACCCAACCCGGCATAACACCCCCACCCACACCACATCATAGATGCATAGATAGATAGATAGATAGATAGATAGATAGATAGATAGATAGATAGATAGATAGATAGATAGATAGATAGATAGATAGATAGATAGATAGATAGATAGATAGATAGATAGATAGATAGATAGATAGATAGATAGATAGATAGATAGATAGATAGATAGATAGCCCACCCTAGGCTATTATTTTTAGGCGCACATTATTATTATTATTGTTATTGTTATCATTATCATCATCATCATCATCAGTAGGCCCATCATCATTACTAGGCTATTTCTATAATTGGGAATTGGCACCAGACCTCTGCTATTAATTTATCCTTTACTATTGTTATTATTACTAGGCCTAATAATAGGCATCATCTGCATTTTTTACAGAAGCTTGTAGGTAGGTGATGTTGATGTGAGACCTGAGCCTACTTTGCCTTGCAAAGCTCCTCAATTCTTGGCTCAATGTTTGATAAACAGCCTCCAATCATCCTGGATTTGTGCACGATTGCAGTATTTTGTTTTGAGTGCAGTCATTTATGAGAATCCTGCCTCACACAAATATGTCGACGTGAAAGGAAGGAGAATCTTCAAGGCGACGTCACAGAGTTGAGGATATTCCTGCATCAATGCTGCCCAGAATGACGAAAGAGGGGAGGAGCCAAAGAGTTCCTTCAGTCTACTGTCACTCTTCAGCTCAATAAGCTGCTCCTGCATATCAATAGAGTGACCATATTTAGATTTCCAAAAAAGAGGACATCTGGCACAGTAGTGAAACACTTTCAGGACTTGGCCAAGACATTTTATTTTAACATATTTAAAGTGTGCATTCTCAGTGTGGTTAGAAAAGATTAGTTAAATATCAAACTTCAAAAAGGCTTTCACAAGTAGAAAAATGATTTTATAATCTCTGGAAATAAATTATAATAGAAATAGTTACTCTTCTGAATTAAAAAAAGTTACCAGCAACAATATTAGTTTACTTTTTAAATTGCACTGGACAAAAACTGAAGAAAAATCTGAAATAATCTTCTGAGAAAACAAGTATTATTTTCTTTTCACTGTAATAAAAGTAAACAGCTGCAGACTCAAAAACACAATAAAAAAGTGCTTACTCTGTTTAGTGTGCATCTTCATCCTCCAGTCAGCTTATAGATCAACTCTGTGATCTTTTGGGATATTTGCCACTTTTGTCACACAGAAACACACATGCCAGCTATGTGAATGGTGCACTCCGCCACCCATTTGTTGCGACTTGACAGCATATCTTTTGTGGTTCGTGCATGAAGCTTGTGCTTTGACTTCTTGTAAACAGCAGTAGCTCGGCGCTGCAATGCAGGATAACGCGGTGCGGTGCGGTGCAACTCGGCGCAGAGCAGCGCTGCGCACAGCCTGCTGTCTGTGGCGTCAATAAACGGATCAGAACCAGCTCGGGAGGACGTTACATGAGAGAAAGGCTGTCATACTTCATGCATCACACCAGTCAGTTTAAGCATGGTCCTATGAAAACAATAAAGACCCGGACATTATCATCAGTCTATAAATCCCCCCGGACAGCCCACGAAAAGTGGACATGTCCGGGCAAAAGAGGACGGTTGGTCACCCTAAATTGGCAGCTCGTTTGCTGTGCACACAAACGGATCTCGAACCCACGCCAAAGAGCGATAATCCTCTTCAAAGTACGTTGCAAACAGTTTTCTCATTGCTGACAGGCGCTCAGACGCTGATTGAAATAGAGAGGAGAAATCGTGTGTCGTGCCTGCATCAGTGATAAAGTCTACAAGGCTGGGGTTCCCTCGACTGATGCGGCCATAGAGGTCTAGTTTTTGTGTGAAGGCGTGCACTTTGTCTGCAAAGAGCAAAATATGAGTTTTGCGGCCTTACAAAGACAGTTTAAGGCCATTCAAGCGGTCAAATACAGATCAAATAAGACAGAGACGCAAGCCACATATAGTGTCATCCAGATGCTTCACCAGATCTGATTTGATTTCTGTCAAAAACCACTTCACCTCCTCTCCAGCTCATACAACCGCTGTAACAGCCGCCCCCCTGGAGAGCCAGCCAACTTCAGTGTGACTCGCTGAAACCGCTTATCACCTGCATTTGCTTTTTTTTTTTGATCAGTCCAAACACATTTTAATTTCGATTTAAGGGCCATTTATATACAAAACTAGAACTTTTTATGATAGTTTAATAATAAAAAAAAAATTGCACATTTTCTTTTTCAGTTATTTTCCTCCCATCCCGTAGCCTACTGGCGCGCCACACCTGTTGAGAATCACTGACCTAGGAAGTTGGAACTCAGAGCTGGGTTTGTCGTCAGGCCCGAGTAAACATTGTTGGTAGTACCTCATACAAACATAGTTTTACGCTGTACTTTGCATATGCAAACACCACTTTTATTTTGTTAAGTTTAGAGTTGCAGGCTTTACATGTAAGATTGATTTTAGATGCATTCTTACAAGCGTGTCTTCTCAGTCGTTGCGAAGCAATTCCCGACCAGGACAGCAGGGGGTGCAGACCTTTTCTGGCAGGTCTGCCTACCATTGCAGTCACGTCTCTGGTTGACGACAGTTACTTCAGCTTGGAAACGCATTTCCACTCAAGGAGCGATCGCAGACAGAGAGTGGGTTTTGATTGAGCTGGAAAGCTTTTTACTAGCAACTCATAGAATACTAGATAATAGAAAAACACAAAAGAAGAACGTAAAGAAACAAACACAGCACTCTGTTTTGTTCTTTACACCTCCTGGTGTTCAAAATCCCCAAAAGACCATATTAGATAAACTGGCCTTGCAATATAAAGCATCTAGTGCCCACAAACTGCATTGACTACTAAATACATCGACTATAGAGCCCCATTCTGGTGAAATGATCTTGGGCTGACTGATCACAGACGTACGCTCTCTGTTGCGTTCACGGATAGTTACAAAATTGGGCTCTACTTTGTGCATCCTTGCGTGAGGGACGGAGGGCCCTTGCGTCGGCAAATAATGGCACTGCGTGTCTCAGTACCCCCGCAAACGGAAAAGTATAAACTAGGCTTTATTCAGATGTTCTGCTAAATTAAAGGGATATTTACCTTACTTTCCTGTGAATCTAAACTTTAATTGATTATCTCTAGTTCAAAGTCTAAAATACTTACACTGATATATCCTGAACTGGATTATTCTAGACAGAATGAAAAATCTTTAAAATAGCAAATAGACTGGGGCTGTCGGTGGAGCAGGTTTAACGTTCCCGTGGGATTAAAATAAATGCTAACATAGAAAATGTACTCATTGGACTTATGATGAGCATGTCAACATTATTTATATATATCCAAGGATATATATATACTAAATCAGTGCTTCTTCTTCATGCCTGGAGATAATAAATGCAAATTCTATAAAAATGTCAGACCTCATTAAATTATTACAAAGCTTACTTTAAAGGAGGCTGGGATCACAGCCGCCCATTTTAAAAATACCAATCAAATTAGACCTCAACATTAAATACGGCAATGTCAATACCCCATCCAAAAGACCACACAATTTACATACCAGGTTAGTTCATTATAAGTTCAGATTTATAGCAGGATAAAAGCATTCTGTTCTTCAACATTGAGGCAGACCTCTATGTAGCGCTGGAGATTTGACTGCTTAATGCTCCAGTGGTCGACCCCCCTTCCTCCTTGCCTTCCGTCTTTAATTTGCTAGTGCATGCTGAAACTACCTCGGCCTTAAACCAGAGTGGACATGCAGGAAAGATGCAGATTCCCCTGGGGTCAAAACCTCATCATTAACCTTCTGGAACGGCCTAACTGACCATGAACAGAGGGCTGCTGTTAATAGTCCACCGTTGCTTAGTGACGTACGATTTTCTACACATAACAGATACAGATCAACCAAGATGGACCGGTTTTGGTTTGGAGCCAATGGAGTTTTTTGATTCATCTGGTGGGAAGATGATGAGTTCAGGAAAAGATGTGTCATGTGACGGCTTAAGAAGCATAAACATTTGAAACCAAGTGCTCAAAATAACAGGCCGTTAAGGCACGGTAAAGGGAACTTTGTTAATTGCATTTTCCTCAGAGCTGATTTGTTTGTGTTAGGGCAACTTCTCCAGCGGTGTGTGGATTGTCTTTGAGACATACCCAGGGTTAACCAGACTGGTGCAAGCACTAAACCTCCAACCCAAGAGTTTATAAACTATCCAAACCACACACGGAGATTCAGCCTTTTTTCGCTGAAACGCAGGCTCCGTCATGTGCTAAGCCCCAGAATGACAGTATAATTAAAAGGGCCCTGATGAACACATGACACAGGTTCAAAAAATCATCCGCAAATCCGCTGGAAAAACACAGTCGCTGGAGGAGGTTCAGTGTTTCTTTCGTTCTTCGTTTAAAGTTCTCATATTCTGGCTGCTTGCTGGTGGGGCTCCCAGGGAGCCTCTGCTGCATGACATATGTGTTCTATTACTGCTCAATCTCCAAACGACTTGTGGCTTCACAGTCTCCTCGAAAAAGGAGGATTAGTCCATTCTGAAATTGATTTGTGCAGAGCTCTAACTGTTTATTAAATATAATTGACCATCAAACTTGTCACAGAGAAGCGGGGGAGAAAAGAGCTGCTATGAAGACCACAAGAAGGGGAGCTTTCTTTGAAAAGCTATTTATCTAAAGAATGTCTCAGTTAAAGGCTGGACAAGGAGGGAGAAAATAGGTCATATTTCAACCGCTTGTACCACTGCACTTAGGAACTGCTGGAATAATAAGAGCTCAACTCCATAAAAGTGATTAGTTGGTCCTAAAAAAGTCATTTTTTTCCCCATATTTAAGAAGAATCAGAATCAACTGTGTGCCAAAACAAAGAATTTGACTTTGGTTTTCAAGTGCTTACAGCAAACATACATAAACTAATAATATGTAAACTAGAGAGGAATACAATATATAACAAGAAACATTATGTATATGTATCTGCAGTCCATTAAAAAAAATATCCCAAAAATGATTTCTATATACAGAAAAGAAAAAAAAAGGGTCCCTGTTGTGACTGTGGAAATAAGCTTATTTTGTTTCCCAGCAGAGTAGCTGACCACTCAGTAAGGTAAGGTGTTTATTGTGTTCATCAGAGTGACAGCCTGGGGGAAGAAACTGTCTCTTTGGTGGCTGTTTTTACAAATGGCTCTCAGTAGCCCCGACCTGTAGGTAAAAGTTTAAACAGATTGTGTCCAGCATGTGTGGTGTCTGCAGAGATGCTAGCTGCCCTTTTCCTGACCCTATACCTGTTCAAGTCCTAAATCTAGAGAAGATCAGTCCTAATGATCCTCTTCTCAATGTGGTATATATCCTGTGCAATTCAAGTGAAAAACCTATTTTACTAGAGGACAAAAAAATAAAAGCTGCAAAAACAGGTTGGATATACGTGCACGCTCCTAGACCATTATGTTGTTGAAGCACCTTTAAGATCAGTTACTGCATTTAGTCTTCTTTTGTTCTCACATGCCATGAATCACAGTGAATCTGATTCAGGTGAAATAAGGTTCAGCTCTCCTGGTAGGATCAAAACAATGTCATTTTATAAAGGTATCAGTCAGGACGAGGGTACAAAGACACATTCCTATTTTATTATATCTCAGGTGGCAGTGGCTCAGGCGATGGGGCCTTGTCCTTTTGCCGGTTTGAACCCCCACTCTGTACATCCCTGTCACTTTGTCGTTAGGTCCTTGGGCAAGACACTTTGCCTGCTTGTGGTGGTCAGAGGGCTTGATGGTGCCAATTGAAGGGTAGCCTCGCTTCTGTCACTCTGCCAAAGGGCAGCTGTGGCTCGAATGTAGCTTACTACCATCAGTGTGTGTATGAATGGATGATTGACTGATTGTAGGGTAAAGTGCTTTGGAGTCCTCTGACTTGATAAGGTTCTACATAAGTTCAGAACCTTTCCTATTTTACCATTAAATCTTTCTATGAAAGAAGGAATGTTTTCACTATTAATTTAAGAATACATGTAACTACTGCCACAATTAAAACTGGTCAAGGAGTTCTGCCAAGAAGCCAACATCAACACTGAAGGATCTGCATCAATTTCTGTCAAGAACTGCTTCTGTTCTACATGTAATAACAGTCTCTTGTATTCTCTATGGCTTGACTAATAATTAGGGTTGCGAGACAGAATTCTTTTCTTTCAAAGAATATACCTGGCCGAACTAAAATCTAAATTGTCTAAAAAACCTTGTGGAGAACTACGGTCTGATAAAACCACAGTTGAACCTTTGGTTCATAGTTGCTCAATCTTTGCTTGCCAAAAGAAAAAGAAAAACAATGGTGGTGGCAGCATCATGATTTGCAGCTATTTTTCTCTTGATGGAACTAGAGTTTTTATTGAGGTGAGTGAAGTTATGAAAGGTCTCAAACATCAGTCAGTTTTGACATAGTTTTAGAAGTCTGTTAGAAAGCTAAAGCTGAAGAGAGATTTTGATTTTTCAGGAGTACAGCGATTGTCCAAGCATATTTGCAAACCAACAAATGAATAACTGTTTGAATGGAAAATTCAAGCGTTGGCCTATGTCAATGAAAGCTCTATGGCGTCACAACCTCGAAAAAGTGTTTCATTCTTCTCCTAACAGATTTGCTTGTTTTTTTTAGTTAAATTGTTCAAAATGAATTTTACATTGTAAGTAAAAAAAAAAGTTTTCAAGTCTATAATAAAATCACTTTTTGCTTTTGAAAAACATCATCCATCCATCCTTTATCTATACTGTGTTTCTTTTGCAGGGTTGCGGGGGCTGGTGGCTATCTCCAGCAATCACCGGGCGAGAGACATAATGCAGGACATAATGTCAGGAAGCCTAATTCAGTCTGTTGGTCGTGATGAAGAGGGACTGTTTCCTTTAATGATGGCGACCAGAGCTGGGAAAAATCCCAACTGACTCATGTCAGCCATGTGTGCAGAGGACGTGTCACAGCCATGGTGGTCTGATCACCATTATCTGTGTCTTAAACAAAAGATGTGTCTGGTGTCTGTTAGAGACGAGGCAGATGTCAAGCACAACACCCCCACGACTCTGTCATGCTCTGACAGTTTAAAGACAAACGCTCTTCTTTCAAAGATTCATTCAAATATGTAATCTTATCAGTTGTTGGAACATTTGACAGACACAAGTATAACCTTTTCAATATTTGTCGAAAATACCAAATTAGCACAACTATTCCAGCCAAACGATTACACATATTTATGACACCACAGAAATGTGTGAAAAGGCAGCCCGTTTAGTGCAATAAATACATATAAAATATAGGGAAGAATAAAGATGACCCAGACGGAGAAATTGGATATTAATAGTACCCATTAACAACCACACATACCAACGTATACCACTAATTCCTGTAGTAGCATATTCAACTCAAGCCAAAGATCATAGTAGAATCCCTTTGTTGCCATCCAAAGGTAGGAGTTATGCCCTATAATACCTATTTATGCATACTAAATACCTAAATTGAATGTCATATTTAATAAATTAAAGTAAGATTATAAAGTTCATTTATTTCAGTAACTCAATTCACAAAGTAAAGCACATTTTACAGATTAATTACACACAGACTGGTGTTTTCAAGCTTTCATTCATCCATTCATTATTATTTTCATCTTATAGCTAATGAAACCAAAACATTTAGGATCAGAAGATTACATCAGACCATTATGAAGAAACTTAGCACTTGGTCAGTGGATCTTTTGTACTTTTTAAAAGGATACTTTTGTCACTTTCGAGTCTCTTTAAAGATGTATGACATATATCGTTGAATAGATTCTATAAATGACTAACTAAACTAGCCAGCTTATTTGCCAGCTGCATCCCATTTGTTTCCAACCTTCTAAAACCCTCCCACATAATGACCCAGCAAAGGAGAGATAACGTTACTGCCCTTACTTTGTGTTTCATGTGGAAACTGCATTAAGTATTGTTCCATTTCATTAGAGGCTGCTGTTAGAAATAGACCCCTCTTTCACTTTAGTAAGTCCTTATCTGCTGAGTGAAGCCCACACTGCAGAAAGAAATGAAGGCACGAGGTGATACAATATCTTTAAGTGGTGGTATTCCATTAGCATTGCCTCTCCAACTCACAGGTAAAGTAAATGGGCTGTTTTTGTACTTCTGACTGATGAAAGTTAATGTGCCTTTTGCTCACATTAACAGAAACGGAGAGGAAGTGCTGTTTGACTAACACAGACATTATTAGCAACAAATAGCTGCAGCAAAAGAGATGAATTGGAATATTATGGGTTTGGGCGTTGTTATGGTGGTTGTTTAGCTATCCATCCTGTTCTACACTATTGATTTCTGAGACCATGGGAGCGAAGTCCTCTGTTTTCCTGACAGACTAAACTGTAAATAACACAAGGAGAAAAATGGAGTTGGAGTATTTGAATTGATAATGTTGGGCTAAATTGTTTCTGTAAGATACTGTCTAGCTCTTTGTTTTTACTTGTCAAAAGTTAGAATTTAAGAAAAGTTTAAGCCAGACCACATAAATTTTCTGTAAGTTCAGATTCTCCCTTCAATGCTTCCTCTGCATCAAACTTGAGTTGTTTGATTCTGAGTTTCCTAAACCCTCTAGGCTAATTGGATGACACATGTGCATCCAAACAAATACGATCTTGGAAAAAAAATTAATAATTTTAATAGTCATTTTACTATTAACTTTAACAACAGTGGCTGAAAACTAATGAAAAGCCAAAATTGCGTTTCTCATAAAACTTGAACTTGAACAGACCCAATAAATAAAGGAATATTTAACACAGAAATGTGTTAACATGACCATGTAATGGCTTGTAGAGTCATGGGGAACATTGCTGATTTCCAGCATACAGTTACTGAGATGTTCTAAATATAGGGTAAGCCACAAAGATTCACTGTTAAAAGAGCTTGCTTTTCACAGAGATCTGAATGCAAGCATATGCACGGAAAGTTGAGTGAAAGAAAAAGAGTGCGGTAGGAAACGGTACAAGTGCCACCACACACAGACAGATCCAGGACATGGTCTACAACTGTTACATGTGCTCCTGAACCACACACTATGTCAGAAGTGTCTTATAGGCTAGGGAGAAAAAGGATTGGGTTATTGCTCAGCGGACCAAAGTCCTCGTCTCAGATGACAGTAAATTCTGCATTTTGTTTGGAAATGAAGGTCTAGAGGAAGATCGGAGATCCATAGAATAGACATATATAGACATAGAATTCAGGATTGCTCTTGGTCCGGTGTGATATTTCTACAGTCTATGATGATTTGGGGTGCCATGCCATCTGCTGATTCTGGTCCACTGACTTTTCTGAACTTCACAGTCCACATAACCATCTACTACGTAATTTTAGAGCACGTCATGCTTCTTTCTGAAGCATGAAGTGCTGAAGATGCTGATTTTGTTTTCCAGCAGGGCTTGGTTCCAGCCCACACTGCCAACACCTGCTTTAATGAGCATTGAGTCCTTTTGCACGGTCAGGCTCTTAAAACTATGACAGGAGTTTTGTACACTTCCAAACAAAGGATGCCCATGGTATTCATTTGTTCTGTTTTCGTCAACTGTTTCAGGTTAGACAGTATCTCTCTTATTTATACACACAGCAGTCACAATGGGTATTGAACTTCAGTGACTTGAAAACCTCTGACTTTGGCGACCGGTCCATTTGAATTTTTGTTTCCCGACGATTAAAAAAAATTCTAACATTCCAATAGAAATCAAAAGGAGCACTAGGCAATTTCAAACCAACTAAAGAGATTTCTGATATCTCAGAGCCTCTGAGAAAAATTGCAGTAGTGTTCTGTGCAAGACTCACTGATTGGAGATTCATTTAATTAGAAAGTTTGCTTAATGCCAAAACATGAAGTATATGGAAAGTCAATGTGAAGTACCCTGATGGGGGGACTACCTTTCGCTTAATGGCAAACGAAGTCACGATGGCACTGCAGAATATTGGCACACCATCGCTTTTCTCTACATTTGTTAAGGCAGCAATGTGCAGTTTGATCTCCAGCTAAGCCAAGCTGCGACAGATGTTTTAAAAGTGTTGAAAAATCCCACTGCATGAACGCCCCGGCTGTTCGCCGCAATGTATCATACACGCTTGTCGCTGCTACTTGACCCGAGCCTCATAGTGAAACTATTTGAGTATTTTAAAGTGGAAGGTAAGAGAGACAACATAGGGAGCAATGGAGGTGAGCTGAAGGCCAAATAAAGCATCCCAAGCTTCTATAACACCTGAGTAGTTCCAATGTCATAATCTATAGGACTCGGGTCTCTGCTTTTTGCAGATGATGTGGTCTTGTTGGCTTTATCAGGATGTGATCTCCAGCTTTTGCTGGATAGTTATGCAGTCCAGTGTGAAGGGGCTGGGATGAGCATCAGCATCTCCAAATCCGAGAGTGGGAGATTGATAGGCTGATTGGTGCTGCATCTACAGTGATGCGGGTGCTGTACCAGTCTGTCATGATGAACAGAGAACTGAGCTGAAAGGCGAAGGTCTCACTTTACTGGTTGATCTATGTTCCTACCCTCATGATATTTCGATAGTAACCAAAAGAAAGAGACCCCGGATGCAAGTGGCTGAAATAAGTTTTCTCCACAGGGTGTGTGGGCTCTCCCTTAGAGATAGGAAGAGAAGCTCGGTCATCCGGAAGGGGCTCAGAGTAGAACACCTCAAAAGGAGCCAGTTGAGGTGGCCTGGGCATCTGGTTAGGATGCCTCCTGGACGACTCAGTGATGAGGTGTTCAGAGCATGTCCCAGCGGGAGAAGACCCAAAGGAAGACCCAGGACACACTGGAGGGACTATGTTTCTCTGCTGGCCTGGGAAAGCCTTGGGATTCTCCCAGAGGAGCTGGCCCAAGTGGCTGGTGAGAAGGAAGTCTGGGTCTTTCTGCTAAAGTTTCTGTCCCCGTGATCCAAGCCCAGATATGGGGAAGACAATGAATGGATAAATTAATGGATCCATTGGACCTTGTTTTTGTTTTTTTTTGCTACTTTTTTATTGTTTCCTGTCTGGCAATGTGGCACTCAGAATTGGTGTCTGAGTACCAAGTAGAAGCCCAAGAGAATTACTTTCACAAGTGGAGCTTTATGGCTTTTGCTATTATACTCCACTTGATATATGTGTAAGACATCTTTATTAGAAATTGTTGTGGGGTTTTTCCTGATATTATGGATACGGAGATGGAAAATAAAGGGGAAAAAAGAATGAAGATGAAGAGAAGTAGGAAAAAAGTTAAGAGAGAGAGGCTGAGTTGAAGATACATGAGAGGAAGAAAAAAAAGAAGAAGAAAAAAGAAAACACCTTCAGGACAGCAGAGAGAGGGAAAAAAAACAATAATAAAACCAACCAAACAATGCGAACTGAGAACTACACAACCACAACTCACAAGTAGATATATAAATACAACAACAGCGTCATTGAAAAGCTCATGGTCCCGATTATTACAAGATCCAGTTGTCCACAGACTCTGCCGCCAACCAGCTACGCCAGGGCAGATCCACCCATGGACCAGGAGACCTGAGGGCGCCCCACCCCCCAGCGAGGACCCGACCAGGGATCGGCCAACGGGGGTCCCCCACCGCCGCCAGGAGTCCAACCAAGGTCAATCAAACCCTCCAATGAACCGACAAAGCACATGACATACAAAACAGCCAATCAAGTAGAGACGCTGGACCAGCCCCCCCCCCCCCCCCAATCAAGCCACCCGACAGCTACCACCAAACAATGCCCAAACAGGCCCATCCCAAAGAGGCGCCCCAGCCAACGGACATTGGTTTAATATTCTGATAAAGTGTGGTTTGGTTTACTTTTGGCTTTTCACGTATTAGTTGATTGTGTGTTGAACTGTAGACTTAGTTCCTTTTTTATTTTGAAACCTGCCTCCCCTTGACCTCTGTGTTCCATCACTTTTTGGTTGTCACTTCGTTCATTCTGTGGTTGTCTTCTGGTCCTGGCTTGTCCAATGTTCTGGTTTCTGTGTGTTAGTTCCTTAGAACCCCAAATTATTAATTCTGTCATCTCCTTATAATCATCAGAATGAAGAGAACTGAACGCATTAAATTAATGACATTGTCTCTGGAAACTTCTTGCATCATCTCATTGTTCTCTTAGTTTTATAAAGAACTGCTCATCAAAGCCAGCTTCAGTGTCTGTCAGAGGTGAACATCAACTGGACTCTGTGATCTAATGACAGGCAGGAGGGATCTGTGTGATATATCCTTATCCATCACTGCTCTTTATTTCAGCATTTTTCAGATGTTTTAGTAGACAGCATCAACCATCACCTTCCATACAGTAGTGGACCGAAGTTGTAATGATGTGTGTCATTGATGAAAGCTCCCTACATAGCAAAGCTGCGTGCCATTTCTCAGAACACTGACTTTCAATCATTTTTAACATCTGGAACAAGTATGGAATACATAAACAACACGCCGAAGTGGGGACTGGGGTTAGTTTCCATCATCATAGGGGATTCAAAGAAGAACTGGAAAGTTGGAGGGGGGGCAAACAGAGTTTACAAGATGAAACACAAACAGGGCTGATGGATGGGTCAGTACAGCTCTCTGTTCTCCAGAGGAAGTCCGGTCGGGAGCTCTAGGACTCCTGCGTAGCACGACCAGATTTGATGGGAAAAAAAGAAAAAGGGTCTTTGCTCTGGGAGAGCATTCCTTTGCTCGTGCCGGTTCTTGCAGCATATCAAAGTCACATCTGAAGCCCTCCCTGCTGATTTTCTTTCCCGGTGCTTTGACCCATTGCCTTGCATGCCGCTGGGTTAGTAGACGGTACAAGTAATGTTTAAACAGAGCATTCCACTTTACAAAACTTACCTCACTTAGCCATGTTGAGGGCAGCTGCCAAGGGACATGAGTCAAATAATAGAATTTTTTTATTTTTTTTTACATGCTTTATTGTTAGACAGGATCGGGTAGCAGCAGTAGCAGTACTGCAGAACAGCAACATCCTTACATCTCTCTATAGGCTACACCCACTTATACTTGCAGAGTCACACGGGACAGACAACCATGCACACACACAAATATTTAAGAACAGTTAAGAGAGAATAATTAACCTGACATGTTTTGGAACTGTGGGGGGAAGCTAGAGTACCCTAAGAGAGCCCAGGCATGCACAGAGAGAGCCAGCAAACTCCATGCAGAAAGACCCCAGGCCGGGATTCAAACCCAGGATTTTCTTGCTGCAGGGCAACTTCCTACCAGCTGCGCCAACGTGCAGCCAGAATTACAACAGTGCCTTAAAAAAGTATTCATACCCCCCCAGACACTTTTCCCCCCATTTGTCACATCATAATGGCAAAATTAAAAGCATTTGATTAAGATTTTTTTAAAGCTGGCTCAACAAAATAGTGCAAAGTGCAAGTGAAGAGAAAAGAAATGACAAATGGTTTTGAAATATACTGTAGAAACAAAAATCTAAGTGTGTGGCTCGCATGTGGTCTTGGCCCCGTTTGATGTAACACCCCTCAATAAAATCCTGTGCAGCCACTTCCCTCAAAAGTCCCCCTAATTAGTAAGGCAAGGCAAGGCAACTTTATTTGTATAGCACACTTTCAACAACAAGGCAATTCAAGGTGCTTTGGGTGATTAGGAGATATAATAAAAACAACAGTAAAAGCATAAAACACAACATTAGAGACACATAGCATGTGACACATTTAAAAAGCTGTGACATTCCATCCATCCATTTATTATCTGTACCCGTCCATCTTAAGCAGGGTTGCGGGGGGTGGGCGGCTGGTGCCTATCTCCAGCATTCATCAAGCAAGAGGCAGGTCGCCAGTCCATCGCAGGGCAACGCAGAGACACACAGGACAAAGAACCATGCACGGACACACACATAACTAAGGGAAATTTAGAGAGACCAATTCACCTAACAGTCATGTTTTTGGACTGTGGGAGGAAGCCGGAGTACCTGGAGAGAGCCCATGCATCCACAGGGAGAACATGCAAACTCCATGCAGAAAGACCCCAGACCGGGATTCAATCCGCGGCTGTCTTGCTGCAAGGCAACTGTGCTACCAACTGCACCACTGTGACATTCCAGCTATTATTAATCCATTAATCAAAGGCAGCTCTAAATAGATGGGTTTTAGCTTTGATTTAAGGAACTCAGTGTTTCAGCAGCGTTGCAGTGGTCTGGAAGTCTGTTCCAGATAAGGGGAGCATAGAAACTGAAAGCTGCTTCTCCATGTTTGGTTCTAATTCTAGGGATGATTAGTAGACTAGAGTTGGAGGACCTGTGTGGTCTGAGGGGTTGGTATAGTGATAACAAGTCTTCAACATACTTTGCTGCTAAGCTATTCAGTAATTTATAGACTAGTAAAAGTATTTTAAAGTCTATTCTCTGAGCTACAGGGAACCAGTGTAAGGACTTTAGAACTGGGGTGATGTGCTTTTAGTGTGGAGGCGAGCATAAATCTAATCAGTACATAAATAATGGGTGTTTTCTAATCTCAGGATATATCCAGCTGTTCCTGTGAGGTGGAATGAAAAAGGACACATGATTGTCATTGTTTTGTTTTACAAATAACATCTGAAAAATTGTGGATTGCACTTGCATCCATCCGTCCGTCCATCCATCCGTCCGTCCATCCATCCATCCATCCATCCATCCATCCATCCATCCATCCATCCATCCATCCATCCATCCATCCATCCAGGAATGGCCCTGTGAGGAGGTTTAAAGCAGGGTTAGGTCATACAGTAAAACAATATCTCAGTCTTTAAGACATCCAACACTTAAAGAGAATCCTTTAATAGGTGAACTCTTCGTCATATACTCCACAGTTTTAGTATTTCGGGGGCAAGAAGCAAAAAAAACAACAGTTAAAAGTCTAATATCTGAAAAATGTTATTGGGAGCATCATGCAGTGGGGAGGCTTTTCTCAAGCGGGGGCAGGAAAACAAGTCAGAGCAGATGGGGAGATAAATGGAGCTGAATACAGGGCACAAGTGGGGAAATTTAACTGTTAGGGCCTGCAAAACACCTGAATGGGGTGGAGGTTTCCATTTTAGACCAACGACAACCCTAATCAACGAGTCAGCTGCAACGGTTAAGATAAAAGCTTATTCATGTTTCACAATAGGCCACTGAAATCCAAGATTTGAGCATTGGTGTTCACAGATACTCTCCATCCATTCGGGCTGAACTTGAGCTCCAATTTCGGTCTCTAAATGTACAAATCTGGTTGACAGCTGCGTCTATAAATGCTCCATAAAGTGGTTCCATAAAATATTGACATAGCAGGGTTGAATGCATATGGACATCAAACTTTTCAGATCTCTATTTAAAAAAAAGAAAACATCTTTTTTCTTCTTTTTTTCAGTTAAGAACATGCAGTTTTATCATTCTGTGGTCTCATATTTACATATTTTACAGTGGAACATAACTCCAAATGATTCACGGAAATTTTTTAATAGAGCATATATAAAATATTCAAAAGAAAATGCGGCTTGTGAAGCTGAAATACTTTCAAACACAGCTAGTTGACACGCTATTGGCTGGCGTTTGCAAAGCAGCATTTGTTTTCCTTAGCTCTGATTGGCTGTACCGCCAAGAGAGAAGATAAGGAAGACTGTAGATGTTAGCTTCTGCAATAAATTCTTAGGATATAATCCTATCTTTATAGTGCATATTTTCAGACAATAATAAAAAAAAAAACCCTCATACATTTCTCTCAGGTTGACCTCATTTGCTCCCAGCTAAAACTGAGCACTTCTGTGGCAGAACGGTCTCATTTCAGAACATTGACTGTGAAAACCTGTTCATCCGCCTTGTCTGTCCTTAAGCTGGTGGTGTTATTTACATACCCCGAAGAAAAACTTTTATGTTAAAAGCTAATTTACTGTCGAGATCCAAATCAGTTTGCAGGGTTATCTGAAGTCTAACCTGGAGGATAACCGTTTCAAGATCATGCCTGGGAGGAATACGCACACTAAAAAGAAATCTACATCAGATTCTCTTTTAAATATGACTTTTTTTCAAAATCACTGCTGGTCCTGCTGGACAGTAGGATTTTTTGGGAAGCATCAAAACTTGCTTGTTCCAAAGCCAGAAAAATCAAGCAGCTTATCTGCCTGCTGGCTGCATGATATCCATTCACAGATGCATGGAGCATGCGGGAGAACTGAGGCACAAAGTTGCCTGTCAGGTAAGAGGCTATCACTCAGGCCCTGAGGCATTTAATGAGACATTTCTGCTCCAGAGAAATGTCACTGATATGAATGATGAAAAATGTTCAGTGTCACTGCCCTATCTGGTCGGCCTTGTCAAAAAATGTTAAATGTGTGCTGGAGGAGATTTGGATTTACAACGGACGGGGTGTGCTCTTAGCTGAGCTGTGAACAACTCGAAACCACCATGAACATTATGGATACCTTCGATAACACTATGGTTGGGACACACGACGAAAGTATGTTTCTGTGTGATAACGTCATGACAATCTTCAGAGAATACATCTTTATATTAGAAATTCAGCAGCTTTTGCATGTAGAATTCTCCCATACCAAGCATCTATAATTTCAGCAGCACCCCCTGTTTGTTTCTGTCAGCATAAAACGCTAGCATGAAAACATGAAAAATTTAAATGAATGTTATAAACTGGGGCTGTGAAAAAATATTTGCTCCCTACAGATTTGATCTGTTTTCACATTTTAGACTCACAGATTTTCACAATAGACTGAGATAACCTGAGTAAAAACCAAAATACAGTTTTCTGATCATGATTTAATTTATTAAGGAAAAAAAGCCTCTCCAAAATAATATAACCGTATGTGGAAAGATAATCGCTCCCTAAACCTAACAACCGGATGTGTCCACCCTTGGCAGCAACAACTGGCATTTAGCATTTTCAATAGCTGTATATAGTTGTTCCCCTCTGAGGAAAATGTGGCTTGTGAACTGATGACCTTAAGGTGATATTCTCATTCAGGATATTCTGGTATCGAGCATAATTCATTATGCCAAGCTAACCAGTTCCCAAAGCACCAAAGCAGCCCCCAACCATCACACTACCACCACCATATTAGATAGGTGGCCTTTTCTGAAAAGTTGTGACAGCTTTTTGAACACAAATTGTCCACTGTGTGTTCCCAATTGTAATAATTTTCTCTTCCAGACTACAGAATATGTTTTCAGGGATAATCAAGATGTTTTTTTTCTGGGTAAAAGTGAGATTGGCTGTTGTGTTCTTTTTAGTCAGCAGCAATTTTCACCTTGGAACTCTGGCAGGATCCTTTTTTTTTTACAAAGTCTTTTTCCTGCTGTTGAACCCTAACACTGACCTTCAAAGAGGAAACTATGGTTAAAGGTTTCGTTCACTGAGAAACTGTGTACTACTTCTTCTTTTTCAAATACAATCGGTCGCTCTGAGTTTCGTATGCATGCTGCAACATTTTCTTCAACCCCCATTGCCCGTATCAGCCACAGAAAGGAAACAGACAGCAAAAACGAGCGAATCATAAAATGCCCGTCCCTCCTACGTCACAGGGAAAATTAGCATTCATGGTCTTGCCAACCTTGGCATGCGACCACCCACGGAGGCTGTAATAAATTTGCGGCCAGTAGAGTGCAGAGCGCCTTTCTGCTAGTAGAAGCTAACCATTAGCAACTCCACAACATGGGGGAACACGTTTGGGCTTGTGTTATTTGTGGACATAACACACAAGAAAGAGGAGCTGAGGAGGAAAAAGGTTGGAATTTGTCTTGGAACACCGCCAGCAAAGTAAGTCAAGTTAACAATTTTTTTGAAGGCCTCATGAGAGTTGCATTGCTGTTAGCCAATCAGTGGCGACACATTTGCATATCATGAATAACAATCAGTTAGACGTGTAATCTGTCACTCGCTCCTAGAGTGAGCTTTTGTTTTGTTTTGTTTTTTTACACGTAAAACGACTCCTAAGGCATGAATTCAAACTGACCACAGCAAATTTATTGAAAAAAAACAACAAAAAAACGAGTGAATGAGACCTTTAATTGTTGTTCTTGGATCTTTTGTCACCTCCTAGATGAGTAGTTGATTTGCTCTTCCAGTGATTCTGCTTGGTCGACCACCACTGGAATGTAAGGTCCCAAAACCTTAGAAATGGTTTTGTCCCCATGACAGATGCTGTTGACTTTATTTCTTCTATGTTCTGGAATTTTCTTCAAATTCGTTTAGACTGTTTCATGTTGTCAAAGAGGTTCTAATTAAGAGGCTTCCTGATTTGTTCAGATCCAGCAGTAATTAGGTCTGTGTGTGAGTAGCAAAGATTGAACCCAGCTTTCAAAAAGATGAAAATAAATTAAATAAATGATTAATCACAGTTAATTCCTCATTTAACAGGGTAAATACTTTTTCAGAGTGGTCCCGGTTGGTTCAAAATTTTTTTTTACCATAATAAATAAAAGCATTGTCTAAAAACTGCATTTTGTTGTTCAAAAAACCTTAAACTATCTCCTTATACTAAATTAATAACACTGTGGAAGGACTGATGCTGAAGCCACCTGAAGCAGACTCCAAAGAAAGTCCAGTCCTTCGCCAGTCAAAAAATGAGTTTGGAGCAACAGGTGAACAGTTGTACTCCTACCAAGAGTCAAATACTCTTGTTTCTAACTGCAACTAAACAAACAGGATCAAAGCATTGGCAGTAAAACTAAAACTAGTAAAACCACTAGTGCCAGAAAAATCTTGAAAAAACAAACAAACCCCCATAATAGATGACATCACATCTGCTACATTCATATATCTCATGCAGTTTTGTTTGTTGCATTAAATGTGAGTGTCAAATTTGAGAATTTGGATTGAAAACTCCTTTAGCTATCACATATCATCTCTGCCAGATCAGGGGACAGCTGAAAATGATCCTACTTTCTTTTCATAGCACCCATTTTGACTTAGGGTTAGAGGTAAGTGCTTGTGAAATAAATTAGATTTAGAGTGACAGTTGATGTACAACGCCGCATAAAAACACTTCGATATTCCCTCTTGTACACCAGCTTCCCTAACCCTAACCCTTCTTCAGTCTTTTGCCACCTCTAAACGGTTCTCTTCAAGGATCACTCTTCATCCATCAACTTTGACCACCTTACTGGAGAACAGCATGCCCACAGAATAATGCTACCACCACCATGCGTCACGGGTGGTGTGTTGTGGGTGATGTGCAGTGTTAGCTTTGCACCACACATAGTAGTCTGCATGTAGGTTGAATTTTTTTCTCATTGTGCCACACCTCCTTTTTTTTCCAACGTTTGCTGTCTCACTTACATGGCTTGTGGCAAACTCTCAATGGTTCATGACTGCAACAATGGCTTTCTTCTTGCCAGTACAGGCTATATTTGTCGTGTACATACCTTGTTTTTGTCCTACCTTCAGATTCTGCCACCTAAACTGGGGAAAAACTAGCCACCTTATATCTTGAACTTTATGTCAAAATAGGCAGTAAAGGCTGACCATTGTTTTTTAGAATTCTCGCTGCCCTTCCAAATAGGTGACCGAGTCTCTGATGATAACTTTCAGTAAAACTCCTTTCATTTCAGACTTTAACCCCCTATTCGTTTCCAAAATTCATAACAAAGTAAGCAGCTTGCCTCATAAAGACAGGGAATCTTCTGTGGGAGAAGAGAGGAAGCAGTGAAGATGGGAAACATATGTTGGGGGGGGGGTTGGTTTGGTTGATGAGCAGGGTGACAACAGCACTGCATGTAGCGTAATCTTTCTTTTCCTTTCTGAAAATGCAGCCTGTTATAAACAATCCACAAAGACCGTTTAGGGGCCGCTTTAAACTGTTCTTCATAAACAAAGAAGGGAATGAGTGAATGGCCTCCGAATAATAACGACTAAATGCTGTCAAGATTTAGAGCCTTTTTTTAAATCCAAATGTTTAATGTTGCGTCAATCAGATAAAAACAAAACATTCCCTCGAGTTTAATTTCAATTTCAACTTAACACTTTAGTAGTCGAACAGAGCATAAATCTGAAACTGGCTCATTAATGTATCCCAGCAGGCACTACTGATCTTGACGTTAAATATAGAATCATAGTT
The DNA here is from genome assembly GCA_963556495.2 of Valencia hispanica. Classification (NCBI taxonomy): domain Eukaryota; kingdom Metazoa; phylum Chordata; class Actinopteri; order Cyprinodontiformes; family Valenciidae; genus Valencia; species Valencia hispanica. The sequence continues at coordinate 46,136,979 of OY747708.1, forward strand.
ATTCGGATTGTATTTGATCACTGACTTGATGTGAGGACAGGCATGATCAGCACTCCTGGGTTTTTATTCTCACTCCATCTTCAAAACTGTTTGAGTTGGTGTGCTAACAAAGGTAAAATAAAACAAAAACTCCAGGAAATGTTGTCAAAAAGTGGCCCAGAGTTGTCATTTTCAGTTTTTGTGTTTACAAGTGCAGTCCATGGACGAGTTGAGAATCTCTTTTTTCTAGAGATTAAATTCTATCTTCTTTTAAAATGAGGTGTATTTCCCAAACTTTGGTTTGGCGCTACAACTTTGCTTTTAGGCTCATTTAAATCCTTGTGAAAATCCTAATATGATTCATGTCTGGGGAGGTCCCGATCAGGATTTTCCGTCCCCAATCCGAAACATCTTGGTCCAAAACTTTTAGAAGAAATTCACCAGTGATGTTCTGCATTGTAACTGTTTTCATAACAAAAGTTCTCCTGAATATGCCAGACTATAACATAGTGTACCGAAGCACACTGACCAGTGGCGTACCGCTCAGTAGAAATGAGGCATTAATTAGCTTTGCTAACAAAACTGTTATTACGCCCTGACAATTTATAACCAGTAATACACATAGCTTTGCTAATTGTTTCTAAAGATATAGCTGATGCGACACATAATGCTTTAGTCTTCAATAAACTCACATCTTGATCCAGCTGTCAATGTTTTTAAATGGAGTATGGAGTAAACTATGGCTTGCTGAAGTGCTACATATGTTGAAACAGAAATCACATGTGGGGTGCCCCAGGGCTCCATCCTGGGGCCCCTCTTATTTAATATCTACATGCTCCCACTAGGCAAGATTATAGCGACCAATGACATTAGCTACCATAACTATGCGGATGACACTCAGCTCTACATTACAATGTCACCAGGTGACTCTGAACCCATTCAAACCCTAAATCAATGCATTGACCAAATAAATGGATGGATGTGCCATAACTTTCTCCAGCTGAATAGGAACAAAACTGAAGTGATTATTTTTGGACCCAAGGAGGAACGATCAAGAGTCAGCACACAGCTTCAATTAATACAGCTAGAAACTACTGATCAGGTTCGTAACCTAGGTGTAGTAATGGACTCAGACCTGAACCTCCAGGGTCACATAAAGGCAATAACAAGGTCAGCGTTCTATCACCTGAAGAACATTTCTAGGATTAAAGGACTGATTTTGCAACACGACCTAGAAAAACTCATCCATGCGTTTATCTTTAGTCGGATTGATTACTGCAACAGCATCTTGACAGGTCTGCCTAAAAAGTCAATCAGACAGCTGCAGCTGATCCAGAACGCTGCCGCTCGTGTCCTCACTAGAACCAGGAAAGTAGAGCACATCACCCCAGTTCTAAAGTCCTTACACTGGCTCCCTGTAGCTCAGAGAATAGACTTTAAAATACTTTTACTAGTTTATAAATCATTACATGGCTTAGCACCAAAATATGTTGAAGACCTGTTGTCATGGTACCAACCACCAAGACCACTCAGGTCCTCCAACTCTAGCCTACTAAACATCCCTAGACTCAGAACTAAACATGGAGAAGCAGCTTTGAGTTTCTATGCTCCCCTTATCTGGAACAGACTTCCTGACGAGTGTAGAGCTGCTGAAACTCTGAACTGCTTTAAATCGAGACTAAAAACCCATCTGTTTAGAATTGCCTTTGAGTAAATGCTTGATGTTATATGTATGAAATGTGTTCATGCTCTCTTGCTTTTTTTTATTTTTCTCTTGCTTTATTGTGTATCATGTATAATGTGTGTTTCTTTTATGTGTTTCTTTTAAATCACCAAATCATGTAAAGCACCTTGAATTGCCCTGCTGTTGAAAGTGTGCTATACAAATAAAATTGCCTTGCCTTGCCTTGCCTTGCCTTGCCTTTGCATGTTTACTCTGTTTTTGATATGTCTTGTTGATAGTTCACCTTGTCACATATTTCGGTTGATCTCGTGTGGACAAGATGTACAGAAAATCAGTTTCCATCTTCATAAACTTTGTTTTCAACATCCTAACGTTTATTAATGTGTGTTTCAGCTGCTCTATATCTGTGCACCCCTCTCAGAGTGTATCTAAGCACTCGCAGAACAGGTCACATGGCACAGGCCTCTCTCCTTCACTATCATCGTCATTGTACAGGATAAACTGTTAGGTTTCAGTGACTGGGTGCATGGGCGTGTTCTGCTTCTCCTTACCTCTCTGCAGGGCGGACTGGCAGGCAGCACAGGTGTTGCTCATCAGACCTCATCATCGTGCAGTTCAAGAGGGGAGTGGATCCTGGAGGCTGACGCCAGATGGTTCTCGCTACTAGCGTGGTACACAGGCCAAACATCTCTCTCTGAGATCAAGTCCTAAATTATTCAGTGTAACTTGCTTTCGTGTTTCTTACCCGTTTGGTCCTCCTCGCATACCTCGTTCCATTCCTGGTCCCGTTCCTGTGGATACCTCCGAGTTGCCGCTGATCTGGGGCTCCCAAACTGGCTTTCCACATTCCATCGGTCTACCGATCCACCGCACTGGTTAAAGTCCTGGTCAGCCTCCACCCCACCGCGACCGGCAATTATTCTAACATACTCACCTTGTTGCCGTACTTCCATGACGCCAGCCTGTCCGCCCTCCTACACACCACCTAACAGAGAAAAGACGGATCACCATCTCCAACAAACCACCCATCCCCAGCCAACCTCAGTTATTGGAACCTACTTACCTCCTCCAAACGTCCCCTTGCTTTCTTCCAAGTAAGCTCCACTCTTCATCCACCTACATACAACACGACCAAGAACCATTTCCCCATCATACATACCATTTCACTTACCTGTCTCCATTTTCAGTCTCCACTCCGTTATCCCGGCTTCCACGCTACGGTTCCCCTTCTTGACTCTCTCTTGATTTCCTGTTTAAATAAAACTTTTAAACGCCGGTCTTGTCGTCTGGAGTCGTTGGCTGAAATTAGAGTCTTTAGAGCCGAATCATGACATTAACAGATTCTTTAAAACCTGGCTGACCACTGAAAGGTCAGCTGACAAAATCATAGACTGGGAGTTGGATTTGATCCGGGGACTAACATTTCGAAAACTTTTAATTGAGACCTGAAGCTAACCTGTAACTTTGAGATCAGATCAAGTATTTGCTCCTAATGTAAAGTTTTCTTTATGTTTCATCATGTTTGAAAATATTCTAATCTCATTTTTAATTTAAGTTTTTTGTTTCCCAGGTTCTGTATGTCAACACACAAAAATGAACAGACTCAAACAGCAAAATCATTAGTTCAAAGAAGAAAATGGATCTGCTTACATAACATTGGTCAAAAGTGCCCAGTGATGCCAACACACTCCCGTTTAGTGCAATAGGAATGTGATTAATCCAATTCACAGCCATTTGGTGGTGTGGGGTTTTATGTCATTTAGCTCCAGTTTAATTTGCATTAATGGAAACACATCCCACAGGCTCCCACTCTAAATTCCACTCATGGCGGCAGCAGTGGTCAATATGAACTTTTTCTTCACATTATTACTGATCATTTTATCTCACAGTTTTAGCCGGCTCCAAGCATTGCTGTTTCTGAGAAGTATTAAGACTGCCACTAAAGAGTTATTAGGTTTGTCTTTTACAGTAATTGCAAATAATATAATTATCTTGGTGCCATAGTACTTTTGTGCTGGTATATTATACCCCTAATTTTTTTCTATTCTAGAATAAACAGACTTTGTCTCCTGTTAAAGTCAATGCTGTGATGTAAAATCGGAAACTTAGGTTTGTTTTGTCAAGGTTCCTTTTTCGTGTTTTGTTTTGTTTTTTCCTCTCTCTGCCGTCCTGTGGGTATGGAGGCAGACTTCAATGTCTTCCTGTGTTTTCTTTGTTCCCCTTCCTCTCTTGCATTTTCAACTCACCCTCTCTCTTGACTTTTTGTTTCCTACCTCTCTTCTTCATCTTCTTTCTTTCTTCCCCTTAATTTTCCGTCTCCGTGTCCATAACATCAGGAAATAAAAACCCCAACAATTCATAATAAAAAATTTTCACACATATATCAAGTGGAGTACTATAGCAAAAGCTGTACTGCTCCGCTTGTGAAAGTAAATCTGTTGGGCTTCTACTTGGTACTCAGACACCAATTTTGAGCTCCACACTGCCAAACAGGACACGTAAAAAAAAAAATCATAAAAAAAATAAATCTGAAACTTTCAAGGCTAACAGCAGAAATGACCTAACTTAACCATGCTCTAGTTGCAGGTCGAGAAACCTAATTAGCTAACTGTTGTGCCGCTAACCATGCTAAATAACATTAGCAATATAAGTTGATGTAAGCATATTTCCCAGAATGTATTGCTTTAATGCTCCAAAAATGAGAATATTGTGAAAAAGTTAAAAAATGTTGTCATTCATTTCTGGAAGTAAAGCTCATATAGAATATAGATTAATTACACATAGACTGAAATTATTTATGGCTTTATTTCTTATGATTCTGGCTTACAGATAATGAAAACCCAAACTTCTGTCACTCAAAAATTTAGAATAGGATATAAAACCAATTTAAAAAAAGGATTTTAAAATGTATACATTTCACACAATGGACATATTATGGTCTACGCAATCATAGTAAAGACTTCTGACTTGACATATGTCCATTAGATAGTCATTGGCATCCTCCACAAGGAAGTTAAGTCACATAGAGTCAACAGATTGCTGTATCTATGCATATTCATAGAAAGTTAAGTGGAAGGAAAAAGTGTGGTAGGAAAAGTTACACTGGCAACAGGGATAACCACAGCCTTGAGGGTGTCATCAAGCAAAATCCATTCAAGAATTTAATGGAGTTTCACAAAGAGTGGACTGAGGCTGGATTGAGCGCATCAAGAGTCACTACGCTCAGACGAATCCCACACATGGGATACAACTGTCGAATTCCTCATGTCAAGCCACTCATGAAACAGAGACGACATCAGAAACGTCTCACCTGGGCGAAGAAGAAAAGAACTGGACTGTTACTCAGCGATCCAAAGTCGTCTTTTTAAATGAAAGTCCATTCTGCATTTCATTTAAAAATTAAGGTCCCAGAGTCTGGAGGAAGAGTGGAGAGGGTCAGAATCCACGTTGTTGAGTGCCAACCTTTTTTTTAAACTGCAAGACAACAGTGCTTAAAACCTGCCCCGAGGCATGCCCAGAGAGTTATTTTCTTATACACGCAATTTTGTTCCTGTTGGATAAAACAAATCAGTTAGAACACACCTCTAAATGTCCTTTGACGGTTGGAGTGATGTGGATGGAGAATGGTGTCATTTGTGAAACATCTGAGGCCAGATGGTGAGTGTGTTAATGTTCCCCAGGCCGGCTTACCAGTGCAAGGTGATGTGATCCCCCAGAGCTTAACACCAGCATGACTCTGCTTCCTGTGTCAGCACCTTAAGACCTTTGGAGGCAGCATCTGTTCCTGTTTATCATCTACGCTTGCAGAGGCCTTCACTGGCTCTTCCAAACTGTGGTGTGGACGATGCATCTTTATTACACATAAAGGCCTTGCCTGTTTGCTTGCAGCCAACTGCTGAAATGCTTTCTGCATGTGTTCTGCTGCCGTGCAGGTGAGTGGAGAGACCTGTGAGAGCTACGTAAAAACACGCTGCCCATGGCCCAAAAACTGTCTCTCTCTGTTAGTCTGACCTGTTATATTTCACTGCAGGTCATTGTGCTGACGAATGGAAGGCAGCAGGAGCTGAAAAGAGCATGAGAGATGGGTCAGAAAATGAATCCGTCCTTGACTTTTGGGACTCTGTCAACACTGATTCACTCTGTCATGTTTAGCAGGTCTCGTAGCGCGAATCTCTAAAGGACAGATACGGCAGCTGTGCTTTCTGTAGCACCACCTGGCCAATGTCACCACTGACTCCATGACCTCTGGCTCAAATTGCTGCTGAGAAATGAATAGCGACTGCCGTCTTAGAGGCTTTTGACATTTTAGTATAGGATGGTACCAAGAACTTGTGACACCGCCTCTCCCGACCATATTTCTTGTATAAGTGAAGACTTTTGGAGCACTGTGTAGTTGCTGTTAGCATGTGATTTCCGCCGGTGAAGTTATTAGTATGAGCTCTGGATATGGGCGTGAGTTCTTTAAGCGCGCGCACACACACATACACACACACACACACACGCACACACACACACACACACACACACACACACACACACACACACACACACACACACACACACACACACACACACACACACTCACACAAGGGTTTGTGTCTGGCAGATTTGCACACCGATAGACTCAAAGGGTCGCTCATTTTTCTTTGCAAAACAGCTCTAGCTAAGTCTGAATGGAAGGAAGTATCTGTGGAGATCAATTTTAAGGTCTTTCTACAGATTCTCAATTTGATTTAGGTCTAGAATTTGCATCATTTTTTACTCTAATCCTTAAATATAGATCTATATCTGACCTATAGTGGATTTTCAGTATTGGCAGGGGTTTCGGACCACCTGTTAAACTCCACAAATATTTGAGACCACCTCTAAAAACGCTTATAACTACCTATTTTAATAGTTCAAACACCAACTATTCCTTAATATGCAATAATACGGACAGTGGAAACTGCCTTGGCACTACAGCAGAATCTCATATCTTCCTTACTTCCACTCTCGAGGGTAAAACCAATTAGTCAATGGAAATAAATGGCCCACCTGGATAGGCTGCTTTGTAAACGCCAGCCAGTAGTGTGTCAAGTAGCATTGCGGCTAGGTATTTCAGCTTCCCAAGCTGCATTTTTTTCAAATATTTTAGATATACTCTAGGAAGAAAAAAAACATGAATAGGTTTTCCACAAATTATTTGAAGTTACAATATGTTTCACAGAGAGATCCACGAATATTGAACTTCAAACAGACAGGGGTCCACTGTGTCTGAATATTTGATCTAAGCGGTTCCATTGTAGCTCTGGCTGTATGCTTACAGCTGAAACCATCAGTTTAAACTTAATATTCTCATTTTCTATAAAGAAAATGAACAATATCTATTTTAGATCTGTGTTTAAATTCAAGAATTTGCTCATGCCTCTGTGGGTGAGTAGGTTTAAATACTTCTGCAAGGCAATGTAGTCAAGCATATGGCCTTAATCCGCGCTGACATTTATATTATTTTTTGTATAAATGCAAATTTGAGAAGAAACAACAATCAACTTTCTTCATGGGCCAAAATACCGCATGTACTAGAAACCCTTTGTAGGGCTTTAAAACCAAGAGAGGCTTAGTCAAAGCAGATTTGCTGTTACTTCATCTAAGTTTGTACATGAACCTCCAGGTCAAGTCAGCTCCTACATCGTGCTACAGCTACTTCTGCTGAGCGCTCACATGTGAACTGACATTGGACAGAGCAAAGACAGCTAAATTAGACCCTGCAGATAGCGGTGGGGAGTAGGAGGGGGGGGGGGACTTTCCTCTCAGCATCAGCAGAGAAATGAGGAGTCAGGGAATCAGACAGAGCAGATTAGCGGTCCAGAAGCCAGTGCGGCTGGGGGAAAATGTGCCTCTGATGATAATGAGCCTAACAGAGCATCCACTGCATGCTTCCTCGTGATGTTTCACCAAAGATATCGACTGAGTCAGCCAGAAACCCGAGCGGTTTCCAACAGGAGCCGCGTGTTGCTGCCGCCTGTCTCGCAGCAAAAGCTCCTCTCTCTCTCTCAGAGGTGTGTTGCAAACCGCCTGAGCTCAAAGCCGCCTTCGTGCTTCGCTCAGACTCGAACGGCGTGGGGCCGACACTGTCCAGCCGCTGGTTACATCATCAGATGGAGGGGGTTTGGGGGGGGGGGGGTTGAAAGCAAAAGTGGCGGCGGCTTAGCAATGGGAAAACGGCCTGTGATTGTGACAGGCCTCGTTCTCTCCTGCTCCTGGATGGCTCTCAAAATAAACAGCCGCTGACCTGAGAGCGCTCTCCTTGTCATCTCACACATCGCGTGGCCCACTGCTGCAGAAGTCCGCAAACCACTAAATTACATACATCATATTCCCACCGCCGGACGCTTCGCATGTGAAGGCGCTGTCAGTGAGACGTGACGGCTGTTAGACAAGCAGGCACCAAATAATTGAACGTCACGACTCAATTAAACGTCTCAGTCATGTCGGCGGAGGTTGGCAGCCGCCGGTAGCGAACGTTGAACATCATAAAAGCACATCTGGATGAACAGGCTTCTTCTCTTAAATGACGAGTCTTCACGCACGTCGTGTTGTGTGTTGTTATTCGTCAGTCTTAGCAGCAACAGCTAGTGTTTCGCAAGCCGACATGAGAGGGCAAGCCCCCCCCCCTATAATTGCTAAACCACTGGAAGAGGAAATGTAATCATATACAGTATACAAATTATGGCCCAATAAAGATTAGAGGAACAGCATGAACGAATTAAAGTGCTGCGAAAACGGAAGGATTAGCGCAATTACGCTCATTATGCAACATCCATCTCTCTGGCCTGAGTCTGGGGCTGAGAAGCACAAAGAGCAGGAAGGCGAAATCCATAAAAGTGGAGGGGGAGGACTGCAAGGAATGCTGGAATCCCTTAATGCACACATCCAGTCTGAAGGAGCCAAATAGCAACATGCCTGAACAGCAGACGGAGAAATCATAAACAGGGCTGGAAGACGGTCTCAGCAGAACTCGCTCCAGCTGCAGGGCTAATATGAAAACAATATAGCTAAAGTGCATAAAAAAAAAAAAAAAATAACTACACTCTAACAAAACAAACAAATTTAGGCATATAGACATTTAATATCAGTTTTAACAATGCTTAAAAAAATTCAAGAAACATAAATAAACAAAACAAGTTTTCTGTAAAATGTAATAAAAACAAAAATTTCTGCCGGGAGACTGATTAGAACACTCGAAAATGTATTTCCAAAAAAATGGCTGAAGGTAAACACAGGTGTGTGTGTGTGTGTCGCATCAGGTCGACATGATGAGAACATGTAACCCAGCATTTAGAGGGCGGTATGCGCTGTTTAAACCTTGAATATTTAATTTTGTGCTCCTGACTGTTGAAGTGAGGGCGAACCCCAATGGTGAGATCAAAAGAGCTGTGTAAGGCCGTGATAAACAAGACTGTATAAGGTGTTTTCAACGATTCAAAGAGATCTACAAGTGGAGGACATTTAAAACAACTGCCCAAGCAAGTTCAACCCAAAAGCAGACCGCAAGATACTAGATGTCTTCAAGTCTCTTGATTCTGTTGATATGAAAGTGTATGCCTATGCCAATGTTGTGTTAGGAGGTAACCTTCGCCTCCCAAGAAAAAACACAAAGGCCGATCTAAAGACCAAGACTTCGGGAATAGTTGTTCTTTGGGCAGATGAGTCTAAAACTGAATTAGTTGGACAAAACCACACTGATTACAAATCATTTGTCCTTAAGCAAATACAGGATTCCTGTAAAATAATCTTTAATAGGCATAAAGCATTGAGGTGGAAGTGTCATGGTGTGGGGATTCTTTCCTGAAGCAGAACCTGCCCAGCGCACCATCATAGAATCCACCAAAATGTCTTTGTGTACATTGCATCTTTGGTATTCAATGCATTCACATTTAGTTATTTAGCACATGCTTTTATACAAAGCAGCTTACAAATGACGAAAATAGCAAGCATAATATATATACAGTGGCTTGCAAAAGTATTCGGCCCCCTTGAACTTTTCCACATTTGGTCACATTACAGCCACAAACATGAATCAATTTTATTGGGATTCCATGTGAAAGACCAATACAAAGTGGTGTACAAGTGAGAAGTGGAACAAAAATCATACATGATTCCAAATTTTCTTTACAAATAAATAAGTGAAAAGTGGGGTGTGCGTAATTATTCAGCCCCCTGAGTCAATACTTTGTAGAACCACCTTTTGCTGCAATTCCAGCTGCCAGTCTTTTAGGGTATGTCTCTACCAGCTTTGCACATCTAGAGACTGAAATTCTTGCCCATTCTTCTTTGCAAAACAGCTCCAGCTCAGTCAGATTAGGTGGACAGCGTTTGTGAACAGCATTTTTCAGATCTTGCCACAGATTCTCGATCTGGACTAGATAGATCTGGACTTTGACTGGGCCATTGTAACACATGGATATGTTTTGTTTTAAACCATTCCATTGTTGCCCTGGCTTTATGTTTAGGGTCGTTGTCCTGCTGGAAGGTGAACCTCCGCCCCAGTCTCAAGTCTTTTGCAGACTCCAAGAGGTTTTCTTCCAAGATTGCTCTGTATTTGGCTCCATCCATCTTCCCATCAACTCTGACCAGCTTTCCTGTCCCTGCTGAAGAGAAGCACCCCCAGAGCATGATGCTACCACCACCATAATTGACAGTGGGGATGGTGTGTTCAGAGTGATGTGCAGTGTTAGTTTTCCGCCACACATAGCGTTTTGCATTTTGGTCTCATCTGACCAGAGCACCTTCTTCCACATGTTTGCTGTTTCCCCCACATGGCTTGTGGCAAACTGCAAATGGGACTTCTTATGGTTTTCTTTTAACAATGGCTTTCTTCTTGCCACTCTCCCATAAAGGCCAACTTTGTGCAGTGCACCACTAATAGTTGTCCTATGGACAGATTCCCCCACCTGAGCTGTAGATCTCTGCAGCTCCTCCAGAGTCACCATGGGCCTCTTGGCTGCATTTCTGATCAGCGCTCTCCTTGTTCGGCCTGTGAGTTTAGGTGGACGGCCTTGTCTTGGTAGGTTTACAGTTGTGGCATACTCCTTCCATTTCTGAATGATCACTTGAACAGTGCTCCGTGGGATGTTCAAGGCTTGGGAAATCTTTTTGTAGCCTAAGCCTGCTTTAAATTTCTCAATAACTTTATCCCTGACCTGTCTGGTGTGTTCTTTGGACTTCATGGTGTTGTTGGTCCCAACATTCTCTTAGACAACCTCTGAGGCCGTCACAGGGCAGCTGTATTTGTACTGACATTAGATTACACACAGGTGGACTCTATTTAGTCATTAGCGCTCATCAGACAATGTCTATGGGCAACTGACTGCACTCAGACCAAAAGGGGCTGAATAATTACGCACACCCCACTTTCAGTTATTTTTTGTAAAAAATGTTTGGAATCATGTATGATTTTCGTTCCACTTCTCACGTGTACACCACTTTGTATTGGTCTTTCACGTGGAATTCCAATAAAATTGATTCATGTTTGTGGCTGTAATGTGACAAAATGTGGAAAAGTTCAAGGGGGCCGAATACTTTTGCAAGCCACTGTATATATATTATGCTTGCAATTTTCGTCATTTGTAAGCTGCTTTGTATAAAAGCATGTGTTAAATAACTAAATGTGAATGCATTGAATACCAAAGTAGTAGTATATATATATATATATATGTATATATAAACTCAGCAAAAAAAGAAATGTCCCTTTTTCAGGACTGTGTATTTCAACAATAATGTTGTAAAAATCCAAATAACTTTACAGCTCTTCATTGTAAAGGGTTTAAACAATGTTTTCCATGCATGTTCAATTAACCATAATCAATTAATTAACATGCACCTGTGGAATGGTCGTTAAGACCTTAACAGCTTACAGAAAGTAGGCATTTAAGGTCACAGTTCTAAAAACGCAGGACACTAAAGAGACTTGTCTACCGACTGTGAAAAACACCCAAAGAAAGATGCCCAGGGTCCCTGCTCATCTGCGTGAACGTGCATTAGGCATGCTGCGGGGAGGCATGAGGACTGCTGATGTGGCTAGGGCAATAAATTGCCATGTCCGCACTGTGAGACGCCTAAGACAGCGCTACAGGGAGACAGGAAGGACAACTGATCATCCTCGCAGTGGAAGACCACGTGTAACAACACCTGCACAGGATCGGTACATCCAAATATCACACCTGCGTGACAGGTACAGGATGGCCACAACAACGGCCCAAGTCACACCAGGAACACACAATCCCTCCATCAGTGCTCAGACTGTCCGCAATAGGCTGAGAGAGGCTGGACTGAGGGCTTGTAGGCCTGTTGTAAGGCAGGTCCTTACCAGACATCACCAGCAACAAGGCCGCCTATGGACACAAACCCACCTTCACTGGACCAGACAGGATAGGCAAAAAGTGCTCTTCACTGATGAGTCACGGTTTTGTCTCACCAGGGTAATGGACGGATTCGTGTTTATCGTCGAAGGAATGAGCGTTACACCGAGGCCTGTACCCTGGAGCGGGATCGATTTGGAGGTGGGGGGTCCGTCATGGTCTGGGGCGGTATATCACATCACCATCGGACTGAGCTTGTTGTCATTGCAGGCAATCTCAATGCCTTGCGGTACAAGGAAGACAACCTCCGCCCTCATGTGGTACCCTTTATGCATGCTCATCCGGACATGATCCTCCAGCAGGACAATGCCACCAGCCATACTGCTCGTTCTGTGCGTGACTTTCTGCATGACAGCAATGTCAGTGTTCTGCCATGGCCAGCGAAGAGGCCGGATCTCAATCCCATTGAGCACGTCTGGGACCTGTTGGATCGCAGGGTGAGAGCTAGGGCCATTCCCCCCAGAAATGTCCAGGAACTTGCAAGTGCCTTGGTGGAAGAGTGGGGTAACATCTCACAGCAAGAACTGACAAATCTGGTCCAGTCCACGAGGAGGAGATGCACTGCAGTACTTCAAGCAGCTGGTGGCCACACCAGATACTGAATGGTACTTTTGATTTCGAGCCTCCCTTCATTCAAGGACACATTATTCTATTTCTGTTAGTCACATGTCTGTGAAACATTTTTAGTTTATGTCTTATGGTGTTGACTCTTTTAGTGTTCATACAAATATTTACACACATTAAGTTCACTGAAAGAAAAAACAGTTGAAAGTCAGAGGACGTTTCTTTTTTTGCTGAGTTTATACATATTTCAATAGTTGAAAATCCATGGATACTTGATAATTGGAAACTTTACAGATGCATGTAACTGCTCATTTTACTGGTTCAAACACCAAATATACCCTAATAGATATTAATACGCACGTCTTGGCACTACTGCAGAAGCTAACATCCATGCCCGAAGAAAATGAATTGTGCTCCTGGATTGGCTGCCCTGCAAATGCCAGCCAATAGCAGGTTAAGTATCATTGTGGATAGGTATTGTTAGCTTCCAAAGCTGCATTTTAAAGCATGTTTTTTATTTGCTCTTTGAAAAAAAAAACATGAATAGGTAAATGGTAAATAGGTTGGAAACGAGCTGTAAATGCAACAAACCATTCAAACATCTCTCAGCTGAAATTGAGGAACAGTGCAAAATTTCTTCAAATGGATGTCAGACACTTGTATATGGGTTCAAGAAGCCTTTCACTCTTGTTGCTTCAGCCAATAGACAAAAAAACCTACGTTTTGTTTTCCTTCTCTTCAACCGGTCAAACAGGGTTCATCTTTGGTGTACAGTATACGTCTAACGAAACATCTCTTAACAGACAAATTATTTTTCAATAGCGTGTCCTATTTTTGTCCCATAACTGTAAGTTTCACTGCAGAGTATGATGAAAATATGTCCAGTGAATATATAACATTTTTTAGTGCCTTTCCCCCATGAGTCCAACTGGAGCCGACAATCATACTCCCCAGTCTTATCTGGGCCAGGGAATTTGTCAAGCAGTCTCCCAGACGATGGGGAAATAAAATCCTTGCCGAGACAGAGCCAGTCATTTGTTGTTTCTTGGTAATAAAATCAGTTCTGCACAGTTAAACAACAGGGAAGCATTCCCATTCAGGGGCGATAATGTCGGAGCATCATTCCTTAATTACTTTTGCAAATCTGAATGCTAATGGCGAGAGTGAATTCGTGACCATCCATTTACCACGAAGCTGCCGAGCACCTACACAGGAAACAAAGCTGCTTTGAAAACTTCCCTGAGTTTGTTCAGAGGGAGGAGTGGGACACCATGATGATATGATGATAATTAGACTGCGGTGACAAAGGTGCAGAAGATGGGAGTGGTGTCAGTCTCGGAGTGTTGATTGGGATAATAAGGATGATGATCATTACAGCGATGATTACAGCTATTAACCGGCCGACAGAAGGATCCCTGTTTTTTGTTTGATCTCATTTTATTGTGGTCTCGAGAAATGTTCTGGTGAGACTCAGGCAATAATTAAAAAAAAGATTAAGCACACATAATGCTGCAGAGGTGTTCTGATAGTGCTATGCAAAAGCATTAACACCCCTTTAAACTTTGCTTATATTGCCACAATAACTTCAATGTATTGTGTATTGTGTGTAAGCTTAGTCATGTTGGATGGAGATTGTCTGTGATATGGCATCATATTCCTGCCAAAAAACCTATTTGCCCCCCCCAGTGCTCCCAGTGGTGACTAGTTCTGTCGCATGAGGCTATATCCATTTCAAAGCCATTTGCTTGATGTTTAATATTCATGCTTGATGTCACATTGAATAACAGTATATTCTGTCAAAGGAACACCTGTCAAAGCAATTGGCCTAAAGACTTCCTATTACAACCATTTTCCTGAATATAGTTTTCTTTAAGAAACAGACAAAAACAAAAACGTACACGTCTAATAAAGCAGGTGACCAGCCAAGACATGCTAGCTGTTACCCTTTCCAATGCTGACGCAAGTGAGTGGTCTCCTTCTCGGTTTCCACCACTGGCACCATTACGCTGACTCTCTGTTTACCAGAGCCGGCCTATCACTAATCAGATCAGTAGCTTCGGAAGGGATAAAACATCCTGCGGCAAGGAGGTATTCACAGCTGGGTGTGCAATAGTCTAATTTTCGGCCCTGATACCTCACCTTACCTTCCACCCATCTGTACGTCTTCGCCAGAAAATTACGCCGACTCTCTGTTTAGTTGCCATATTTTTAAGTTGGGGCCGGTAACTCTTCCGATCAGTGGTTGCGAAAACACGTCGGACATTACAGACGTACAGTGGGGCAAAAAAGTATTTGGCAGCCATCGATTGTGCAAGTGTTCCCCATTTAAAAAGATGAGAGAGGTCTGTAATTTTTATCGTAGTTAACACTTCAACTGTAAGAGGGAGAATCCAGGATATCCCATTGTATGATTTTTAAATAATTTATTTGTATAATGGTGCAGAAAATAAGTATTTAGCACCTACAAACAAGCAAGAATTCTGGCCCTCACAGACCGGTTACTTCTCCTTTAAGAAGCTCTTCTAGCCTCCTGTATTAATGGCATCTGTTTGAACGGATTATCTGTATAAAGGACACCTGTCCACACCTTCAAACAGCCAGACTGCACAATCGGTGGCTGCTAAATACTTTTTGGCCCCACTTTGTGCTAAAATTGTCAGACGAAAAACTTAAACTCGTCGTACATGTTGACCGACGTTCTTTCCTCTAACCCTGCAAATATTGGCATTAACATTTGTTTTTTACAAAAGAGGCGCTACGTCTGTGTCTGCTTCCCCATCGATCTGTGCTCCCCCTCAGCTCTGCATCGCCCCAGAGCTAAAGAATGCGCAATAGATGTGCGGACTGTGTGAAGGGGGACAGAATTATGAAGTCATTTCCTGTTTTTTGGAACGTGCATCAGCTCCAAGGCTGTACTCACAAGAAGGAGAAGGAGAAGAAGAAGAAGCAGTTTTCTGTCTTGCATAAGTAGGCTGCACATTTTTTAAAGAGCACCTATCTCTCCTTGGATCACACATTCTCATTCCGGACGGTCTCTCTCCAGCCTGTTAAAATGACAACCTGTCAGAGGTTTAAACATTCCAGTTGAAGGCATAACGTGCTGAAGTCACACGAGTACAGAAAAAAAAAAAAAAAAACAAGTCCTTCCCTCGTGCCCCAGCTGAATACCTGGAGCAGGAGGATGCTGTAGGAGGTTTGGGCAGGGTTCATGTTCTTGTTTTGACCCCTTCTGAGGCTGAGGCATTTAAGCTCACGTTTATACATGAGAAGTTCAAGGGGAGGAAAAAGGGAAAGGAAATCTGAACACATGACCCTCTTAAAGGATACGCCTCAACTGGCCCTTTGTGTTGGCTTTGCCTGACAGACACCAGGTGCAGGATGAAAAAAGTGTCTCCAAGGGAGGGGTGAGAGGTGAAAGAGGAGCGTCACTGGATTATAAAGCTAAGAAAGTATAAAAAATATGCATGAATCAGTAATTTTCTTAGAGAACAACCAGGAAGTTTCTTTTCAACTTTTTTAACGAAACAAGTGAAAAGGAGTACAGCATTGGACTCCATCCAATGTTTTTAGAAGGCTTTATGGAACACAGATGACTTGATCAATCCTCAAAATCTCCCAATCTTAAATACTGTGGGATGCAATAGATCCCAGTTTATTTAACACCTAGCACCAGACATTATTGGGCATAAGCTAATTGTTACGTGCAGAACTGGCCGTTTACATACATTCCTCATTGGCTTGACAGCCATTTGAGTTTCGCGTCCTAACGATGCATTTGAGCTTTTCTTTTTTTCCGGAGTGGACAGATGGTGCAACGTACAACTTTAATATTTGAAAAAATCATAATAATCTGGTGCATAAATTTAAAATGAATGTGTTTTTCCTAATCGACAGATGGTCTAAATTAAACCTTACCGCTATCAGGGAAAAACCTTGCATCTCTATTTTTAATCATTTTCTTCCACATCTCTCTTGTGACTTCACTGATAAATATCCATCAGAAAGAGTGAAAAACAGCATGGGACTATAACGTGTTAGTTTACATCTTAGAAGGAAAACTCATTTTTTAAGTTCCTGAAAAGTTCCCTCTTTGGAGAAATGACGTTTTTCTCCAACAATGATGACATATAAATGCCAACATGTTTTTCATCCACACTCGCTAATATTTGGTTGAATCTCTCTTCTGGGTGGATTTTTGACCATTCCTGCCATCAGAAGTGAGCCATGAGTTCATTTAAGTTAACTGCTTCCCTGACATGGACTTTAGTCTTAAGGTTTGTACAGGGTTGAGGTTGGGAGCATTCCAGAAGGTTTATGTTAGTTGACTTTATCCATTTAAGAAGCGGATTTCATGTATGTTACGAATCCATGTGTTATTGGAACACTCAGATGTCTTTTAATCATGTAGCTGTTGAATTACCTGGTCTGGTATCCTGCTTGGCTGCAATATTGGACGGGGGGCATCGACTGGGATGATCCTCCCAGTAACTGAACATCCACTGTGTCCTGTTATCAACTTTTTACTTTCTGTAACATAGAAAGTTCTCTTATATCAGATCTTCTGTTCCTTCTGTGTTTCTGCTCTGTCTTCTCAAACCCCCAGACGGTCGTGGCAGATGGCCGCTCCTACTGAGCCTGGTTCTGTTGGAGGTTTCTTCCTGTTAAAGGGGAGTTTTTCCTCTCCACCGTCGCTACATGCTTGCTCAGTATGAGGGATTGCTGAAGGATTGCTGTGGTTGGAAAGTCTGCATCAACGGGGCCCAACCTCACACCAATGACTGACGCAATCTGCTGGGATTCCTTAAATAGGAAACTTTTTAACTGATTGGAATGTTTGTATAAATGTATTGAAATGACTTCTTGTTAAGTGCCTTGAGATGACATCTGTTGTGAATTGGCGCTATATAAATAAACTGAATTGAATTGAATTGAATTGAATTTAGGTGAAGCTGAAGAACCTGGAGGTGGGCCTCCCGCGTCTGGTGCAATGCACCAGTCTGGCCGTCAAAAAGACCCTCATCACGATGCTGCCACCATCCTTGGCATTTTTCGGTTTAGCACGTCATATTTTTCGTGGTTTAATAGCTTAGTCTTTGCTAAACCGTTTTTCCAGAATACGTTTGCGGGCAGCTGTCAAAGTCTTGCTAGAAGTTGGCTGTTTTGAAGCAGGTGTTTCTTTCTTGGTCAGAACGAACATCAAAACTGGTTTTGGAATGCATAAAGGGGGCTGGATTGGCTCTGAGATCAACCCAATTCAAAATGTATGGACAACACTCAAAGACCGATTCATTACCAGAACACCAACCACTGAGTTATACCAATTCCAGCAAGAATGTAATGGTCGAATATCCTGCCAGAATTATTTCAGAAGCTTGTCGGCAGCAACAGAAATGTCTTCTCAGCGCAAGGGAATGTATAATATAGAATAATCCTTGCAGTGGCATGCTGCATAACCATTATAATCTGAGAAAAGAACAAATAAAGGAGAAAAGGAAAAAAATAAATGGACAAAAGGTTGATGGCGAATGAATGCAAACTCCTGATTGAAGCTGTCTTCAATTGAAGCTATAGCTGTACTCCTCAAGCCCGATCTCATCTCAACTTGTTGAGATTACACAACAGCAAGAAGCCTCCACCTTAGCCTTGGTTACCAAAATCCATGATGTACCGGTACTGCTAAGTGTTCCCCTTAATCTAACCGATCAATCTTTCGTACCTCCTCCGAGTGAAAGAGAATGTGGGAAAAACATTATATTTCAAACTCAAGGAAAGCCCCATCACTAAATAATAGGGGCTTTCAGCATGCCTGTGTGCCCGAACCCACAAACACACTGAGAAGGAGACGATGAATGTATAACAAAAGGTATTGTACAATTTGTTGAAATACATGTATATTAACATCGGGCAGAATCTGACCACCGTAACAACAAACCAGCAAATGATCCGAGCAAGGGGAGAGTGAGACTAGTGTTCCTCTGAGGTAGACGGCTGACTGCTGAGTGATAGACTTGATCTCACGCGGGTCATGGGAGCTGCTGGTGTTGGAAGAGGAGCAGATGATCTCCAGGAGGCTGAGTTAGAAGGCAGACAGGCAGCTGGAGGTAAGTGGTTTGACTGATGACCAGTGTTTAGGCCTGCTGATCCACAGAGCAGGTGGACAAAGGGTGGACAGGCAGGTGAGTTACGGTGCTGGGACTGAGTAAATGGAGCAGTGATGGACTCCCGTGAAAAAGGCTGGTTTGACTCAGAATGGAGCTTACTACAATGGATGATTGAAGCTAGACGCATCCAGTAGACAGCAACGTGTGGAAGATGGAAACATGACACATAGATAGGCTAATTAGTACAACCAAGTTGGACAATCCGGAATCCGAGAGCTTTTGTATTGAATCAGCAGTGCAGGAAAACGAAGGGGAAAGAGGAAAATGAACATACAGGAACGAAGAACCACCAAAGGATTAGGACTTTGAGGAATTCTAGTTTCCCTGAAAAAAATCTGCATAATCATTTCTTACTAACTGTTGCATATGTTTTAACAAAGTCAATGAAAAATAAACAGAAAATATGTTCACGTATGAATTGATAAATGCACATAATAAATTAAAGAACCAATCAGCCTCCTCGGAGCACATATCATGATTTATTGAACATGACTGGATACAGTCGAAACCAGTTTACATGCAGCGACTAAAAAGAAACATACACCTTTTTTTTCCTCACTGTCTGAAGTTAAATCAAAACAAATCTCTTGTTTTAGGTTAATTAGAATCAACAAAATGATTTCTATTTGCTAAATGTCACAATAATGAGAGAAATAATATGTCAGGGATTTATTCAATAATGTCTTCAAAATCAGAGGTTTACACACATTTAATCAGTATTTGGTAGCATTGGCTTTGAACAGTATGACTTGGGTCAAACAGTTTGGGTTTCCTTCCATAAGCTTCTCACAGTAGTTTGCTGAAATTCTGGCCCATTCCTCCTGACAGAACTGGTGGAACTTAGTCACATTTTTAGGGCCTCCTCGCTCTCACACGCCTTTTTTCAGATCTGCCTACAACTTCTCTATAGGATTGAGATCAGGGCTTTGTGATGGCCGCGCCCAAACATGGACTTTGTTGTCCTTAAGCCACTTCGTAACCGCTTTGGCCGGATGCTTCGGGTCATCGTCCATACGGATGACCAATTTGCACCAGAGCTTTGCCTTCTTGTCTGAAATCTTTAGATGTTGCTTCAATATTTCCACATAATGTTGTTTAATGAAGTCCACTAATTTCTCCCGCAGTAAAGCAGCCCCACATCATGATGGTGGCGCTCTCATACATCACAGTTTGGATGGTGTTCCCATGCTTACAAGCGTCCCCCTTCTTCCTGGCTTGTAGGCTCACACGATGAGAAAAAAAAGTGTATCTGTCTTTTTAGTCGGTGTATGTAAACTTCTGCTTTCAACTGTATATTACATTGTCATAAATTGGCAAATTAAAGAGAAACCTCAACACACTTTCAGATGACTCTATAAAATGATTCCCAGTATCATAAACAAAATTTTTAACATACAAGCCAAACTCAGCTGCAGACATTAAAAATTCTTTAATAATATAAACATGAATAATAAATGGTTTAATCACATAAATGCAATTCATCAAGAAAATTTAATTGTTGGATGTTAGATTTACTTGGTTGTTCAAATATTTTCTGGATATTTTGACTTGCGGTTTTTAATTTTCTGTGAATTAAAGTAAAGTCAGCACAGTGTTTTTGTTTTGTTTAGCGAATATATTTAGTCGCTCATCCTAATTAGTAACTTAGTTCCTTATCTAAAAGTCAGGATCTTATCATAGAAACACAGAAATGAACTGAGCCTCAGTGACAGAACGTGAACCAAACACAAACACACGCTCACAGACACGTGAACAAAAATGGGAGACAGGCTCTAATGGGAGATAATGGATTCTGGGTCAACACCTGGTAATCCTTACATCAGAGGAAAGGGAGCGCCTTGACATTTTCCAGAAAGTGCCTTACAACATGCCTGTAATAAGAAGGTCAACTAAATTTCACATCAGGGCAACTGTGGAACAAAGAAGGCCCACAAGCAGAATGTGTCAGGCCTTTGGATTTAAAATAGAAAAATGAACCTGTCACCTCATGACTCCAGAAGGCAAATTTGAAAGAAAAGAGTAAGTTGTGAAATCAACACGTGCGCTCTCATCCATGGAAGATGTTTGATGTAATTACTGGGTTGGTGATTTGAACTTCGATTTGGCAAAGCCGGTAGGAAGTTCTGCCTCAGCTGCATTACTGGGTCTGTTTTGGTTCCCTCCGTGCGTTTGTGAGGGGGGCGCGTGCGTCTGCGCGACCGCATTTGTTAAGCGAAATGACATGTGCACTCAGTACTTTAGAGGAATCCAACATTTATAGTCTCGTAAAGGACGCACTTAAGTGGATCTGAAAGAAAGGTCCTCCAGGGAAGTCCGCTTGCTGTGCAGTCGCAGCAGATTTCCGGTTGAATATTTTGGCAAAATGAGACTCCCAGGGTAATTCAGCCGCCAAATTAGAAAGAAGAAGAAAAAAAAAAAGCTTCAAAGGGCAGAGAGTTAGTGGTCTCAGCCAGTGTGGGATGATATTTTTAGTCTTCCGTCGACTTCTGATTGGCTGTAGAAAGGGAAAAGGGGGAGAGGGTGGAAGTGATGGGGGGGGGGGGGGGGGACAAAGTGAAAGTCCAGTTCAGGAGTTTTGATTTTGGCCTCTCAGGTCTGGCAACACAATAGCGCCCCCTGCTGCACGACCAAACTCACCCCTCTCACCCCCAGCTAAGACAAGAACACAGAGACGAGCACCACCCACCCTGCTGCCCCCACCCCTAAACCTCTGCCGGCCGGCGCGAGCTTCGCCCCGCTTGGTGTGGTGACCTTATGACTGCAGCTGGCTTTCATGTGGACCCATCACAATAATGAACTCCTCAGCTCTTTGACTCCTCCTCACCACACAGACTTTCAGAAAAAAAAGAAGAAGAAGAAAAAAAACAGAAAAAAAACAAGCATCCTTTTTTTTCCTGAGCTGTGCATTCCTCTAGGTTTGGCTTGGACTGAAACCCTCCTAACCACATCTGGTTTTGCTTTGCTCCGATCCCCCCCCCCCCCCAACACACACACACACATATCTTAAAAAAGTAAAGCTTGGAGTAATACATGGAGGCTTGTGCTGCTTAGTTGTACACTGTACAATGAAATTACGAGGGCTGTAATTGGTTACTTCCATAATTGCATTGAAAGTAATTCATGTTGTGCCTTGGGGACGCCAGACGAGATAAACTGAAATGATGACAGCAGCAGAGTAAGTAGACATTTATTGGATCTTCTCTGCGGATGCTGTCATTTCAGCTGCTGGAACATTTGTGCAAGGGAGCTCTTATGGAATTGGCTGGGGCGGTGGCAATGCTGGAGTGAGCATGCAGTTTGTCTCTCTCTCTCTCTGTGTGTGTGTGTGTGTGTGTGTGTGTGTGTCAGCATGTGTGCATGACACTGAGTCGTACTATTATTAGAGAGCCACTGGAGGGCAGTGAAAGAACTGCATGTGGCAGGGAGGATCATCACAAGTACATATGCATGTAGGCCCGGTAAACAATCAGCAGAGTGTGAAAGAGAGGTCACGCATCATTGGCCTAGAAACACAAACACGGAACCTCTGCCTCGTCCGTCTCCCCTTGAGCTCTCCTTCTCCCCCGCTTTGCTGTGTGCAAAAACGTACGGGGTGGGGGGTGGAAATATTGTGATCGACACGTTTGGAATTGGTTCAGAGCTTTCTGTTGTTCGTCCTGTAACACGGCAGGTATAGAGGCTCACGCAACAGACGCCGTGCAGATAGAGAGACAAAAAAAGGCACTGGGTGCTACACAGCCCCGGAAGGGAGAATGTAATAACGACATATAACAATATAGCGGGGCCGGCGCAATTATACCGGCTTGTTGCTGTCGTTTCTCGGGGGAACACTTCTGTATGTAAATTAACTGAGACAAATGCAGGAGGGAATAATCCTGCTGCAATAATAGCGACATCATAGAGCCATGCAGCCTAAACAGATGTACAGTACGTAGAGTGCCTAGCAAAAGTAATCACACCCCTAATAAACCTTCCCTCATTATGTCACATTAGCGACCAGAAGCTGTACCGTATTTTTGTGATATTATATACTAGACAATGCATTTATATTGAACCCCTCGAGTAAATTCAGAAAATTAAGGTACATGTTTTTTGCTTTATGTCCCTACCAGCTTCGTGCATAGAAAGACGGACATTTTTGCCAATTCCTTAGCCCATAACAGCTTATTTGCTCAACCAGTGGGGGATATGGGGTGTCTTTACACAGCTATCTTCCAGTCTTGCTACCGATTCTCAGATGGATTTAGGTCTGGGCTTTGACTAGGCCATTCTAACACAAGAAAAATAATTGATCTAAACCAGGGGTCTGCAACCTTTACAACCCTAAGAGCCATTTTTGCTCTCAGTTCAGCTAAATAAAACTAATTTACAGCAACAGGTTTTGAGAAACATCTACTTGTGTTGTCATTTCTAGAGAACCACCATTTTATTTCTATTTTTTAGGTTTTAAAATAAAGAAAAACCTAAAACTTTTTTGAAAAGTGTATGGATACATTTTCTTCTATAGGAAGTCCATGTCTGTGGAAAATATGAAATGCACATACAGTGGACCCCATTTATTTACTGCGGTTCACAGATACTTTCACCGCGCATATCTCAAATATTTGAAAGAAAATGCAGTTTGAGAAGCTGACATATGATATGAATTTCCAATGCTACATGACATGCTATTGGCTAGCATTGCAAAGCAGCCAATCCAGGAGCGCCATTTTTTCCGTTGCCGCTGATCCCAAAAGCGGAGATTAGCAAGTCTAGATTTTAGCCTCTGTAGTAGTGCTAAGACAATTCACACACCAAATATACCTCAATACACATTAATACACACAGGGGAACTAATAAAATAGGCAGTAATAAATGTTTTTAGAAGTATTTACAGCTTTTAGCTATTTGCAGGTGGTTGTGAACCCTAACCCCTGCAAATACCGGGGCTCCACTGTGGTTTCCAACTTTACAGCACAAAAAGTTGATCTAAAACAATCTCCCTGTGTCCTTCTGTTGTGGAACTTCAAAGTAACTATTCAATTAAAAAACTGATAAACTGCTAAAACCTGCAAAAAGAACCATTTGTAATGATATATATATTAGAAACATTCCTGGTTCTTTATCATCTTTAGGCAAAGTTATTGTGGAAGGTCCAAAGGAACCACTTTAGTTCTCCAGAGCCGCCGGTTGAAGACCACTGATCTGAACCTTTCCGTTGGACCTCTGGCTGAAATGGTCGACTCCCAGTCGGCTGCAGCTGTTTGTCGCTCGTACTGAGCCTGGTTCTCCGAATGTTCTACCTGTTGAAAACAAGCCGTTCCTTCCAACTGTCACATGCTTGCTGAGTGTGAGGTGTTGCTGCAGAGTTAGTGACTCCTTGCAATCAGCTGTCCACCGCTGCGTCCATCCATGCATTCAGCTGAGCCTTATATGAGGTATAATAAATTGAATTGATTGTGTTGCAACAGGGGTTGTATTTGAATGTGTTTTTAAATAGGATTCTGCTGGACTGATTTCACAATATCTTTCTGGATGTGAATTAGATCTGTTTGCCCTGCAAGGTGTATCAAGATGACATTTGTGAATGCTGCTACATAATAAACTAAAATGAACTTTAATGATCAATCTCTGCCCAAATCTCAGGTTTTCTCACAGCACTGCAAATAGATGCTTTAATATCACCTTCATTTAGGGACGATCATGAATGCTTCACAACCCTAATCAGTGGATCAACAGCGTTCAGAGCCCTGATTTAATAACACAACCTGGAGATATTCAAAGATCAACAGATGTAAAGGATTGTGTCGCAAATAAGGGCAATGGATTTGTCGGAAAATAGCCTGCGACAATCAGTGAGCGACGCATTGATCTACTTAAACTGCGATGACAGTGACATCCTGACAGCAGCTTTTGCTACAACAGCAGAAATGATCTTGTGATGGACAAATACTATCAATAATCAAAAGGACAATTTACGGTATCAGCACATATTAAAATGCAACATGATTTTGGGGACGGCCAAATTAAGAATCTGTTGAAATCATCTGCTGTTTTTCTAACCGGATCCTATCAATCAGACCTGCTTACAAAGAGGACGAAGGTAGACTCAGAGTTTCAGGGCAGGTGAGGTGAAACTGCATTCAGAGTCGGAGAGTCTGAAACGTGTCCGGGCTAAGCTAAAGCCTCTTCCTGCCTCTGCTCTGGAGCTTCAAAAGGAAGAGTGTCTTTTTAGTGCAAATCACAACGCACAGCTCAACAGCTCAGCAGGCGACCGGCTGGAACGACCTCAACTTTGAAAAAAAGAAGAAGAAGATGAAAAATTCTCTGACGGCGTGGACGGATGATCGAGCTGATACTGTTTTATTGTTTTGAAGCCGTCATTCACCTGTTCATTCACATTTCATCAGCGGGTGAATCCTTTGGGATGGCATCGTCGGGGATGACAGGCAGCATCACTGTTCTCCAGCCTTGGCCAACCTTCTGGATTTCCCACCTTCAAATAGTGTTTGGATTGATTGTTTTTCAGGCGTCCCAAAAGTACTCGAATGTCCTCCAAAACTGTCAACTTTGGTTTAAGAGTTTGACGTCTCAGCGGGCTCTAAGTACAAGACTCACCCTATGAGTAGGCAAAAGACACAAAACAGCCTTTAGCTTTTTGTTCTGCACATCTTTTAAAGCTGTTTTGTCTCTCCGTGGTGGGTTTGCACACACTCCGAACATCTTTTATTTTCTTGTGCGGCAGGTCTTCCTCCACTCGCATCTCTTGTCTGTTTGTGTCTTTTCACAGGTTCCATTTCCTGGTGGTCTGTTTGCGTCTCCTTTGTGTTTCTTGTTTTGTGTTTGCCTCGTCATGAATGGCTCTTTGTGCATGGTTTGCATCTTTTTTTTCCTAGACATTTCACGGGTCTTTGAGATAATTTGGCTCACATCCCAATAGGGGAAACAGACAGTGAATTCAAACAGAAATAAATAAAAAAATACTCAGTGGAGTTGAGGTGCCAGGTTTGGCCCGATTCCCAGGAGGGCTGTTCAGAAAATCCTCCCATCCGGATCACCCAAGATCACACTGTGCGTTCAATATCCTATTAGGCTAAAGTATGAACAAAGTAGGTTACTGAAATTTTTTTTTTTAGATCTTTCTAACACACTGTAGCCACACACAGTGATGTATTTTGGTCATCATGGCAAGTCTGGCAGCAGAGCAATCAAGTCACAGCTTTCTAATTTGGATTACAGGACCCTCGTGGCCTTGATGTGGAGAGAAATGACAAACATGCTGCACTTCATGAAGTTATTATGCTCCATATTATGTAAAACCATCAACGTTTTTTAAGGAGGAGAACATTCAAAAGTTTCACACGAGCACAACTTCCAAAAGTATTAGTATCCCTTGAAATGCTCCATGTTTTGTCACATTACAACTGTAAAGGTCAGTGTATTTCAGTGGGATTTTCTGTGATGGGCTGACACAAAAGTAGAGCATATTTGTGCAGAGAAGAAAATTAATATGTGGATTTCAAAAACTTTTACCAATAGCAAGTTCTTTGCAACCAATTGCCTTCACATGTCACCTGATTAGTAAATATGCTCCATCTGTGTGTAATGTTCGGACTGCTGGGTTTACACCAAGATTAATTTACTATGGTGGTTCAGAAGGGTCAACAAAATGCAAAAGCCACAACACAACAAAAAAAAGCGCCAACCGAAGTTATGCTAAAACGGAATTTAGGATAAAATGGAAATGATGATGAACTTGCTAGCATAACTTCCATTGTGGTTTTTGGTATTGCTTTATGGCCTTTGAACTTTGTTGACTCTTCTGAGCCACCGTAGCAATTTAATCTCAGTATAAACCCAGCAATTCCATTTCATCAGCAGTGACAGAAAAGTTGGTGAGAGTTGAAAATTGATGAAACTAATTAAATGGTTCACCCAGCACAAACATACAGCTAGAGTTAAAATCTTCAGGATGGCCCAATCAAAGTCCAGACCTAAATTCGATTGTGAATATCTGGCAAAACCTGAAAACAGTTTTAGTGATTCAATCCATCCAATCTGACTGAGCTTGAGCTCTTTTGCAAAGACTAATGGACAAATGCTTCAGTTTCTAGATGTCTTTCCAAAGAAGACTACAGCTCCATTAAAAAGTGATTCCACAAAGTATTGACTCTACGGCGCTGAATACAAATGCACAACCCATTTTGTGAAGTTGTTATATGTAAACAAATGAACAATTATGCACCACTTTGTGTTGGTGACAAAATAATTCCACTAACATCAAATCAATTTCATGGTTGTAGCAATGACAAGATGAACATGAACATGACAAGGAGCTAAAAAAACTAAAAACTAACTTCTTATGTCCATTCCAAAGGTGGTAAGCCTAACTGTATGGTCTGTCATGGTGTTTGTTTCCTTCACACAAATATTGTGATATGCAATGCATATCACACAGACAACATGGCGAGATCAACATCTATAGATTGACAGCGGTACCAGGAGGATATGCGAGAGCCAATTTGTTGGAGAAAGACCCGGGATCTGAGCAGCTGATCCCTCCGGATAGGACCCGCAAAGCCCATCTTTGGCTCTTCGCAAATACTATGCACCATCCTCCTGCCCTAGTTGTTTTTCCCTTATTACCGCCCCATGCTTGTTAGGAGAGGCATCTCTTTTCAGTATACAGCTAACAGGTTTAATGGCAGAAATGACCTAAAATCCATATTTAGTTGTAGGGCAGTAGTAGACTGATGAAATCCAATGAATGCGGTGAGTTGTTTACACCCCCCTGCTGCTTCTCTGGGCGACAGAACTATAAGAAATATGTGCAGATATTGCAGTAAACCAAGCAGATATTTTAGTGCCGTTTTATATCATAATACATCTCATTTTGCTCTGCTGAAATGTACGCTTTCAGGCAAATTGCTGCAGAATTCAGTGTTGAGTGTTGAATATCTGCGGATCAAGTGAACTACATGCAATTAGATTCCTCAAAACTTAACCTTTGTGGCATTTCTTTTTGTGCCCTGTAATTTTAAATGCCATGAAATGTAACAGCTTAGCAAGCTTACGCGTAGCGACAAAAAGAACCTTAAAGCAAAACTTAAAAGTAGACAAGGTATAATTAGAAAATCCGATTAAGATGAAGGAGAGACAGAGTGGACAGATGTGTCACGTTAAAGGCAGACTCAGCCTGCCTAGTTTCAGACTTGCCAATTAGTCTCTCAAACTGGATAAATATGAAGTATTTCTAGCAGCATATACATTTCCTCTGCTGGGAAAGTTGGCTGTGACAAAGCTTACTTTTTATTGTTCACAAAGAACATAAACTGAAATCAGCCAACGCTCCGGTCACTTATGGCAGATTTAATTGCTGACGAGCTTTCACAAGGGAGAAAACATTACGGTGTTTTCCAACTGTTTCTGCTGCATAATCCACTTCCCCACTGTCCATCTGTGCCATCATATGTCACAAATGGTCATTGTTTTGCCAAATTAGCCCGATAAAACTCTGCAGCTTTGCAGTAAACGCAGCAATATTTTTGGCCATAGAGAGCCTCGAGAATGGAAGGCAAAGTGGAATATGCTGGGAAAACAAATTCACATGATGTTTCCGTCAAAGTGTGACAAAAGGCAATGATGAAAACAAGCGATAGATCTGTTCTCCAAATTGTTGTTTTATAAAAATACAATTTTACCTTTTTAAAGCTAAGTGTCTATGAAAGCATTTTTCAAATGGATTTTGATAAAACAAAGAAACTTACTTCAACTGCTGTACAATCATCTAAATAAAAAACAACAGCAGATGACACAGGATTTCACCAATAATAAAGTCTGACTATATATGACTATGACTATATATATATATATATATATGTAGATCGATAATTATATATATATTTTTTTTTCTGGGGAATAAAGATAGGTCAAAGGTGAACGCCAGAAGCAGGAGTTCAACCGCATACATTGACTGATGGGCCGTGAGCCATGGCGGATGACAAACGTGTGGACCGAGGCTGAAACAAGTGGTGACGAGGATGAGTAATACATTTTTAAATATCGCATTCTGCTGCTATCGCCTGAGTTAGGGGACACGCCTGTACAGCAGTCATACGCCTGACATCCACATCCACAAAGTGCATAAACAGGGCGAATAAGTTCTGTGACTTGTACAGAGCTGAATTGGGTGCTGTGTTTCAATATTCGCTCATTCATTCGCTCCAACGCACATCACTCGCTCATGAGTTTACCAGTTGTAGACAGCATTTCCTCGGTGAAGGAGAAGTCAATGCCAGGTCAAATATAATTACAAATTTTAAGGAAATGTTAATAAATATATATTTCCTCCAGAGTAGCCCAAATTAACCAAAATATAAAACATTCTGTTCTTAACTCTTAACTTGTTAGGTGTAAACAGACAGAGAGTCTCTTCTTAGTTTTTTGTCACTTTTGGTCATTTAAGTCATGCAATCCTTTCCTATATACACTTCGGAGGATTTTTGTTGTCTAAATGTGTCTCTGTGTCTCTGCTCTGTCTTCTCAACCCCCCAGACAGTCGTGGCAGATGGCCGCTCCTACTGAGCCTGGTTCTGTTGGAGGTTTCTTCCTGTTAAAGGGGAGTTTTTCCTCTCCACCGTCGCTACATGCTTGCTCAGTATGAGGGATTGCTGAAGGATTGCTGTGGTTGGAAAGTCTGCATCAACGGGGCCCAACCTCACGCCAATGACTGACGCAATCTGCTGGGATTCCTTAAATAGGAAACTTTTTAACTGATTGGAATGTTTGTATAAATGTATTGAAATGACTTCTTGTTAAGTGCCTTGAGATGACATCTGTTGTGAATTGTGAATATATAAATAAACTGAATTGAATTGAATTGAATTAAATGTAAAAGTGTTGGAAAAGCTTTTTATTTGGCTTTAAATGGTGGGCCATTGTAAGAAAAATGCATTTGCAGCAGCAGAATTAATTAGGTGGGTTACAATCAGGAAAAACGTCCCTAACCCTCTCTGACAAAGCAAACAGCTTTTGGTAAAGACAGTGCGATGATGCAGATAAAAAAAACGAACTCTGAGGGAGCACAGTGGCGCAGCTGGTGGCGCAGCTCACCTCACAGCTAGAAGGTCCCGGGTTCGATTACCGCTGGGGACCCTGTGGGTGCTGAGGGTGTGTTTGTTCCTCCGCATCATCGGCACCCACACCCTGGGTGGGGTTGGCGAAAGGGCCTTTCTGTGTGGAGTTTCCATGTTCTCCATGTGCTCCCTTGAGTAGCTCGCATAAAAACATGCACCAGGCTGTATACTGCCTCCGCCTGGCCGGCCGGGGTGCCTGAGGGGCTGGGGAGGATCTGGCTGGAATAACGTTATCCTTCCACGCTGTACATCCAGCCAGGGAAACCTCACGCCATCGGGTGAAAAGAAGGGCCTGTTCACTCCTCAAGCATGAAGGATGCTTGAATTTCAGTGCTGGGCCCTCCCGGGGTTGGCAGAGGGAGAGCAAAGCCCAGGACTAGACTTAGATAGGAACACTGGGTGATAAATAATGGGGAAAAAACCGCGGGATAAAAAAAAAGAAAAAAAAAGAACTTTGGTGCGGTTCGATTGAATGCATGAATGCCAAGCGGGCAGGAGGATGCTCCAAAAGCAGGAAGCAGTCTATAGCGCAATACAACTAAAGCTCACAACTGAGCTCATTGCTGCCACCTATTCGTCTGGGACTATTGCCAAAGACAACCGAGCAATGCTAAAAGCGCTAAAATCTGATGTCACTCTATGTTTGTTTACATTTCACGGAACATGAAGTGTTACTTGTGTTCAGTGCTTCTTGGTGCAGCGCCACCACAGGCGAGGAGGTACATATTTTGCTCAAAAGCTTCGGTTCGTTTGACAAAGAGCAGTGTGAATGCAAACCGCACCAGCTATGAAAAGCAACAATGTTGCGATTTTGGTCAAAAATCAAACCGAGTCTACCGGACTATCAGGTGTCAGTAGCAGAGTACATTGTATGGTGTAAGGCAGTGACAGAGAAGATTAGCCTCATTATCCAATTAAGCTCCGCCTCCTGCTGTCTTGATATCCTACCCACAGCTTTTCTAAAAAAAGTTCTTCCTGTTATTGTGTCTGATCTTGTTCAAATAGTGAACTCATCCCTGCTATCAGGTGTCTTCCCTCAGGCTTTAAAAACGGCAGTTATTAAACCACTACCAAAGAAGAAGAATCTGGACAACATGTTAATGCAGAACTACAGGCCAATCTCTAATCTTCCATTCATCAGTAATATTATTGAAAAAGCTGTTTCACCAGTTAAATAGCTTCATAACAATGACAAACCGTTTTGATGTTTTTCAGTCTGGTTTCCGTGCTCACCACAGCACTGAGACTGCCCTCGTCAAAGTATTCAATGACATCCGCATAAATACAGACTGTGGTAGAACCACAGTGCTGGTTCTGTTGGACCTCAGTGCAGCATTTGACACTGTTGATCATTATATTTTATTGGAACGACAGGAGAGCTGGGTCGGACTCTCTGGTACAATTCTTGGCTGGTTTGAGTCTTACCTAAAGAACAGGGACTTCTATGTTTCATTAGGAAACTTTTCATCAGAACGAATAGAAATCACATGTGGGGTCCCCCAGGGTTCCATCTTAGGGGCCCTTCTATTTAATATCTACATGCTCCCACTAGGCAAGATTATAGCAACCAATAAGATTAGCTACCATAACTATGCAGATGATACTCAGCTTTACATTACAATGTCACCACGTGACTCTGAACCCATTCAAACCCTAAATCAATGCATTGACCGAATAAATGGATGGACGTGCCATAACTCTCTCCAGCTGAATAGAAACAAAACTGAAGTCATTATTTTTGGACCCAAAGAGGAATGATCAGCACACAGCTTTAATTAATGCAGCTAGGAACTACTGATCAGGCACGAAATCGAGGTGTAATAATGGACTCAGACCCGAACTTCCAGGGTCACATAAAGGTCAATTACAAGGTCAGCCTTCTATCACCTGAAGAACATCTCTAGAATTAAACGACTGATGTTGCAACAGGACCTGGAAAAACTCATCCATGCGTTTATCTTTAGTCGGATTGATTACTGCAACAGCATCTTCACAGGTCTGCCTAAAAAGTCAATCAGACAAGCTGCAGCTGATCCAGAACGCTGCTGCTCGTGTTCCTCACTAGAACCAGGAAAGTAGAGCACATCACCCCAATTCT
Source organism: Valencia hispanica (assembly GCA_963556495.2). Lineage (NCBI taxonomy): Eukaryota > Metazoa > Chordata > Actinopteri > Cyprinodontiformes > Valenciidae > Valencia > Valencia hispanica. Next base: position 46,168,979 of record OY747708.1, read on the forward strand.
AAAGTCCTTACACTGGCTCCCTGTAGCTCAGAGAATAGACTTTTAAATACTTCTACTAGTTCATAAATCATTACATGGCTTAGCACCAAAATATGTTGAAGACCTGTTGTCATGGTACCAACCACCAAGACCACTCAGGTCCTCCAACTCTGGCCTACTAAACATCCCTAGACTCAGAACTACACATGGAGAAGCAGCTTTCAGTTTCTATGCTCCCCTTATCTGGAACAGACTTCCTGACGAGTGTAGAGCTGCCGAAACTCTGAACTGCTTTAAATCGAGACTAAAAATCGGTCTGTTTAGAATTGCCTTTGAGTAAATGCTTGATGTCATATGTATGAAATGTGTTCATGCTCTCTTGCTTTATTGATCTTTCTCTTGCTTTCTTGTGTATCATGTATAATGTGTGTTTCTTTTACTTTTAATTTCCAATGTTATATTCCATGTCTGTTTGTTTTGTTTTTTAAATCACCAAATCATGCAAAGCACCTTGAATTTCCCTGCTGTTGAAAGTGTGCTATACAAATAAAATTGCCTTGCCATGCCTTACAAAAGACTAAATTGCCACTAAAACTAAATCACATTTTGGTCAGGAGACTTGGACTAAAAACTAAATTACAATGTGAAGGTAAAAGGAACATTGATGAAAACTGACACACACATAATCCATTGACACAAAACTTTGATATTCAACAAAGTGTGTCTTGTTTCTTCAAATTCGGATCTCCCTAAAAGGCGTTTTTAGGTTGGTTTTGGCAAGAAAAGAAACCGTGTGACAGCAGAATGAAAATGAGAACAGATTAATACATCAGACCAGCAAAAGTCAACACCTGTTACTGGGGAAACCTCCTTACAGTATTAGAAATACAATGAGGAACACAAATATTTGAACACCCTGCGATTTTGCAAGTTCTCCCACTTAGAAATTATGGAGGGGTCTGTAATTCACATTGTAGTTGCATTTTCACTGTGAGAGACAGCATTAAAAATAATTTCAGGAAATCATGATTTTTAAAGAATTTATTTGTATTTTATTGCTGCAAATAAGTATTTGAACACCTGAGAAAATCAGTGTTAATATTTGGTACAGATGCCTTTGTTAGCAATTACAGAGGTCAAACGTTTCCTGTAGTTCTTGACCAGGTTTACACACACTGCAACAGGGGCTTTGGCCCACTCCTCCACACAGATCGTCTCTAGATCTGTCAGGTTTTGGGGCTGTCGCTGGCTGCGTTTACATGTGCAAAATGTCTTTAATCGGATCATAGTTCGGATTAGGATTTGACTGTGCACATGGGCCCTGAAAAAATGAATCCGAATATAACAAGAGTTTACATTCGCCACACGTTCGATCTGAATAAATCATTTTGACATGCAAAAAACTAAATCTAAAATACCGGAAACGGCCGTAGAAGAAGAAGTAGCAGACTTCCGCTGTAAACAAACATGGCTGCGAGTGTTTAAAATGGAGCGGTACGATGTTCTTAATTCACAGTTTTACATCTACATGTTGGAAGAAACCAGCCACGACCCATCTAAAATGCTCTGACTGAGAGAAGGAGGTTGTTGCTCAAAATCTCACAATACATGTCCCCTTCACAGAAAAGGACCCTCAAAGCATGATATTTCCACCTCCATGCTTCACAGTAGGGATGGTGTTCTTGGGATGCAATACATCCTTCCTTTCCACCTACAATGTGAATTTCAGACCCCTCCACAATTTCTAAGTGGGAGAACTTGCAAAATCGCAGGGTGTTCAAATATTTATGTTCCTAACTGTATGTCGATGATTAGACACCTTACTGAATAAACCTCTTTGACAGGAGAAATATGACTGTTTTCTAATTTCAGTGAAAAAAAGCACGGGTCTATGGAAAATACGGAGACCTGCAAATGCATGTAATTGGGTTAGCATATGTCTAAGGAGAAAAACATGTTAAAATGACACAGATATGAGGATTATGTTATGATTTTATTATGTTGCTTGACTCTCTCTGCAGAAAGAAAAAGAAATCTGTTCTGTATAAAATATTTAACTGAATTACACAAGCTTAAAAAAAAAAGAAGGCAGCAGTGACTGTGTGGCCTCATATCTTTCAAGCCTACAGATGGTGAGTGTTCAGTCAAGTACACATTCAGAAGATAAAATCTCCGCCAAGGCTGTCCGCTTTTATCTTCAAATGTTTGTATTACCCGAACACAAGTTCTGGTAACATAAACACATTTACAGCAGCAGTGATCGACTTGAAATGGACGCCGTGTAATTTCTCCTCACTAGTTTCCATTACTGGGCTGCCATGCTTCATCCTCAATATCCTCCTGAGAACATGGGTGATGAAAAGGAAGTAAACAAACAGAGTTCTGCTAAATGTTACGCATTTATCTGTTGCCTCGTATCAGTGCGAGACGAGTTGGAGGAGGAACACTCATTGCACGCGTGGGGTGCCTTCACCACCAAGGAAAGCCCGCTGATGAGGCCCGGTGATACTGGTTTACCAACGCCATGATCGCAGGCACAGGATATGACTGAGCTCCCCCCACTCCCTTGCAATAGTTTTATCTTGGATTGCTACACATTGAGCATCCTCTGCCCCCTATCATGCATCTTCACCAATATCAATCTCTCTTACACTGAGACAGTGCCAGTGTCCGGGGATGTCTGCGAGATGAGCACAGCGGAATGTAACAGTGGGTTTGTGCATGGTTGAGTGGGTGTGTTTGGCCACGCTCGTATTGCGGAGCTTTGTGTAAGTTCTGAATCGCTGCTTACATCTCATGTTCTTGGATCGATGTTGAAGTCTATTCTGGGATTTGAACTGACAGCAATGTCAAAAGCATGGCTTGCCAAAGATGTCACATATTTGTATGTGTATTTTTATATCTCCTGCCAGTTTTCATCAAGTTAGAAGATGTCCAACCTCTGACTGAGCTACAACATACCCACTCCCCCAGATGCTGCTGACTCTGTGGACATGTATGTTATTACATATGAATAAGATTGTAGTGGAAAAAAGGAAGATAACATTTCTTTATGGTCACTTTTTCTGGGGGGGGGGGGTTGTTTGACAAAGGCCACACTGTCGTGGGGCAAAGTGTCTTTAAAATTCCAGCTCTTCACAGTTGTTCTCGGTCTGCAGTGGTCTACCTATCAGAAATGATCTACAGATAGGCCCCACCACACGGCAATTCCCAAAAATGTTGCAGTGACATTACTAATCTCATGCTACACCATGTAGACTGCACCGAGGAAGGCACAGTTACCTCGCTGTGCTAAATGCTTGCATTGGCTCCAAATAACAGCAGCTTGAATCATAAATTGTTTTATCACATTTTCCAACCAAATACTGGGGTCACCAAGAAAAAAAGTACTAGTAGTTTTTTGCCAACCCATTGTAAGGTTATAGTTAAAGTGATGAGAAAAATGTTGAAATGACGAGAAAAACGCCTAAAACATTAGAGTCGAAACGAGACAGGAATTTAACAGAAAATATAACAGAAACATTATGTAAAGAAAAAAAACAGAAAAAAACACCACATTTACCCCCCCTCTAAATAGTGTTGTTCAATATTGTCTTCTTTTACTGATATCCAAAATACCGATATGGTCGAAGTCTTAATTTCCGATACTGATATAAACCGATACCGCTAATAGATGTCTACTGAAACGTTTATGGTTGGCTCAGACACTTAGAAGCCACAGAATATATCAAAAACTATATCTTAGATCTGTCATATTTTGACATTTTGAGTGAGAGGAGAAATAGCTGAAGAGTTTGATCTATATGTTTGATGTATATGTGCATGGAGTGAAAGTAAGGTATAAAACTCGGTGTCATTAAAAACCGATACTGATTAATTTCCAACAGTACATTTTAAAGAAAATATCAGCCAACAATATCTGACATCTCTACCACTAAATGACCCTAATGTACTCTGTTGTACACTAACAGACGATGTACTATAGAGTTTGGATTTCTTTGTGAAAAACAGTAATTACGTTTTCATCAATGCACCTGCTAGTGGGTGGGATATTTATTTGCAGGTGAGCATTTTGTCATTAAAGTTGATGTGTTAGAAACAAACAAAAATGGACAAATGTAAGGATTTCATTGATGGCTAGAGCGCTTAAAGTGCAGCTGCTGTGGAGTGTCCTGGTCTGCAGGGGCCAGCAGCTTCCAAAAGTGAGAGCAGGAACAGTGGTGAACCCGCGTCAGGGTAATAGGAGAGGCAAGGCAGGCTCATTTGTGTGGCTCCATTCATATGCACGGGAATTCACAGTGCTTTGCAGGAAGAAAAGAGGAATAAACACCAGGCACATCAAAGACAAAGAAGTGTCACATAAAACATGGGTAGCCATGTTGCTGACCCCATTACACCGCAGAAAGCAGCATCAATGGGAACGTGACCATCCGACCGGGACCATGGTGCAAAAGAAGAATGCGGGCGGCCTGGTCGGATGGATCGAATTGTGTTTGGTAGGGAACACATATACAGTATTATGGCAGGAAGGCAACCGGCGAAGACAATGTAATGCTCGAGGTCTGGATCATTGTTTGAACTCAAAACATTCCTTAAACATATTTCATAATAAACTCCTAATACAGTATGATTTTATTAGCTGTTGGTAGTAGTAGTCAATTCAGCTGAATTATAAAATGTGACATTTCAAACTGGCAACTGAAACTTTACATTGACTAACTGGAAGGGACTTGTCTGCTTAGAAAATTATTTTGTTAACACAGTCGCCTTCAAAATAAAAGGTTGTTTTTTTTCAAAATAAAATTCACAATTCAGCTTTGCTTGTGAAATAAAACACTTAATGCATGTTTAATTTCAGATTTTTTTTTTTGCTAAATGCAAAATGCCCAGGTCTGATGTTCACTCTTTCATGGAAACAGAATTTCCTTATTGGTGGGGTCTCTTTCAGCAGGAGGATGTGGCCTACCACAAAACAAAAATGGTTTAGGAATAGTTTGGGGAGCACAACAGGTTTTTGTGTTGTCTTGGCTCCAAGGATCCGCTGCTAACACCTTGGTGCCAGATACCGCATCACATCTTCAGCGCTGTTTTGGCAGCAAACGGGGGACCAAGATATTTTTAAATAGGTTATAATATTATTAAGTCTAATTCAGTTTTGAAGTTTTTCAAGAAAGTACAGCAGTTCCCAACTCAGAGTTGCATGTAAAAAAAACGGAGAAAAAAGATCTAAAGAGATGGCCCTTTTCTCTGTGCTGTGACTGCCACCATGTCCAGGCCTGTGTGTGTGTGTGTGGGCGCACCCATTTCCATAACAGAATGTGACTTGTCTTGCATTTATGCCCGATAAGGTCCTGGCAAAGAAATGTAGGCCAGAGAGCTCATAGCCCTTTGACAAGTTAAGTTACTGCACATCAAACTGGCTGTGCTGTGGCACGGTTATAAAAAAAAAAAAAAAAAGAGCAGATAGTTCCTCCCATATCTTTTGAAGTCTCCGAATGACGATAAAGAAAAAGAAAGCGCTCCCAGGCCTGGTCCGATAAAGAGAGATTGAAACCTTATCGATTTGGGTTTATTTGGAGATATAATATATCCTGTGCAAAGAGGACTCTGGGATTGCTGAGCACAGTGCTGAGACACTGAATTCCTTCCCGCTCTTGTCACAGTCTCCCTCTGGCCTCGGGCCTCATATTGCCACACGCTGCGGTGCCAGTAGTTGCAGCGACAGCTGGTCCCCAAGCTTTCTTTCCACTCTCCCTTCCAGAACACCCTGCTACCATGGCCTCTCATCCAGCCCTGTATGAGCCAGTCCATGCTTTCATCTCCTGACAGCTGACAGCTGAAGTGCCTCTAAAGATGTTTGTTTAAATCATTAATATAGCTCAGCTGCTGAAGACATATATCACTCTCCTGGAGAGCTCTGAGAATGGGCTCTGTCTATTCTTGCTTTCTTCTCCCCCACCAGCTGTGAATCTGTGGATTGGACCATACCTAGTTCATTAGTGCCAGAAATTGGCAGTTGGGGAATTTTCAGAGGTACCTCCGCCTCTGTACGCTGTAATTCAGATATGACACAGCCTGATGAAGCCATGGTTCATCGCAATAGGCTGTGAGGCTTAGGGAAATTGCAGTCTGCAGAGCCATTGGGCTTTGGTAGTTTCCACTTGATTAAGCTCCATTCAGTGCGCTCAGCTCTCGCTTTAATTTAGGAACTGCGCAAAGCAAAAAAATGTAATGAGAAAGTTAAATTCATAGATATAATGCAATTGACTTTGATGAACATCTAGGAATCTGAAAGAGTTTGATTAGTTGGACCTAATCAGAGTTTAATTAGTTGACTTAGACTGGATACATCTTCCACGGAGGATCCTATGGAACGGCGGATCAGGGAGGCAGCGCCAGACAGTGATTGATATGTCATTTATGTTAACATCTCTTGCTGTAGCTCTCTATCTCCTCTCGCCTGATTTGATCTACTTTTTATTCCCGGATTTTTATTCACCATCACACTCCCTGCCTTGATTGCAAGCTGCTCCACTAATAGAGTACATTGTATTTCAAGCTGGTGCTGACAGGCATAGAAAGCCCCCAGGCTCACAGTTATCCTGTCATGAGTTTTCTGCAGCATCTTTACATCATCTTTGTTGTACAGTATATCAGCCCCCTCAAGGAGATCCTGAAAATGATTTCTGCTTGTTTTTCCCTCTCCTCCCCACTACCTCCTGATTTTCTGTTAGGAAGATTTCAAGTGTAATAATACACAATACACAGTTTTTAACTTTGTACTCGTCATTAGCTATTAATAAAGCCACAATTGTTTGTTATAAAAATGTATTTCTGCAAAGTTTGTCCTCTTTAAGTTTTATCTACTTTATTGTGGGGGGCACTACCATCAGATCAAGCATTTGAAATTCAGTTGCGGTGTTAAATTTGCCAGCAGCTGCAGTAACTTGCCCTCTGTGTGTGTTGTAAACCAAATGTATTCAGTCTGTGTTGTGCAGCCAGACCAGATCTGATCAAGAGTTCCTGAGAAAACAAATGGGCTCTGAATAAACTATGCTCTTGAACGAAAGGCCCGCCTCATCCTCAGCAATCAGTTTGAATTCTTCCAGTTCATCACTTACGGTGCCTTGCAGAAGTATTCACCCCCTGGAACTTTTTCACATTTTGTCACTTTACAGTTACAAACTTTAATATGCTTTAATGGGATCTTACACGATGGGCTGACACAAAGTAAGGCATAATTGGAAAGTTAAAGGAAGATCAATCTTAGCTTTCAAATTGCTTTACAAGACTTTTTTTATTACTACAAATGTTTTATGTGCATCTGCTTGCTTTCCCTTTGCCTCTTAAGCCCTGTTCACATGGTACATTCATGTGACATTTTAAAGGACTGCTCTCTATCAGAATGGGGTGATGTTGACGAGAACTAATTACCTGGCCGACATCATCAACTCTAATCCCCTGAGCCTTTGTATTCTGTTTAGAACTTTTACCGTTTATGTGCTCTGTTTTTGTATTGTGCTATGGATTGGTGTCTTGGGCACCTTTTTTGGTCTCTGACAGCACTATAAAAATAAAGGATGATGATGATTTACTTAAGTAATATAAAAAAATAATAATTTTGTTTTAATAGCAGTTTACTACACTCCACTTTTTACTTTTACCAGAGAAATATTTTTATGAGGTTTGGTTACTCTTACTTGAGTAACATTTCTGGCTACTTTACCCAGTGTGAGTAACTCCACTTAAAGAGGAAAAAGCTTGGTTTAACCAAATATATATATATATATATTTGGTTAAACCAAGCTTTTTCTGACTGCGACTCCTTTATATAGACCAGATTTGTTGATGGCACATCTTCATCAACCATCATGATGCGATTTTTTTACAGGAATGCTATAATTATACAGAGATGAAATTACATGCAAGTGGACTCTATTAACTAACTATGTGTTTTCTAAGGGCACTGGGTTGGATTTATGATTGCATTATATATATTTATATATATATATATATATATATATATATATATATATATATATATATATATATATATATATATATATATATCAGAGATGCAGGAAGTTAGAATATTGCAGCTGGTGGGGAGAAACACATGGGAGAGATAAAGAGAAATGCAATAGCTTTTTAATCTTGTTTTAGTCTCCGTCCACAAACTTATACAGTAACTAATTCCTAAAACTTTTGTCCATCTAGAAGTTGGAGAACTCCTTCCACCTAAAAATAACTACTTATATAATCTAACTTAGCTGCAAAGAGTACAACAAAACCCAAGACATGTTAAGTGCTAACATTGCTGCATGCAGAGCAAACATAGTTTGGACAAATGCCGATGACAGATGTTTGTATTCCTAGATGGTTGGATACTTGATTCTGCTGTAATATGGTTAAAAAAATACAGCTAGAAATATAGTTCTGAGCAATGTATTAAGCTGACATACTAGAGTTCAAGCTTGTCATGGTGTAAATTTTATCCATCCAGGCATAGCTTTTTGTCCATTCCTCTTTGCAAACTAGCTAAATCTTTGTCAGATTAGATGATAAGAGTCTATGAATATCACATTTTAAATCTTACCAAAGATTTTCAATTGTCACATCTAGAGACTGAACTGTTTGGTCATTCTTTTTTGAAATATTGCTCAAGCTCATTCAAGTTGGATGGAGAATGGTTTTGAACATTAATTTCTGGGTTTTAATCAGATGTAAACTCAGCAAAAAAAGAAACGTCCTCTGACTTTCAACTGTTTTTACTTTCGGTAAACTTAATGTGCGTAAATATTTGTATGAACACTAAAAGAGTCAACACCATAAGACGAAAACTAAAAATATTTCACAGACATGTGACTAACAGAAATAGAATAATGTGTCCTTGCTCATAATCAAAAGTTCCAGTCAGTATCTGGTGTGGCCACCAGCTGCTTGAAGTACTGCAGTGAATCTCCTCCTCATGGACTGGACCAGATTTGTCAGTTCTTGCTTTGAGATGGTACTCCACTCTTCCACCAAGGCACTTGCAAGTTCCTGGACATTTCTGGGGGGAATGGCCCTAGCCCTCACCCTGCGATCCAACAGGTCCCAGACGTGCTCAATGGGATTGAGATCCGGCCTCTTCGCTGGCCATGGCAGAACACTGACATTGCTGTCATGCAGAAAGTCACGCACAGAACGAGCAGTATGGCTGGTGGCATTGTCCTGCTGGAGGATCATGTCCGGATGAGCATGCATAAAGGGTACCACATGAGGGAGGAGGATGTCTTCCTTGTACCGCAAGGCATTGAGATTGCCTGCAATGACAACAAGCTCAGTCTGATGGTGATGTGACATACCGCCCTAGATCTTGACGAACCCCCCACCTCCAAATCGATCCCGCTCCAAGGTACAGGCCTCGGTGTAACGCTCATTCCTTCGACGATAAACACGAATCCGTCCATCACCCCTGGTGAGACAAAACCGTGACTCATCAGTGAAGAGCACTTTTTGCCACTCCTGTCTGGTCCAGTGAAGGTGGGTTTGTGCCCATAGGTGGCGTTGTTGCTGGTGATGTCTGGTAAGGACCTGCCTTACAACAGGCCTACAAGCCCTCAGTCCAGCCTCTCTCAGCCTATTGCGGACAGTCTAAGCACTGATGGAGGGATTGTGTGTTCCTGGTGTGACTTGGGCAGTTGTTGTGGCCATTCTGTACCTGTCACGCAGGTGTGATATTTGGATGTACCGATCCTGTGCAGGTGTTGTTACACGTGGTCTTCCACTGCGAGGATGATCAGTTGTCCTTCCTGTCTCCCTGTAGCGCTGTCTTAGGCGTCTCACAGTGCGGACATGGCAATTTATTGCCCTAGCCACATCAGCAGTCCTCATGCCTCCCCGCAGCATGCCTAATGCACGTTCACGCAGATGAGCAGGGACCCTGGGCATCTTTCTTTGGGTGTTTTTCACAGTCGGTAGACAAGTCTCTTTAGTGTCCTGCGTTTTTAGAACTGTGACCTTAAATGCCTACTTTCTGTAAGCTGTTTAGGTCTTAACGACCATTCCACAGGTGCATGTTAATCAATTGATTATGGTTACTTGAACATGCATGGAAAACATTGTTTAAACCCTTTACAATGAAGATCTGTAAAGTTATTTGGATTTTTACAACTTTATTGTGGAAGTACACCTGATAAAGGGACGTTTCTTTTTTGCTGAGTTTAGGTCTGGACTCTGACTGGGTCATCCTAAGACATGAATATACTTTGATCTAAACCATTTCCTTCAGGTTCTGGCTGGATGTTTATGGTTTCTTCTGGGAAGTAAACCCCCCACCCCAATCTCAAGTGTTTTGCAGCCTCAGAAGTTTTCATCCATGGTTGCCCTGTAGTTAGCTCTATTTTCTTGTCTACTCTGATAAGCTTCCCTGTCAAGGCGGACAAAAGCATCTACACAGCAATATGCAATCACCAAAGTGTTTTAGGGTTGCAATGGTTCGTGAGTCTGATATTCTGTGGTATTTGATATATTTCTAAAAACAATTCTAATATAATCTACTCTGATCAGAGGTCCTTCTTCCATATGCATGTGCCCCATACAGTATGCGGAGCTATCCTAAACCTGGACTGAGGATCTAAATAGGGGCTTAATACAAATGCCAGAAAATTCCACACTCTTTAAATATTAACAAATGTTTTAATAATGTATAATTTTATCACTGCTTTGCATCTATAAACTACTTTGTATTGGTATGTCACCACAATCCCAATAAAATACATCTGTGGTTTTAAAATGACAAAATGTGGAATTAGGATAAGATAATAATACTTTAGTGGCACACTCTGCCCCTCAACCTTGTAGTTACTTTGAAGACAGAAAGTGTAAAACACTTGACATAACAATATTTTTTCAATGAGGATTAATTGATTTATCTCATTTAGACAGTACAGGCAGACCTTGCAGCTGATAGTAGAAAAAAAACTGAAAGAAGATAAAAGGAACAGCTGAGGGAGGGCAATGATCCTAATCCTTGAACATTATGAACACGAAATGGTCTGCTTTGTTAACATTTTATAATACATTTTAATCTTGCTTTTGTTACTATACCGTTTCATTAGTTCACATGCTCTCATACAGTTTTTTTCATTTTCCACGGACATCTTCACTAACCTTCCTGGTAAGAACTCCCCTTTCCCTTAGAAATTATTATTGCTATTCACAGCCAAAGTAGTTTGGAAGAGTTCTAAAAAGAAACCCAAACAATGTTGAGCGCCAACATTTGTAGAAGCACAGCAAACATGTTGTCTAAAGGTTGTTAATTTCCAGACTGTTAATTCATACTTGTGATACCTTTTCTGTAGTTAGAAACAGATGGCTTTTTGTCAAGTTGCAGGTGTTCATCTGACATTATCTAATCTCTTTGTTGTGGAACTTGAGTTTCAGTTGTGGAAAGTTAAGAAATGATTGTGCTTAGGTTTGCCAGACTGAAATATTTAAAACCCCATCATACTACTGCATAATTGCCTTTCATTCTGATGGACAATATCATAGATATCATAGATTTCACCTTCGTACACCAAGAAATAGTCAAATTTACAATTTGATCACAAGCTAAGCCAAACTGCCACAATTTTTTATAATCAATCTAGCTGTGTCTAAAAAAAGCCGCAGTGACCAAATAATAACATTTCTTAATTTCACACTATGCGATGCTGTCTGAATTAGAGAATTTCCCTCACTTCGGCATACCACATTCTTGAAACTGAGCTTGGTATTCTTTCTGAATTATTTGGCTAAATTTTCTAACCTCTTAGGGGAACTCGTACAGCGCAGACATTTTATTCTCTGATAGTCAGTGAATCCTTTAAAACGGCTGAAATACAAGTATCCCCTTCTGATGCAGCAGAAAACTACGAGTTCCACACCCTTGATCCCAAAATCTGTGTGGAACTGCCTTGAAATTGACAGAAATATTGCACAGACATGACAGGTTTTGAAGCTTCACAATACCCCATTTTATTTCCTCACAGTTGCAACCATGATACACATAGATTTTAATGTGTCAGCATACATGGGAAAATAGGAAACACTGGGCCAATGGCTCTATGGAAAATTAGACTGGTTCAGGTTCTCTAAGGCAATGTACTGTACGCATGTAGCTGGGTTTTTAAAAACCAAATATCCTCACCACCTCATTAAAAAAAGAAAAAACATCCACACCTAACTGCAAAACTGCATTGTTTGGCACAGTCACAGGCATGCCAAACCTGTAGGGGGCAGTAGTTCCCCTAAATCCTATACGAATAACTATCAGAATAACTTTCCAAATTCTACATGGAGCAGTAACTGAGCTTGTAAAAACAAGCAACCAAGAAGTACTTGGACAATCAATAATGTCAACACATCTCTGATGGCATCCATGCTGTTTCTGAGTGGAAACACAGGTCGCACAAGGAATGTCGGAGGATTTTTGTCGCAGACAGTGATGTTCCAAAACCTTAAAACCCCAGTTATTTCTGCCCACAAGCAAATGCGTAAAATTGATAATTCGCAAATCTTCACTTTGGTCGAACTTTTTAGAAAGAATTGTTTTTGATGCTGAAAATCTGCGTTTTTGTGTGGATGACAGGCCAAATCGTAGAAAAATATCTTTGTTTTGTGAAATACCTAGCCATGTCCTAGCTAAAACTGTATTTCTTTTCAAATTTTTTGATTTTTCTTCATTCCTCTTAGACATTCACTGTTCACTTCTGAATAATTGTAAAAGTGTTTGTCAAAATTACCTCAAGTGAATTTTCAGATATACCCTTGACTAGTGAGTTAGATTCTTTGTTCAGAGTTATTCTCACTTACATGCTGAAGTGAAGTAAATTACAAGGTTTGATTCACTCAGCTGTGTCAATCAATCAATCAATCATGAGAGCCCAGCTTAAGTCCACTTTTTGTGCATGTGTACCACCTCTGAAAGAGTGCCCACAAGTCATAAAGAACATCTGAAGAAGATGACAAGCTTTACTCAACAAAAAATATGAAAAAAAACAACAACAAAAAAACAACTGACTTTAAAAAGAAAAATACACATTATTATTTTGTATTTATATTAAGGGTCAAAGATCATTATATTTTCCAGCCAGAAAACCAAGAGATCTTGAAAGCATGAAACATAAATTAATCAGCATTTACATTGTTTTTCAAAGTAGATAAGTAATTTAAACCATCTGGGTACTAAGGGTAGTGTTTTGCTTTCACATAGTTCCATTCATTAGCATTTTTGACTTATATTTATCACAATACCAAGAGCTCAATATCAAGATTTTTAGCCGACTCTAAACTGTATGTAAACAGAGGTTATTTTTTGGGTTAGATCAATGTGAAAAAAAGGAATCTTGACCAAATCTATTTACATGCGTTTTATCAAATATGGAATTTTTTTAAGTATCAAGATCTTTACTCATTGGAATGAATTGTTTTAATGCTTGAAATTAGTTTTCACATGTCTTGACTTTTTGACTACAAAAATATTGGAAAAAATATATAATCAAAGTTGTAAACACAAGAAAAAAATACCCATCCCCTGCCTCCCCAGTTTCATATAAACTAAGTTAAAAAGAACCAAATAATGACATTAACTTTAAACTAAACATTTAATGGAGAATACACAAATATCTACATTTGAGATATGAATAATTGACTTATTATTCGATTATTTAAGTTCATTTTTTAATTTCTTCAAAAGAACTAGAGGAGGACCCCCATACATCTCCCACAACAATAACAACTTACAACTTGTCAGAAATGTAGCTGAATGATGAACTGTCCAGATTTTTATGATTTAGATTGTGTTTTCAGTGTGTGTCACAGTTGGGGTCTTTTGGTTTTTACAGAAACTTTAAAAATGTTAAACTGTCAAACAGTCAGATTAGTCACCTTTTATGACAAAAGACAAACAAAATCAATAAATGACCCTAAATGTTCCATATTAATGCAGAAATATGCATGGCACTGCAGATATTAATAAATCCGCACACAACTCTTTGTTTTATAAAAATTCTCAAACGTGCCAGGCTTCAAATCAATCATTTCTGTTGTAGAATGTCTCTTCTTTAGGGGAATAGAAACTTTGGGGTTATTTGTAATGTTCATCAGAGCTCAGAGGCTTTGAAAACAGATTTTTTGAGAAAAATTATCACATCTGACAGACCCCTGTGTGTGGTCATATATATATATATATATATATATATATATATATATATATATATATATATATATATATATATATATATATATATATATATATATATATATATATACACACACACACACACAAATCCGGATACAGCAAAAATTAAATTCAAAGAAATGGTTAAGTGGATTCAAAGGCTTCTAAAACTGTTTTTCAAGGGCAGAGAATGAAGAAAAATTGGAGAGGCTTGTGTTGCAGCTTTCAAAAGTTTGTTTATATGTCTCGTTATGATGTATAATCACTAAGGTCTAATCACAAATCAAGAGTGTATGTGTGACGGTTGGGACATCAGTGTTAAAATGCACTGAGAGTGCAGGCTGAATTTCTCCTCACCAAACAAAAAAAGTCAAACCATTTTATCCCAGCATTAATAAGCAACTGGAATCTTGGAGTCATGGCGAGGAAAAACCAAAACCTTATGGAAAAGTACACAACATCAAGAGTCAGACCACCAAGAGAACCACAGGTGTTGTTTGTGAGCATAAAGTTTTTCGGGTAAGAAAATGCGTTCTTTAAAAGGTGCAATATGTAAGAATAACATCTTGGGACAAATTTGGGTACTGCAGTCTATGGAGAAAAACAAATGAGTCCGCTTTTAGCCACTCGCCCCCCTCCCCTCTGTGAGTTCCGGGTTGCCAGTTACGGATCAGCGCCAGAAGATTCAAGATGAAGAGCGAAGGTGAGTCATACACAGTAAGTTTAGAAGTAGATAAATACAATATCGAGTTGTTGGTAATTGAAAAAAAGTAGCTTGAGATATTTTTCGAGCAGGCTATTTTTTTCTAATTTACTGCTAGCGTTGTTTGCTGAACCTTAGCCTCTAGCCCGGTTGGTGTCGAATTACAAATGCCGGCGCAGTGTTTGTGTTGAAGACTTGGCAACCTTGCGGGCTCACAAATTGTAAACAACAACTACGTCCCTCTGCTGCCTTTTAAAAATGATAAAGACTTGCAACCGCCCAGCAGGCTGAGAAGGAAATCTGTTTCAATGCAACCTTCCTTCCAGCATGATTGAGACATCAGACTGTTGAGTGATTATTTCACTGTAAAATTCGAACATACTGCACCTTTAAACCTTTACTTTTTTATGTGAGTACAAAATATCCACTGATGCAACTTCTAAGCATCTTAACTTCCCTTCTAATTACCACCTGTCTAACATTAGCTCAAAGAGACTTTTAATGGCAAGACAACATGTGGTGTTGAAGCTAACTGCCAATGGACTCGAAGTTTGATATTCTTATGACATTACTGTAGAGCAATTTTACCCTCGAGTAAATTATGAACGGACTATGTGGAAAAAAGTAAGACTTGCACAACTACTACAAATATGAAATATTCATTGAGTCCAAATATTAAAGAGAGAAATGGTAGCACTGGATTCATTTACCGACAGGTGGACTCTATTGACTAAATAGGCCATTTCTAAAGCCAGTAAGATGCATCAGATTTTATTTGGGGGGTATGTATTCATTTCCTTGTCTTTCACAATAATGCGCAACTTTGTGTTATATTATGTTGTCTATCACATCTGAATAAAACACAGTGATGTTTGTAGTTGACAAAATGGAGTGGAAAAAAAATCAAGAGGTATGTTTACTTTCTAAGATACTTGAAATACTTTCATTTATCTCTGATATTTTACAATTCTAAGATGATCATCGAGTCCTACTACAGTAAATATGAAGAACACTGAGAGAGAAAAAAAATACCGAGAATACAAGGTCCTATTGGACTCATACCCAGGCTCGCTGAGCAATCTAAAATTCCCCCTCATTTGATGTCTTTACTCGCCAATGTTATCCTCAATCAGCCACTGGAAAAAGTCTGCAACAAACAACTCCACCTTCTAAATGCTATAGAGGCATTTTTCGAAATTCCATTTTCTGTGAACCTTGCTGATTTGCATTTACCACATGCGCCGGTCTTTGTTTCATTCACAACATGACAGTGTTAATCTATGTCACCAGAGAGAATAGATTTTTTTTTCTTCCAATTTTCTCGAATGTGATTGTACACATGCCACAGTGAGCTCATTCCATGCCCAGTGAGGTGCAACGGTGAACTGCTGCGACTCCTTTAACAAGATTATTGATTATTGACCCTCCAACCTCCCCTTCACCCCCAAGTATGGCTGCTCCTCAAAATTCATGCTAATTGCTTTTTATTGTGCGCTTTAGTGGGTGAAAACCCTAACAAAAACCCAGACCAGTGTTAAACACTTAAGTATTTATACACCTTAGACTTCTAAGCATGTTGGTCAAGTCAAAACATCCAACTTCAATGCATTTCATAGGGATATTTTTTAATAGACTGACACAAAGGTGTGCATAATTATATTTTAGAGGGAAACTGATATGAGGTGTTCAAAATTTTGTAGCGTTTGCCAGTGAGCCGAACAGCCATGTTAGGAATATCAGCTGTGTATTACGCTTCGCGGACGTTACATGGCGCACCTGTCTGGTGGAAACCAGGCTTAAAAGGGGATGAAAGAGATTAATGCGAGACAAAAATTGCATAGAGAAGCAGCCACAACCCTTAGATATGGTGGGAAAAACTGTAGATGAAAAACTATTGGTTGTGTACTCCAACGAACCCTAATGAACTCCTTTAGGGACAGTGGGAGATCATTGTTGGAAGAAAGCGATATGATGTTCCATTTGCAGTTTGCCACAAACCGTGTAGGGGACAAATCAGACAGGTAAAAAAAAGTTCTGCAGGACAAAATCTCTAAGCATACACCCAAAACTGGAGTGGAATGGTTTAGATTAAAGCATAGATATGCTTTAGAATGCCCCAGACCAAAATCCATTTGAGAATTAGTGACAAGAGTTGAACAGCTATGTTCCCAGGTGCTTTCAATTCAATCTGACTGAGCTTGAGCTATGCTGAAAGAAGAAGTGGGCAAGAAAAATGTAGTCTTTAGACGTGTTGCTGTAATTGCAGTTAAATGGGGGTTCCACACAGCAGTAACTTAGAGCGACTGAATGCCAACGCTCAACACACTTTTCAGATTTTGATTTGTAAAACCATGTGTCCCTTTCCTTGCACATAACAATTGCTGTATAAGCTACTTTAGTGATAGTGAAGTTTATGGTAACACGACCAGATGTGAAATACTTCAAGCAGTTAAATAGTCATTGTGAGGTGAAGTATAGCTTTGAAGAGCAAGAAACATTCGCAGCTCATCTCTTTTCATGCTTTTTCAACCACTGGGCGACCACCTTAGTTTGTCCTAGAAGACACAACAACACAGTGTGAAGATGGATTTCCCAGTGGAAGTAAGGCACCCCAGGGTTTGCTAGTACACTCTGCAGAATTTGACCAAGCCGAACACATACACATACACATACACATACACGTCCTTCTACCATACCGTCATAAATCTTCACCTTCTAACCCCTTATCAAACACTGCAATAGAGTGGAACCCACCGAGTGCTCCTTCTATTTATTTTCATCTGTTTTCACCCATGGTCTTCCATTAACCATCCCAGTGTCTGTCTCTACCGTTTGCCTTAAAAACTGCTGCCGATCTTGTCATGCACTAAGCCTTGTTCTTAAAGCTGAAAGTATTTTTTTTCCAGAAGCCTACCAAAGATGCAACTGCATGTTGTTTCATTCAGAATATGAATGAATCCTCCGCTGTGTAATCCTGTGGTTCCCTGCTCATTCCAGATGGCATTTCACCAGGAAACGTGCTTAAAAGTCTACGATCCCTGCTGTCTCTGCCACCAGTCTACTGCCGCCTCCCCTCCCGGAGTGACTGCCATGGGGTGATCCAGTCACCCTTTGCCCCCTGTGATGTTACTGCTACCCACTCTATCTGTGTAATTTATGCCTGTGCATTGAAATCAAACGTAAGAAAAGCAAGCGCAGATAGCTGGTGCTTAAGAAATATACTTACATCCCTAAAACCCAACATTTGTAACGTCATTGAGTGGTATGATTGAAATCTATCTTTCTGATCATAATAGGTTATACATTTTTAAAACAATTTCTCTTTGTTTCGTACATATTTTAGGATTGCATGAGGTACATTTCATGGTTTCATAAAAAAAAGATTTTCATAGGCTCTTCAAGACCCAAAATTCAAGCTGTCCCCTTTGAACCTCATCACCGGTTCTTCACATGTACTGGAGAAATTGCTTTCCATCCAGCTGAAATTACAAGGTGCTTATCAGGTGCATACTTCATACCATGATGGCAGAATGGTCTGCATGACCCAATAAATCACAACTCAGCCACAGCTTCCTGTAATTCATCTTTGTGACAAAGCAAAATTCTTCTACGAGGTGAAACCTTCAGATGACCCGGAATACTTGCCAAAATAGGAAAACAAAAAAAATAAGACCGTAATGAATTGAAAATATTTCAGTTAAGATGAGGCTTTAAAAAAAATCTGTATAGTTTTGAATTAACCTAACTGAAAAGTCACCGAAAAGGAAAAACCGAATTGATGACTAAAGCACTTCCAGCACTGCTACGTCCATCACTCTCAAGCAGGAGCAAGCTAGAAGAAAAACAGGACTGATGCTTTTAGTAATAACCTCTCAATACGACAAAATGTCAAGCAATTTGCTGGGGTTTTTTTGGGGGTCTTTTTTTGCTTTTTGTAGAGGGGACATGACAGATTTGCTTTTAATTGAAAAGTCCTAAGACTCCAGGTAAAAGTGTTCCGTCGTTAACAGGGTTTAAAGCAAGACTGCACTCCTTATGGTAACTTTAGGGGTTATATACGATTTTTCCAAGCTCTGAGAAGTGAACCGTAAGGATGGGATGGAATTGTTCCACAAGGTATTATCATCTTGCGAGTTTTGATGGTGGTGGAGAATAAGCATGTTCAAACACGTGGCTTCAAAAACTCCCAGAGGTGTTGAAGCTGTTTGTGATCTGGTGACGGTGGAAGCCTTTGACTATACTACATATCCCAAAATCCAATCACTCCAGTGGTCAAAGGTTTGCGCTTTTCTCATCACTCCTTGTATGCCTGCAATATTTGATATCTATGGCTTGCCAGTATTGGTGTTGGACTCCCCCCATTGTTCAGAAGCACCTCAGTTCTTTGTTGCAAAGATTCAACAAGTTGTGTAAAGCTTTCTTGATGGATTTTGGTTAATTTTAACATCATCACACAGTTGTTGCAGATGTGTTGGCTGGCACAACCATAATAAGAATGTCCTTTTCCTAAACTTCCTAAATGTGCTCTGTTTGATTGAGTTTGTTTGACTGTGGAGTCCTCTAGTGCAGAGGTTCCCAAACTTTCCTGCTTCTGACCCAGAAAATAAAAATGTAAGAGGCTCATGACATACAACCATACAAGCATTTTTTACTGAATCAGATGCGCTACAGTGTGGTACAATGACAACAAAATCCCCATCAACACCCAATATATTGGCCTTTGACCATAGTGTTGGTCTTATCTATTTTTTCAAGTCGTGTTTTCTTAGCCTGCACATTTCTAAGTTGTGCATGATTTCTCTTTATAATGTTTGATATTTATGTTAATTTAAGAAGACGATATGAAGACCCAAGATTAAAGGAGTCATGACCTATAATTTTCCCTTTTCCACAAGAAAAAAATCTATCTTATGATTGCCTAACGGTTATACACTGGCCGGGAAGCCGATAGCGTTTGTTTGAAGCGTTTGTTTACCCTTGGGTTCGTCAAACAGCCCACGTGCACGCGCACTCAAATACGCAATGTTAATTTCTGGCCGACTTGACATCAAGTTGGCGCAGGATATGCCATGTATGGACATCGCAGACCTATGCTGCAGGAAGCCCGCCCTCCCCCTCTCCCCCTCATATTCAGTTGAGCGCCGCTATTACTGAAATCTGATTCAAAGTACGAACTCGAGCTCCTTTTGGAAAAAGGGACTATTCCAACAATCAGAGACTTGCCTGCAATTTAAACGGTAAGGCTGTGTTTATATTGCTCTACTGTGTGTAACAAACTCCTAATGCGGCTATTGTATGCTAGCGGGAGTAGTAACTTCAAGGACAACACAGGTAATGGCTGCTACTTTGCAAACAACAAATTACCTAGAATGCAGTTACAATTGAAGTAGCGCTAACTGAGCAAGACAGCCAGAGTAACTCCCCTCCTTCCTGCCACCAATCAACGCGCCCCTCATTTGCATTATTACAATGACCGTCCACGACAGCCAAAATATCGCATGAGATCTCACGAGACAATAATGCCTTCAGAAATAAGGGTCAGAGGAGCTCTGTGTTTATTTTATTTCAACTTTTCTTTTTTAGAAAGACTAGAATAGAGCATGGGTATCCAAGGTAATACTAGGTTATGACTCCTTTAACATTCATGACCCCAAGTGGGGTAACAGCCCCAACTTTGGGAACCACTGCTCTAGAGTACAGTGAACTTATTGTGATGTTCAAGCAACCAGTTTCGGATTATTTCAGCTTTATGACATGGTGCATTATGCTACTAAAATCCTACTAAAATCCAAATGATCAAATTATAGCCATGTTTCATGTTCAATGCTCTAACTGACTTGAAGGAGGTTTTTCCACAAAATCTCACGATACATGGTCTTGTTCATCCTTTCGTTAATACGGATCAGTCATCCTATCCCCTTTTCAGAAAAGCAACCCCAAAGCATAATGTTTCTACCCCCATGCTTCACAGTGGGCATGGTGTTCTTGAGATGCAACTCAGCATTCTTTCCCCTCAAAACACGTTGGGTGGAGTTTATACCAAAGAGTTCTATTTTGGTCTTATCTGACCACATGACATTCTCCCAATCCTCTTCTGGATCATCCAGATGGTCTCTGGCAAACTTTAGATGGGCCTGGACATGTGCTGACTTAAGCAGGGAGACTGCAGGATATTAATCCATGACGACGTAGTGTGTTACTAATAATAACCATTGTTACTGTGATCCCAGCTCTCTTCAGGTCATTGACCAGTTCCCCCTGTGCATGTCTGGGGTGTTTCCTCACCGCTATCAAGATCATGTGTACCCCAAGAGGTGAGATCTTGCATGGAGCCCCAGACAAAAGAGATTGTCAGTGATCTTTGATTTATTACATTTTCTAATAATTGCGCCATCAGCTGATCTCGTCTCACCAAACTGATTGCGTATTGTAGATTGGCTCATCTCAGTCTTGTGCAGTTGTACAGTCTTTTATCTGGTGTCCTTGGGAAGCTCTCTGGTCTTGGCCATGGTGAAGGTTGGAGTCTGTCTGTTTGAAGGTGTGGACAGGTGTCTTTTATACAGATAACCATTTCAAACAGGTGCCTCTAATACAGGTAACGAGAGAAGGATAGAAGAGCTTCTTAAAGAAGAAGTAACAGCTCTGTGAGGCTCAGAACTCTTGCTTGTTCGTAGGTGCTAAATACTTCTTTTCAGCACCATTATAAAAATAAATTCTTTAAAAATCATACAATGTGATTTTCTGGATTTTTCTTTTATGTTCTGTCTCTCACAGTTGAAGTGTACCTATGGTGAAAATACAGAACACTTTCATCTTTTTAAGTGGGAGAATTTGCACAGTCAGTGGCTGACAAATAATGTAAAAGGAAGACTGCTTAAAAGTGAAACTATGAATTAAAAGCTTGAGAAAAATAAACGTTTTTTAGGCGAGATTTAAAAATGCCAAATGAGGATGCTTAACCTGGAGTGGAAGTGCATTCCAGAGCTTCGGAGCACTGGCAGAGAAAGCTCTCTCATCTCTGGACCTGTAGAGTGCCCTAGGGACAACCGGAAGCAGCTGATCGGTGGATCAAAGAGCACAAGAGGGGTGGTATGGATGGAGTAGCTCTGTCAGATATGACAGGGCCAGGCCATTTAAAAACAAAAAGCAGAGTCTTAAAATACTGTAGATCCTAAACTGAATGGGAAGCCAATGGAGAGATTTTAGGATCGAGGTGACAGCCCCCACGTTCTGGACAAGTTGTAGGCGTGAGAAAGATGCTTTGCTGATCCCATATAGACCTGAATTTGAATAATCAAGCCGATATGTGATGAAGGAATGGATTACCGATTCAAGCTGGCATTTACCCAGCACAGCCTTTAGTTTAGAAATCTGCCTTAGCTGGAAGAAGCTAGACTTCACTATTGAGTTGACCTGAGTGTCCATCTTTAGGGCCAATTCCACTTTCACTTCCAAATGAACAACAATGCCGTTTTCAGACAGAAGTTCTGGAATATTTGCGGACAATTCCATCCGGTCTTTAACCGGAGTTGTGTTTTCAAACACGCCACTTTTCTCCGGAACATTGCCTTTCGGCTGCTTTCACACAGCAAGAAATGTACCGGAGGATCCTGATGAACGTCTGTGGGGTGGGGGGTGCGGGGGTGCGGGGGGTTCTATGTGGATATTACGTAAACTTAGTGCGGCGGGCGTACATGTCATTTCCCCAAACAAAGGGATTATTGCAAAGATGGTCAACGAAACAGCAGATCTACTCGCAGGGATCGTCTTTGTGATGTGTGCAATTTTGCGCACATGGAAACGCTTAAGAGACATCGATGAAGAAGCTGAAAGGAAAATAGTGACATTTATAAGTCATCAACGTGTGCGCTCACAGCATTCCCTGTCCCCCTCCCCTTTTCCCCACCGCCCCACACCCCTGCAGCTTTCGCGGAACATTACCCGACTGTAACAAAGTCCGGAAGATTGCTTTCAGACTCAAAAGCAAAACAGACCAAGTCCGGAAAATTACCGTTTTTCATGGCCTGTTTAAAAGGGGCTCAATAGACATGATGTAAGAGGAGAGAGAGAATGAAGCTCAGGTACAGAGGTTTCAGTAAGGCTTGGGGGTCTAAAGAGTATAACTTTTTGAGTCATTAAGATGGAAAAAGTTTGCCGCCAGCCAGTCCTTGTTGTCCTGTAGAGAATCAAAAACAGATTTTAGGGAATCACTGGGTTTAAAGGACACATATTTGACAGTCGTCGGCATTAAAGTTATAGTGGACAGCATGCTTTCTGAAGCTGGCACCTAATGGCAAGATATAAATGGAAAATATTAATGGACAAAGGATGGAGCCTTGAGGGACTTTCCAAGGAACTGATGGAAAAAAACAGTCGTCCTTAAGTCATTAATGTATTAATGAAAGGATTAATACATTTTCTAACATTGTATACTGCTAAGACAGACATCTTCTAGAGTTACTGCAGCAAGATGAGACTAAACAAAGATCCATGCATGTACAACTTGGTGAATTTCTACTTTTAATAATTACAATTTTTAACTTTATAACTTTCCACTGACTCCTTTTTACAGAAAAATGATCTGACCTAACACTTGCCATAGTCTTGACAAACGGTTGAACTGATGTATCTCATAAAGTAAGTCTGTACTTGTAATAATGTACTGTACAAACACGAATGAAAATCATCGACATCCCTGCAGCAAAGATTCACATGTTGTAACCTGGTCATTCAAGTTTGCTGCCCACTATGATATTTGTTTTGAAATATGAGTCATAATGTTTTCCTGGAACATAATGTTTACCTACTTAGTAACATGTGATTCATACATGACAGAGTGAATAAGATGAACTTCAGTCACAGTGGATTATGTGACAGTGAGAGACCCCCAGCAGAGTCCTTCCACCTCCTAGCATCAGGTGTTCGGTGCTGTGGGCAGAGTGTTTTTTATTTTCTAACATAAGAAGAGGAAGACAAATGTGGGAAATTCGAGAATATGACTATATTCTTTTTAAAGGGCTCTTTAGATAGAAATTTCTGTATAAAAAAAACCCTCAGTCCACATACTTGTAGGACAACATGCCACACGCGTCTCACAACACCATCTTGATACGCAATCCGAAGAAGAACTTCTTCAGCAGATGAATCATCCCTCCCCCACAGAGAACCGATCTGGATATCATGGAGTCAGACAGGGACACCATGCTGAGACAAAAGACATCCTGAAAGCCATAATACACTGAAGATTTGTAACAAGTTCTGCAAGACATTTTGAACTACAGTGTCTACCAAGAAGAACACTGAGACATGCTGTCAAAAGACAAAAGTATTTAATTCTAGCAGCTGACCAGCTTAACAAGCCTACCAGGCCCCACCCCTCTACCCCATACCGACTGACAATGTCTTCAGCAAATGTGTTTGAAACTTGTGTGTTAAAGTAAAGATGACAAACAAATAAAGGAAAACTTTTTAATTGGGCCATCATTGTAAATCTAAATATATCTAATATATATCTTTGAAGGTCTCGTTCCCTTGTTTTTTCAATAACTTTGCTGTGGTCTCTATGAATAAATGCCTTGAGTCGTTTTCTGTAGAAGAAAAAAGTGCTCTCGTGCTCCTGTCACATGAGGTTGAAGAGGAGTGGGTGGGGGGAAAACTACAGCATTACAAATCTTGCTTATTATTATTAATGATATGCAAAGTCTCGCCTCTGATTGGCTGACAGGAATCTGACTCTTACGCCACCTTCAAACAACTAGCCTAACCCTCTTCACTGGTGGTGTTCCAAAGACAAATGACAACCGTTTCCTCCTCACCTCTTCTTTCTTAAGTAAAAAATAGAACAGAAAAGAATAATCCAGTGATTCTTTAAGGCAAAAGAAAAAGTCCAAACACTGACGTCCTCCCCCCACTAAAAGAACAAAAGGAATCGCGATTCAGGGGAGGCGATACGATATATCGCGATACTATGAGTAAGACTATAGATTGTGATTTTTAAAACTCAGATTAACAGTAGGAAAACTGTCACACCATTCTAAACACTCCAACCTGTTTCATACTTTAACACATCCAGTTTTATTACTAGATCTAGTTGATCCACTGGAACGAAGAAGGTGACAACAGCCACAAACTACCAGCCATGATTTTAATTTTACTACAAAAAATCCTGTCATCCGTAATGGTTCCATTCAAATCTTAAAAAAAAAATTAAAAAAAAAATAAATCTTTTTTGAATGTCGATACAATATCGGGAAATAAAATATCGCAATATATCGGTGTATCGATACTTTCTTACATCTCTAATATTCAGTATATTGTGGTTTGTACAGATAAACAACCTATTTTCAGATTCTAAATAGTATTTCAATACTATTTAAAGGTGGGGGGGGGGGGGCATGACTGACAATAATTGAGAACCACTAGAATAATCCTTTACTCTCCCACAGAGGAAAAATTCAGCTGTAACAGCAGCAAGTTGACAAAAACTGCAACGTTGATGTGTTATCTCCACAAATAACACAAGCCCCAACGTGTTCCGCCATGTTGTGGAGCTGCTAATGGTGTTGGGACTAATGGCTCTTTGAGGGAAGCTGTTCATTCAGGAGCCGTTTACCTCAAACAACCGTACAAAAGACTAGCCCTTTTATGTTTTTATGCAATATTTTCAAAGAGCAATGTTTAAATCATATAATTGACATTAAGACAAGTGATGGATTACATGTTAAAGGTGTTTAATTGGTGGGGCATTAATATTGTCTCATTTTAAAAAAGCAAAGAAAAGAAAGCTTGTTCAAATGATGTGGGCGGAATTCATGACACACGTCACACACGTTAGGCAAATGTTAGAATTGGAACAGGTACATCACGGTATATTAAATTACATATTCTGTAAAGATAAAGAAAAGAATAAACTTTCATGCAAAATAACTTTTAACTCAGATAGAGAACTATAAATAAAGGTAGTGCAATTAAAATGCGTCAAGTAAGAACATTGCAAAATCCCTGATATCTCCACTGTAATCCTCAGAATGTTACAACATCAAGAGTTCTCTTATTTCTACTCTGTGTATCTAGATAAGGGATTGTAGAGGAATTAATAATAATAATAATCCTTGGGCTGCTTGTGGCAGAAAGTATTGATAAAACCACCTTCAACAAACTTTTAATGTAATAAATATTTGTATCTGCATTCAATGAGTACTTCTTAAAATTAAATAATACTGAACATCTTTTCACAATGATGTCATTTTCTTCAAATAAACACTGCTTTCATTTGAGTCATAAAATGATATTTAAGCACACAACTGTTATCTTAAAGGTTGTATTGATGTGACCCTCGACACTCTCCAGCTCCATTCCTCTGCTCCAACACAGCTAATTCAAATGGTCCAACTACCTCCTCTTGATGGCAAAATTCTGCCGAGGTTCTGTGAATGAGTCGTCATTTGATTCAGGTGTGTTGAACCAGGGAAAGACTCGGTTCTCATTGTTCACCGTTAGGAGCAATTCAAAAGATTCGATTCGTTTAGTCAACGTCACATCACTAGTTGCTAATGGTTAGCTTCTACTAGCAGAGACGTGTTCTTCTCTCTCCTGGCCACAAAACCAATTCAGCGTTCCCGTGGGCGGTCGCTAGCCAAGGTAGGCGGGGCCATGCACACTCATTTTCTCTGTGACGAACAAGGCACCGGCTTTTTCTGACTCGCTCGATTTCGCCTTCTATTTCTTTTCTGTATTGAGCTGAATCGGGGCCATAATGTTTGTGCATTTGAAAGAAATATTTGAAATTGAAAATATGTAAGCTGAAAACGAAAGTCAAGTTTATATTGTGAACTTTGAAAAACAAAAAATTGGATTCAAAATAAAATGAAATGTTTTGAATGTTTATATTAACTGCGTTTGTTAGATAAAGTTGGATAAAGTTTTCAGGTGCCGCATGCATATGCAACTCAGATTGACCGATCATATTTAAAAAGAAAAAACAAGTATTACATGGTTTCTCTGTAAACGAGACGTCTAATGTATTTAATGTATACAGTTGGAGAGACCTAGGTCACGTCCTAGCATGAGCCGATTTCAAAATATGAGATTTAAAACATAAATTGCCTATCTCAAAACTATGATTTAAAGTCCTTTTAATGAGACGCTAAAGAATTTTGAAGAAAGACAAATTGGATTGATTCCCAATATTTCTGGTCGCATGTAAACCAAAGGACCTTCACTCATCACTCCTATTAGGATAATACAGCAAACCTACTATAATCAGCAAAGCAGCTGACCGCAGGTGTGTCATGCTGCACAACCCACTCACTCTCCTCATCCCATCTGTGTGTCTGATCATTGTCTGCAGCTGTGTCCTATCTGTCTCACCTGAGCCTCCTTCCCTTCTGTGCTACTTATACTCCTCTCTTCCTCACCTTCCCTGCCGGTTCAGTGTCGTGTCCCATGGTGTGTCTGCTCCTGCTGTCTCGTCTTTCAGCCCGTTCTGCTGGATCACCAGCACCATTAACCGTCCTGGTAATAAACCACCTCATTTCATCCGTGTCTGCGTGTGAGTCACTGCTACTTGTAGACACAGTCCTTGACAAGGTGGGCTAACAGAGCACATAGCCTGACAAATTACCTAGCTAACATCAGAGTTATGCTTATATTACTCTAATAAAGCAGCAAAAGACTTTAAACAGATCATATTTCACGTGCAATTATCTGGATCTCTTGATTGCTATTAATCTGGACAACGAATGATCTTCCACTGTGAAAAACAAAGGGAGCATTTCCAACTAAATAGTTTTAGTCTGAGTAACTATCTAATATAAATGTAAAGAAGTGTGTGTTTTATACTCGCAACACCAGCCACTACAGCAGACCAGTCTGCTCTGAGTTAAGCTGGGCATACACTGTGGGGTATTTACAGACTTTACAACCATATCGCAGGGTTTAATAATTCACAGCTCACCAATCATGTTCGAACACCGTACGACCCGACCTGACCGCTCACACTGTACGTCCGTATGCGACACGTCGTAGCCTTGGAACTGCAAAGAAGAAGAAAAAGCCGGAAGTGAGGAGATGCTTGCCCGAGAAGAGGAGAATGCTCAATAATAAAACAATTCCTTGGCAAAGCTGGCCCTTGGGTAAGGGTTTTGCTGCTTTTACTGCAGTTATTTTGTGTTTGAAAACACATTGTTTCATGCTAATGTGAGAGAGATGAGCCTTCGATTAAATATGCAGAAGAGAAAAGCTTGGAGAAACAGCATTTACTTTTATGTGGCTTTGAAGGCAGTCATAAACCCCACCATTCAAATGTCATTTTATTGACACATCTACCTTTAAGGAAGTAACATTTAATTTTAATATTGCTATATTTTATTGCTCGTTGTACTTAATTACAACCAGGTTATATACCTTCTTGAGAAGCATTCCAGTGAGTGAGGGTGAGAGGTTCAGGTTCAAATTCGGCCCGTGGCGCTCCTTCAACGCTGCAGTATCCTCACGAGGGCCGACCAGGATTTCACACTGGTTTGGTTTACGTGAGACTCTACAACAGCTGGGGTTATAATCGCTTGTCGTTATCCCCTTTATGCTACACAATGCATGAAACACGATTAGGCTGAAAGAGAGCCTGAATGTAAAATTGCCCCACAATTGGAAAATTGACTGAAAATGGGCCAAAGCTTGCACAGTGTACGCCCTGCTTTAATGCAAAGAAAGTCCCTGTTCATTAACTCGGAAAATGTTTATTTCAGCCGTTTGAGACTTGAGATTTGACTTGGTTTTGGAAAAAAAATGACTTGTCATATAATACTAACATGCCTGTAAAACTAAAATCCAAACCGCAACTGAAACGTGCACAATGAGATAAAAAAAAAAAAGCCAAGCCTTTACCCTAGTTTAGAAACACTGAGTCATAGGTTAGCATCTGCATGTAAACAACCCACCTGCACAGCTAAGCTTCTCCTTCAGGTTTAACATTACTCTGTCAATGCCCACAGGGAGGAAAGCCCACTTAATAAGGCCTAAATAAAGTTTCCTTTTTGTTTAGTTTTTCTTGTCTTGTGGTGGCTCACGAGCCTTTATTGCCTCCTGGAGAGAGAACGCAACACTCATTTGTTGATGATATTGTGAGGCCCGAGAGCAAACCCAGGTGTGTCAAAGAAGCTGAGTCCAGCAGCAGGAGAGAGGAAAACAGCACATCTGCTGTGGGTCACAGTGTTGTCAAGCGCACAGACCATATGGGCTGTCCAACCCCCCCCTCCCACCACCCCCCCAGGGCGCCAGCAATATCTCAGCACCACTAATCTGACAGGAGTGACACCTCCGGAGAGGCTCTGAGCTATGTTTTAATGAACATTGTACGTTGTTAAACTCATTATATCTAGGCTCTCCTCGCAACGCAGCCTCCTGCAGCTTCTTTTTTTTTTTTTGCTTCTTCTTCTTCTCCTTTCACTCACCTTGCATTCACATGAGGAGATGCACAAACACAAACACATCTTTTACCTGAAGATAACGACACTCGCGACGTGCTCTGTTCTGCTTTTAGCTGCTGGTGTTACACCGGCTGATTGCAGATTGAGCATGGCTGGGGCGTTGCCAGTCATGGGTTTTGTAGCACCTTTAGGCACAAAATGCAAATGTTGATATTTCCTTAAAAAAAAAAGAAGAAGAAGAAAAAACTGAAAATGTGAGAGCCCAAGCACATTAGCATTCATAGTCAACTGCATACAAACGCATATTTTATTTCCCTGTACACACGTCAACCCTGACTTTTTTGTTATTGCATAAATCATTTTAATCAGTGTCATTAACCCCTCGAGATATGTCTATACATCAGAAGGGAGAAATAATTACCCCCGCGGATCGGTCGATTTTGGCTCAGTTTGTTGGCATGTATGGATTTTCAAGTGGAACCTTGTTGTAATTATCTTTGCAAATGAAAAGACATTAGCAGGCGTCTTGATAGTTGTGCAGGGGCATATAACTTGATTAGCTCAAAAGAGGGGATCAGCACGGGCAGAGATGTAATTTGCAGTGATGGATATTTCAGGAGTCATTTCACTCGGGCCCACCTCCTGTCGGACGTGTGCTGCCTCGCAAATGAGAAAAACAGTCGGTCCTCTAGCCAGCTCGGCAGAGGGAAGAAAGACACGGCGTGGCAAACGTTAGGAATAAAAGGAGAAATGAAGTAAATGGCTGGTTGGGTTCCGTTTCAGTCAATTGTGTTGATTTGCTTTGTTCTGTAAAGTCTGGAATTACGGCTTTCGCTCTGAATGTGTACATATAGCCGACCTCATGGCTTTTTCTTTTTTTTTTTTTTTTTTTTTTTGAGAGCTGAAAATTAGAGCTGCAAAAATTAACTCAAGTTTAAACCTCCTGCCTTGAAACAAACAAAATAAAATTGCCTCCTCTTTCTTTTTCTGAAGTCACATATTGAATGTCAATACACAGATTAACACTATTTAACATATTTCCCAAATCAAACAGCACTGTGTTGCAGAGTAAATTCCCATCGGAGTTCTGTCATTTTCAAAAGCTATTTTTGGTTCTGCACTCACAGAGAATAACTTTTTCTTTACATAGCTTTTCGAGAGACGAATCACAGGATTACAGTGCCTTAAGCAGCATTCACACTCCTCAAACTTTTCCAGAATTTGCCACTTTACAACCACGAAAGTCAAAGGATTTTACTGAGATTTAATGTGATAAAACAAATAGGTTTTATTGTTGCTACAGATTCGAACTTCGACGAGGCCGCTTTAACACGAGAATCCTTTTGTACTTTAGCCTGTATGTGTAGAGTCATGCTGCTGGGAGGTGAATCTCCACCCCAGTTTCAAGTGTTCTGCAGCCTCTAGATTTTCCTTCAGTATCTTCCTGTATTTCCATTCGACCTTCTTCCCTGTCCCTGCTGAAGAAAAGCACCTCCATAGGATGACGCTGCCACAGCCATGTTTTAACGTAATTATGGTTATGTTCAGACCGATTAACAAACTGTTATTTTTCAGCTATGCATAGATGGGACTGATGATTTGCACATTAGAGCAAATCAGAGCTGCTGTGAGGAGAATATATTTCTGCATCAACGTTTTATAAATCTTTAAAATGGTAGTGCGGTTCTATAGTATGATATAAGACAGGTGCTCCACAACATTTGTTGTTCTTTTTAATTCCCGGGCTTCCTCCAAAAGACACGTATGCAATTCAAACTGACTTACACATTGTTTTAGCCAATAGAATTCGAGTTTCCGCTCTGTCGGATGTCATTCACCTTACATGCGCACCGTGCAAACCTCTGAAGATGGGGCCGCGCACACAGGCCGCTCCATGTCGTCATATTGGAAGAGAGCATCAGTCATGGAGGAGTCGCTCACCTCTGAGAGATCCATAACAAAACATACAATCAGGTGATGCTCAGTAACGCTTGCTGGTTTCCTCTTTGACCCGCTGTGACACCGCAGGTGAAGGGGCGTGGACAATTGTTGAGGCGGGGCTAGAGCGAGCGGGAGTGGGGTGGGGAGGGATGTTTTGGAAGGGGCCTTGCTACGTTGGATTCAGAAAATCTCTCTCTCCCTCAAATAATCTGGACAACAGCTTTAAGGTTCTGTTTCCCAAGGATGGAGTACTCGAGTCCTGGACTTGGACTCAAGTCCAGGACTCGAGCTATTGTTGGAATTAGCATGTAGTCAATGGTAATGTTAGCTGCTTTTATTAGGTCAGACTACTGGACAAATTTAAAACTAAAAAGCCTTTGTAAGTGTACATGTCGATTATTTCTTGTTTTAAAAATTATTTTAAGCATATTTTATTATTTTGCACACGCTACTGTGTTAACTTGGTGATAGCGTGGGGACGTTGTGTACATTTCTTTTTTAAATCAAGTAAACCATTTATGGCTGCATTATTCTAATCTTAAAATCTACACTCTGCTTTCTAATTTTTGACTTGGCCTCAGGAGAGAATGACTTGATTTGGACTGGAAGATTCTTTTTGGGACTTGGACTGTATAACCTAGAGACTTGTGTGGGATTTAATCGCATAGACTTGACTTGGACTCGATAGAGGGTGACTTGACTACAACACATCTGTTTGCACAACACCAGGACACATAAAAAACACATATTTGTCGTTGCGTTTTAGCCGGACAAAAATGCAAAGGTATGACAGCGGGCTCAAGAGTGACCTTTTTTCGAAACGCCACGCGACTCATGTCCGTGTAGATGCAAACCGAAAACATTTTGAAGCGTCAGTCACATTATCTTGCGCTTGAACACTCAGCAGCAGGTGACCAACTTGTTCTGTCTGTGCTGCTGCACCTCCTCAGCTTATATGGCATGTCAAAGCAAAATCTGCTCATTGAGGAACATTAAAGCCGGCAACAAAGACGTATAGATTACATATGGACCTCTTTGTAAGCGAAGGGTTATGGAAAAAAGGCCACCTGGATCACAGGTTTGACATGCACTCTACATCATTTCCAGCGCTATTTGTGCTTTTATCTGCACCTCGGCCTCTGATTTTATTTGTTGAGTGAATGCAATATTTTTGAATATGCAACGGAAAGCGTTTTAGGAAATGTCGTGTCATGTGAACTAAACTGCACACAGGAGGCTGAGAACTCTTTAAGCGTTTTATTTCAGGGGTACCATAGTAAAAGGCATGTGACAACATTGTCCAGTTCCACCGTAACAAACAGTGAAAAGATTTATTTCCATCCACTTTACAATGTCATGAACTAGTTTGTGTTGGTCTATCATGCAAAGGTTTGTGGTTGTTATGTGAAAGAAGTTCAAGATATATAACTACTAATGCAAGGTACTATAGAATGGTATCAGTTTAAAACTGTTAAAATGTCTGCTATATCATGGATTCACAGTGAACTACATATTCTGAGAGGATAACACAAACTATTTGGTGCTATAAGGTATTGTTAGTTTTACTCTTACAAGATATTTATTGGAATACGCAGCATGACGAGACTTCTGAATGCATCTGGTTGCACTGGAATTATGGAAGGGTATCAGACCAAAGGCAACAAAACGTCTTTAGATTCTTAGATTTTATTTATTTGTTGTTTTTGTAAATAATTTTGTAAGCCATACATCACGTTCATTCCACTTTTTCAGTTATGTACCACAGGCTATGTGTTCCCCACATAAAATTCAGATAAAGTAGGCTGAAGTTTGTATTTATAATCTGATACAAGATGAAATGGTTAAAGGGGCATAAGTAGTTTCGTAAGGCAGTGCACATTTGTGGAAACTAGCAACACTTAACCTGCGTCTCTCCGATATTTAGACCTCTTGTGGTTTCATCTCATGCCTTCAAACCCACGATTAAAGCTTCTAAGTGCTCTAGTTTTATGTACCAATCACAAAATAATTTATGTTTCGGTACAAATGATATTCTCACATAACATTTATGTTACTTTTTTGTAGTTATTCCATTTTAAGTTTGCAACACAACCACCATTTTCTGCACTGCGGCTGATTTTCCCTAAGCAGTCCCTTAAATTTGCATATACTGCTGGATTTTAACCTTGAATATAAAAGCCGTTGCAATGTGCATTTTTCATTAAGTTTGTGATTTAGAATAAGATGCACAGTGCAGTTCATTGCTTAGAAACCTTGAGCTATTTTAATTTGTTTAAAAAGTTTATAATTATAACTTGTTCAAAAGAGAGAGACATGAAAGACAAACTGCACAA
Organism: Valencia hispanica; assembly: GCA_963556495.2. Classification (NCBI taxonomy): domain Eukaryota; kingdom Metazoa; phylum Chordata; class Actinopteri; order Cyprinodontiformes; family Valenciidae; genus Valencia; species Valencia hispanica. The sequence goes on from OY747708.1 coordinate 46,202,564, forward strand.
GGAGAAAGAGGAGTATGGGAATTAATGTGACTACTGGTGTGGTACCATCATATTTTTGTGTAGCTGAGTTACATTGTAGGGCCATAAAATCTTTACAGACCATGACTGCAGATAGTAATTATCTTGTTTTAAACAGATTAATCTAGTCATAATCCTGGAAATGATTTAGAACGTCAAGCCTGATGATGGAGATGCCAGCAATGAAACCATTATTCCCCAACATGGGCCTTGAGAAGCAGACCAAAATGAAGGATGCTATCACTGTGCCACGATGTACTGCAGAAATAAGAATAGTGATAATAAAACACACAAAAAACAACACTACAAGGTAACAAGGAGATAACAGATTTGAAAAAGAAGGAACTTCCTTACTTGCGGTGTATAAAATGTGTAAACAAAAAAATCCAGATCCAGAAAGAGTGGGATGAGGCGGGAGTCACAGCTTCAAAAACCACCACATTCAGACTCAACTTGGCCAAGGAGATGAAGGACTGGACTGTTGGCCAGTGGTCCAAGGTCCTCTTTTCCGATGAAAGTAAAGTGTGCCTTTCATTCAGGAATCAAGGTCCAAGGGTTTGGAGGAGGACGGGTGAGGAACAGAACCCAAGCTGCTTGAGGTCCAGTGTGAAATATCCACAGTTAGTCATGATTTGGGGTGCAAGGTGTTGGTAAACTCTACTTTCTTAAATCCAAGGTCATTGGATCAGTCTACCAGAATGTTTTTGAGGACTTCATGATTCCTTCTGCTGGGGATCTGTAGAGAGATGCAGATTCCATCTTCCAGCAGGACCTGGCCGCTGCCCATACCGCCATGCCGAAGCACCAAAACCTGGTTTGATGCCCATGCCATCACAGTGCTTGACTGGTCAGCCAACTAGCCGGACCTAAACCCCTTTGAGAATCTATGGGGTATTATCAAAGGAAAATGAGGGGCACCAGACCCGAAAACAAAGAAGAGCTGACAGCAAGCATCAAGGAAATCCTAGGCAATGTCACAGGCTGTTCGCCTCAATGCCACGGTGCATAAAGGCAGTGATAAAGGCAAAGGGATTCCCTACCAAGTATGGAAGATTGACCTATCGTTTTGAAAGTACCATATTTTGATTGATTTGATGTGATCCTAATTTCTTTCTTTTTTTCTGCAAAAACTGAAAACTAAATGGTGATTTCTTCACAGTATTCTAATTTTTTGAATTCCTGTTTTCGTGGGTTTCATGAGCTGAATGCCCAAATTATGTACAAATAAACAACTAAATACTTGAAATTGTTTAAGTTGTGGGCCCTAAATCTATAATCTATGGAAGTTTAACGTTTGGAATGGAACTATGGATATAATAAACTTTTCCATGACATTCCAATTTTTTGGAAAGGGTATGTTTATTAGTTATTGATTTAAAAAAAGGAAGGTGGCTGTAGACATTGCATAAATTCAAAGTTCTGAGAGGTGTTGGAAAGAGGTAGATTGTGTTGGTTGTTGTTTTCTGTTGTTATTGGAGTCTGTTTGTGTTTGTGTGTGTGAGTGAGAGAGTGAGAGTGAGAGTGAGAGTGAGAGAGAGAGAGAGAGAGAGAGAGAGAGAGAGAGAGAGAGAGAGAGAGAGAGAGAGAGAGAGAGAGAGAGAGAGTGAGAGTGAGAGTGAGAGTGAGAGAGAGAGAGAGATAGTTTCAGCAGTTCTAATGGCCCAGCAGAAGAAGCTGTTGGCCATTCTGGTGGTATGTGACCTGACTGACCTGAAATATTCCCAGAGGGTAGCAAAAATAAGATGTTTTTTCTTATGATTGTCCAAAAACAACAATATGGTGCAACTTCAGCCACAAGTCTTTTGAAGAATGGCGGCTTGGTACATACAGCAAATGCATTTTGAATTGAAACACAAAAAATGCTTAATGCATCTATAAAACACATTACATGCCGAGATAAATGCACTGCCCAGGCGTCATAACCTGCTGTAATTTGGATGTTCTTTTATTTCATCATTTCATCCATTTACTTTATTTTGAGATGTTTTTAGGTCTAAATTTAGGCACATTGAAGCACTTTAAACACTTTCAGTAAGCTACCTGTGGCAATTTTGGTTTTTAATAAAATACTTTGTTTACTAGATTTTTAATCAATCATTTACAAGTCATTATTGGATAACCTTTAAAACTGCGAGAAGGTGGAAAATCTGGGTTCACCTAAATTTTGCACTTTGTTACGCACACCAGTGCAAGAAGTTAGTCTAGAGTCCTGCACCTCTGTTCCACATGTTTTCTAGGCCCTCCACATGGCTTGTGGTACATTGCAAATGGCTTCCTTATCTACCATATAGATTTGTGAAGGAAACAACTAATAGTCATCCTGTTTTCAAATTCCCCCACCTGAGCTGTGGATCTCTGGAGCTGCTACAGAGTTAACATGGGTTGCTTCACTGGTTGAACAAATGGAGCTGAACACAAATGCTCCCCAGACTTTGTAAATCCTGTCCCTTCTATTTTGTGTTTGGCCTATCACATAAAATCCTAACAAAACACAATAAGGAGCATGGTTGTACTGTGATATACAGTTGAGCAAAAAAGCATTTGGCAGCCACCGAATGTGCAAGTTGTCCCACTTAAAAAGATGAGGGAGGTTTGTAATTTTAACCATAGTTACACTTCAACTGTAAAGAAATCAAGAAAATCACATTGTATGATTTTTAAAGAATTTATTTGTACAAAGGTGCAGAAAATAAGTATTTAGCACCTACAAACAAGCAAGAATTCTGACCCTCACTGACCTGTTACTACTTCTTTAAGAAGCTTTTCTATCCTTCTCTCGTTACCTGTATTAGTGGCACCTGTTTGAACTCATTATCTGTATAAAAGACACCTGTCTACACCTTCAAACAGATAAACTCCAACCTCCACCATGGTCAAGACCAGAGAGCTGTCCAAGAACACCAGGGACAAGATTGTACACCTGCACAAGCCTGGGATGAGCCAATGTACAATAGGCAAGCAGCTTGGTGAGAAGAGATTAACTGTTGGAACAATTATTAGAAGATGTAATAAATAAAAGAGCACTGACAATCTCCCTAGACCTGGGACTCCATGTAAGATCTCACCTCGTGGCGTACACATGATATTAAAAATGGTGAGGAAACAGCCCAGAACTATACGGGGGAACTGCTCAATGACCTGAAGAGAGCTGGGACCACAGTAACAATGGTTACTATTAGTAACACACTACGTCGTCTTGAATTAAAATACTGCAGTCTCCCTGCTTAAGTCAGCACATGTCCAGGTCCATCTAAAGTTTGCCATAGACCATCTGGATGATCCAGAGGAGGATTGGGAGAATGTCATGTGGTCAGATATGGCCAAAATAAAACTCTTTGGTATAAACTCCACCCACTGTATAAACTGTTTGGAGGGGGAAGAATGCTGAGTTGCATCTGAAAAACACCATACCCACTGTGAAGCATGGGGGTAGAAACATTATGCTTTGGGACTGCTTTTCTGGGGACAGGACGATTGATCCGTATTGAAGAAAGAATGAATGGAGCCATGTACTGTAAAATTTTGTGCAAAAACCTCCTTCCATCAGGGAAAGCATTGAAGATAAAACATAGCTGGATCTCTCAGCATGACGATCCCAAACACACCACCCAAGCAATGAAGGAGTAGTTACGTAAAAAAGTATTTCAAGGTTCTGGAGTGGCCTTGTCAGTCTCGAGACCTCAATCCAAAAAATAATCTGTGGAGGGAGTTGACAGTCCGTGTTTCCCAGCAACAGCCCCAAAACATCCCAGCTCTAGAGAAGATCTGCATGGAAGAATGGGCCAAAACACCAGCTACAGCGTGTGAAAACCTGGTGAAGACCTACAGGAAATGTTTGACCTCTGTCATGTCCAACCAAGGTTACATTATAAAGGTTTGAGGTGAATTTTTCTTATTGACCAAATACTTATTTTCTACAACGTTATACAAATAAATTCTTCAAAAATCATCCAATGTGATTTTCTGGATTTTTTTCCCATTCTGTCTGTGACAGTTGAAGTGTACTTTTGATGAAAATTATAGACCTCTCTCATCTGTTTAAGTGGGGCAACTTGCAAAATCAGGGGCCGCCAAATACTTCTTTACCCCACTGTAAAAGAGTATGGTTGTGCTATGAATATTTTTTACAAAACCTCTGTACAGGTTTATTGTCTGTAAAAGATTGAGGGCAGAGAATTTCTCACGGAGAGGCAGTGGTGAGAGTTCAATGTGAAGGTAAGTTTGTGTTATAGGTGTGTGCTTTTTCCAACTGTGGCAACAAAATGCTGAATCACACGTAGCACAGCTCTCTCTAGCTTCCTCTGGGAGACTGAGACACATTAAAGTCGTGGCTCGCTGCTCAACAACTGGATGTTAACACTTCTTTCTCCATGCCACACATTGCACACCATTGTCTTTTCAGTGCACATTTTGACAGACGTGTCACAGAGGCGAAGCAGTCCCTCACAAATGGACCTTTACTTCTGAACAGTAAAAAAAAAAGCTCCTCCAAAGAACAGAAAGCAGCTGCAGACTGAGTGGAATTCATCTTAGAAGCTAAAAGTTCCTCTAACTGCTTTTAATCCCTCTTTCTACAAAATCGTCAAAATCTATGGGAGATTTACACGTGTGCACTCAAACAAGCAGTTCTTAGGCAATGATGATGCACTTCTTTAAGCATGTACTACTGAAAGCAATAACAAGGTCGGCCTTCTGTCACCTGAAGAACATTTCTAGGATTAAAGGACCGATGTCACAACAGGACCTAGAAAAACTCATCCATGCGTTTATCTTCAGTTGGATTGATTACGGCCAGAACGCTGCTGCTTGCGTCCTCACTAGAACCAGGAAAGTAGAGCACATCACCCCAGTTCTAAAGTCATTACCCTGGCTCCTTGTTGCTCAGAGAATAGACTTCAAAATACTCCTACTAGTTTATAAATCATTGAAAGGCTTAGCACCAAAGTATGTTGAAGATTTACTGTTACTATACCAACCCCCCCAGACCACTCAGGTCCTCTAATTCCATCTACTCAACATCCCCAGAATTAGAACCAAACATGGAGAAGCAGCTTTCAGTTTCTATACTCCTCTAATCTAGAACAAACTTCCAGACAACTGCAAAGCTGCTGAAACACTGAGTTCTTTAAAATCAAGGATAGAGACCCATCTGTTCAGAGCTGCCTTCAAGTATCGTGTCATATGTGTTGTGTATGTTTTATGCTTTATTGCTGATTTTACTTTATCACCCAAAGCACCTTGAATTACCTTGCTGTTGAAAGTGTGCTATACATATAAAGTTGGGGAATCTGCCTGTGGAGTTACCCTGCTGTTTGGTCAATGCGTCTACTGGAATATTCTGTATAGCCCACTTTGTCTGAATGAAAGAAGGATTCTAGGTGCGCTGACTCTGACAAGGCTGGTCCAAACACAAAAGTTGACTTGTTGCAGAAAAACAATGCAAGATTAAAAGACAGTTCCTTCTCTATCCATTACATACCAAGCAGCAACGTTAACCATTATCACTGCAGGAGACTTTAACTACAAAGAAGCCGTTTTCTTGTAAATGCACAGTTTTGGGTTCTGTAATTGCACATTAGCCCTGTCAATAGAAGTTTGTGAGTCCACCCATGCTCTGCCACCCACAGACAGACTGGTCAGTGGGTGTTACTGACCACCCACAGACAACTGAACAGTGAATAGTGTACAAAACAGAACAGAACAAATAGAAAAAAACAATGCAGAAAAATAATCATTATTCATCAATTTCTAGTAAGTTTTAGAACTGGTGCCATACTCTGAAGAGAATTCATCAACTGCTGCCTTACCTTAACTTAACAACCTCTTGGATTCCTGGCTTAGGAGAGATTCAGGACCAATCGCACGGCTACTCTGAGCAAAGAAAGGACTAAACCTCTCTTCAAACACATTCTCTCAAACAATGCATATTCTAGACATGCATAGAAGGCCAAATGTCTTATTCAATTTCTAATTCAAGCATTGTTGTTGGAAGAATCTTGTTAAAAAGAATGACTCTGTCAGCCAGTGAAAAAAATTTCCTTAGATAATTGCAACATACTGATTTTTTGTGAAAACCCAATGTAGTGCATTTCTCAAACAACATTTAAAAGTACATGTCAGGCAGTGAAAGGAAAAAAGTAACTTTGTAAGGTACACTTGATTCACCCCCCTCCCCCAACACTGGACATTCATGGACATTATAGCTATCTATCCTGTTTAATTTTAGTCTGAATACAGATATATTAGGTTCTGCTGTGTTAGTCCATTTGATGTTCCATGTTTTCTGCAGTTATGAATAATGGCTCTCACTGTGTTTTGCTGCAGTCTCAAGGCCCTAGAAACGGCGTTGTAACCCTTTTCAATGCTAAATAAATGTCAAGCTCTGTTTCTCATTACCTCCGCCCAGAGGTGATGTTGTCGTGCCCGTCTTTCTTTCTGTTTGTTCGTTTGTCTGTCTGTTAGCAACATAACTCAAAAAGTTATGGACAGATTTCAATGAAATCTTCTGGAAATGTCCGCAATGGGACCAGGAACAACTGATTTCATTTTAGAGTTGATCCGACATGAATCGACCAGAGGTGCTAACTTCCACTCCTCTCCTGTGTCAGAGAGCTCCCAAACAGCTCCCCTCGCCCAGCAGACCTGCTATGGTTGGAACATATGCACAGCAAATTAATCACATATGTGCAAATCTCCCCTATCTGCTGGAAGAGCACAGCGACAGCACGAACACAGCCATGCGTCTCATTAACAGACATTTAATTGGAAAAGTAGCAAAACTTAGAATTAGATAACATGTGTGGATTGGTGGGGGGGGGGGGTGGGAGGTACTCTATGAGTGCTTTCTTTGTTGGTTCTTGAACTTATTTCAATCGGGACATGATGTGTTGCTTTGATGTGTTCTTTTAGCCTACTTCATGTTGTCAGACAGGATCTATGTGCAACATTTCTTTTCATCATGGATGCCAAAAATTGGAAGTTGAAAGTACTTTGGGGCCTCAAAGTTTTGAATAGTAATATTTGTAATAACTATTTTTCATTTGTACCTGTTAAACAGTTACAGCATTTGGCTTATTAACTTCACCAAGTTTAATAACTACCAACTGCACAGTGACACAGTTGGTAGCACTGTTGCCTTGCAGCAAGAAGGGTCCTGGGTTCAAATCCCTGTCTGGGGTCTTTTTCCATGGAGTTCTTGTATGTTCTCCCTGTGCATGCGTGCACAATTAATTGGCCTCTCTAAAATTGCCCTTAGGTATGAGTGTGTGCATGCGCGGTTGTTTGTCCTGTGTGTCTCTGTGTTGCCCTGCGATGGACTGGCAACCTGCCCAGGGTTTACCCAGCCTCTCGCCCGATGAATGCTGGAGATAGGCACCAGCAACTCACAACCCTACAGAGGATGGACAGGTATAGATAATG